>CM053772.1:32199005-32500623 GCA_028658325.1 Potorous gilbertii
TCCATCTTACATATAAGAAAAATAAGGCAGATTTAGGGTAAATGATTTGTTGGGGCCCAGAGTCCTACACAGCCGGTGAATGTCTGAGAACACAGTGGAACTAAGACCTGACTTCAGGCCTAGCACTCAACCCACTGCACGAGCCTCTATAAACCATTGAGTAGTCAGTTTTTACTATCTGAAAGGTAGGAGTGGAGAATGAAACTTCTAAAAGGACCTACAGTAAACTCATTTAAAAAGAGAAAGAGAAACAGGAGTTGGGGAAGAAACTTAAGGAAAAGAGAGGAAATCAAATCTAAGTCCTACATATAATGAGTTTTGAGTTAGCCATAGACTCACAATCAGGAAGCTGAGAATCAGGACTTCCAATATTTCATGTATGTTGCTTACACACCCATTTCCTGCCCCGCTCCCCCAGTAAGCAGCTGAAAAAGAAAAAAGAAAAAAAAGTTTTCACTTGGCAGGCAGCTCCGTAGCTCAGAGAGAAGGCTGACAATTTTGAACTCATTCATTTGGGAAGGTTATTAAATGCATCCCTATGTCACATGTACAAAACGATAATAGAAATAATTTAAAACAACTCTAAAGCATCTGCCATAGAAAAAGGAGGAGGCAACCAATAGTTGTAAGAGAAAAGATTGAAACATTTATTTCTGGATTAACATATGGCAAGCCACCACCAATCCAGCAGGCCAGATCACATCCATTGCACCACCAATCTATGGAATACCAAATGTATCAGAAAACAGCTTTTCAAGACACTTCACCGGACACTTCTCCTTTTCTCGCATGGGAAGTATGGCTTTAAAATAAATGATTTTATAATTCTTTCTTGAGCCCTAAAGTAGCAAAAAAAAAAAAGTCTTACCAGGCATCCAATGCCCACAGATGGAAGTTGCCATGGATTTAATTCATTTAAATAAGAAGGAGCAAAGGGGCCCTTGAGTCAGGTTTCTCTCACAGGCCTGGGCATGGTTATTGGAAGAAAGTAACATAATTTGTGACAATATTTGAAAATACTTATCCAAAGTGAAGTCCCTAGAGCCCACGGTTTTCTACGTGTCCACTATGGTCCAAATCAGATTACCTAGGAGGCAGCCCGAGCTGGGGGCTGGCTAGTACTTAGATGTTTGCATGAAAGCACCCAGGACCAAACCTCAGGCTTGAACACTGTTTGTTCAAGTACACTTGGAGTAAAGCCCTCATTGGGTCATTCCTACCTGCATAAGATTGGGTAAGTCACCTGGGCCTCAATATGCTTGTGTTTGAAATGACCACTAGGGTCCCTCCCATCTATAAATTTAGGCTCCTACAAATGACACTAAGTATCTCCCATCAAGGTATCAAAGGAATTTCTCTTTTTCCAAGGGTGGGGTGGGGTGGTGACAGTAGAAAAAATAAATCAAATTATTCCTAATAAAGAATTGTGAATACTATTTCTGGCAAAGCAGTTGTCAGGGGTGGGCAAGACGCAACAATTGTGGGGTTTGAATTCAGTCAGAGGGCTGCCCTTGAGGACCTAGAGGGCCCCATGTGGCCTTGAGGCTGAAGTTCCCTCACCGCTGCTCTAGATGTAAATACTTGAGGGTACTACAAGGCCTGGTTCCCTCCCCCTGCCCCCAATCTAATTGGAATATAAACAGGAGACATTCAAAATGTCTTAGAGACAATCCTGTTTTCATTCATGAGTCCCAGGAAGGTGGAGAAATTTGGGTAGAAAAAAGTAGTGATTGCCCAGTGAAGCCCTGAGGCAAATAAATTTTACAAAGGAAGTAAAAAAAAAAGCTTTTACAAGAAAATGGACATCTCAGATTCCCCGAGGGGACAGACAGGCACATCTGTTCACTCTTGTTTTGATAAAGAATTTCTGAATCGGGTTCTCCCATTCTGTGATTTTATTAAAACATGGGACTATCTCCCCCTTTAACTAGTCTGCTGAAGAGGGTTTAGTTTTAGAAGAGCTAAAAGTATTTTCCCTTATTATGCTTAGGACCAAAAACTTCCCATTTCCATCCTCACCTCTGCAAAGGTTCAATGAGTAGACATTAGGTCAAATAGGGGCAAGATGAATGGGGAATGGAGGCAGTGTCCTGAAAACTTCAGGTGATCATGGCTAGGAGCCACTGGTCCATGGCTAGTAGTACCCAGAAAACCAAATGATGCTCATGAACCTTCGGCTTTGATGTAGCCTAAGAGACAGAGAAGCAGAAAAGCTGTATCACTTAACAAATAGGCAGATATGTTTCACACTGAATGCTGCTGTTGTCTGCACCTACTCTGCCCAAGGACACCTCTCAACTAAGCCCCGTCCCTTGACTTATTAAGGACCGGAAGGGTTGGGAGATTTCCTATCTTAATTTTTGCTTTTCACAGACAAAATGACAGCTATAATTTTGCTGTTTTGCCTCCAAGGAAGACTTCCTTCTATTGTAGCAGGAAGAGGAGAAACCCCTCTCTCAGAAAACCCGGAAAGGTTGTAATGCATCTGGACAAGAAACAGTGAATTTGAAAAGACTAGCATGGACATTAAAAGTTTTGCAATGGAGAAACTACAGGTATAACTTGTCACATATACAAGATGTGCCATTGAAAAGCCACATCTATTCCATTTCTCATGAAATCAAAGCCAGTGTTCCATATGTCCTACGAGAAACCTGTTCATCCAAGCTATCTTAGGATGCAGCTTTTTGGTTGAATGAAGCATCTCTTTCTGAAGTAAATAATTATACTCTAACTTATCAGTATCAATCAATCAATCAGGAAGCATTTGTTCAGCTCCTCCCATGTATCAGGCACTGTGAGAGGGGTTGGGAATGCAAAAAGGAAAATGAAATGGTTCTGCCCACATGGCACTCATCACATACTGCCTCGGCACCATTTCATTACTGGTTTAGCAATGCAACGTATCTCTAACGAGACAGCTGGCTCATTAAATGAAGCATGGGAGCGAAGTGGAAAGGACGCCAGTTTTGGAGTCAGGAGAGATCTAGGTTGGTTACAGGATTATATGTGTATATATATATATATATATATATATATATATATATATATATATATATATATATATATATAAAGCTGAAAGTTCCTCACATGCCACCCAACCCAATTCCTTCACTTTACAGATAAGGAAACTGAGGCTGAAGAGGCTAAGTGACTGACAAAAGTCATACAGCTAATTAAGTAGCAGAGGAAAGATTCTTCCCTTATAATATACTGTCTCTCTATATCACTTAACCTTTGTGACCTCAGTTTTCTCATGCCTAAAATAGGAATGATGATACATATTTCACAGGTATCAGCAACCTGTGGTGAGGTAATATAGGTAAAGTGCTCTGCATACCTTAAGGTAACTAGATGAATGCCAATAATTCCTAAAGAGTAGGCATGGTTTCCCTTACTTCTTTTTCATAACTCAAGGGTGTCTTAAAGTTTAAATAAACAATCCTTTTGCTAAGTCTTTGTGTATGTCAAGTACCAGAAATACAGATATGGGTGTGTTTGTGTATGTGCGTACTCACGCACGCACAAATGTGGGCACACATGAATGTGGGAGGGTGGGGGTAGGGAGAGTCCTTGTCTTGAACTGGATATGCTGTAGATGTCTTCAATTCAACTATCCCCAACTGAACAAATTCTCTTTCCCTTTAATACCGCCAATCTTCCTAACTTCTCTGTTATGGTCCAGGACGCTATTGTCCTCCCAGTCACCCAGGCTCACAACCTAGCTGTCACCCTTGATTCACTCTCTTTGCTGATTTTTCCCATTTATTACACATACAGACTGGTGTTCAGAGTTGCTTACATGTTGTTCCTCCAACAGGGGGTGTTTTCTGACTTAGAATACATGATTCCTGCACTTTGAAAATACCTGATATTTCTCTAACACATTAAAGTTTGGAGAGCCCTGTGCACGCCCCACCTCCTCTAAGTCTCACAGCATGCCTCTGAAAAAGCTATTCCAAATCCTGGTAGGCTAACTCAATGAGAAATTGTGCATCCACTTGGTTTTTCCTTTTTGGTATGGATTGTTTTAACTAGTAAAACAAAACAAAACAAAACAAAATCAACAGGAATCCTTAAAGCAAAGTTGAATTGTATTGCATTATCAAGGGCAATTAGAAGCCACAAAACAGCAATAAATCTGTTCATCCCAGCCAAATGGCTCTCTTAACAGGACAGCCCATTCAATAGTCAATGTCTTTGTGTATGTGTATGTATATATGTACGTGTATATATGTATGTATGCATATGTATACATGCACATATATGTATATATCTTTATGTTTGTGTGTATGCATATATATATATATATGGATATGTATATGTAAGCTTCCTATTGACTTCTGTCTTTTGACAATGAATTGCAAGATCACAGAACTATTTAAACTTCCTCATCATGAAGATGAGGAAGCTTAGAATCTATGAAAAGAAGTTACTTGCCCATGATCACACAGAGTAACTGACAAAACCAAAATTTGTATCCAGGTCTTCCAATCCAAAATCTCATGTTCTTCTCCACTCTACTCTTGAGGCTGAAGAAGCTCTACTCTACTACTTATTTGTTTGGATTTAGGAAGCAAGAAACTGTCCCTAAAAACTTTACTTACCAATTATAGTGAATTTATGAGACTCTTATTGAAACATTTACCAAGCAGATTATGAAGGTTGGGGAAATTAGTGCAGAGGTTATTAACTTGGGATCCATGAATTAAAAAAAAAAGTTTCTCAGTCATGGTATTTCAATGAAATTGCTTTACTTTGGAATCTAATTTATTTCATGTTTTTAAAAACATGATTCTGAGAAGACACTCAAAAGCTTCCTTGGATTTCCAAAGGGGACCATGACATACAAAATAAGATGTATTGTGAAGACAAGAAGACTTGAGAGCAAATCTTGCCTCAGATAATAAGCAGCTGTCAGTTATTCCTCTCCAAGGTGTACCCCTGACTCTCCTGAAATTTCTCAATGCTTGAGAAACTCTTGAACCTGGAAGTCACACATTGGAACTACCCTCCATCCTTGTGACCTCTTCCTATGATTGGCTGGTTATTCCCAGAATATTTTATTCATTTTAATGAAGGCAACCTGGCCAGTCCTATCTTAATTTCTTTCCAGGCTATACTCCTGGCTGTCCCAAACTTTCTTTACAATGCCCCTGAGGTTGTTATCTTCATCTACCCCGCCCCCCACCCACACATATACCCTCCCTGCTCCAACTTACAATTTCCTTTGATGGATTGTCTTCCCCCAAGCTTAGTGTGCTGATAGTTTCTTTCTGCTTGTATCTGTATTTACAGTGCCTGGCCATAGTACCTGGCACATAGCAGGTGTGCCTGATGATCTCACTTGTGTAACCCTGAGTACTTTATTGAACTTCTCTCAGCCTCAGTTTCCTCATCTGTAAAAAGCAGATAATAACAGCATCTACTCTCAAATGATATAATCTTTGTAAAGTACTTTGCAAACCTTAAAATGCTCTGTATGAAGAACCCCTGATCTACAGTTTCACATTTTTGTCTGGGGAGGCATTGTGTAGTCTGCAAAGGTGATCCTCTCAAGGATGTTATCATATCCTATTACTCAGCAATTTCCATATCCCTCAAACTCAAATCTCAGGAGCCAGATATGACAGTATAGACTTAACAGCCTACAGAACATCCCTTTGCCTCTTCTGCAATGTCCTCATCTCTCTCTGCCCCCTGACTTCCTGCAAGTCCCATCTAGAATCTGAACTCCTACAGCAAGCCGTTCTTATCACCTTTAATGCTAGTGCTTTCCCTCTGTGGATCACCTCCCATGTATCCCATTTATCCAGATGTCTGCATTTCCTTGGTGCAGTTGTTTGCATGTTGTGTCCCCCAGCAGTCTGTGAGCTCCTTAAATGCAAGGAATGTTTTTTGTCTTTCTTTATATCTCCTGTATGCCCTTAGTACAGCACATACTGGCATACCTGAGGGGCTTAATAAATGCTTACTGACTGACACAGTAAGTAGTGCACACACACAAACACACATACATTTATATATATACACATATATGCATATGTACAAATATATATGTATATGTAAATATAAAATGTGTGTATACATCTGCATATTTAATAACAATAAAGCTTCTCATCATGTAAGGATTTAAGGTTTGCAAAGCACTTAACATGCGTTATTTCATTTGATCATGCATATATATGTACATATATGCACATGAAATCACATACATTATCAGCAACTAGTAGTCATTCAGTCACCTGTCAGTAATATTCTAAGGGAAAACCTTTCATTCCAATGGTGGAGACAGTCCCTCCCTAGGAAGGATGCTTTTCTTGACAGCTGTGAAGGCAGGGGGATGAAGGGAGAAACAGGAGCGATCTGGGTGAAGAAATGAGACTTTAACTGCCTTTCCCATTTTTCAGAATGTCATGGGCTCCAGAGTGGACCTCAAAAGCCTGGACCCTAATTTCCTAGGGTATTTATAAATATCCTCTTTGAGCTCCTGCTTTGTCACCACTGCAAGACTGGCACTTCTACATGAAAGGGAATTCTCCCTTTCCCTCACACTCCCTCCCTGCTCCTTTGAGGTTTCCTCTACTACAACTACGAGAAGCACCAGGCTCTACAGGCCTCTCCTGACCTTCATTTTTTAATTACTGCCAATGGACCTGATTTGAAGAAAATACCAAATTTTGGCAAAGCTCCAAAATAATTCCTAGAGTTATCCTCCCCCTTTCCATGGTATCCAGTAATGTAGGACTGAGCCTTCTACAACTTTGGAAAATGTCAATGAAAAATCCCCACTTGAGTCTAGGTATGTCTGATCAGGAGCTGATGTATGAAATCTTAATCAGTGCCTGAGCAACCTTAACAGCATGACGCCCATGTCACTTTGGAGGACCTGGAAAGGAGAGGGGGGCAGGAAGAAGGGGGATCCGACCTTACCTGACACAAAAAACAAACAATGACCTTAATGCTTAAAAGAATACACTCAGGAGAGGTTGTAAGATGTCCTATTTCCCATCAAGATTAAAAAAAAAAGATACCACTTAATAAGTATTAGCTGTCACCTGCTCAAGCAAAACTGGAATAAACCAGCTTGCCCTTTTCCACCAAAATACTAGAAACACTGCTGCTGTTTTGCCTCCATCAAAATGCTGACCATTAAAGAAAGGGCCTCCATCTTCCACAACTTCCATGTTAGGGAAGCTCTGGAATCTAGTAAATACAGGCCAGAATGTCATTTCTCACCAAGTTCATAAGAAGCAGGGCAGTAAGCAAATCAGCTCCATCTGACTGGGTCAGGAGGCCTCAGACTATATTTTTTTAATACTGATCACTGACCAAGGAAGTAGCTTGCAAGGAAGTCACACACCAACTCTTTTGGATCCTCTGAACCTTTCTTGAGACAAAAGGCTGAATCCACCCACTCAACTCCTATTGGCTTCAATACTAAGGGAAAACTCAAGCCCATGGAGTGTAAGAATTTAGCATCCTCATATTTGCTGATTCAAACTGTAACACAAGTTTTGTGTTGAGTTGAAAGGGTATTGCAATTCATGTGGAAGCTATCATGTCTGAACATGGAGGCCACAAAGCGAAGTCTTTGTCCAAGAAATCCATACAAAGAAACATCTTGCTATATAAACACTTTAAAAACACATAATATTGTTCTTTATAAATGATGAAGGGAGAAAATAAAGCTATTCATATAAAGTTTAAAATTCTGAGTTCTGATCGACCCAAACCCATCATGCTAGCAATCTTAACAGTCAGATTAAACTTGGAATGAGATATGATTTCAGGGAGTAGAAGAAACTCCCAGGAAAAAAAACTCCCCCTAAACAGTACCTACTCTTTGACCTAAATAGTCTTAGAGGCCTGCCTGGGCACTGAGAGGTTAAGTGTCTTGTCCAGGATTATGAAATTAACCCTGCCCTATCCACTCTATCCTTCTTTCCCCACCTTGACCTCTTGGTATACCAATCCGATTCTATATTCTCCTCCTCTATTGAATTCCTAGACCCCTTATATTGCCAAATATGTCCTGCCAAGTTCCAATCTGGATCATTCCAACTAAAGCTCCGACGCATGCTACTGGATGGAGGTAAAGAAAATCAGGACAGTTCTGACTGGGTCCATCATAAATTTATGTTACACAACCACAACTGGGCTCTCACTGCCGCTGGGCAATTCTACTATACCTATGTTAATGATTCTCAAATAGATCTATCTTGCCCTATACTCTCTGATGACCTTCAATCTTGAATTTTCCAAGTGCCTTTTGGATATCTCAAACTAAACGTCCAGTAGACATCTTAAACTAAACGTTCAAAACCAGACTCATTATCTTTCCTTCTAACCCTAGCACTCCCACTTCCCTATTACTGAAGAGGGCAATACCTCCCTCTCAGTCCCTCAGGTTCCTCCCTATCTCTCACTCTGCCCCATTTCTAACCTGTTGCCAATGCCTGGAGATTTCACCTTTGCAACATCTCTCAAATATGCTCCCTTTTCTCCTTTAGTACAGGCCCTCATCACCTCACATCTGGACTACAGAACAGCCTACAGGTGGATTCACGTGCCTCGAATTTCTCCCCATTCCAATCCAGTCTCCATGGAGCCATCAAGGTCATTTCCCAAAAGCAAAAGTCTTATCTCACCAACCCACTCCACTCAATAATCTCCAGTGACTGCCTATTATCTCTAGGATCAGATACAAAATGTTTTATCATTCAAAGCTTTCAGAATCCAGCCCCCTCCTATCTTTCCCTTTCCAAATCTCCTTACACCCTACTCTCTGCCATGTCCTTTTCAATCCAGCGATACTGGTCTGGTGGTTCCACAAACCAGACACTCCAGCTCTTGATTCTTCACATTTTCTCTGGCTGTCCCCTATGCCTGGAATTCACCCCCTCCTCATTTCTGCCTACTGGCTTCCCTGATTTCCTTTATGTCCCAACTAAAGTCCTGACTTTTACAGGAAGTTTTTCCTAATCTCTCTTAATTCTAATGTCTTCCCTCTCTTAATTATTTCCAATTTATTTTATATATGTCTTGCTTTGTATATATTTGTTTGCATGTTTTCTCCTCCACTAGATTGTAAGGTTCTTGAAGGAAGGAACGTTTGTACCACCTGTGCTTAGCACAGTGTCTGAAACACAGAAGATACTTAATAAGTATTTATTGATATTAATCTGAATCATCCAATCAATAAAAACTCATCAAGCACTTGGCAGGGGTAAGAGATGACACACACAAAAATAAAACTAGACCTTGACATCTCTAAGGGAGAGAAAACATGTACATATATAAATATACAAAAAACAAGTGCAAACCAATTCTGAGAGGGAGAGTGGAGCACTCTCAAGAAAGACTTAAGAAGGTAGTGTTTGAGCTGTATTTTGAAGAAAATGAATGATTCCCAGAGGTGGGAGGGTGCCAAGGTCTAAAGAGAAGGTAATATAGGGTCAACATGAGAAACGTTAATTGGACCTTAGAATACATGAAGTAGTGCATAGAGAATACTTTGTAAATACTATATGAGAGTCACTAATCAATCAATAAACAATAATTCATTTATTGAGTGCCTACTATGTGCCAAGCACTGTGCTAAGTGCTAGGGATACAACATGTAATAAGGCAGTCAGCTATAATATTCCAACATCCTAGTGATTTAACAGGTAGGCAGATGAGATTTTTTTCCTAATATGGAAAATGGAAACATATGGAGAAACACTAAAGGACTGAGTGAAATTCACTCCTTAACATGGTCATAATTTGGATTGATCAAGCAATATTATGACCTGTATGTTTCAACTTTGAGTGATAAATGCAGAAAGGAAGGAAGGAAGAAAAATTTAAAAACCTGTTAATATAAACAAACCCCAGTATTACAGATGAACACTATTTACTAATCAAAGGTTTTAGCCTTGTCTTAGCCTCAGACTGGAGGTGGCTAGCATTTGAGAGGATCTGAAGAGAGAAAGCTGAAGAAATGTACCACAGATAGGTTTGTTAGCTACCTGAAACTCCATGGAGAGGATCCCTTGGTCCTCTCTCATCCTTCCTTCTTAAAGAACAAACACTCAGTAGGATAATGAATCCTTTAAATGTTACATCTTGTGTCTTGCAGTATTGTGGTGCAGCAACTCTCCACATCAAACAGTCATCAGGACTATTACAAAGTGGGCTTAGAAGAGAGTGGCTGAAAAGGAGCTGTGTGAAAAGAAGTGGAAAATTAAAGCTGAAGGAGTTGAAGAAAGGGCTTAATTTACTGGCATGTACAGTATGCAAATGAGATTACTCTCAGCTTAACTGCATCATTTATGTCCATAATAACGGCATCATCATTACAGGGCTCAAATTAAATTACACCATAATTAGCATATCAAAGTGATTGGTTAAAGTTTAAAACAAATACCCAATTTTGTTAATGAACAGCTGTAATTGTCATGTACACTTCAATGAAAACTCCCTAAACAAATATATGTTTTAGAACAGAGGAAGATTCTTGAAGCAGACAGGTCTGCAGCAGAGGTAAATTACCTCAAAAAGAATGACACTCACTCTTCTATTAATGTTAATACATGCTCTTCATTTGCAGAGAATAAAGCATTCGATCAAAACAAGACTTCTGTTTATTTAGACACCTCCATCGCCATGGAAAGTGACAAACTACAGGGACCTGTTTCCACTTGCAGCAAAAACTATTGATAACAAGGCAAAGGTGACCTGTCTCAAAAAAGGCAATGAATGTGCTCAATAACATGCTATTACATAAACTCCCCACACTAATGGAAAAGACTTCACTAGCTGAGATTTCCCAAGTGTTAAGTGTAAGTTTTTTGCTCCAAACTTGCGGTGGGGGCGGGGGGAGCGTGAGGGGGGGAAGAGGCAGACAGAGACTCAGAGACAGAGAGAGACAGTAATGCAGACACAAAGACAGAGTAAGAGATGGGGGGGAGAAAGAGAGAAAAAGAGAGAGGGAGATAGAAAGGGAGAGGGAGGGAGGGAGAAAAAGAGAGAGAGAGAGAGACTTGCTAAATCTATGGTGTAGACCAGTACTTTCATAAGTTGATGACTTGATAACATATTAGGCAGCCTACAATTCAATTTGCTCTAATCTAATCATATCCACGCAGCAGTTTTGGAAGTAGACTGGTAGCAGGGAAGTTTTTACTGCTCTCCTCTCATTAAAATAAAGAGGGAGGTGGGACTAGCAGGTTTTATCAGTGTCAGATTCTAAGTCAGTAACACACACACACACACACACACACCTACCACAAACACCACAACTGCTGTAGCTGGAAACAGTAGCCATCCAACTCAAAGATTTCAAAATGTGTATATTGCCAAAATACTATGAAGAGTTTTTACACAGGCAGCTTTGACAGCAGCAGTGGCTAAGGAGCAAACGGCAAGCTATTTCATGCCTAAGTCACAACGGTGCCCAAGCCAAGTAAGATTCCCCTAATGCTTAACAATTCATGGACACACACACACACACACACACACACACACACACTCTCTTTCATCCCAAACATGCTCCCTGTGATGCAGCTTTGATTGTAACCATGACACAGTGATATAAAACAAGGCAAACAAAAATAAATTTTGTTAAAAAAAACATACACAATCCAAAATGGGGCAATGCACTTTCGAATATACTTAACAAGCAAATTGAATGTCTTATTAAATCTGTATTATCTAAACAGTGTTCAAAAATTTAAAGAAAGTAGCTTTTCATTTTATTCATGGAGGAATCCATTAAAGCTTAGGCTCTGAAGCAATATGTAAATTATGTGCCTTTCAAGGTAGAGCTAGGGCAAATTCACTCCATCAACTAATGATGAACCTCATTATGTGCAGGGAGAAATCATAATGAGGAAACAGCCACCCGCCATTCCATGTTCTAACATAAATCCCTATAAAATGTGAGTATCTGCTCGTCTAATTAAAGGCTAGTCATTCCTATCACTCCTTGATGACCCCCAAAGTTAAAAAAAAATAAATACCTTTAAAAGCATGTCTTAAAGTTGCATTTCTAAAATAGATTTATTTTTATTTAGATCCAGTACCTCACATAATCATATTTCATGACAGCAGCCATTACCAGTTTTCTGAGATGAAAACTTTTGGGCTGCTCAAGTTAATTTTTGTTGTTGTTGTTAAACAGGTTAGATTTACATTATTTTCCCCTGAAGAACTTCATGTTAGTAGGTAGGGGCTATACAGCATATCCTGAAATGGAAAGCCCAGATAGCCAAGAAATCTACAGGAATGTATAAGGATAGCAATCACGTGAAATAAAATTCTTAGTACTCAAGTTCAGCCACGGAGCAGAGGTGTTCTGAAAAAAACAGCAGCTGTACCATGACTCAACAATGGCACTAGAACAGCGATGTTTACAACAGGTATTTAAATCTAGGCTGGAGACTTGACATGGGCTCAAATAGTTCTCTTGGAATCCCGTCTAGACTAATGAACCAGCATAGTCCGGCACAACACAAGCCAATTTCATTTGATTTCTTTTTCTTAAGAACTATAGTGTGTACTCCATTGCCAAATGTATTTGTGATTACCAGTATACAATAACATCTCTCACCAATAGTTAACTTGCTCTTTTATTTAATTTTGAATTTGTCTCACTGAATTCTAGTCCCCTTTTTGCAGAATGTTGTTTTATTACTACTGTATCATCACTTGTGAACATGTAGCAAAAAATAAAAATACAGCAGGCTGCATTTGTTTAGCAGAAAAGCTCCACCTTGGCTCAAATACAGAACTTCAGCAAATTCTTAAAATTAGAGAACAGAACAATTAAGAAATAAGTGAAGGTGTCCAGGGAATTAAGGCACTTGGCAAGTCACTGAAAAGGTGTATTACAATGACAGTCACCCAAACACTTAAACCTTCACGTTATTTTTTTAAAGTCACTTTTCCATTTCGATAATCCTTATTGCAAATTTGAATAGGAACTCTTCTTATCTGAGCCCATAAATCCGTGCATTACCAAATGTTAAAATCCAGCTTGGTAATGAAATGCACACGTTAAAAGGTTGCATCAGTGTCGTGTGTGGCGTTCCCCAGGACCTTATCTGAGCATATTCTCTAAAGGATGAGTTGCATAAAAATCAACTCCACTACATAAAAGCTGCCCCAGTCCACACTCACTCATGCCTAGGCTCCATGGATGAGGTCTTTTTTTTTTCTCCCTCCTTTTAGGTCAGCCAGTCATGCACTAGGAAGACAACCTTCCAAAAATAACTTGTCCCTCCCCCGGAGCACAGTTTAACAACCTACCTTTGTTCTGGTGTTGCAGATAATGACAGGCAGAACTCAAGACCATGAGGATTTGGAAACAACCAAGAGGTTCAGAAAAACCACAAGTAGAGAGAAGAAGAAATAACTGAAAAGCCTCTAATGAAACTGTTGTAGCCGACAACTGGTAGCACCAATCGGGTATTTTCAGCACTGTTTACACTAGAGTGAGTACACCTCTGTTCCATCACCATCTACAAGTCTTTGGCATTTTTAGATTCCATGCATGGCCATTAAAAGCAATCTTACATCTCGGTTTAGGTAGTGGGACTACAAGAGACCTAGGCGGTATTTCTTTACAACGTCTATATCACTGATGAGCATTAGTTTGAGTGACAAAGGTCCCGGGCTAAATCAACATTCTTACCTTAATGTTCCTAGTAAAAGGCTCCAGCAAACATAACTCATGAAACGCGTATGCAAAGATATGTCTCAAGGAATTAATCCACAGCCCTTAAATGAATTGAAAAAAAAAATACCACAGTGGCTTACATTTCCAAACAAATGTAGTTCAGCCTGGGCAGCGTGGTATAAAGCAGGTTTACAGATACAAAGCAGTGTGGAAGAAACAAGAAGAGTTCTTTAGGATTTATTTGACACATTTTCCGGGCAGCTTTTTGTGGAGTTGTGCCGTTTGTTTCTTATTGTCTGAGGAGCAGTTGGGAGCTTCTCCCTGAGGGGGCCCCTCAACCCCTAGCTCAGCCGCCTTGACAGGGAGGTAACCATATTAGGATGTGTATGGTAAAGTAAACAATAACACAGTTACAGTGAAATGGAAATTTTTTTTTCCAGCTAATGGTGTTGGTGTCTGTCCTGTTTTTAGCCTTTCTCACTAGTTTTGTTTTAGAGTTCAAACAGGCCTTTTGTGTGTGTGTGTGTGTGTGTGTGTGTGTGTGTGTGTGTGTGTGTGTGTGCTTCCAAATGTCTGACTTTAAATTTGCTGAGAATGTTTGCAATGCAAGAAAAAAAAGCTCTTTACCATCCAAATGGAGAGCTGGGCCAGTTTAATCATTAAAGGATCTGAGCCTTGTCAAGTCCTCTTACAGACCCTTGCAAGCTTCCCCCTCCTCACCTTCTACAGAAAGGAAAAATTCCTTGAGCATTTTTTCCTTAAAAGTACTTTCCAAATAAAACAGATTTTCAAAGGCAGCTGTCCGGATCTCAGCAGAATCCCACATCTACAGGCAGTGACACTGAGTCAGGTATGTGTATGTATGTGTAAGAATGTGTATGTATACATGTGTGCGGTGTGTGTATGTGTGTGGTGTGTGTGTGTGTGTGTGTGTGTGTGTGTGTGTGTGTGTGTGTGTTATGTGCGCGCCCGGAAAGCTGCTGCTGCTCCTGCTCCAGCGGCTGCTGTAGACCTCGGGGAGTTTCACATGATCAAGCTCCCCCCTCCGCAGCCCCCAAATCACAAAATACGGCCAAACTGCCCTTTTCAATTAGCAAGGCAAACTAAAAATACTCTCAAGATGTTAAGTCCTATGTAGGCACATATATCAGAAAAGTTCCTCAGCTCCAACGAACCTAAATGAAAAGAGTCATGCCATCTGGTTGCCATGAACCTAAGTATGTTTTTGGGGGTGCAGAAAGAGGGGTGTCCCTGGCCACCGCAGATGGAATCTGAATGGGGAGGGGTGGCTCAGCTGTAACACGGAGCAAGTTTCCATGTCTTCATCCCCTAGGTGGGACCAGCGGCTGCCTGCCAGCCAGCAGCTGCCCAGGGAGCTCAGCCTCATGGAGGGTGTTTGAATAGGAAGTGCCAGCCCCAAGCCAGCCCAGGCTACAGAACCCCGTCCGAAAAGGCAGCAGCCCAGCGAGCGCCCCTGTGACGAGGAAGGAACTCAGAATAACAAGACAGAGGGAGCTCGGTACCAGGCACCTCCCGAGACAATAACTCGATGTCAGAGGCGAGGCAGGGAAGTAAAGTTGAGATACAAAATCATACAGTTAATTAAGAATGAAGTCAGATTTATTTAACAAATAAAATGCACATGTAGATTGTTAAACTTGTATAGCTTCCAGGCTAGGTACCCAGAGCCTGGGGATCTTAGAACAACCCAGGATTGCCCCTTAATAGCATCTGCTCTTATCATATTCAGTTCATATTGAAAGAAACTTAAAACCTCTGCAGCTCATGTTTTATTAAAACATGTTTAGCATTCTTTTAAAAGATACGTTTTAACCCCAAATACCCATGAAATTAAATATCATATGCTACTTATCTGCCCTGCTTGTGCAAAAACTAAACTTGAACTCAACAGAGAGATCTCAAAAGCAATAAGTCACACACCCAAGTAGCAGTTCAAAAGTTCAAAGACATGATGGCCAGTTCACTACGTCTTAGCACTCAACCAATAATAACTCGCCTCCATCACTCCTCATAGTATAGACAATTTCATGGCACCATTTTCATTAGCCTGTCTCATGGAAAATTGCTAGCTATTTATGTATACGCTAAAATAAATTAGCCATTTCATCGAGCAGTGTGATTCTTATAAAATGCATTAACACAATACTCGATTTTCCAGTTGAAGTAAATAAATAAATCAATAAATTCAATACAGGGTGATTTTTTTTTATTGTGGAACCACAGCTCTCAGCATAAGTGTTTTTATTGGGTTTATTTGTTTCAATAAAAATTGAAATGGCCCAGTGATCTTAGCACTAAGATTGAGGGGGAAATTTTAAAAAATTGAATATTTAGAAAAATGTTGTGCTGAACAGTTGACATATATAATTGTATTCTAAAATAATTTTCCTTATACTTATTACCAGCAGACCAATTCCAATGGGAATTTTCTGCAAAAGGAAAAAAGTGGTTATTTTGCCAGGTACTGGGATCATTTGGTGGTGGTATGCTTGTGAGCCAAGTTTGGGAGTGAATTTCAGACCCACAGAAGTTAAAATGTGCAGGCACATCAGAGTTCAATGTGTCTTTTCTCTGGGAAGGGAGAGATGATGGTGGGAAAAGTGCCAGATGTACTCTCTTTTCACACCTTATGGAATGCCATTGATTGTGGCTTTGGGAAGGCCATTTATTCCAACCTCTAGAGTAAGGGTAAAGTATCAGAGCAGCAGAAAAAAAGGCATGAGGGGCTGGGAATAAGGGAATGGAAGAGATCAAAATCCAGAGAGATTTCTCATTTGTTAATCCCTCAATCCTGTCATAAAAAAGAAAATCACAGGGGCACATATTAGATGTGTTTGATACAACAATCCATCTGTAAAACAGTTTAAATGTAAGTGGAATAGTCAGAAAGCATTTTCATCATATTTCTATAAAGTCACAATTGAAATATCAAAGGTCTTCCCAAAGAAAGTTGCCCTTCTATAGCTTGATCATCAGCAAGTCAAAATAGGTAAATATACAGAGGCCCAGAAACTCAAAGAAATTAATAAGAATACCAATGTGTCTATAACATAACAAGATAGAGAAGTCTTGGGACAATTCCTACCAGAACCCCATCTAAGAGACAGTAACAACAATACACTCCTCAAAATCCACCTTATTATCCATGCTGCAGAAGGGGCAACCAAGAGAAGTTCAACCACGATAAGGATATGTATCACTAGGGTTCCACTCTAGATGCTCTCAGACCATGGCAGTACCTAAGGAAGAATGGTAGGAATCCAGAGAAACATCAGCCAATTAGGCTCTTAAGGCTCTATGCTAGCTTATCTAAGCAAACCTCCTCCTCTACCACTCCTAGTCCTCTACAGGGGTTGCTGTAATTGCTCCAATGGCTCTAAGAAGTAGATGGGCCATCATGGAGTCACAACATATCGTTACTGGAATCATCATGACGACTGATTTTACACAGAGAATTGAGGATGGAGTGACACTTCATTGTATTCCAGCAGCAAGATTACCTTAGGGAGAGACAGGAAATAGCACATGCTGGGCACATCAAACCATGCTCACAATATCTCAACTACCATTTACCCTCAGATCCACATGGAAAAAGCCCAGAACTCTGGTCCCAAGAGTTTTGGGAATAGCAGAATTACTAACCACAGGGCCCTTCCGTTCAGTTTATTCCTGTAGCCACCCTTATTCAGGAAATCAAACCTTGGGGAAGATGAGAGCTGGTAGCTCCCTCCTCAGAAATCATTGTTACTGAACCCAAGAAAAGACAGGTTGCACCACCAAATGCTTAGTGTAATCAAATGGCTGAACATCAGAAATGGATATGGCTTGATCAATGGAAAGATTGCTAATGGAACTCTGCATTACTGTGTGTTTTGTCAGTGCCCCTTAGAACCATGGGGACCTCTCCAACTGACTTGCAGAGAAAATCTTCTATATGTGTCTTCTCTATTACAATTAAAGTTCCTTGAGAGTTGAGACTATTTTAAAAAAAAGTATTTGTAGCCAAGTGCTTGACATAGTACTTTACAAATAGCAAGAATTTAATCCTTTTTGTAGCTGCAAGTGGCTACAATGTGTCAGACATTATGATAAGATCTAGGAAACAAATACAAGCAAGGAAGAGGATGTCTGCCCTCAGGGAGTTTATATTCCAAGTGGGAGAAATCAATATGTGAAGGGGTACTAGAAAGAGGAAGGCAAAATAGATCAAACATTCTCACATCTTGGAAAAACTTAGGAACAAAAGGCACTGACCAGAAAGGCAGGAAAAGCACAAGAGAACATAAAATGAACTAAAGATACAAACACTTTCACTATGTATTCATCCTAACAAAAATGGAAACATAGACTTATTATAAGCAAGTTCTTCATATTATTTTTGTCAACATTTTCCTTTAATCCAATTTGCATAACAACATATTGCTGATATTTGCAGGGCACTTATGAGAAATAACTTCATTCCTAAACCATTGCTGCCCTCTTCCAATACTTCCTCCTCTTAATTTCCCTGTTTCTATTGAAGGTATCACCATCCTTCCTATCATCTAGGCTCATAATCTAGGTGTTATCCTTGATTATTTACTTTCGGTCACCCATACTCCTCCAAAGCCAAGCAACTGCCAAGTCTTGCCATTTCTTTGTAACATCTTGCCTCACTGTCTCCTTTGACACTGTCAATACTTTGATTCCAGGCCTTCATCACCTCATGCCTGAAATATTTCACTACTAGTTGGTCTCCCTGCCAAGTCTCTGCCTACTCCAAAGCAACCTTCATTCAGTCATGGGACTGATCTTAAGGCACAGGTCTGACCATGTTACCCCTGATTCAATAAACTTCGGAAGCATCCTATAAGCTACAGGATCAAATATAAAATCTTCTGGTTGTACTTTAAAACCCCCATAGGCCTCCAGCCACCCACCTACTTATACAGTCTTCATGCACCTTATTCCCCTCCAGGCAATTTATGATCCAGTGAGACAAGCCTCTTTAGTATTCCTCCCAGAAATACTTCATTTACTAACAGGGGGCATTTTCATTTTTGCTACCTATGCATAGAATTCTCTAGCACCTCATTTTGGTCCTTTGGCTATCTAGCCAAGCTTCAAGGCTGGTGACTTTGCACAGCCCTTCCTCACTTCAATCCAATTCACTTGAATGTCATGGTGTCACCTCCCTGATATCATGGTCCTCTTCGAGAATGAAAACCAACAAAAACAACAAAGTCCTACTTTCTACAAAAGTTTTTTTTTAGTTAAAAACATACTGAAAAAGTCTTTCCCATTCTTCCTTAATCTAAGATTATCTCCAATTTACTAGACACACAGATGTCCCAGAAGCTTAATGCAGTTTCAAGGTTAGAAGCTTTAGACTGCATGAAGACTTCTGGGACACTTGTATAACATGTTTGCATAGAGTTGTCTGCTTGTCAGTCTCCCTTATTAGATTGTGAATTCTGCTCACCATTAGATTGTGATTATAATTCCATCACAATTAGATCTCTATTCGACTGAAAGAACTGCTTTTGCTTTATTTTGATCAGTTTCAGTTTTGCCTTTCTCCGTGCCTGCACCTCTCAGCACAGCACCTGGACGTAGTTGTTGTTTTTTGGTCAGCCCTCACATGAGAAGTGCTGGTCCTCCTTGAACAAGCATATATCCCCTAGCACATAGTAGGTCCATAATAAATGGTTGTTAATCTGATTTAACTAAGTTTAGATGAAATAAGAACAGAAATTGAAGTGTTATTTTAAAGAAAAAACACTAAAGAACTCTATGGTATTGAGAATCTATACTTAACAAAAACTGAAAGGTTATATAATAGTTCTAACAGCTTTTAAAAGTTGTATAGCAATGCTGGTGCATGGAATGATTTTGAAAAAAAAATAAGCATACTTAGAATAGAATTTCAAAAACACTCTTTGCTTTCAATAACATGAAACCAACTATACCAAAAACAGAATGTTGAGGGGGAAAAAAACCTGATATCTATCTTATTCATCATGAAAAAAAATAAATTCTCTAAAAATATGCGAAACACAGCATAAAACCATTTCAGGGTTACATATAATAATATACATTGCAATTATTGCCACAGTAAGGATGGCAGGACGCGTGATTCTATCAATTAATACTTCTAAAGAAAAAGCCTTTAAATACCATTGAGAAAAGTATCTTGAGAAAACAACTAAAGACCTACAAAAATATATCAGGAAATTATATCAATGTCTAGTTACCAATATCTAGGTACAGTACAGTCCAACTAAAGGCTGTGAGAAAAGATGTAGGATGGAATCTAGAAAACAAACAAAAAATCAGAAATTTTTAAAACTCCTGATCACTAAGAAAAAAGAAAAATCAAAAGGTCAAGAAATGTATCGAAGTAGCAAAAAGAACCAAGTAAGCCACTCAATGTCAATTTAAAAATTTGATCACAAGCTAAAGGAAGAAAAAAATAAAGGTAAGAGAAGTCTCCCAAAAAGAAAATATGGAAAATTTGGAACCATCTATATGGCCATAAGAACCACAAAAGTGCAAGTTGGCTCAAATGCAAAACAGAAAACTTATACATGATTAATATAATAAAGGACAGAATTCCTAAGCAAAAGGAGGTAATTAGAACTCTAGGTTCTTTGTAAGATCAGAAAGTGATAGGTCTGGACATGATCCATAATTTTTAGCCCCAACAGTTCATAATGGTACATAAATTGCTAGGCAAAGCATTTTTACCAATTTTCTCTCTTAAGTATGCCTGATTTCAACTTCCTTTACAGAAGGCATCACATATTTATAGTATTACCAAAAGATGAAAACCGCGATCTTCCAAACAGCAATGAAGAGTTTATTTCCTTTATACAAAGTATTCACAGTTCGTATTATGCAAAAAAAAAATCTATAAACACTTACAGGACAGTAATATTTTGGCTGAGGAAGGGGAAAAATGGAAAAGTAGAGGCTTGTAAAGAGGAACAACTCATTATGGAACTGGTAAACAAGTCACCTAAAATACTGAAACATTTGTAATAGCCTTTATGGGTTATTGCAACTTTGACTCGATTCCTCACTCATGACTTTGTCATATACTACAAACATATAAAAGAGATCAAGAAGTGTGAGAATGGTAGTGCAACAGATGTCCTGATTGGAAAATAGCTGTTTATTTAAAGTACAACATCAACAGAATACTATCAAGAGCAATTTCTATAAAATGAGGCACTTTGGTAAGTGACAGTTTGAGTTTTCTATGATTCTACTTAGCCTAAAGACCATTATCAAAATTTGATTTTGAAAAATGCCAACTTCTTAATATGCAACAAGGAAAAAATGAGGATGAGAGCTTTGAGCTTGAATTTGGAGGTAAAAATCCAACTACTCAATAAAGACAAAACTTATAAATACCATGGTCTTCTCCAAGCCATATAAAACAAAAGGGTTATCAAGGAGAAATAAGAAGAAACATCAAAAAGAAATAGATAGGATAAGGGATTGACTGGAATCCTGAAGTCAAAGTTCATTAAGATGAATATATGTAGAAAGATTAACATCTATACAGTAACTCATATAATGTATATTTTGGTATAGTTAAATAACAATCTATCTAAATGTCCAAGCAAAAACATCTGTAATGCTACTGAAACACAAGGTACTTTCACCCCAAGCAAGTTTTGGAAAGGTTAATGTTTTCTTCTCAAAAAAGGGAAGGTTACTGATAAGATATTTTTAGAGCACATGATGAACAGATCCAAAATTTATGGACTTCTGGAATGAGCAGAGTTCTCTTCAGAAAACAGCAGTGAAGGTATACATTACTAGATGAAACTGAAAATTCATTATCTTCAGACAGAGTCTTTGAAATAGCTGAAACCCAAGGGTCTCTACATGGGTAAGCCCAAATGAACTCAACTAATGATATATTGACAAAGAAACATCAAACAAATGACTAAGCCATGAGGGTTTGCTTTTAGAAATATAGGAGTTTATGGTGGAGAGTAAGACTAAGGTTACAGACACCAGAAATTAGAGAAAAGTTAGCCTTAAATAGCAAGGATTTATTGATCAATGCAAATTATTTAATGAAATAATGGGAATTTGCACAGCATATCATGGTAGGTTGCAAAAAAATGTATCTACCCTAAGAAGATAGTTAGGTACCTAGGATTATGTGCCAGCATCTTCACTCTGTATTATAAATGGACATTTGACAAATCTCCATAGTATGAATATAAAATCCAAGATGTCCCTGTGACTTCCCTAAGTAAAATGTATGGAGCAAGAGCATCATTATAGAAAGAAGTGTTGCCTGCAAATGTGTAAACAAAACATTGGACCATTAAAAAAATAATAATAGATGGTATCAAACTGAATGCTGATAATCACCTAACCACTTGTAATGAAAAACTTGCAAAATATAGAGATGTAGAATAAGGACATAAAACTGTGTGAGAACATGAAAAAAGTACGCAACATTCTCTTCATGCCTCCTAATGGAGTTGACCCAAAGCTTTCAAAGAGTCTACAGAAGATAAGCTTTCACCACAATACTCTTACTCAATTTTTTTAAAAAAAATGATCATTTTATCTACCTGTACTATAGTCAATGAAATAGCAAATATGAAGGAATGGTAGAAGAATAGTAACTTATACTTGGACTATTTCTACTATTACCCCATCTGAAAAGAGGAGAATGAGAATGTGTCAAAAGGATAGCAATATTTACACAGTGTTCCTAAGGGTTAAAATATATTACACACTATTTCATTTTGTGCTCACAGCTACTGAATAAGATAGATCAATTATTGAACCCACTTAAAAGATAAGGTAACAACATCTAACCAAAAGTCATACACCTAATAAAGTCCAAAGAAAATCAGAATTGATATAAAGAAATTCCAACAGACAGTGTGATGTAAACATATATACCTACCCTTTCAATTGTATACCTTTTTTGGTGGTACTGGATCAGTCATCTTAGTTGATTCAAATAACTGGTTTAACTGATCTTACTTCACTCAACTGATAGACTGTTTGAACTGACCAAATAGACAATTCCTCTGCCAACTCTGTGTAGGGTTTGGAATTCATCATCCTTTCCACAAAGTAGGCTGTATTATCAGCCCAACAATTTATTGAAAATTACTAGAAACAAACAAACAAAAAAGTACCTGCTAAGTAAGTTGGCAGAAATGAGGCCTGATATGTAATGGTTTTGTGGTCTAGTAACAAGATTGCTCAAATCTGCTTACATAGCTATTTTGCTATACAAGTACTTTTTATATAGAAGAAAAAAGAGAAGCATGGTAGAACTATAGAACACTAAGTAAAAAAATGAATAGTAGGAGAGTAGAATGGGTAAAAGATATTATCAGTAATCCTGACTGCAGACTTCTGGAAGCCTGACCCAAGTAAAACATCCCCATTCTCCCTGAGCTACCTAGATTGAAACTCAGAGGATAAACACTAGGATACTTCTATTAATACAGAATTTATGATGAGCTAAGTAAAACCTATAGTCATTTCCATTGATGACCATTTTGCTCCTAGTTCTATTTTTTCTTCTAAAAAATGTGCATATTAATATTGGAGACTTCTGGATAATGTCCATGGAAGAGAAATGAAGTTAAAGAATTTATCAATTATTCACTTTATGTTACAATCTTCTATCATCCATTTAATTATTAATTTTAAGTAACTTGATTGGATACAGAATTATCCTTGTACTTTTACCTCCTTAACCATTCTCCTATGTCTCTTTCACTGGTTCTTCTTTCTTTAATTTGGCTCTCCCTCTAAGGTTCAATCCCTGGTCTTTTGGTTGTTTCCTATCCACTTCCATAACTTCAGCTATGAACTGCATGCTAAAGACTCCCAGGTCTATATTTCTCGAACTAAACTCTCACCTGAGATCTAGTACATCTTGGGTTGAACTACTTGACCTCAATGGTTCCTTCTAGCTTTAAATCTATGGTATTATGATCCATACCTGGCTAGCAGAACTCCTACCTGAAACTCATTATGTTTCAAAACCATTAGCATCGCTCACCCATCCACCTCAAAATTGGTTGGGTTTTCTATTCTCTCTTTTCTTGTCAATAGGCTCACAGTTGTTCCACTTCCCAATACAATTCCCAAGTATCCCAACTGAAATAGAAGAAAGAACTTTGTTTGATACCTTCTTTTCTTTTCTGTTTAAGTTTGAGGACTTACATCATCAAATTTCTGACCTAGATTCTGACCAAAATTCCTACAACTGCAATTAGAATTTTATTGTAATTGAACATTGAGTTCAAGGTAGAATCCAGGATGGTGTATTTCATTTGGTTTTGACGTTTTAGAACATAGATTACTTTTCTATAGTTAACAATTCTAATCTTTTTCACTAACAATAAAATATAAGCTCCACTTTCTATGAAGCATCCTTTTAACATATGGAGATTATCTTTTTAACACCATTTAACTAGAGAAAAAGCCCTATATTCAACACTCATTTGATAATGCAATTTTCTTTTTCTTTTTTTTCTCTCTTCCAAGTGCTTTTTATGGGGAAGGGGGGATAACATTAAGTTTGAACCAAATGTTTAGTAAATTCATAGCTAACAGATCACAAAATTTAGACTTGGAGAGGACCTTAAAAGTAATCTAATTCTATCCTCTCATTTTAGAGATGAGGAAGCAAGTACAGAAAGGAATTGCTCCTGATCACAGAGGTGGTCAATGTCAGAGCCTGGACTCAATCTTGTGTCTTCTGACTCCAAATCCACTGGTCTTCCCATTCAACGCTATTATCATTTCTCTTTTATCTCTCCCAATCTCCACCAATACCCCAAAGAAAGAAGTACAATTATACAAAATCAACAAAGATGGGGAACCCATCCGACCAGGTGCACCACCTTCCTCTGTCCAATTTGCTTGTCTTTCTAGTGAGAAGAGGATGATGTGATATATTATCAACTCTCTTAGATTGGTCATTATTGTCAATAAGGGTTTGACGGTCTTTAAGTGTTTTGTTTTCATTTTCTCCCATTCAAAATATTGTTTTCACCATGTATGCTTCTCTCCTGGTTGTGCTTGCTTTTCATACACATAGCCTCACATTTTCTGGATTTTTCATATTTGTCATTTCTTAAAATAGAATAGAATATTTCATTAAATTTATATACTATAATTATTCTGATAGTGTTGCTATTAAAATTTTGGTATGTGAATGGTCTTTCTGTGAGTTTGGGGTGTGTGTGTGTGTGTGTGTGTGTGTGTGTGTGTGTGTGTATGTGTGTATGTTTACCTGGTAGGAGGATAGCTGGAGCAAAACGATGAATAGTAGGGGCAGTTTTTCTTTCATATGCCAAACTACTTTCCAGAATGATAAGAATTATTCCTTGCTACACTGTGAGTATATTAGCATACCCACCTTTCCTCCTAAATAGGCAAATTAGGGCTTGTCCCAATGACCAGATCCTAAGAACCTATGATAGCAGATCCAGAATCATTTCCATTTCTCCCCAATATACAGTAATAAACATAATAGGCATAACATATTTCTATTGAAAATAATGTTCTATTTCAGGTTAAAATTACTACTGATGTGAAAAAAATAACTGATTGTAAAAACCTTTTGCTCAAACATTATAAAGACTCCACAGCTGTTAGGCGGAGGTTCTCCCTAGAGTCTCCAGACATGAACCCAAAGGACAGCTGGAGGTAGGCCATTAATACTCAAAGCCATATGTAGGGTGTGAAAACACCACCCATAATTATGACCCATGGCAGGAAGTTTAATTATCTGCAAAACATGTTCCTCTTCTAATTTGGAGATACTGATAAAAGACATAACCATGCAACAAATGAAGTAAACAGACAATGTTTACTTGATACACCCTCTAGTCATACTGAAAAAAAAATAGTCTACAAGCAGGGGCAGGGAGAAGAATCACTCAAGAACTAGGGTGATGTCACATTCATTTGTTTTCTAATTCCACCTAGGTTTGCAGATTTTGGTCACCAGTCAGGTACCTTCTTGTATGTTTTATATATATCTTATACATATATATGTATATATATATATACATATACATGTATATATGTACATATATACATATGTACATATATACATATACATATATAATTTATACATCTATATCATCAATAACAATGACAAAGGGAAACCAAAGTATTTCCTGGAGAGAGGGTCACTATTCCAAGCCCTCCCAATGGGGCTCTACTCTCCATTACAATTGCAGCATATCCTTCACAGGCCTCAAAACTCTCCAATACCTCATGGCCATCCCCAGGAGGAGGAGGAGGAGGGCTCCAATTCAGAGCGAGTTTCTATATTAGAGTCTAGGCTAGAGTTCCTGGCTTACCCATCCGGGTGGTGCCCTGGGTTAGCTGGCCCGAAGAGTACGGAAGCTGTGAGACCCAGGCTTACTCACTGTGGGGATCCTGGGCAGGTGACTTAGCCTCTCACAGCCTCAGTCTCCTCCTCCACAAACATTTGTGATAACTTGATCCAGTGAGACAGCACATGCCCAGAGCTTTACATCCCTTAAAGTTCCATGTCAATACTGGTTATTTTCATTATTACTACATACAGATGAGGAAACCAAAGCCCCAAATCATGAGGCAGTGGTTGGCACAGCGGGCACTGGTAACTGTCCCACACAACTCAAGACTTCCATGATACCCCTTTCCTCAATCAACATTTCTAAAACCCTAGCTTGGGCCCTCTCAATAACTTTAATTATCCACTTAGAAACTAAGCTCCCTGAGGTCAGGGAAATATGGGATGTTTTTGTCTCTATATCTCCATTTCCTATACCTTGTAAATAGTGAGGACTTGATAAACGCTTCTAGAACTGAATTAAATGCACAGATCTTTTTCTCGAATGTAAATTTCCTGAGAGAAGAAAATGTTCTCTTTTCATTTGTATCCGCAGAACCTCAAGTAATGCCTGACACACCATAACTGGTGCCAAATAAATGCTTCTTGATGGACTGGTTTGTTCCACTATTTGTTACTATTTGTTGTGTACTCCAATAGGGAGCAAAATATATTGAGTCCCATAGCAGCGCTGGTACAGGCAGTAAGAGAGAACTGGACCTGGAGTTAGGAAAACATGAGTTCAAATCCAGTCTCAGATATCTGCTTGATGAGTAAGCCTGGGTATAATCATCTCTCTCAGAGGCAGTTTGCTCATCTGCAAAATGGGGACAATAACTACCTATCTCATAGAGTTGTTGTGAGAATCTAATGAGATTACATGTGTATAACACTTGGAAAACTTAGAACTGGGTCCCCTCCATGCTTGGATTTCTATTCTTTACTTCTTTACCATCACCCCTTAGGATCTCCCTCCATCAAGACTAGGGTCAAGGAATACGCTTTGCAGAAAGCTTTCCCTCAGCAACTTTCTCCTTTAGAATTAACTTCCATCTATTCTGGATATGCCTGTTTATTAATTATGACTCCTATGAAAATGAATCCTCCTTTAGGGAAAGGGTTTTCTTTAGAGTTTGTCACAGAGTTGGTACATAGAAAATACTTAATAAGTATTTGTTAGGACTGACGGCTTCTCCTGTGTGTGCCTAGTATAGGGGTGGGGAGCCTGTAACCCTCTAGGTCCTCAAATATGGCCCTCTAACTGAACTCCTGGTCTAGTACACAATAAACACTTAATAAATGCTTATTCTGCCTGATTTCCACCATGCTGTGTTATCTTTCTCATTTTTTCCCTTTTCCTAAAGAATCCAGAAGGAAAACTCAGCTGATTACATGTGACCAGGCCACTTCCCAGCACAAAATATATTATATATACTACAGATAGTTCATAAATGTTTGTTGAGAGTTAGACTAATTAACAGTTAGATGGGGAAAAAGCAAAGGTAGGCAGAAGGTAGCCCCATCAATTCTCCTTTTCCCACTCCCTTCTCTCCAGCAAGACTAGGAAGCAGATCAAAAAACAAGACACCACAAGATAACAGCTAAGAGGCCTGAGGAGTCCTCCAACCCAACCCTCAATATGGCTGTCCAATGTACATTCTTTTATCACTTTATCAGAATAGTAAAGATAAGCATTGAGAAAACAAGGCATCCTATCTCAGTTCCAAGGGGCCTCAAAACCTTCTAAAGTTCACAAATTACTCAGAGCAAATTTTGCTTTGTCTGTTGTACAATGACAACAATCTGAATTCCAATGACTTAGCAGTTCAGTGGAAGGCATCATCTAAAGCTCAGTCACAGACTGATTTGATCATGGATTTGGCTGGCAACGGGAAGCCATGGAAGGCTTTGGGAAAAAGGGATGGAAGGAGGAAGATTATGTTAGCAGCCGTAAAAAAGATGGATGAAAAGAGGATGGATGAATGAGGGGTTCATTAGGCTAATCTAGTCAAGAAGAGACAAATATGAGAACTAGACTATTTCCAAAAGAAATAGAGAAGAGGGGTCATTTGTGAAAAATACAGTAAAAGTGGAAAGGACAGGACTTGGGTGGTGTCTGTAACTGTACAGAGTCTAGTTAAATAGCTCAACAGAGCTCTTGTGTAGTATCTGGCATGTAGGAAACTACATGGAAATCAACTGCTTTGACCTAGGTTCAAATCCAACCTTAGACACTTACTACGTGACCCTGGTTTGCCTCCGTTTTCTCATCTATAAAAGGAGGACGGAAATCGCACCTCCCTCCCAGGGTTGACGTGAAGAACAAATGAGATAATCATGGTAAAATGTTTATCAAAGTGCCTGGCAAAGACTATCTATTATAATGCATATTATACTATTATATAATATACAATCATGTTATATACTATATATCATAATACATTATAATAATATCATCATTGACAGAATAGTCCAATTTAGTTGGAATACAGAATACCAACAATGAAACAGAAGGCTGGACAGGTAGGCTGGAATTGGATTATGGAATGCCAGGACCAGGATTTTAAATTTTTCTGAGTAGGCAAGAGGAAGCTACTGGAAAGTTGTTTCTTCTTAGTTTTGTTTTTAAACCAGCAATGCAGAGAAATGAAATGGAGAAAGAAGAGATTTGAGGCAAGAAGACTATTTAGGAAGTTAAAATGGAGAATATGGGCTGGATAGGAGACATCCCTCAGATGGAGGGAAAAAAAAGACTCAGTAATTCCCATTATTTGTAAGGTGAAGGAAAGGGAAAAGTCAAAGCTGATTTCAAGGTAATGGGCCTGGGAGCCTGGGGAAATACTAGGGCCTGAGAAGTTAAGATCCTCAGGAAACTCCAAGAGTCCTATTTGCTGGTAGACTTCAAGGGGCCCAGGTTATAGAAAGGTGAGCAATTATTGTGGCTTGAGTGGGTGACGAGGAAGTAAAGGCAGAAAGCATGCATTGCCTTTTATAGGAGTTCATCAGTGAGGAAGGGGAAGGATGACAGCTTGAGTGGGTGGTAGGGTGGGTCAAGGGAAGGTTCCCTCCAATAGTTGAGACCTTTGTGGGTTTGTAAAATAGAGGAGGATAACTCAGAAAAGAGTGGCACACTGAAAAAGCATTCAAAAGAGAGGGAGAGTGATAGCAAGGATGAGATCAGGTCACAGGGAGAGGGATTGGCCCCAGGGAGGCACATCTATGAGTCTATGACTGTGACTTTTCCCTGTCAGATGAAGGGCCAGGTGAAAACAATGAAAACAGCTGCCTCCTCTGCTATCCTCACCCTTCTCATCAGAGTTACACAGAGCATTAGGAGGTTTTGGTTTTTCCATTTGTAACTCATTTGATCAACCCAACACGGTGGCTAAGGAAAAGCAAGCTCCATTTCACAAATGAGGAAACTAAGACTGTGAGGCAGCAGTGTAGCAATAGCATCCGAAGCAAAGGAGAATAGTGGCGTCAGTTCTGAAATGGAGTTGAGAAGAGCTGCATTCTGATACTGCTCTGATACTTTGTAGCTGTGTGAAATTTTACCTCTCTGAAGCTCCGTTTTCTCCTCTATCCAATGGGAATATTAATAACTGCTGTGCAGGGCTTCCTCACTTGTGTCATGGATACCTTTGGCAGTTTGATGAAGTCAATGCTGCCTATCTCCCTCTCCCCCAGGGGCAGAATAATGTCTATAAATGCAAAGGACTGCAAAAGAAACTAAGGCTATTAAAGATACATATACATACATACATACATATATATACATACATACATACATATATATATATACATATATATATATATATTTCCTCCTCTAGATTGACAGACTACTGGAAATCCATCCATGGACCCCCTTCATGGTCTTATGGGTCCCAGATGAACAACTGCTACTGTCATACCTACCTAACAGAGTTGATATGGGACTCAAGGAAGGTAAAGAGCTCTGAACACTTTAAAACATAACAAATGCCCATTACTATTATTGAAGGTCCTTGGTAGCCCTATATTCTGTTTCTAGTGAATTATTTGAATACTATTTTCAAAAGACTTGGATAAGAGAAAGCACAACAAAGTAGAACAGAGAATCAACACTGGATCAGCACTGGAACCCTACTGGGTTCCAGTCTGGAACATTTTGGTTCTGGGCAAGTGATTTTAGCCTTCCAGTTCCCCCTGGGAACTAACAAGAGCTCCTGATTTTGGTGTGTCAAGATTCCCTTGGGCAATCAGTATGAGGAAGCCTCAGGACTCCTTCTTACAATCATTTTTTTTCTTCAATCATTCTTCTGTTTTGTTTTTAATTTTATTTTCATTTCCAAATTCTGCCCCTCTATCATCCACTCCATTAAGCTAAGAAACACAATACTCATTACACCTGTGAAGCCATGCAAAACATCATGTTTTCAATGCATAAAAAGTACACATCAGATTGCAAAGGAAACAATTCTGGAGGGAATTTTATTGGAGTTCTTTATATCACAAGTGGTCAGACTCTCTTCCCCCTCAAAAAAAAAATTGTGTCCGGGAACAGTACTGCCCTCGGAACACCTGCATGAGTCACTGTCATGTCTCAATCCCACTGGCACTAAGTAAAGTTCTTGTTTTTCCTTCTTCCATTATGATATGATGATCTGAAAACTAGCCAACAAAATCAGCAGCATTTTTTGATCATCTTAAGAAGTCATTTGGTAATCTGTCTAGTAGAGACATGGCGCCTCATAGAAAAGACAAAACCTTCCTGAATTTCACTGCTTTTCACCTATTCTTAATATGATTTCCTAGTTTCTCCTGCTCCCTAACTTCTACTTGAATAGCTACACCTGGAATAACCCTAACAATAATGGCCAGAGTTATTTATATAGCACCTTAAGGTGCAAGGGGCTTTACGTGTTCTCCTATTTGATCCTTGCAACAACCCTGTAAAATAAAAGCTATTATAATATTATCATTTTATGTGAGGAAACTGAGGCAGGCAGAGGTTAAGTGACTTGCCCAGGTTTCCAACCAAGGCCTGATGGTTGTAATACCCAAGGAATGATCTGTCTTTTTTTTTGCACAAGAAGGGGAGGGAGAATGTACCCTCCCTCTCCTGCTCCAGTTCCATTTCATACATCAGAGGGATTTCATTAAGTTCATACTAGTGTTATTAAATAAAGCATAGGATTACATAGGGTCATAGAATTAAATAGTTGAAAAAGGTTTGGTTAGAGAACTACGAGGAGGAGAAAGGGGTCTGGGGTACATGTGGGAGGGAGGTCTGACTGAGAGGGGAAGGGATGGCATTCAAGGCCCACATTTTGCTTGATATGTTCATAGAAAATAAACTTTCTTCTTCCAGAAAAAAAAAAGAAAAATTAAGACAATTGTTCATGATAATGTAATCTTTCATTTGGCTGGTTTAAAAGAACTTCTAGCCAAACTTACAGGCGGATATAGATTAAACTCTCAACCTTGTTTCCATCTTGTACAAAAACTGGAGAAGGCCAACTTTTAGCTACTAAGTAAAGGAACTTGAGCAATCAGAGGGCCAAAAACTGTATAGCTTTCACTCTCCATTCCATTCGGACAGAGTTTATGCCAAAGATTTCTTTTCTGCATCCCCCTATGGCACATCTTACCTTTGGAGTAAAAGGACATCAGAGTTAATATCTATCTTTCATAGAGTAGGCTCTTTTTTGAACAGTGAAGGAAGCTTTTCTCATTTATTAAGTACATAAATACACTGGTCCACTACCAGACCAACTAAAAATAAGTGTGAACAAGCAGGAAGTAGAGATCATACCCAGCAGGAATAAATTTAGAAGTAGGTTTTGTGGGCCAATAAAACAGAAGCACAAAATTATCATTTTTAAAAATGATCTATGAGTTAGGATTTTTCTCCCAGTGAAAGGGATTAGACAAAAGTAGGACCAGACCTCCTAGCAATTGCTCATGTATACCAGCTTCTCCTTCCTTCTCTCCCCCCAAATTCCCTATGCAGCCAAAAGAAAAACTACATCCTTGTTTCTATTTACATAAGCACTTGTCAAGGCTTCACAGTCAAAGTACTGAAATGGATAGTAGAATTTAAACATCCAGTTTAGAGTCAAAATAAAATGGAAGCATTGATGAAAATGAACCTGTCTCAACTGGTCCTAGAATTCCATTAAATAACAAACATATGAAATGTTTGAAATGAAATGAAACTCTTAGAGATGAAAGAGTTAGAGAGAGATAGAAATAGAACCATCCTTGTAGTTTGGGAAATCCAAGAAGACCCTTGTGTTCAGCATCGGCTTCCTACACCATCTTGGGCTGTGGGCAAGTCACTCCATCTCTCAGTAGCCACAGATAACCCTCTAAGACTAAATTACAGAAGAGTCACTTCTCTTCATCAATGGAGGGAGTAGGGTCAATTTCTCCACTAAATGGCTGCTCAAACTACCAACGCAATCTCAGGCTATAGCAGCAGATGTAGCAGCATTCCCATTTTATGTTTAAATGTTCTTGTGAAAAATGGAAGAAAAAAAAACAACCTTCTAAATAGATAGCAAGTAATCCCAAACTGACAAATCAAATGCCTTTCTGAGTTGGAATCCTCTTGGATTGTCAGTAGATACTGTCAGCTAGTACATACGTAACATAGCACCTGACACATAGTAGGAATATAATAAATGGTGACTGAATGACCACTCCCTCCTTTTAGATATCCTCTCCTGTCTTAACTTCAAGCCGGGACTGTCCTGATTCTACTCCTCCTTTCCCTGAATGTGCCTTCTCTCTTTGATTTGTTAGCTCCTTGTCTTCTTCATAACCCCTAGAGTGTAAGTGGGGGGGAGCATTCCCCAAGGTTCTGCCATCATTCAGGTTTTCACCCTCCCTTCACTTTCTCCTCTAGAGCTCTAATTCACTACATAGATGGCTCCCTTGTAAAACTCTGATTTCCAACAATGACATCTTTGGTGAAGGTGGCACTGGCTTTGGAGTCAGAGGATGTGGGTTCAGTAGCATATTACCTATGTGACCTTGGACATGTGACTTAACCTCTCTAGTCCTGTCTCCTCATTTATAACATAAAGGGTTTGGACTAAAGATTTTGAAGGTTCCTTCCACTATGTCTATGATCCTTTTCCCAAAATTTAATAATTCTTTATTCAAGTAAAGCACTGGGGACAGAAACAATCTGTGAAGAAAAAAGAACTATTGTTTGTTATACTGCTTTTACATTAGATGACAGAATCAAACTTGGAAATAAGGTGAGGATCAAAGCGAACAAATGGCAAGTATCATTTTAAAATGGGTGCATGTTGAGGGAATACATTTGTTTTAGTTGGCCCCCACAGGCCAGATCTAGGAGCACTGTGCGGAAGTCCTAAAGAGGCATATGTAGGCTTGAAGTTATCAAGTCTAAGCTACCAATTAGAACTGTCCTAAATTGACATGGATTTCCTCTAAACATAGGAAGTCTGTCTTAACTAAAGATCTTTGGATAAATGACCTCCATGTTGTTGTGGGGATCCTTGTTCAGGTATGGGTTAGACCTGACCTCTGACAATATATGATGATGTCAAAAGGTTCTGAGCTATAGAGGAAGAATGATCTTGTTTTTTTCAGTAAAGTGTGAAGGGAGGTCTTCTGAGAAAAAGGTAGGAGTGGGGGGAATAATGTAGAAGTATTGAGAAGAGGAGAGAAAAGACATTTGAGATGAGTAGCCAATGAGAAAAGAGTAAAGGAACTGCCTCATGGAAGTTGGCTCCCAGTTGAGATTCAAGGTGTAGTTGAGCAGTCACTATGGTTTCCTCTAGTACCATTCACATCACCTTAGTGGGAGCAGAGGAGGCACAGATGGAAAAGCTAATAAGGAGTGAGGGTAAGGCAAGGGATTCAAGAGTGGAAAGGAAGAGCTTCCACAGACATTTTCATCTAGCAAAGAAAAAAAAGAGAAAGCAAACGAAAGCAATCTGAAATACTCGAGCTGGAACAAGAGAGGAAAACCGCTTTTGAACCCAGAAATCTGAAACTGAATTCTCCAGTCTGGGGATCGATCAATCAATCAGTCATCTTCGTTAGGATATGAATCTCATTCTTAGAAGGCTGTGTTACACCTCAACCAGGGAATGAGGGAACATGGCAAAAAACAGAGCTGGGAAGATGCTTGGGTCTTGGCCCAATACCACAGCTCTCCAGCTGACAGCCACAAGGGGCTCACAGCTCTCTACCATGGAGGCAACTGGCTAATCCTTCTAAGGACCAAATGAATCCCAGAATTTGTTAAACCATTAACTTCTGCAGCTTTCTTTTTTGGGGTGACCTATTAAGCTAAAAACGAATCTGTGAGCACACTTCAGGGAAAGAGAAAGAGTCTGGAATAATATAATTTAAAATAAAATTGTATGAGACTATGCAACATATCATTTAGACCTTTTAAAGTCATAGGGGCAAATCACCTAAAGCTACCATACATTCAACATAATTATTTTAAAGCACATTAAGTTTTAGGCATTACATTTTAAATGTAATAAATCTGTATAAATAATGAGATTTGATAAATTACACCTAAATTTTCAATATAATGTAACATGTATTAAGAAGAATCTTGGAATTTTTTGTTTAGCTACTGATAAAAACCAGAATTGGGACTGATGCTATTAGCTTGTACTTTTTCATTAGTTTAATAAGAAAATGTCATTTCAGAGAACACTGACATAAAGGATAGATAAAAGCAAATGTTGAATTTGAAAAACCTGGGGATCTAGTAATATCTCTAAAGTCATATGACCAGAGGCAAGTCACAAACTTACATTACCTCCATATAACTTTCTAGGACTATTAATTATAAATGTCACTACAAAAAGTTGAGGTTTGATCAAACCAGGGTACGCATTAAAGCAGGAACAGTAACAGAATTCTCATACTAGCTCATACGGGTTAAAAAGCTTTGGTTTCTCTCTACTACAATGGAAAGGACACTGGATTTGGAGTCAGAAGTCCTGAATTTCAGTGGAAGTTCTGCTACTTAGGATCTGTATAACCTTAGACAAGACTCTACCTCCCTAGGCCTCAAGTTTCGTCACCTGTGAAAAGAAGTTGAATGAGTTAGCCTCGAAGATCCCTTTTGGCTTCAGATCCAGGAGCCTACAAGTCCTGTGCATGAACTAAGGTAGTGGATGTAACCAAAGTACTTGTGAAGGTGAAATCAACATTCTCTTCTTAGATACCGTGCTTGTTCACCTAAAATGAATTAACCACAAGAATGGTAGAAATGGTTAGGATGACTTCTCACGGTGAATACTTTCAATCTGTTTCAGATGTTTAAATTCTCAGGGATTCTGAGTCACTTGTGAAACTTCTCTCCCCAGTTTGCCTGACCAGAATTGACAAAGGCCTAATCTCAGTTTAACAAAAAAGTGATCCTGGAAATGACATCGAGTTGTGAACAACTATATTACTTGGCCGGGTTTAGCTCCAAAAGAGAAGCCAGGATTTCTTAATCTGGGGTCTTGTTAATCATTTTGTGAAAGGCTCCTCCTATCCTTAAAAAATTATCTCGAAATGTCCCCCTGCCAGTTTCTCCTACCTTTACTCAGATGAAGTCTGTCAAGTTAACAGATGAGCGGCAATTTGTGAATATTAAGGAATATGTGTTATTCAGTACAGATTTACCTTTAATTTCAGGTCCTAATACAATAGCTGCACAGATATTATGAGACAATTATTTAAATGAATAAGACTGAAAATTGTTATATGAGAAAGGAAAAAATGAAGAAAGGAAGAAGGAGGGAGGGAGAGACAGAGAGGGAGAGACAGAGAAAGAGAGACAGAGAAAGAAAGAGAGAAAGAAAGAAAGAGAAAGAAGGGAGGAAGGAAGGAAGGGAGAGAAGAAAGGATAGAAACAGGAATATATACTTTTGTCTTTGTTAAGAAGCTTACCAAATTGGACCGTGTATTGTGCCTTTGAACAGCGCAGTTACTTCAAGCATAAGGTTTATCTAGGATTTTTTAAAAGGTTGGAGTTTTTTTGTGTTTGTCTTTAGGCAAAAATCAGTGGATTCAAAGCATCATTAATCATTGTCCTTTTTAAATTAAATGTTTCTCTAGAAAGCAGACACAGAACTTAAATCAGAGAAACAAAGTCACTGATTCCAATGAGTAGACCTGAAGTCCAAAGGGGATATTCATCAGTATTTGTTCAACTTATTTCTTATAAAGTTTGGGAAAGTGGTTTGTTAATAAATTAATACATATGGGGAAAATTTGTATGAGTTGGAACGGATGGAAGTAGCCATATAGTTCAACACCCTCATTCTACAGAAGAGGAAACTGAGTGACATGGCTTAAGGTAACAAAAATTGTAAATGGTAGAGGCAGAATTCGATAAATGCTTACTGATCGACTCTTCCATCCAGATCCCATGTTATTTCACACTGAAGTATGGGACATAACAACGGTAAGAAGAAGACGAAGAGGAACCACGATAAGTGGCATTTATATTGCTTTAAAGGTCTAAAAGAGGTGCTTTTAGAAATATTATTTCATTTTATCCTCACAACAAACCTAGGGGGTAGGTGGTATTATTACTCCTATTTTTAAGAAGAGGAAACTGAGGAAGAGAGAAGTCAGGTGATCTGCCCAGGGTCAGCTACACCATTAGTAAGTGTCTGAAACTAAACGTGACCTCAGGTCCTCCTGGCCTGCAGTTCACTGCTCCCTCTACTGGGCCACCCAGTTGACTTAGACAGGTGTTTGGGCTCCTCTGGTTGTCCACTTCATGGGCTATTCTGAACAAAAATGCCCACTGCCTAACAGCCAACCTTCCCATGATGTATTTACACTAGTTCTGCTTTGATGTTTCAAAATTTTTCTATTAAAATAAAAAGTGGCTAAATTGATGTTGACTGTCAAAATACGATTCAAGTCAGCAATCCATAAGCCATCATGAATATTATTTCAAAAAAAAAAACAAACAAAACAAAATGTGGGATGAATGAAAGAGGAAAAAGTCCTAGAGATACAAAAATATTAATATTAGCTCTTTTTAGTAGCAACAAAGAATTAGGAACCAATCAAAAGACATTACTTAGTATGCACTACATACTCAACAATGTCCTAAGCAGTGGAGATTCAAAGAGAGGCAAAAACTAGTGCAGCTCTCAGGGATTGCCCAATAATATAATTGGGTTGAGGGAAGAGAGATAACATGCAAAAAACTATATAACAAGACACTTGCCAAATACCTTTGAGGTCCTCTCAGAGTGGAGGTACCTATGTTAAAGGGGATGGGGAAAGTGGGATTCTGGCTGAGACCTTAAGGAAAGCTAGGAGTCAGAGATAAGAAGGGAGAGCTTTCCAAGCATGGAAATACACATTAGGAGATAATGCGTCTCATTTGAGGAACAGCAAAGATTCCAAAGGCACTAGATCTAAGATTATGAGGACAGGATTAAAGTTGAAGAGGACAGGAGAGGTAGGAAGGAACCAGGTTCTGAAGGACATTAAAAAGTCAAACAAAAGATCTTATATTTGATTCTGGAGGCAATAGGGAGCCCCAGGAGTTTACTGAATAGGAAAGTGACATGGTCAGGTCACTTTGATTTTTATTAATTTCATTTTTTAATTTTATAAATAACTAATAAAAATTGAAATTTTTATTTATTTCATTTTCATGAATGAATGATGGACTGGAGTGGGGAAAGGCAAGGCAGGGAGATCAGAATACAGCATGAGATGATGAGGGACTCTAGTAGGGTAGAAGCAGTGACAAGAAAGAAAAGGGCATGAATTAGGGATGTGATGAAGGCAAAATGGACAGGATCTGGTGACAGATTGGGTACGCAGGTAGGGAACAGGTAAGAGGGGATGAGGAGTCCAGGAAAACACTCAGTCTATGAAGCTGAATGACTGAGAGGGTGGTAGTGCTCTCAACAGGAAAAGGAGAGTTAGAGAAGAGAGGGTTTAGGGAAAGACGAGTCCAGTTGTAGACATGTTCGGTTTAAGATGTCTACAGGATATCCATTTAGAGGAACTCTCCAAGAAACAGTTGAAGATGAGAGCCAGGTCAGGAGAGAGGTTAGGGCTGGGTGACTACATCTGGAAAGCATCAGCAGAGATGATCATTGAGTCTATAACAGCTGATGAAATAATCAAGGGAACTAAAATAGAGGGCAAAGTAGAGAGAACCTAGGACAGGGGGCTTCTCGATTACTAGGCTGGGGACATTGTCAAGGGAGAACAGCAAGCATTACAGGATGTTGTGAACTAAGGGAGTGCTTATCAATTGGGGAATGTCTGAAAAAAATTATGGCTCATAAATGGAATGGAATATTATTATACTATAAGAAATGATAAAAGAGGTATTTTCTGGATAAGCTGGGAAAACTTATATGAACTGATCCAGCATAAAGTAAGAAGAGTCTGGAGGAAAAAAATATATTACAATACCATAAAAAATGAGCAATTTTGAAAGACTTAAGAACTTTGACCAATGTAATGCCCAACCAGGATTCCAGAGGAATGATGAAGAATGCTACCTATTCTGGACAGAAAGACCATGGACTAAATATGCAGAATGGACAGAGTCAATATGGGAATTTGTTTTGCTTGACTATGGATGTTTGTTGCAAGGGTTTTATTTTCCTTTTTCATTGTGTCTGGTGGGAGGGGCCAGGGTTGGCAAGGTGAAGTGAGAAGAAGAAAAAATAGATGCTTAATAATTGAAAAAAAATATTTTAAAAGCAAATGACATTGATGCCTAAATTAGGTTTTAAATCCACTTAGGAAATCTTTTAGGTATCTAACAACCCCCAATTTAAGTAGACTTTGTACTTAAAACTTATTTTATCTACTAAGTATGAAAATGGGAATTTTGGGGGTCAGGGACAGAGCACATTTGTCACACTCAATGGCCTGAAAGAATCACGATAGCCTCCAAAGGTGACTAATTTACAACTAAGGGTAGTTTAGACAAGGAGAAAACAATCAGAAGGCCTGAGGTTATTTTCCCCCTCAAACTCTCCCAATTTAAGAGGAGTACTACATCTCCTTACCCACTGGGTGAAATAAAAAGGGAAACAGGGTGCTGAAAGATAAAACCAGAAATCAGCTTGGTTTCTATGGGGAGCTCATGGGAGTAGAGAACATAGTCTTGAGGAGAATCAAACTTCCCTAGCTGTAAAGTGTTTACCCAGTGGGGATACTTCTCAAAACCAAACAAAAACAAAACAAAAACAGAACTCAGGCTCTAGGCAAAGTTCTTTCAATGGAAGCTGGGAGGGAGTGGCCTTTGCTGGGGTTTTAGCAGGGAGACTGGAGGTCAGAGTTTCTATTGTTCTATTCTGCTGGTTTATCTGGACTGGGACTCTAATCAGGCCGTGGCATTTCCCTAAAAGGTTACCTCACTCTTTGGGTATGCCCTGGGGTGCTGGAGAAAAGCCCCCACCCTATCCCCCAACGCCCCAAAGCAAAAGCAAAGAGCCTCTCATCTAAATGTAACCAGCTTCAAGGGGAAGAAGAGAAGAAGACACACTAATGTATGCACATCCCAGATGTAAGCATATATGTTCTACCAATGTAAACATACATGTTCCATATTCATTATAATCTATGATTAACCCGGAAGAGTAAACACCATCAAGAAGGTAGAACTGCCTAAAACTGACTAACAACAATAGAAAAATCTCATTGTGAGATCCACAGACAGAGCATCTTTCATGACAATTCCAATACATATATGGGATATTCCAACCATCTTAGTCTAGTTTTAAGCTTTAAGACTTTGGGGAAAACATGCATTTTCATGATACATATAAAATGCATGATATGTATATGTGTGTATGTATATACACACATAGATTACACATTCCGAACTTCTACTCCCCACAACAAAGTTTCAAACAACAACACTCAGAAATATTCTCATAGCAATTACTATATGGTTAAAAATCTTAGGCTACCAATGCCTTAGGGGAGTCTGAGTTGCCAGGGCCCTAAAAGACAATGGGAAGATATGCTGGGTGTACAGAAAGACTGAAACATATATACAATCATGACAAAGATACAATAAAGGACAGAAAGGATATCATTAAAGAAAGTTATGTGTAGAAAAAAATGTGGGTCAATCATGGTGAGAGCAAAGGCGCTGGCCTGGGAACTCCTCAGGTAACCGAAAAAGAGGAAATGAGAAGACCTCCCATCTGTTGGTTGGATCTTCCACTTGGTGTTCCAAGGGAAATTATATGAACAAGTCTGACCCAGTAGAAGGCATGATTTAGTGTGATCTGCATAGATAACGAGACCACAAATCCACTGATGAATTATAATATACAGAAAAAACACCAACACCACAGCAAATCAGATTCTTTTAGTAAATCAGTTATTTCCTGATGGACAGACACTAATGAAACCTTCACTGGTATGTTACCAATTGCTTTATGGCACAAAAAGAGACTCCCTGCCACAAAAAAAAAAGAATGATTTCATGGATAAATCTGGCTCCCTGTGTGATCTAAACCTGCTGATCAGAGCAACAAGCACACCATAAGGCGGAGGACAGAACATGGCATACACATCCTTATCCCAATGTGGCTCTTAGAAGTTAATCTAATTTCACCCTTGGTGCCTACAGATCACTCATACTGCTCAGTGGTACCCATGTCTCTGAATACTATCCCAGAAAGTCTTCTAGAAAAAAACACTAGTGCTCTGTCAGGAAAGCTAAATAAACCAAATGCCTTTAAAACATATCAATCCAAGAGACACATGCAGTATTTATTGTGAATTGCCAACAAACATAAAATCTGTAATTCCAGAACACAGTCAAATTGAGGATGAGAAACGCAAGACCTATAAAATCTTGACATCTGGACTAGAGATCAACAAACTAGCTTTTAAAGAAATGAGTTCAATTTTGAAAGTCCTAACAACTTTAAAAACATTAATGCTTTACCCTGATCTAACTGGATTCTATAATTGCTTTGGCTCCTGTCACTCACTCCTCTTCAGTAAGTTTGCTCAAATACGATATTAAACTAGTTTCAGAGCATCTTCTTGTTCTGGATTTTCAAATATAAAACTGGTCAAAAAAGAGCCCTAGCATGAAATTAGAACAGGGGTATGGAATTCTTGCTTGGTATCGTCAAGTTGTTAATGATATACACTTAACTGGGATGCTGACTGTAGATATTGACCCTCTAGTGTGGTCTCTTTCTAATAAAGCTCCAGGACAAGGAGGGCAGAATAGCCTTTTTTAAAAAATACTGGCTTCAAAGACCATTACTACTCATATGACCCTGAGCAAATAACTTAGCTTCTCTAGTCTTCAGTTTCCTCATCTGTAAAATGTATCAATTAGACTAGAGGATTTCTAAGATTTTCTTCAGTTTTAAATCTAAACTCCTAAAGTCAAACTATCATGCATCTACCACGAAGCTTCAAATTTAAGAACTAGTTAAGGAAAAGGAAGATGGAAATGTTTCCCCTTGGCCCAGGAGGTAGACTCTAAAATATATATTTATAGTCTCCAGATGGTATGTAGCCTATAAGAAAGAAAAAAATGTAGCAATATCCTGGTTTCCTGATATTACAAAATAAAAAAGCCCACTCCCTTTACTGAACAGTAAATGATACAGAGTAGAAGCATCAAACATGAAGCCTGAAATACACTTGAGTTTCACTTGAATGAGGTTAAAATGTAATTGGCAAATGTTTAACAAAATAAATAAAAATACAGATACATGTTAACATGATAATATAACATAGATAATGTTAACCTGTGGTTTTCTAAGTCAACATGCAGCCTGCAAGGAATCTTATGTATATTTTAGTGGCCCTATTTCTATTTCTATTTCTATTTGGTATGGATATTTCCATCACTGGTATGGAATATCTGAATGCAGAAAGCCTCAGTAGAAAGAAAACATTTAAAAAGGACATTAAAAAAATCTACTTCCATCAGCAGACAATTGCAGTTTGAAATAGTGATAAGATGATAAAGATGACAGTGATGATGCTGAACTACAGAGACAAACAAAAAATGACATACAAATACATGAAAATGAACCTCATCAGCATAAGCAAAAAATGGGAAACAAAGAGTCAAACTACAGGAGATATAAACCATAATTCAAGGTCCACACCAGAAGTGATTTCAGAAATGCTCTCATCCTCCAAAAGAAAGAAAATTGAAATTGGTATTCTGGGGTGAATTTCTTGTAACAGCTTTGGGTCAGAATTCCGTATTTATTATCCGGAAACCAGCAAAACAGACTTAAGTTTGTTAAATTCCCAAGTTACACACAGGACAATTTTTTGGTTCAGATGTGAGAGTCCCTGGCTGATTCTGTTTTACAAATAGCAGTTAGTGACATACTTAAGTTGGATGGAGAGGTTGGGAAAGAAAAGGAAGGAAAGCAGATTGTTAACAAACTTGGGCCGCCGCTTGAAAAGACCAAATGGAGACAAAACTTTGGCAGGCAAATGCTTGTGGCAGCTCTGATGTTGTCTGAACAAACCTACCTCCATGAGGCTTTAGATCTTGGTCCGTGTGATATTCTCATCAAATGGCTACAAAATCAGGACAATCCTCTAAAGTACAGAAACAGTTAGTTCAAGGAATGTACGTACCCAAAGTATGCTTATCTATGGCTAAGTATCAACCTAGGACACTATGAAGTGATATTCCACAAGTACAACTGCAAAAGTCAGTTTTAATATGTTTAGTCAAAAACAGTTGTTAGCAGCCCTCTGCATCAATGTCTCTAAATTGAGCCCTCTGCACCAATGTCTCTAAACTGAGAAATGATATATCAGTTTCTAACCCACCACTCACTGGAGAGAGCTCATCTGCTCTGAATAGTGAGTGGCAACATGGAAGGACTAGACTGAATGCAGAAAAGGAAATGAATGGGTTGTAATATTTTCTTTGCAGATATCCTATTTTCTTAGCTGCTTAAAGAATAGATAATTATTGTTTCATTTAATAGGATGAAACAGTAGCAAAGACATTCCATAGTTACAACACCTAAAATGCTCAAAGAATCTTAAAAAGAGTTTGTAGATATGCTAAAAAGTTTAAACCAAAATTAGGACACAGAATTTCAAGTACAAAGAACGTCATCCAAATGCTATCTTTTACAGGTCAAGTCATGAACAGTTTTGTAGACTTTAATTACCAAGGAAGAAATGGAGCCCATATTCAAAATTCCCAAGAAACAAATAAACTATTTCCCCTTGACTCTAGGCAAAGCAATGATAAGTCTACTTAATTAGGTAGAAAAAAAGATACTGTAAAAACAAAATTTGAAAGTGCATTAATCTACATCTAAATGAAAAATCAAATGCCACTAAAATGCATTTTTTAAATAAATGTTAAGACCATGAATACTACAGTATCATTTCATTTCCAGTAATCTAGTCTATTTGGTTTTATTGCTAGCCCTCTCTCTTCCATTGCACCCAGTCCTTCAGAAGCACCTTAGTATATCACATTTGCAAATCTCATCTGGGCATCAGTACTAAACAATATTCATTAAGGATATCACCAAAGTACAACATGTAAGTAAATCAAACTGTGGATGCTCTATTTTGCAAATTTCATGGGCCACTAGGGATAATTAAAAGGGCAATTATATAAAGTTGGTGCAGTTTTGAGAAACAAATGACATTTTCTGCTTTAAAGCACTTGATAATTTGATATTTTTCTATTAGGGCCATCATTGGTATTTTTATGGACAGGCTGCACAAATAAACAATAAATGCTCTTTAACGGTCCCTAACGATTGTTTTTGCCCATTGATATCCTTTCCTCACTCAGTCTATAAATCATTGGCTAAGACAAGAAGGTGAGGGCAATGAAAAATTATTAAATGTTGTTAAGCAATTGATGCCAATGGAGCCCTTGAATTCCCTTCTACTGTGCTGGTGTGAGACCCACAGACCCAGGCAATGCCTCCATGCTTCCAGCACTGTGGAGCTGTCCAGTTTGTCACTGTTTAACCACTGTTGGGAAGCTAGCAAAGTACATTAGAGCAGCTAGGAACAGCTCATGAAAAATACAGCGAAGAAACTGCTAGTGGCAGAAGCATTTAACTTTCTTGTTAGCCTCCCCCATGTGGCACTTTAGCACCAGCAAGTTGTTTATTATGTTCTGTGCCAGGCAAAACTGATTAAATGGGGCTCTTAAGAATCAGAGCGTTATAAATTCATGGAAATACAGCAAGCAATAAATTCCACGGAATTAAAAGCTTACTACTGCTATTAGCATTTCAGGGAGTTTGAATTGTTAATACTGACGTACAAAAATGATGTTCCTGGAAGACAAGTGAACCTATACAATACTCACATTAGACAAATTTCAGAGCCCAAGTATCGATGCAACCTGATGATGGTTGTTTGGTGTATTTGGGGGAAATCTGGGGCAAGGGTTTGAATAGGAAAAATGGACAAAAGATTGGCTTTAAAGTGCCCATTTGATTTGAAAAGTAAAACCTACAACAAGAGAAATAAAGGCACAAAGTAAGGTTACATGTGTAATAACACCCAAAATGCTATGAAGGGAGAAAAAGTGCTGGATTTGGAATCACAGGGTTTAGGTTCAAATAATTGCTATATTACTTTTTGTATGTATGGGATCTTAGGCAAGTCATCCTCGAAGGACAGCAGATTTCTACACTATGAAATAAGAAGTTGAACCCAATCACTAGATCCATCTCTATATCTATGATCCTCACTTATGTAAGTAAGACATTTAAATGAAATGAAGTTCAAAACAAGGTCAACGGTTTGGATCACATACTTATCTTTGCAGAGACTAGCAGAAGACTGTTGTGGCTAAGCTTCTCCTTGTTTAACAACCCAACTGATATCCTTTTCCCCAGGCACAATACAGTGACTCTATAAATTTGATATGGAAGTGGTGGGTGGGGAGTAGAACAAGTTTCTGGAAATAGCTACATTGCAATTATTTGAATCTGGTCTACATATTCCAGGTGTCCTGAGCAGAAGAAAGCAAATAAGTATTTCATTATAGAAGTGATGACTTAGTTTTTTCTGCTACACCCACCAATTTTTGACTAATCACTCCTTAAAGAGTTTCTTTCAAGTATATATATATATATATATATATATATATATATATATACAGTTAAGAATTTTCACCAGGCTTTAGCCAGATGGAAGAAGGAAGAAAAGACAACAGGCTCATCAAAAAGGTGGGTTCTCAGAATCCTGATCCAGGACAAATAAGAAAAGGAGAGTATGTTTTCCGCTTTGAATAAAAGATAAGTATACACCTCAAAATGCAGTACCATTTAAGAAAACATACAATCAGAAGAAAACAAAGCTAGAATGAGGAACTGTCCTACATAGCATAATTTTTTTTTAAAAAAAGATTCAATTAAAACAGGTATCCTAAAGATGAAATCTACTTGCTCCAAAATCATAGGAATAGTAACTAGTATTAAGTATAGTAAATAGTATTAAGAAAAAAATGGTCATTCCTTTGATTCCTCTAAACATAACTTATCAATCAGTGAAAAAGTCTTCCTTAAACACCTGTTACATGGCCCCACTATACTAGGTGACAGGAAATAAAGATACAAAGATGAGACAGTTCTAGGCTGTCAATAACTTACATTCTACTTAGGGAGAAAGGAGAATTAATACATTCACAGAAAAATACATATATATTCATATATAAAATTATAAAATGAATATAAAATCATGAGGAGGCACTAATAACTGAGTGAATCAGGAAAGTTATTTGAATCTAGTCTTGAAAGGAGTGAGTAGTTTCCAGAAGAGGTACTGATGAGAAAGAGCCTGGGGGACAGCCATGGCAAAAGAATTGAGGTGGCAAATGGAACAACAAATGCTGGGTACAGTGGGTACAGCAACTTCTCTGGAGCACTGAGTGTATGAGCAGGAGTAATATGTAAGTAGCCTGCGAAGATAAGATGGATCTGGATTATGAAAGGCTTTGAATGACCAACAGGACTTGTTAGTTTATTTGTTTGTTTTCCCTAAAGGCAAAATAGCAAGCTGCTGAGGCTTATTGAGCAGGCCCAAGCTTTAGAAATCTCAGTTGGGTAGTTATAGAATAGGGAGGGAAGAGAGGAGAGAAATCAATTATTTCAATGGTTCAGTCAGGAAGTGATACCTGTTTGATGTATGAATGGAGCAGACAGAACAAATGCAGGAGACAGTGAAGATGAGACAGCAAGTGACTCCATTTCAGGCAATAGTGATGGAGAGTGGAATTGAAGATGGTTCTAGATTTGAATCTGGGTGAGGAGCTAGAGAAAGAGATATGTACTGCATCGGGGGCAGGCTGTGCAGAGGTGGGCAAAGAGAAAAACAATGGGTTCTGTTTGGAAATTGTGAGTTTGAAATGCCAGTGGAACAACCTGGTGGAGCTGTCCAGGAACACATGGGACGGAGACTCAGGAGAGATGAGGCTGCAAAGGGCGGTGAGATCTGAGAGGAGCTGCTCCAAGAACCAAGACCAAGATCGGAGGGAGAAAGGCAGAGGGCACAGAGAGGGGGCTGCCTGAGAGCTAAGAAGGAAGGTCAGACCAGGAGTGAGAGAATCACTCCAGGGCAGGATTATGAAAAGCCAGGGAGGAGGAGTATCCTGGGGGAGGAGATGGTCAACAAGGGAAAAGGCTGCAGAAAGGCCAAGAAGAATGAAAACAGTGATTAGGACTTTGAATAGAACAATAACCAGATTATTAGTGACCTAGAATCCCCAGTGCACACGATTACCTTGGGGGTGCCTTGGCATTTGTACTACAAGTGCTTGATTGGAGCTTTCTTATAGACAAAGCAAATTAACATGTATGGGAGTGTATGTATATATACATTTATACACACACACTATTATACACATACACATGTATGTATACACACAGGAATGCAACTGAGGGGAGAAAATTTGTGGAGACAAAGATAAAAGTGCACTCTCATAGCATGTTTAAGTTCCAAATTGTGCTATCCAATGTGATGATCATATTTAGCATGACAAAAGGCTAGAAAATTCTGGAAAATTTGAGCTAATGGGGACCTTGGAAATCATCTAATCAACATCCTCTATTTGGCAGACCAATTAATATCTTTACACACTGCCCAATACATTCACAGCCCTATTCTAGGCACTAGGGTATCTGTCTTGGGGGCATCTGCTTTTATCAATTAACCACCCATCATCAAATATAGCTTTTATAAACATCTCCTCTCTCTTACACTATGTTTCACATCTAGTATTGTGGGCTATAAGAAGTCTGAGAGCTTCTTTCTGTCCACAAGGAAACTATAATATGTTTAAGGAAATTAACAGGTTTTTTCTTTTTATACGTTGCTTAAGAGTTTCTGAGATACTTTATATGCATTATCTCATGCGAATGAATGAATTTAAAAGAATTTATTAAGCTCTTAGCATGTGAATAATAACACAGTGAAGCAAGGCTAGATCCTGGACTCAGAGAGCTTACATTCTCATAATAAATCAGGGATCAATTTATTATTTTGTTGACCACCTAGATATGAGAAAGTGATGCAGAAAATGTTAATATAACAGCTTAAACTTAGAAGTGTGTTATAAATGCTGGAGGACATGTGGAAAAACATGGACACTAATACACTGCTGGGGGAGTTGTGAATTGGCCCGACCATTCTGGACAACCATTTGGAACTATGCCTAAAGTTCCATCAAACTGTGCATACCCTTTGACCTAGCAATACTAGGTCTGTATCCCAAAGAGGTCTAAGAAAAGGGAAAAGGGACCTATTTGTTCAAAAATACAGCAGTTCTTTTTGTGGTGGCAAAGAATTGGAAATTGAGGGGATGCCCATCAATTAGCAAATGAATGAACAAGCTGTGGTATATGATTGTGATATAATCCCACTGTGCTATAAAAAAAAAAAAAAGACAGGCAGGATGGTTTAAAAAAATTTGGGAAGACTAATGACTAAAGGGCTCATAATGAAAAATGCTATTGATCACCAGACAGAACTGATGAATTCTAGGTACAGACTGAAGCACACTCTGCATGTTTTTCATTTTTTTTGGCTGATGACTAATATAGAAATATATTTTGCATGACTTCACGTATATAACTGCTATCATATCACTTGCTTTTTCAAGGGGGAGGGGCAGAAGAGAGGGAAATAATTTGGAACTCAATTTTTTTAAAAGATGAATGTTAAAAATGTATTTGGGAAACATTTAATTATACACACACACACACACACACACACACATATTTAAAGTGTGTCATACACATATTTTTGGAGAGTCAGTTGTTAAACATTTACCAGCACACTCCTGCACCTATCTAGTGGTGGCTGGGGTTATTTTGGTGTGGAGAGTCACACAATTGGAGATTCCAAAGTCCTAGGAGGAGATTGATACACTCATTCCCAAAGTAATGGTAAAGTTGATTAGATTATGGTTCCAGAATTGAGAAGATGGAGGAAGATCTAAGGCGCTTGATCAGTGGCTATAGGTGAGGAAATAAAGGCAGGAAGTGAAATGTGACCTTGCAGTAGTGAAGGAGTGAAAGGATCACCAACATCTGAGGATAAAGGAGGGGTAGGGGGGAGGAGGACACACCCTCTCCAGGGCAGGAACATAAGGTGTTAAATCTTTTAGCGTAAGGATGATTTCTGCTCCTCATCATCTCAGGCTCTCAAAAGCCCAGCAATACACATACTAGGAGTATTCTTATCTCACAGAGGTGATAATGAATTTCAGATAGGTTAAATATGCTGCAAACCAAGTGAGACTGATCTGCACTTTGGGGTTTTCCGCCCAAACCTAGCACCATGCATTTTTCCAGCTAGCTATAGGCAGCCTGGCCTCATGGAACAAGTGCACCAGAAATGAAGAGCACGATTGTAGTCCCAGCCCTACTGCTAGCCAGGGTTGAATCTGGAGCAAGCTACTTAGAACTTCTTGTTCTTACTTTCCAAATCTAGACAAAATGATCACCCTCTTCTAAAAAACATTTAAAGTCATATACATGCTAAACCATCAGTCAGGTATTTTAGGGGAATAGGGGAGAGGGGGGAACCCAGACCTCAGATTGCACTGCCATGCACAACACCCAAGGAGAAAACTGGCCCCTGTTCTTTCATTCCTATTCTTAAGCATCATCTGCAGATATGGTCTCACTCTAGAAAACACAGAGATACCTCAATCAATGAATCTTCACTGGGAGAAGTTCTTTATAGAACATATCCTGGGGGCAAGACTGTATTGATTTTTTTCTTTGTATGTGTAGCGTTTAGTCCAGTACAGAGTAACAGCGCACAGTAGGAGTTTGATAAATGCAAGAGTTGGCTGGATGTAAAAAAAAAAATGCTGAAACATGTAAACAAAAAAAAAATAAATAAAAAGTCCTGTTTGCAATTGTACGTATAAGCAGGAGATATGCTTCTGTTTGTTTCTGAATGGCCGCATGAGTTGGCTCAGTATTAGGGAAGCTTGGGAGTAACCCAACCCTGTATGTGAGTCAGCAATGACAGGTGTAGGCACTCTCAAAGTGATCCCTTCATTGGTTGCTGAAATGGAAGAACAGATGATTCAGGGAACCTTAAAAAAAGAGAGAGAACACTTCTGACTGTCTCTTCCTTTGACTTGTCCTGTGTGACAATGAACGTTCTCAGCCACTCAACTACCCCACAAAGAGTAGGAGGATGGGTAGTATTCTTTCCTTCCTCCTACGCTACAACCCCCCACACTTCAGGTGATGGAGTCATTAGGTGAGCTTGCACATGGGCAATGTCCATCTCAAAGTACAAATGTCCAGGCCTGAATCTAATCTTAAGGGTCTGAGAGGTCCAAAAGTCCTGGGTCCTTTTAGTTGGAGTTGACTCATCAAAACCGCCAAGAAAACAAGAGAAGTCATTTTTCCCCCAGAAGACAAAAACCAGCAGTTTCCAAATGTTTTGGTCTTAGGACCACTTTATACGAAAAAATTATTGGGGATCCCCCCACAAATGTAGGTTATATCTAGTGAGAACTACTGTAGCATCCATTTCCAAATCTTTATATTATTGTGAAAATTATTTTGAACTTGGGGACCCCCTGAGAGCATTTCAGGTAGCAGTTTCCAGTAGTAGCCAGATCACACTTTGAGAATTGCTAATTTGAACAGATCAGAGCCAAGGTTAAAATATAGATTGCCTATATGGCAGTATCTTTATGTTCTGGTGAGATTTAGGTATCAGCCTCCTGAAAGAGTATACTAAAAAGATATGTTAATTATTTAACCTGTTGTAAGTTTTGTTTGTTTTTTTTCTCCGTGTCAGTCTTCTAGATTTTTAGCATTTCTTTGTGTTTAGGAAATAAATACCTGTCCCTTATCTACTTTATATTGCACATTTGAGTGAAACCTAAGATACTGGTTAGTTGCTGCCAGGGTATGGGGGACAGGTTTTAGTGAGCCAAAGAGTATGAGAAAAATGACCCTACATATCCTCTTATTAGAAGGCAGGATACTGCAGGACTCAGCTTATAAGCCTGGGGTCACAGCAGATGGGTATACGCTCCTTTGGAATGTCCTCATACAGATGAGCAAAAATGTTTTCCCTTATATTTAGTCATACATTTCAGTACCTGTGATCAATGCTGGCTTTCTAGCATATAGTGGGTGTTTAATAAATACTTCCTAATTACGGTATTATTTTTTAAATAAAAAGTAGTCATGTAAAAAACAAAAACTGTTGCTATTCCATCTCATCAGCTACATTCCTGCTCGACTTCTGGCATGCACAGGACAAACTCCCCTATCCTTACAGCTTCTATTTGTCTGAGCATGAATGAAAGGAAATTGAGTAGACTCTAAGCACTGGCCCTGAACCTCACTTTCTCAGGTAGTACGTAAGTGGTTGTTAAATTGAATTGAATTAGATAAGGCAAAACCTGGCTTTGTCATCCCAGCTCTTCCAGTGAATGAGTTAAAGTTACATCAGAGACTCTTGGCTATTAGACCTTCTCTGTCTAGCTGAAGTCTCCCATCCCAAATCCGACACATACAACAATCAACAATAAAATAAAACACTTTATGAGGACTAAGTCAAATTTACCTTCATTACCTTATCACTCAGGTTCCTCCTTCCCCATACACAACCTTCCTCTTTCCCTATTTCCACCATTGAACTTTTTCCCACTCTATGAGGTGTCTTCTAAACCAGGGGTAGGGAATTTGCAGCTACAAGGCTATAAATGATCCTCTAGGTACTCAAATGCAGCCCTTTGAATGAATCCAAACTTCACAGAGCAAGTCCAAAAGGATTTGTTCTATAAAACTTGGACTCAGTCAAAAGGCTACACATAAGAACCTAGAAAGCTAAATGTGACCTCAAGGCCTCAGGTTCCCCACACTGTTCTAAGTTAACATCCTTAAGACAGGAAACCACTGGACAGCACTCCTTTATACTTCATGCTAATTGAGGCCACAGGCACAGTGTATAGAGTGCTGGGCCTGGAGTCAGGAAGACCTGAGTTCAAATCCTCCTCAGATATTAGTAGCTGAAGCATCTGCTACTTGGGCAAGTCACTTAAGCTCTGATTGCCTGAGTTTCCTCAATGTAAAATGGAAATATTAACAGCACTTATTTCATAGGGTTGTTATAAGGATCAAATGAGATATCTGTAAAGCCTGAATGGTACCTGGCACACAATAGGCATTACATAAATCCTTATTCCTTTCCTCCCATCCCTTACCCCTACACATTGCTGAGTAAATTTTCATCATTTGACATCACAACCATGCATTCTCATCTAACAATAGAATGAAAGGGTCACTTGCTCTCAAAGAAATTTTAGGAATTAACTGGGATCCATAGGAGTGATTTTGAGGAAATAAGGTGCCTCCAAAATCATACAGTATGTATTAAGAGCAAAAATGAAGTTAAATTTGACTTACTCCTCATAAAGAATATTATTTTATTGTTGGTTGTTGTATGTGTTGGATTTGGGGAGGGGGGACTTTAGCTACACAGAGAAGGTCTAATAGCCAAGAGTCTTTGATGTAATTTTAATTCATTCACTGGAAGAGTTGGGACAACAAAGCCAAGTTTTGCTTTATCTAATTCAATTCAATTTACTTACAATACTTTGCTAGGAGAGACAAAAATAGAGAAAAAACAAGTGAAAACAACCCTCCTTCTCACGGAACTTGCTCTCCATCAGATTGATATGATATATATCCACTTGATTATGGAAGGCCCCACCTAGGAAATATTGCAAGCAACTAGAAAGTAACAATTTGAGTATTGTGAAAATACAATCAGGATAACACAAGATCTAGCAGCTTCTACATTAAGGGATAGAAGGGTGTGGGATAGGATATTCCAGAAGTCAAAGGAACTGGGACCAAAACCAAGAATCACCTACCCAGCAAAACTGAGTATAATACTTCAGGGGAAAAAATGTTCTTTCAATGAAATAGAGGACTTTCAAGCATTCATGATGAAAGACCAGAGCTGAAAAGAAAATCTGACTTTCAAACACAAGAATCAAGAGAAGCATGAAAAGGTAAACAGGAAAGAGAAATCATAAGGGTCTTACTAAAGTTGAACTGCTTACATTCCTACATGGAAAGACAATATTTGTAACTCTTGAAACATTTTCAGTATTTGGGTAGTTGGTGGGATTACATACACACATATACATAGAGAGAGAGAGAGAGAGAGAGAGAGAGAGAGAGATGGAGAGCATGGGGTGAATTGAATAGGATGGAACCACATCTAAAAAATGAAATTAAGGGGTGAGAGAGGAATACATTGGGAAGAGAAAGAGAGAAATGGAATGAGTAAATTATCTCTCATAAAAGAGACAAGAAAGACTTTTCAATGGAGGGGAAAGGGAGGGGGTAAGAGAGAAAACATGAAGCTTACTCTCATCATATTTGACTCAAGGAAGGAATAAAAGGCACACTCATTTTGGTATGAAAACCTATCTTACAATACAGAAAAGTGGGGGAGAAGGGGATAAGCAGGGTGGGGAGGATGATAGAAGGAAGGGCAATGGGAGGAGGAAGTAATTAGAAGTCAACACTCTTGAGGAGGGACAAGGTCAAAAGAGAGAATAGAAATAATGGGGGGGCAGGATAGGATGGAGGGAAATATAGTTAGTCTTACACAAAATGACTATTATAGAAGTCATTTGCAAAACTATACATATATGACCTATATTGAATTGTTTGCCTTCCTAATGGGGACAGGTGGGGAAGGAGGAAGGAAGAGAAGCTGAAACTCAAAGTTTTAGGAACAACTGTTGAGTATTGTTCTTGCATAGAACTAGGAAATATAAATACAGGTAATGGAGTATAGAAATTTATCTTGCCCTACAGGATAAAAGAGAAGATGGGGATAAGGAAAGGGAGGAATGTTAGAAGGGAGGGCAGATTGGTGATAGGAGTAATTGGAATGCTCAGTATTTTGGGGTGCGGGAAGGGAGAGATAGGGAGAAAATTTGGACTGAAAATTTTGTGGAAATTAATGTTGAAAACTTAAAACAAATAAATTTTAAAAAGGGAAAAAATAAAATGAACATTAAAAATTTTCTTTACAGGTAATTGGATAAAATACTATTTAAAAAAAACAACAAAATGTGCTTCAACATACCTAGACTTCTTGCAATATTTTAAGCACAATTTTACTGTTTGTCTTGAAGCAAATAAATATTAGCTTTTTGTCAAAAAAAAAATAAAATCATCTATCAGCTTATGTTTTATTTTGGTTAAGTGGCAAAATAATTACATAAAATATAAAGTCTACAGAGGAGAAGAGCTCACCGGCTGGTGGTGATCTGGAAGTGATCCTGGGGAAATTGAGAGCTGGACAGATCCTTGAATTTTGACTGCGCAGGGCAGTCATTAAGACCTCCCAGGCTTTGTCCCAGTGTTTAAATTGAAGAGGAGCATGAAACGAAGCTTGAATCATTCATTGAACCCAGGTCATGGAAGGCTCCACGAGAGATTTATAATATCGCCTGCAGGCAATAAGGAAGTGCTGATGGGTTGTGAGTGAGATGATGGTGATTCTTGGAAACAGAAAGACAGAAGCACGCAGAATGGATTAGAAGAAAGAAACTAAGAGAGGTGAGGTTGAGGGTTATGCAACAGTCCAGCAAGAGATTAGCACTTTGCAAGGGCAGCTAGGTGGTGCAGTGGACAGAGCACCAGTGCAGGTCAGCAGGAGGACCTGAGTTTAAATCTCACCTCAGATAATTGACACTCACTAGCTGTATGACCTTGGGCAAGTCACTTAACCCCAATTGCCTCATCCTGGGTCATTTCATTCATCCTGATGAATATCTGGTCACTGAATTCAGATGGTTCTGGAGGAGAAGTGAGGCTGGTGACCTGCACAGCCCTCCCTCACTCAAAATAAAGTCAAGTGCAAGTCATGTCATCATTTCTCTGATGGCATGGTCTTCTTTGGCAATGAAGGATGAACACACACACACTTTGCAAACATCAACAGATAAGGAGAATGTCTTAGATCTTAGAGAAGGAAACATTCAAAGAAGGAGAGAAGTGAGACCTTCTGTTTTATTCACATAAACAGTGAACATTTCCACCAACCCATTCAAGCCTCTCTAGATGATGGTCAAAATGTAACTGATCATTGAACTGTAGAATGTTAGAGACTAACAATGACTAACAAGTAGACAATAATGTCACCAGCAAGAATTTAATAATGTATACTTTAATCATTTTAATAGTGAACTAAAATCAATGCTGAATTAATGAGCCTATAATGTCTTGTTTCAACTACGTAAGTTGCATATCAGCTTACATAATATCTGAACAAGCAAGTAAAGTACAAGAAAGGAGTAAAAATCAGACTCAGGCAAGAATTATGGGATGTTTGTTGGGTTGGGTGGAAGTTATCAGGGCAAATCACATTTTACCTAGTTACAAGTTGCTGGGAAATAAAAAGCCTGAAGATTGACATCTGGGGTCAAACCCAGATAAGCACAACAAAAAACAAGCGACCTACCCACCTCACAAACTGAGAGCTTTGTTCTCTTATCCAAGAGTGCATAACACCACCAACACATTATGCTGAAGAAAGGAATTCTGGAAAAGAAAATGATCCTCTTTCCCCCAATACATACATCCCAAAAATCCTCCCCCCAAAAGTTAGAATTTTAAAAATTGGTGTGGGATAGTATCAGGAAGATGCACAGGAAAGGAGTAATTGCACCAGACTTAGTTAAGACCTAGTGAGTTCTTTGGTATAAAATGATATTGTCAAATGGGATGGGAAGGAGTTTCCAACTACCACTGTCAGAAATGGGTCAGCAAATTCTCTTTCCCCATGTCACCACCAAGAAAAACACCAAATCTCCATTCCTGTCTATATGGATCAAGATGTGAATAATTCTTATTGCCAAATAAATTCTCAAAACTTAAATTCCTCATTCTTTATTTCATCATATCTAATTTCACTCTACTGTCTTCATAAGCAACACTACCATAATTTGGGGGCAATGTCTACTTCAAAACAAGGGGTTATAATCGTATATGAAAATATGACGTCTAGGTATAGAGTTGGGAAAACCTGAATTCATATCTGGCATCAGATGCTTATTCTGGGCAAGTCATTTAATCTGTTTACCTGGGTTTTCCTCATCTGTGAAACTGTTGTGATTATCAAATAAGATAATTATAAAGTGCTTAGTTCAGTGCCTGGTACCTAGTAAATGTCATATAAATGTTAGCTATCATGACTATCATTATTTCAGAAGCATTCATTACAATAGTAACTCCCTCTCCAAAAAAATACCCCTTCAGTAATCACTTTTAAGCTGTGCTTTTCTGAACAGCAGATGTGATAAACAGGCTTCTGGTCCATCCGCTTTCATCTCACCCATCACAGACCGATTTGCTGACTGTGCAACTCAGCTTCACGTAAAACCAATTCATACACAAGTCAAGACATCACTCATGATGTCATTTTTCTCTTCAAAAAAAAAATGCAAGCAACAACTAATAAACTAACATTTACAACAAAACAAAAAGGTCCATAAATACAGCAACAAAAACAGCAAGAGATTTGGAGAATGTGGGCAGATTTCAGCTTAGAGCAGTTTGTTTAAGGGTTGGATTTATATATCTTCAGACTTCTTGGTAAAACACTCATATTTATCAACAGTTCCTTCCACGGATAGTCACATATGCAAAGTTTCTGTATCTATACTGTGTAACATGTCACTCCAGTTTTTATACAACATAACACAGGGAGAAAAGGTGTATTTCCTGTTTCTCTAATTTTTGAATTGAGGGCAGATTATTTTTTCTTTCCATTTCACCTGTCCTTTCCATCTTAGGCAATGCCTCAAGCATCACTACAGTCAAGTTTCCTTTCATCTAATTATTCATTAATTTTTAATAATTTAATAACTTTTCACATTTTCAGTTTATAGTTAAAACTATTTAATTTGTAGGAAGGATGGGCAGACATGCTGCAAATGAACAAATTTACAAATCTGAAAATTAGCATATGTGAGAAACCAAAGGATATATCTGGAATATATTCAGTTATAAAATATACCTTGGTCAACTACTAAGACCTGGGCAACTCAGCAGAGCAAGAGATGCAATGTGGATAGATAATGACTTCGTTTACTGTAGAGACTGTCTCCCTAGGCTTGGGGTTACAGATGGATCAGAGCTAGAAAGGCCCATAGAGGCCATGATGTCCAACTTCATCACTTTAAATGAGTAAACTGAGGCTCAGAGAGTCCGTAGGAATACCACGTTGCCAAATTTCTTTCTCTGTGCCATCCAATCACATTCTTCCTCTTCCATAATATTTTCCTGTTTCTCAAGGCACAAAGGTATGTAGCTACATGTCCTGGCAGTGAAGTCTAATAATTTCACCCAAAAAGAAATGGATACACAGGCTGATGAGGATGAGAATGAGCCTCCCAGAACATTAAGAAGAGGCTGCATGATGTTGTATAAGATGGGCACAGTGCTGCACAGTTACTGACATGCTCCAGGGGTAACTTCACCCACAGCGTGATGCAAGGAGGTTGTGGCAGAGGTGGGAATACAGGGTATGACTTACAAGTTATTCTCAGTTTCCCCTGGAAATATGAAGTAGAATTTTGTATTAGGTAAACCAAATTGGCCTCCTTTACTCTGCTGGATAAAGCTGTGAGGTAGTGTTCTTCAGTGGGATCTGGAATCAGGGAGGCTGGCTTCAGATCTCTGTTTACCTCCTTACACTTACTTGTGTGGCTTCAGAATAACCTCTCTGTTTCTCAGTTTCTTCATCGGTAAAGTATGGAGAATGGACCAGTCTGACACCCAAAGGACGCTAGTGTAGGACTGGTTATACAGAAGAAGATTTGGCTGAAGGAAAATTTTGAGCCCAATTCTCGTATTTTAAGTAACTTTTTGTGAACATTATTCCTCACTGAATCACAGGCTTGTAGACCTGGTGTTGAAGGAACCTAAGAGGTCCTTTAGACTAATATCCCCTTTCAACATAAGGGGAGACTGAGATTCAGGGTAGCAAAGTGATTTGCCTAAGGTCACATTGGTAGTAAGTCCAGTCATGTGATTTCCCTGCTGTAGAGCAGAGGTATCAGATATGTAGTGGCCAGCCAGCTGTGCTTAGCCCACGACTCTCTCAAGTGTCAAACCAGATGAAAATGAAATTGCTATCTGGTTTGAATGTGCTGCTATATTGAAAAACAGGGAACACATAAATATGTATTTTCTAAGTCAATATGAGGCCCATTAGGGATCCTTATGTACGATGCTGTGGTCCCCCTTTCCATCAGAGTTTGACACCACTGGTACAGAGCACTTCATGGCAAGGAGATCCCCATCAGTGATGCAGCTGATTAACTATTATGTATCCTAAATTTAGACCAGTAATCCTTAAACAGATATCCCATGAACTTTTTGGAAAAAAATTACTTTGATAGCTTCATTTACTATAATTAGTTTTCTTTGTAATCCTATGTATTTTTATTATATCTTTTTAAAACACTCTCAGAAGGGGTATAGAGGCTTCCCTTACTGAACTAAGGTTGCTTGGGGGAGGGGACTGCAAGGGTAGGTGATATTCTAAGACTCACAATAGAGTGTGCACAAGAAGCCAGACTATCTCAGGTCTTTCTGACTCCAAGGCTCCCTTGCAATGATGCCAGACTTCTCCGGGGACTCCTGGGGACTCTGGAATGAAGTCATTGCTTTAGCCAATACCATAGTGCTGGCTAGTCTCTTTCTGACTTCAAATTAGGTTTGTATTGTGGGAAATGATATTTCTCTCTGCATCTCCTATTTTTCTTAAATATATATGTTTTATATATATAAATATATATACATATATAGGTCTTATGCGTGTACATATATATGTATATATATATATATATATACATATATATGTGTATATATATATGTATATGTACACATACACACACACATACTTATTTATGGAAGAAAAGAAGACCTTGCCCCATTCATTAAGTATGGGAAATCTATGGGCACATTTGTCACCACTTCGAGAGAAAAAAGAAAAAGAAAAACATCTTTTCCCTTGACTTGGATGGCTTGGGTCACAATCCTAATGCCCTGCTAATGTAGTTTCTATGTATGAGTTCTATAATAAGATAACATTAAAGCCAATGAATCTCATGAACAGCCTAGGAAAGCCTTCCTGACACTATTTCTGTCGCATGGTTTAGATTCTAAAAAGCTTATGAGCTCCCAGACCTTTCACTCTCCACTCAGAAGTGCCTGAATTCTTCCTGCATGGCCTTTAATAATTGGAGCACTAAAATCTATGTTGGAGTATAGTTAAGGATCTGATTTTAACCTTCAACTACAGTAAAAAAAATCAGTCCCAGAGGTCAAGAGTTTGAGGTGATACCACTTCTTATCTACAGCCTTCTTTTGTGAGGTGGTTGGGGAGGAGAAGATAATTTAAAGATTAAGTACCTATCCTCCTCCAGTATCAGCATACATTTCATCACTCCAGAGGGCTCAGTTCAGAATCTTACCACTAAGGAGATATCTTAAGGCTGAGGGATGGAATCAGATTCGGCATCAGGATGCCTAGATTTGTTCTCAGTTCCATACAGCTTTTACTGTTAGACTTTGGAAAAGTCACTATTTTGTTTTTATTTTCTTCATTGGTAAGGTACAGCTAGGTAATACCATATTACAGGTAGAAAGAATTCACTTTAGATTAAAAATGTTCATGATTTGAAATTCATTAAGATAGAAACTTAGCAATGAAATGCAAGATTATCTTATTTTCTAAAAGAATTCTTCAAGTGGATAAAAGTTAAACAGACAATATCACAGGCTGGGAGGGTTAAGTAGGAATCCTTCTCCATTCTGCTGAACTCACACTTGTCTAACAGAGCAAACAGCTGGAATTTAATAATTGAAATGGGTGAGAAAAGAGAAAGGAAATACACAGTTCCATTTTTCAAACACTTCCTCTCTGTGATCAATTAGAGAAAGCTAAGCAAGCTTACAACACAGTAGATATCTCCAGTATTTACACAGAACCAGAAATTATCAATGATACCTTTCTTTCCTCCAACCCTGGCTACGCATGACCAGAAATGCCTCCTGTCATACTACGTGTCTGATACCCTAGGATCCAGAGCTGGGAACCCTCCCTCAGTCTTCTGTTCTAGTTGAGCAAGTAGAGAGAGAAGGAGGGGTATTCTCTCCTGCATCCAAATGCCAAACCAATCTTCCCAAAGTCCAGGTCCAACCATATCACTTCTAGCTCATGAAAATTCAGTGGCTCCCTTTAAATACAAATATCTCTGCAGGACATCTAAAGCTTTTCCAAAACATGTCTCCAACTAAGCTTTCTAGGCAAATGACTCATTACTTGCCCTTGCCCCATTCTACATTTCAGCCAAACCAAGCTGCTTACTCTTGCCCATATACAGTATCTCCTGTCTCCATGACTTCTTGCAGGTTGTTTGTCCTTCATACCTGGAAGGCTATCCTTTCTTACTTTTGCCTCTTGCAATCAACAAATTCCCTTAAGGCTCAGCCTAAATGCCACTTCCCACAAAAAGCCTTTCCTGATTCCATCTGTATATTAGTCCTTATCCCTCAGTCCTCAAATTATTTTGTATTTATGCAGTACATATCTTGTAATCCTCTTTGTTTTTACCATGTTAATTCATCCAGTAGAACATAAGTTCCATATGTTTATAGGACGTGTTTGAGTTTTGTTGGAAGTACCTAATTCAATGCTGAGCACAAAGCAGGGGTTTAACAAATTTGAACTGAATTCGAATGAGTTGGGTTGAAATGAGTAAGGTCAAACCACAGAGGGGTTTTCGTTTTTCAGTCCTTTTCAGTCAGGTCCAACTCTTCCTGACCAGAACAAAGGAGGTAAGGAGTCCCCTCTTTCCCTCCAGCTTCGAAGAGGTACTATAGCAGGTGGTAAGCCTGAAGGCAAGAGCTTCTTCTCTTTTTCATACCTAAACACATTTGTAAATTTCAAAGTTTTCTACAATAAGTTGTGAACAGATCTAACCTTTCTGGAGAACAATTTAGAACTTTGCCTGAAGGGCTCCAAAATTGTGCTTTGATCTAGCACTACCACCACTAGGTCTGTATCCCAAAGAGATCATAGAAAAGGTAAAAAGCACCCACATATACAAAAATTCTGATAGTTCTTTCTGTGGTGACAAAGAATTGGAAATTGAGGGGATGCCTATCAACTGGGTAATGACTGAACAAAGTCTGCTATACGAGAATATAATGGAATGCTATGGTTCTATAAGAAATGAAGAGCAGGCAGATTTCTGAAAAACCTGGAAAGACTTTCATGAACTGAGGCTGAGTGAAGTGAGCAGAACCAGAAGAACACTGTACACAGTAACAGCAACATTGTTTGATGATCAGCTTGGACAGACTCAGCTTTTCTCAGCAATACAATGATCTAAGACAATTCCAATGCTGTCCACATGCAGAGAAAGAACTATGGAGTCTGAATGCAGATCAAAGCATACTATTTTCTTTTTTGTTTTTTTTTCTTTCTCATAGTTTTTCCCTTTTGTTCTGATTCTTCTTTGACAATACAACTAATGTAGAAATGTACTTAATATGATTGTACATGTATAGCCTGCATCAGATTCGAAGGGGGTGTAGGATGAAATCGGAACTCAAAATCTTATAAAAGTGAATGTTGAAAACTAAAAATAAACACATTTTTAATAGTTTTCCACAATAAACATCAGTGAACCAGGAGCATCCTGCCTTACTGATGAAATGCTATCTGAACAGGAGTTTGAAATATGTGCAACATAGTCTGATTTAATTTTCAACTTTTTCTGCATCTAAGTATTAACAACTGCAATACCATCAGTTTTCATGTTATACTTAAATTTTGCTAACTGACCATAAAATAAGAAGATAGATGGGAAAAAAGAAAGGAAGAGAACAATTTGATTCTTTCTTGAGTGGAACTTGGTTGGTGGTTTAGGTTTTGGATAAGAGCTAGCTGGAACAAGTTCTACAACCTGCAGCCCTGAAGGAAATGTATCTGCAACTAGATAATTAAACAGTACTGTCCTTACAGACAAGGGTCATGTCTTAAGGTTCATTGGTTTTGTTTTCCCCCATCTTCCAAAGAGCACATAAGAGTACGACAAACAGATATAGATCATGATTCCAAGTTCTGGAAAATAATCTCTTAAAGTATTTAAGAGATTAAAAATCTCTGAAATCCAGAAATAGTAAACTAAGGTAATTTATTTTTATAACCTCAAAGCTCTAAATGCATCCTAATTCTCACACACACACACACACACACACACACACACACACACACACACACACACACACACACCATCCTTTTGATCAAAAGCAAAGTAATTCTGGTGACTAAGTTATATACCAATGAAATCAATGGCTTGCAATGGGAATAAGGATGGAATCGTATTCGTGCTCCTAAAATTAAAAAAAAAAATGCAAATATCAAATTAGAACTAGCCCTCTGCTAAAAGGGCGCAGAATTCTTATCACAGATATTGAAAACTAAGTTGAAGGAGTGGGGAAATCTCAAGTGAAAATTCCGATGACAGAGGAGCCATACTTTGCAATTTAATGCCTTTTAGATGGCACATCTGAAATTTTGTTATTAATGTTAATGCAAAATGTTATATCATGTTGCAGTGGGAAATGCAAGCACTAAGTGCCAAAGGATTATTTTAAATGTATCAACTTAATTTTAATACTACTGAACAAGTGGAAATCATGGCATGTATGTGATAGACTGAAATCACAAAAGAGTCTTCTTAAAAGAAATTCAAGAGACTGCTTTCCTATCTAAAGCTACCTTAACTGCGTTGCACATCTAGGTAAAGATGTATTCTCTTGGTTTAATTTAGTTATAATTTCCTAGGCACATATATTTGGGACAAGCCTAGTAATCCTGAAAAGGATCAATTGTGTTTCAGAATTTTTGATTAAGTTAAGAGTCTTTGATCTTAGTTAACCTGGGCAGAGATTGAACCCTTCAAAGACTACCTATATTAGTGTAGTCTAAGAGCTGACAAGAGCAGTGTGGCGAAGGATCAAACTCATACTTTTTTTCAGTCTAGAGTCACAGACTAACCACCAAGCCACATTCTTATTGCATGATTAAGAACAAAATACCAGAGTTATATGGGAACGTCAATAAATCAGTTCTAGACATTTATTATTTTACAAAGCCACCTGAGTAGAGAATGGTGCTAATGGTTCTAAAGTCACAAGTACAATTCCCAAATGGTCCAGTTAGCCTTGCTCAGCTCCCATACACTCAAGCCTTCATCATTTTACAAATAATATACTTTCCAATTGGTTTAGGGTACTTCTAGGCAAGACAGTAAAACCATGTGAATGTATTTGAGCATATCCAACTCCACTCTTGGAAAAGAAAAAAACAACTACCATTACGCCTCCTAAAGAAACCAACCCCTGATTACTTGTTAAACAGGTCTATTCACTGAATGGGCATTGCCTCACCCTAAGTGAGTATCTGAATAGACCTTGGCCTAAAGGGGCCAAGGTCTCCCATTGCGTTCTGGGCCATCTCCAGTCATCCTGATGAATATCTGGTCCCTGGGTTCAGATGGCTCTGGAGAAGAAGTGAGGCTGGTGAGCTGCACAGACCTCCCTCCCTCAAAACAAAGTGCAAGTCATGTCATTATTTCTCTGATGGCATGGTCTTCTTCAGCAACGAAGAATGAACACAACAACACAGAGATAAATATATATGCATGTGTGTATGTATACATATGTGTATATACATTGATGTAGTTATATAAATGGAAAAGAGATTAAAAAAATATCAAATAGCATCGGAATATGGGTCAAAAGTATAAGATGGTAGTCCTAAAGAGCTTGTCATGGGTAATCTTTGCTGATAGCCAGAATGATGGAAGGAAGAATAGGCACGTTAACTTCATTATACTCTGCCCAAGTCAGACCACATTTGAATTATTTCCAGTTTTACAGACCACATTATAAGAAGGAAAGTCAAGAGTCACATAAAATGAAGGTGCTTAGGATAGTGAGGGGATGTGAAACATAATCACTTGAAGGAACCAGGGGTGTTGAGCATGAAAAAAGCTTAGAACAGATGATCAACTGTCCTCAGATATATGAGGAGCTATCATGGGAAAGTAGGATTGTCAAGTATTTGAAGGGGTGTAATGAACACTCATTCTGTTTGGCTTCTTAAGACAAAACTCAGAGCAATGGGAGGAAATCGTAGAAAAGTTAACAAAGAACTTCATAATAATCAGAGCTGAGTATTATGATAAAATGTAGCGTGGGCTTAGCTCACATGACAGCAAGTTACCCATCTTTTGAACTCTTCAAGAAGAGGCGGAAAGACCACTTGAAGATTTCATAGAAGGAATTCTTGTTTCAAGTAAGGGTTGTTTAATGAAAGATGTAGACCACAGTATCTTACAATCGTAAACTTTTAAATAAGAAAGGGATCTTTGGGCTCATATAGTTTAATCCCTACCTGTAGCTGGAACACAACTCTGTCTATAAAATTCTTGAGAAATGGTCTTCCAGAGTCTGCTTGATTGGAGCACAGTATAATGCCTGCCAAGGGCAGAATACAATAGAATCATGATACACCCCCTTTTCTACTTTAGGGAATGTGTTAAAGTAGACTGAAATTATGTTTGATATTTTGATTTCTATGTTATATTGATGACTGAAATCAAGGCAGCAATCCATGAAAAGCCACTTGGTTCTTTTGTATGCATTATATTCTAGCCTGATATCTCAACTATTTTATACTGTTGGGTTGAATTTTTGAAGCTAAGTGTAGGGTTTTACACTCAGAGTTTAATTCCTATTAAATATTATCTTCCTTTACTTAGTTCTTTCAGTCTGTCAGGAAACTCCTGAGTGTGTATTCCTGTGTAAATCTGAGTTTTGGTAGGTACCCTGCCCATTCTTTCAACGAAGTCATTGCTAAAAATGTCAGAAAATGGCATGAAGCCATGTGCTTCACCTGTTTCCTATGACCATAAATATCCTGATGAGTTGAAGAATAAAGATAATGGACTACTATCTGTGAAATACCTCATGAAGAATTAGTATCATTATCAACTGTGCCCCTGAGCTTTAGTCCAATTATATACTTTTTATCTTGATTACATGTTTTTCCATCACTAGGTGGAAGCTTTGCACACTCTCCAGCTCTATACTGCCAGGTATGTGATGGCTTGCTGCTAAATGGCATATATGCAGAAAGAACCCAGGTTCCAGTGAGTGGAGTTCCTTTGGAACTATGCCAAGCTTAGTTTCCCAGCACTACTGCCCAGGTGAGGTTTCTGTGTTTGTTCTGCAAAGCTCAGCATGCGTGAAAGAGGGCCTGGCCCTGGTTCACAGTCCCATTAACTAAGCTCAGAGGGTGGCCAGGGAAGGGAGGGCAGATGTAGGGAGCAAAGGGCTTTGATGACTGAATGTTTTGGATCATAGGTGCTCTCTGAACAGTCAGCTTAGTAAGTTAGGGCATGGTACTAATGAGAGCATGAATGAGTCTGTGTGTCCTATCCCCAGACAGCCACAAGCTGAGCTTTCACCCTCCAGGTGGTTTCCTACTCCATGCCATTGATCACAGGTAAGAGGACCAAGTAAGAGATTCTAGATGGACTGATACAAACCCATCCCTACCATTTAAAGCGAAAACATATACACTACCAATGGAGAATGAGAAGTATGGTTGCTCGGTTGGCAAGCATGGCAGGAGAAGCTAAGTAGATGGGGAAAATAAAGAATTTTTTTGAGAACTTTAGAACAAATGTTAGAATATTATGTGGAATTCATCCAACTGTCCGTTAATTATTTGAAATTAACAGAACTATTTTTTTAAAATAAGTTTACATGTAGATAAAATAGTGGCACCACTATAAATGAAATGAGATCCTATCCTCAGTGACAGTTCTAGGTAGGACAATTAATAAAAGGTAGATTTAAATCAATCCCCCCGACAGCAACATCAGAACTTTCAGTTTAGTCATTTCCACTGCAGTATGTTTTCTCATATTCTGCTCAGATATGGCAAAAAATCTTGTGCAAAGTCAACTACTACTCAGCATAAAAAACTCAGTTTCATATAATTAGTCCAAGTTGTGGACAGTGTGACCAGACAACCTAACAATCACTCCTAAGCAATGGCAATGGACAATGAAAATCCAGACTGGGCTAAAAACAGTTAGTATGGAGAAACTGTTAATATGAAGGAAGTTTTACAGCATCAAGACGGTATGAACTGAAACCATCAAAGGACAAAATAAGACACAGTCACCAACAATAATTTATGTAGGACCCTTCTTAAAAAACAACTATTTTCTCAACAATTTTCACTATTAAACTTTCACTATTAAAAAAACACAACTACAAAGTTGAACTAAAGGAGGCACAAATCTTTCCCTTTTCTTATTTCCACTTTATTTTTTCCGAGTAGCATCTCTTTAAATGTAATGCTTCAAGTGCAAAAGGACAAACTGATTTTTAAAAAATTTCATTTGAACAAACAAAATTAATTAAAACCATTTCTTATAATTCAGTAGACTAAAATAAGTAAAAAGGGAATTCATATGCACAGCCAAGGAAGAACAGCTAGCAACTCAAATAATCCTTCTGTTTGCATAACGGTTCTAAAAGCTAAATGAATTTTTATTTACCTATGAGTTTCTTTATTGATTACATGTTCAATTTGATTAATTATATGACTATTATATCTAACTAGGTTTCACGAGTAGAAAGTCAGGCATAGGCAACACTTTTAATATGTGAAAATACTTCTGCTAAATACCTAAGCTTTCATTTGCTTTCAGAACTAAAGTGTAAAGAGAAGAATAATTTGTAATTATATTAATTGTTTTTCCTCATAACAGAAATCATCCCTGAAACTTATATGTAGAAGACAAAAATAAGTAACGTACAAGCATACTATGCCTGCCTTGGCAAAAGTCAAATCATTTCTGATTTGCTTGTGATGGATGATATGGATATTGAATTGTTCACAAAGGGAAATAATGACTGTCTGGTCAAAGGAAATGTATTTTCCCATATAACTTTTTGTTACCAGGGACCCCATAAGTGCAAGATGTCAGATCTCGTACCTTTCCCTAGTGTATACATATATGACTTCAACTGATGGAAGGAAAGTGAAGATATCCAACATTTTTCCTTTTACCATGAAAACCCTTTCTGTCATATGGTTTGGTATTGCTGATTGTTCACTGTGTAAAATATGGCTACTTTATAATTGCTGCAAATATTTATCTTTACTACCAAATATGCCTTCATGTACATTTCAACAAATGACTTCTGCTTGAAAACACTATTGAGCATATTTCTCTGAAAACCAATATTTTAATTCATTTTTTTTTTGCAACTAACATTCAAGAGAGACAGCTCTTGTTTACAGAGTAACTGAGTTTAGCATTATGGTTAACAATGTTTAACAACAGCTAACTTAAAATGCAAACATTTAAATACTGAAGTTTAACTGTTAGGGTGCCAAACACAGAGATATCTGAAGCACACACAAAAAAGTGCTCCTATTATCTCTCTCACGGCTGGCTTTGCCTACACCTTCAATCACCAGTTAAATGCTGGCACCCTTCCATGAGGCCCAGGAATCAGTCCCCTTGAGGTTATAAAAAACAAGTTTCAGCAAAATGTCTTATGTGATCACACAACAGAAACTGATGGAAAAAACAAACTACCAACTGAGTTCAATGGAAGGATGTACACTGTGACAAAATAAGAAACTGGCTGGGTCAGTTTAGTCAAGTAACCAATCATTTCAGCAGGGAAAAACAATTCACTCGAATAAGCTGTTTCACTGAACTGACTGACCCATTAATCATTTCTCAAAATGCAAAATGGTAGTAGCACATTGTAGACATCACCTAAAATGAATCAACTTTGTATCTTAACTCTTCCTTTGGGGCTCCATTTTCACAGATAAACCAGTTAAGTGGTTTCTTTTTTAGAAAATTTGTTCTAGGATACTAAAAATGTCAATTGTTGCAAAGTTATCAGTTGGAATAGACTGGATTTAGGTTTGTTCTTTTAAGTATTTCATTTCCATTAACACTTCTGTTTCAAAAGAACTTCATTCTTTAAATGGGTAAAAAGCCTATTTAACACAAAGTCAAGTGTTGGCCTTGCACAAAAATGTAGGCATGGAATGTACATGTAAGCTAATAAAGTTCCTCTAAATTTATTGTCAAAAACACTAAAAGAGAGTAAGATAGAATGAGACAGTGACAGAGAAAAAAAGAACTTCAGAGACAGCGGCATCATTTAGCAAAATAGGCATGTGCTGATTCTATTTTTAAAAGGCTTCAAAAAAATTTTAAAAGTACAACCTCCCCCCAAAACCAATCAGATTTAAAATGTGAAGTGACAGAAGAACACAAATAACTTTAAGGTTACTCTTTGATTGCATTCTTTCACAGTCTTTACATAATATCATTAACTTCCAGCATCAGTATGAATAATCTAAAAAAATGATAAAGTTTGCAAATTGGATTAGATTTTTAATAATGCAAGCTGCTAAGGAAAAAAGGAACCACCAAAAAAAAAGATACACTATAATAAAAATTTTATTGATATTTTTGCCCTAAATCGCAAAACAAACACTTCTGCTACACAATGGCACAGATACACTTACAGACTGGTCAAGGTAGACTCCTTGGGATACTCTGCATGACCTCGGGGAAGTTACTTAATATATGAATGCCCACTTTCCCATTCTGTAAAGTGGGGATGATAACATATGTCAACCACCTCACAGAAAGGCTGGCAAGGAGACACATTTTATAAACTGCTCTGATCTCCTTGGAAGAAAATTGTTATATCCCTAGCAAGTATGATCACTGTTATTTATGACTATTCAGGCCTTTAAGTCTAAATTTGAAAAATGGCCTCATCTGGTTTTCTGAATTTGCCTGGCAACTTTTGTGAACACAGCTAGTTGTTCCCATACCTTTCATAAGCACATTTTGTGGTATCTACACTTACTGCTAATGATTCCCAGATTTCAAATCTAGAGCAATGTATTTCCTGAGAAGTTTCTTGGATCTGAAACCTACTTCTTCTCAAAGTCTGACAGTAATCTCAAGTTTCTTGACCTTTGATGGATGGCAAAAGCCCTTTTTGTTCAGACTTACTCAACTCTTGAAATATCAACTATTCTGGACAGTTTTCTGTTTCCTTTTCTTTATGAATTTTTAAAAAATGTCTCCCTTCCATTCTGGGTTCTCTTATGAAGATATTCAGGAATAACAGGAATATTTGGAAAGAAAGGAATATACAGGAATGAAGTGCCCTGGGATTGCACTATATACAGAATGGCATGACATGCCAAGAAGTGTGCACTGAGCTGAGCATTACATATCCTGCACTAAACTTACATAATAGACACTAATGTAACAAGTTAATGTGTGCTCTAGAAAGGGATTAGGCAACTGGATACATTTCATGACTCCGTAATGCTTACAGCCCTTATTCTACTCAATTTCTTTTTTAATGTATGTGTGTGAACACACTATACCCCAAGGAAAACAGAAGTTTTCTGAGGACATGACCAGCTTTCACTGGGTCTTCACTTCCCAGGTCTATTATAGTACCTTGTGCAGGGGGAGAATCCAATAAATGCTTGTTGAACAGAATCGCCAAAGTTCTTTTCCTTCCCCCAACACTGAGCATTACAGCCCCAACAGCACTCAGTTTTGCCCAGTTACAATTGGTATACTTTCACACAAAAAAATGTGAAGCATCATCACTTGTTACACGTCCTCTTTTCTGGAATATTTCCCTAAGTTATGCAGGAACAGCACTCAGTACATTTATTGTTCTTTGGTGTTATTGTTGTTGGAACCTACAATTTACAAGTAAAGGAATTCACTTCTCCAATGAAAATTAGTAATTCTGGGGCAACTTAGAGTCTTAGTACAGGGGTCTTTAAACTCGAGGTCTGTCAATGTACTGTTTCTTTTATATTGTTCATTACGCTATTTCAATCTAATTAGTATCCTTTTTAATCATATATACATACATACATATATATATATATATGTATATATATATATACATATATATATATATAAAATTTTTTAAAAAATCTTCTGAGAAGGGGTCCATAGCATTCATTCAACTACCAGAAAACAAACAAAAAAAAAAAGTTAAGAACCCCTAAAAGTTTGCTAAGGTCCTTATGCTTTGCCCAGGGTCCCATGACCAGTATAGGTCAGAGGATATGTCCTAATTCTCTATCCAGTATGCCAAGCTAGCATTCTCCTTTCATTTGGTAGGCTCCTAGTAGGACCACTGAAATGAACTGAATTAAAAGTGTTATGGAGAAGGTCATATAGGAATATATCAAGTCCTTTACACAATAGTCTGTGGTTGGGCTTGTGTCTATTTTACATGATAAAAGGCCAGCTAGTCAAGTCCCAGAAAAAAAAAAAAAAAGAAAACAGTCATTCACAACAATTATTTGTGTGCTGAAATATCAATGGACTGACCCAGTGTATTTTTCATTTTCTGATCCATTGTTTAACACTGCATATCTATCCTAACTTTAACCTGAGATACAGACTAACAACACAGACTGAATTAAAGAATCCAGTAATGACTGAAGGTGATCAACAAAGCCACTGAAATGAAAAGCAGGTCATTCATATCATTAGGCCCAAATCAAATGTATTGGAATGAATGTATACATTATGCCACACAGCAGATACATAATTTCACAAGACGGACACACAGACAGGCAGGCAGTCAGGCAGAGAGAGAGAGAGAACAAAAAAAAAGGTAGCAAAAACAATAGCAAAAACAGAAACAACCACACCCACCCTGGGGCCCTGGAATAGGTCACAAGGCAATTTGAATACCAAAAAAAAGTCCAGATAAGAACATATTCATTAGTATAGTAAAGTTCTTCCTGCTCATTTCATAAACTCACAAACATTACGATGCCTACATTGTATAACATGGGTTTAAATTTAATAACATTTACACAAAAAAAAACACTATTAAATGACAATATGGACTGATAGACTAGAAAACAAACTCTTCAATCTATTAGGCAAAAATCTATCACATCAAAAGAGAAAATTCAAAGGGTAATCCAAAATTCAAGTGAGTGCAATAAAGCTGAAGAAATAAAACTTGGACATGGAAGTAGACTACAGTATTAATTAGAATAAGAAAGTCCTGCCCTTCCTAGACAGATATTTTTGGCTTTGAGTAGCTAAAAACATATTGTCCATAGTTGTATTTTAATGAGAATGCATTTTTCCTCTAAAAGTAGACTCAAGAAAATTAAATTTAGCCCTAATTCATCAAGCTATATTAGTCGCTCTGAAAATTTCTAAATTTAAAATCAAATAATCATTTTACTTTGCAGCCAGGTCAAAAGAACAACACATGAGCACTGACATCACAGTGATCTATCTGCCAGTTGCTGCTCGGTGGTTACATCAGTGTTCCTTGTTGCTATGGTGCTTAACTGACTATTAATTTCTGAAAGAAGGTGATTATAAAGCAGCCAGATGAACATCAATTGGATGACACCACTTCAGTACAGACATTGACATGTGTTACTCTGGTGTGCAGCAAGTGAGTTTTATGAATCACCACCTTTTGTCATGTTAATAGTCCTTTCTAACTTGAAAACTACAAGAGTCAACAACAACAAAAAGTTAGCAATACACACACATTCACACACACACTATGTATTTATGTATGTATGTATGTATAGAGAGAGATAATTCAATTAAAGTACTTCCAAGATATAGTCTTGCAAGGTACAGTCTTACACACCCAAACATATGTATGTGTGTGTATTCACAGATTTAAATATATTTTGACTAAATGTATTTACCTTTTTAGGTTACTGTAAAGCAATCTTCAGTTACAGCCACCCCAGAAGGTCACTTCTTACCCTGAAGTCAAAAGAGAACATCACAACGTGAATGTCAGCAGTATTAGCAACAATTCCTGGTGCTTTATTGTTGGACAGGGCTTAGAAGGAATAAGGACAGGCAAATCAACAAAGCACTAGTATATGTTTAATGGTAACTTGACATACAGGATCAACCCAAAAACCCAATCAAATCACAAGAGAGTAACTGATCAGGACACCAAACATTGTTGGTTTCTTCAAGTTCACAAGAAAAACTGTGTTAGAAAAAAGCAAAGATGAAACATTCTTATTCTCTCTTAAATATCCTTAGTCTTGACATGTATTAATTTATTTTCATGTCAAATTATACATGACTCATAACCCTTTGTTTTTCGAAACCAGACTGCTCCTTGAATGTGTCTAGTTAATGTTTTACAGTCACCCTAATTTCATTAAAGGCCTGTTTTTTTTCTCTCAAAGTGAATCAGTTATTATAGACAAGATGCCTTATGCTACTCTAGCCCTTTCAGAATGAATCAAAACACCATAGTTTTCAATTTTGGGGGGCTAGAGGGATATACAGGCAGGAATTTTCTTTTTTTTAAGTTGTTCACAGAGTATTTTTTAAACTTCACCCAGCTCTATTAAGATAAATAAAAACAGTTAACAGCAAATAAAATAAATCCTTATGAAACACAAAGAAAAGAACATGTTTTCTTCCCACATACATGACTGCATCTTGTGTACTCTCTTATGCAAAACAGTATGTAATCCTTTAAGAAACATGACAATCTGCCACTTTCTGTCCATGTAATTGGGATCAACATATGGTACAAGGGAAAAGAAAAACATTTGTTTATTAATTTAGATCAAGTTACTAACTCAGATTACTAGCTGGGTTCAAGATTAATTCCACACCAATTGACCAAATGCTCATGTATTTTATTATAAGATCGTGAAATTATAACATAATTTTACTAAAATGTTAATATCCTGTTACATGCAGCTCAGATCAATATTAATGAAGTATCTTTAATGTTATGAAGAATACTCCAGATATGATTTGTCCCTGCTATCTTCCCAAATGTGGAAAGGAAACCAACATGAGAACAGCATTTTGCTTCATGAGGACTGAAAAGCAAAGAAAAAGAAAAAAAAAAGATTCTTTGGTGTGTACTATTTTTGAGAAATTGATCCAAGGCCAATTTTTGACATTTTCACAAGCAAGTGCAGATTCTTGCCATTAAAACTGGAAGGAAAAAAAAATTACCCTCTGAGTGAAATCATAATTTTCATGTTTACTGCAAGAGGAAACTGGAGGGTTTTGCCCTAACAGTTCACCATTTAGGTGGGGGAAAACCCCAGCTTTGTGTCAAATATTATTATTTTGTAACCTGTGCAAAGGCTTTTTGCTTTTATACAAAAAAAGATTCAAAGCAAAAATGAAAATTGTGGTTCTTTTTTGCTGAACTATGTCACTATGATTGCTTTACCCAGTGGTAAAATCTCCCTCATACGGGACTAATGATGATTGGGAAGGAAAACATTAAGGAATGGCTACATTCTGCATTTTTTCTTTTCTTTTCTTTTCTTTTTTTCATATACAAGGTACAGGGTAGAACCGTAAATCTGTTACTGCCAATAACTTAGCTCAGTGGTATTCACAAACATGTTATAATAAATATCATTTACACAAGAAATTTCACCTAAAGCTTTCATCAGCTCCTAAAGTAATCAAACTTTTGGCATATTTTATTAAATGCAAAGCAATAAAGAGCTTTCTCCCACCCCCTTTACTACTTGAGATGCTATCCTATATATGCATGTTAAACTAATTTTCCTGTTTATCTATTAAACTATGTCTATTTTTTGCATGTTTGGCAGTCAAACCTGTGGTATTGTATTTTGTAATGCAGATAAGGTTGCTATCACATAGAACTGGGAATCAAGTGGACAATATTAAAATTTAATTTTTTAAAAACTGCTGAAAATGCCTACTTTGAATACAGTTATCTCTAGTACTGCTTGCAAACCTGCAGGACCAATTTCTGTCAGCTACTAGGCCCATTTCCCTTTCTTCCTTTACACCAAGTAAGTAAAAGTAAGGACAAGAACATGATCTAAACAAAAATGTATTAGTCCCCTCCCCCCAATTCATTTTATCAGTGTGAGAGTTATTTAAAAATAATCATAAAATATAAATTATAGGATAAATACCCCTTATTTTATACAGATCCTCAAACAAGACAAGCTATATTTTTTCTCTAAGTTCACCTTGTGAAACTTGATTGTCCTGTGTAAACTATGTGGGGTTTTTTTTTCAATTTTTGACATCATTATTTTAACAGGTACAAGCATTTTATATGGGTCCAAATGAAGCCTATATGTATAGACACACTAAAATATACCTCAAAATTATCCCCATAATCCCTCTCCCTATTATATATTCTCAAGAAATTAAGTTGTGCGTGCACATTGGCAGACTAACTTGAAGGATATTTTTGTTAGCATTGCATAGGCAAGATTAAGAGTTCACCAGTTGTTTGCTACCACGCTGAACTAACCAATGTGTCAACAGGATAGACAAGAAAATAAAGAGAAAGGGCTGGACCATAAGCCTGCCACAGACAACAAAATACTTGCCAACAGAGTCTGAAATCTGAAACTAGAAAGAAATAATTCCATTTCTTCAATTTTGAAGCATAAAACATTAGCTTCAGAATTTTAGTTACAATTTTATTTTTATAAACTTGCTTTTCTCTCAATAAAGCACACTGAATCTTTTCCATTTCAAATATTGACTTGGTTGCTTTACTGGCAGTGCTAGAATATCAGAACTGAATTAAAATGGTCATGAAGAGCTTTTAGTAAAATAGAAACAATAAAAGAAACAATAAAGATTATTTTTTTCCAATCCACCTGTCTTGTCAGTGTTCTCGAAAAATGCAGTTGTGTGGAACGAAAGTTATCTTCATATGGAAGTATAAGAAATTTTACTCTATTTTTAAAAATTATTTTAAAACAAGAAGAAGGGGCATGATGGCATCAACTTATAACATTTTATTTTATTCTAGGCAATAGTCCAGAGGTCTTCTCAGAATCTTGCAATGTTCCTCACCTGAGGTAATACTATGGACAATGATGCTGACATGCAAAACCTCTTTCTTCAAACCTTAGACTATCAGACGAGGCAAAAGGGCACCAGACTGGCCGTGCATGTCAATGAATGCATGGGAATAGAGTTTCCATCACCCCAAGGAAATTCACAATACAGATAGCCAATTTACTGTTGCTATCATGTTAACAACTATTTTTTTCAAATAATCCTTTTGAAATTATTTTTAGCTTTGTATTACCCAAAAGTCTTTGCTAATTATCTGGAATGAGGCACAGGTAAACATGGAAGGTAATGATCTCCATTATATAAGGAAAAATGGACACCCCATACACGACTGTTCTAATTAAAATAATACCAATTTTCACTTCTATTGTGTAAAGAAATCTAACAGAACCAGAATTGCTTGACTGCATTTATGTAGTTGTAAGTCTACATCTCAACAAGTGATCTGAATGAAGATAAATAGACTTCAGTCTTTTGCCAACTTTATGTTTAATTCAAGATTTAAACCCTGGTTATAAGTCTTATCGTTTTCAGGGATGGGCTGTTTATTCCCTCAGATGACCTATGTGGCTCCTCCAGATGTCCTGTAGCATGCAATGATTTTCCTTTAAGGAGACCAAGAAGGTAGAGCCAGAATAAGTTAACTTTCAAGGACTGGGTTCTCTTTAAATAGGACCCTGTGCTTTAGTTAACTTCAGTCTTAAACAGTTTTGTGGATTTCACTTTTCTTGTTTTTCAAAGATTTTTTTATAAGATAAGAACATCTAACAATTTACTATGCATACTGAGAAGGTGTAACCCAAGGTTAGATGATTGCTCCCCAGCACTCAGAGAGAAGAAACTCTCCTTCATTCTATCCTCTCCCCACAAAAACCCCAGACAAGCCCTAAAGGGTTCTGAGGATAATGGCTCCACACCCCTTCTCCCTAACCTCCTCCCCCAATAATTCACTAAGGTGAGCCTTCCCGATAAAGACATGTAGGTCCTCTCAGCTAGTTCTAAGGCTCACATTTGTGCAAGGTGGCAAGTTGATAGGCTTTAGACAAGATGTAGACTTGGGGGAGGGGGGAGGTGTGACAAATGCCCCATTCTGACCCAAGTGTTTATCTCAGCCATCAGAGAGGCATCAACTTCTTTGGATACATCTGCTTCAATTTCCCTCTCTCTCTTCACTCAGGTCAGCTCAAATCAGATTCCCTCTCCTTGCCCTTGGGACCTCCCCCAAATCAGACACTGCCCGTAAAGAGCACCAAAATCCTGGATCACCTAAATAAAATCAGTCTCCTGTGATGCAGCCGCCCGCAACAACCTAACCATTTTCACATGAAAAGGCTCCAATTTGGCAGGAAACCAGCCACTCCAAGTGTGCCCATCGTGTTTGGAAAACCGACTTTCTCTTACCTTACAAAGAAGTAAAAGCCCTGGTCATGGTCATGTGGAAATATTTTATAGGTATCCTTTAACAGTCTTTAAATGTTGAAACCTAAAAACAATATTTGCTGTTTTACCTTTGAAGCTTTAACAAAAGCTTTGTTTTAGCTTTTACCTCAGTGTGCAATAAGAGTTAATAATCAAATCCGTCCCAACCCCCACAGATGTTAAACAAAAAGATAAAAGAAATGCAAATAGCTATTGTCATGGAAAGTTAAAGTACCTGTCTGTATTTTTAAGTGAAAACTATTATCTCTATCAATCAAAATTTAAGAATACAATAGCGCTAATCACAGAAGGTGCTTTGACTGAGTTACTTTTCCCCATAAAAAGTATTTTTCCCCCTTAAAAAATCAGGAATAAAAGCAATATACTTACAATTAGCTATGGTATTTGTAATTTTGTTATTAAGAACCTTCAGCAAGCTCATTGTTAATCAGTGCTTCTAAGTCTGGAGGCTGATTCGCACCCAAGAAGACCCAAAGTCCCTACATATTTTCAGAAGGTTGATGAAATTTTATTTAAATTCTCACACTTTCCAACATGTGGTGGAACAGCACACTCTTCTGTTGAGATGAGTTACTCAAAAGGAGGAAAGAGTTAATTGCGAACTAAAACTCTTTCTTGTATGCCCTGGGTCCCCCATCCAAAGCATTTCCAACATAATCTGTTCATTACACATTTTGCTGGGAAGCTTTGCCCTTTCTATTTGGGGGTGTTTAAAAATATTTTATCCTATTTCCCTAGAAAAGGAAAGAGACTTTTACAACTCTCCCAATTATAGCATTACACAGGCTAAAGGTAAACTGCAAAGACTTCCAAGAAACTAGAGGGGGGGGGGGTTGTGAAGGGAGGAATCCTCAATTTTTAAAGATTATTAGAAACTGAATATTGTAGTTTCTGGGCATAGCAAAGGGACAAGAAAGCGTGATAACCTACATCACAACACAAATAACTCTAGATTAAAATTCCTACAGTAAATACTTAACCTAGGATGCCATTATGTGCACGCGCGCGCGCGCACACACGCACACACACACACACACACACACACACACACACACACACACACACGGCTCTCCTCCTGGATGGATGTCTCCCACACAGAGGCAGTAGGACTATCTCTTTTTTTCCCCCTGAAAGATCAGGTTTCCCTCTCTATAGACCCGGTACTCTGTGCATCATGGCTAACATCTCTAGTGTGCTATTAATATCAATGAAGAGACCGATTCAATTTCCACATCAGCAAAGCCTTCTATCACAGCCCAGCCGCTCTGGTGAGGACCCTAGCGAGCGAGACAATAAAGACCAGAGTTTCTCGCTGCTGCTTTTACAGTTCTGTCTTGCATACTGTTTGAAAGCTTTTAGCAAACAATGGAAGCATTATCTGCAGGATAGTTACAAAACAGGATTTGTTAGTACGAAGAATAATAGAGCTGCTCTCCTATTTTTAAAGAGGCTATCGTCTGCATTCCCGAATTTCGCTTTACATTCTAAGGCAGCACCCTTCAGAAGCACCTGTACTGGAATCCGTGCTCCAAGTCAGCACTGCCACCCTTCCCCCTTCCCTAAATGGACCAAGAGGGTTGAATGGAGGGATCTAAGCACTTAGAGACAGGAAAATCTTTTGTCTTAAAACTGGTGCATTTATAAAACGAAATGAAAGTAGCCGACTCTGCTCTAGCACCAACTTACCCATTAATGGTGAGAGGCGAACCGACTTGGAGGCTAATTTGCACCCAACTGTAGAAAGTTGAGAGTTGGAAACCCAGTCCGGCTCTCCCCGCTCGCTGGGCTCCCAGCACTGGCGGCCGGGTAAGGAAGGACTGAAGGTATGTGGTCTAAACACAACAAAAGCCACTGCCTTACTGGAGATTAAATATGCAGGAAGAGGCCCCTTTGCATAAACACAAACACTCAGCAAATGAGTAACTGGCTCTGATGGGACGCCCGCTGAGCCCTCTACCTGTCCGAGGCTCCCCCAAGTCAGGGAAAGCACAGGAAATAAAGGCTGAGACGGTTCAATGTTGGGTGGCTACAATAACAATGAAAATGAATTGTACTCATTAACAATTAAGACTTTCACTAACAGAAATGAAGGTAGTTCTCTGTTTACTCTAATCCAAAAAGAGAAATGAACACTTTACAACATTACTGGGGATATAATTATAACTCAGGGGTCTTTCCTTAAAAACAAACAAAAAACCAAACCAAACCAAAACAAACAAATGACCCACTCACTATCCAAAGACAATCAGTTACTGGTCAGTTACCTGTCCAGGACAGGGAAAGCCCTTCCTTTTCTCAAAAGCGTCCATTACAAACCACCACTTTTTCTCATTTTTATATTTTTAATCGACCTGGGAAAGCATAAACAAAAGACTATTTTAAAAATCCTCAAATTCACTAATCATTTCAGGGAAATGACTTAAGAAGTTTTTCTAAAATATATCCCAAAAGATTTCCTCCCAAATGTCATGAAATATCACCCAACCATAACCATCCATTTCAACAGGCTACTGGGGAATGATATTTTTTTCCCTCAATAGCCTTAACCACTTATCATTTCCATTTCATAAAGTAACTACAATCAACAACTATGCCAGGCCTGAATAGGATCTATCTGTAGGATTGAAAACAAGCAAAAACAATCTGAGGGGAACTGAAATCCATTTGTCTCCCTGGTTTCAGCTCCTAGAACATCAAATCACATCGATGACTTACTGATTTTCTACACCAACACGTTAAATCTTGGTAGCAGTTATTTAGTAACTTTACAGAATTAAGTAATTACTACTGAAATATAAATAAGATGATTCTCAACTTCTTTAGGATTTTGTAAAGCAGGAAATGTTAACTTTTTTTTCTATCATGGTTCACATTGGCAGTGCCTGAGGAAACCTATGTATCCATTCTTAGAATATTTCTAAACACAAAATTAAACATACAGGATTAAAAGGAAACTAATTACTTTGAAATATAGCTATCAAAATATTTTAAGAACAAGTTCATAAACTGCCAGGTAAGAACTCTTGATGGACAGTATAGTTAGTGTGAGTAGTAGACCTGCCTTAGAGGGTCTACTCTAATCTTGAGACTTAAAGGCTGAATCATAGATTTCATATACTTATAAACAATTCATCACAGGTGGCCTGGTCCAGGTGTTTCAAACACTGTGTCACTATTTCAACATATTATTAATATTATTAGGCTAACTCATTTAATTACCCTGTTTTTAATTCCTGCAGAGTAGAGTAGATTACATTTTTTCTCCTTTCTGAAAGGAAAAAAAAATATGGAAAATGATAAACTGGAAGGTGGAGAAGAGAAGGAAAATGAAGCAAACTGAGTTTGAAAGGCCCAAATGGCTACAAATAAATTATCTGCAAGAATTCAGAATTCTTAGAGTGCTCACCATTTTTGCCTTGAAATGACCTTCTAAATAAGGTGTTAGATAAGATGATTCCCTAGATTATGGTGATCTAACCCTGATGCAAATAAACCATAGGACAAAATTTAATCAGTATATCACTGTGAAAAAGCCTTTGTCCATCCCAATGGAGCTTCTAATGACTGTTTTGGCAGTTCTGGCTGGTAGTTATGCCTCCCAGCTCATATATATCTCATACTGGTTGAGCAAGCTAATGGAACTGCTGTTAGTGGAATCCAATATTAATGCCCTGTGTATCATGCAAAACTAGATGCAACAGAATATATTATACAATTATAGGTAGTATCTAATTCCATAGGTATTAGATACTGTACTCTAAATTAATATTTTAATAAGGAAAGTGAAATAAAGACTACATTACAGGTAAGATATCTATGCATTTGTACTGTGTATCTGCCAGTCTTCTTGCTGAAAGAGCACAGGGGGATGGAGCTCACCGAACAGACACAGGACTCTTGACAAAAATCTGTAGGCAAGACTTAGATGCTGAATGACACATACGGATGCACAGAGTCAAAGATATCATCTTCACGAGAGCTCCACTTGCTGTGAGTCTGAGTGTAAAATGAGGCAAAAAAAAGGAGGGGGAGAGTGGAATGAGACCTCCAGAAAATAAACAGGGTGTACAGTTTCAAAGGCTACAGACACAGACATTTCATTGTTCAAGCCAATTATCAGTGGAAACTAATAACAACAGATGGTTTTAGAGTCACTGACTTTTCATACGCACTGCATCGCTACAGAACAGATGATGAAACACGAGAGCTAGCTCCAAAAGGCAAAACATCTTTCAGTAAAAGAACTCTCTACTCCAGATGGGGACCTTCGAAGGCAGCCGATTATCTTCTTATAATGTTGTAAGATAGACTTACTCAAACACTGCAAGAATGGATCAGATAGGATGAGCACAAAGGGAGCATGATTGAGAGGACTTGCTTTAGGGCTGGTGGCAAAACCAGCCAGAGATTGCAATAAGGTCAGGGATGCGACTTTTCTGTTTTCTCCTTAAGTACTGCTGGTTCCAAATAAAACTTGAAACTCATGCCCAAAAGGAGCACAAATGTCTCCCAAGGAAGATGCATGTGTGCCCATCACTGGGTTGTGTGATGAAAAAAAGAAGCCTGGACTGTAAAAAGGACATTCGCAATTATTCTGACGCATTCCAGTATAACTGAAAAAAATACAGAGCTTTAAAGCAACTTCCTATAAAAAGCTCTCATGAATATACAGCTCTTGCAGCTAAGTCAGGGAAACCTTTTAAAAATACCTCTCCCCTTTGATGGAAAACAAACAATAATTTACTGGCAGTGGAAATAAGTGTAAATTTTAGTGGGACGGGTGATAAGCACTTCCAACAAATGTCAAAGAAACTTTCAGTCAAAAACCATCTCCCTATCATGGCGGTCTACCACTCAGCCTAAATACCACGAAGTATGTATTTTTGATAACATGCAACAGGTAAAGCACAATCTCAGGACCTACCATAAGTAATGGAAAAAGTTAGCTCATTATTAACTGGATAAGATTCTTTAGTACTGGAATAATAAAGCCAACCTCCTCCTAACTCCACTGACCATTTCGGAAAGTTCGAAGTATTACTTAAAAATATGGTTTCAATCTCTGTATTGCCAAAAAAAAAATCTGATTCTGCTACTATTTACTAACATATTTAACATTTAAAAAATATTTTTATGAACACACTGTTGACTTCACAAGTTTACAAAAATGTAAGGACTTTTTTTTTTAAAAAAGCAAAACTTTTCTTTTAATGTACTTTGTCAAAAGTAAATCCATAGCAGAACACCCAAGCACAGAGAAAAATGTTGCCAAAGGCAAAATTCTGCAACTGCTTTAAGAAGCAAACAATAACACCAAAGATGTGTAATGCAACCATCTGGCTCAACTCATGCTATCTCAGTCCCCAAACTTTATCCCCCACCCCCTTAACCAGCCCACACCAATGCCACAAAACCAAATGGCACCACTTAAGTTTCCTGCCCAATACATTTACACCATGTATTTAGAATGCAAATGTAGAAGAAGACTTTACATATATATATCTATATCTATATATAGATATATATATGCATATATTTAATTTTTCTTTTTAGTTAGTACTTTTAATTTTTGTTTTTTGTTATTTTTTGATGGGTGGAGATTGTCAGGTTCTTGCTGCTGATTCACAATTAGGAATTCTTTAGAAAACCATTCCAATTCCCACTGTGATGAAACTATTTGGATATTGCTATATTGTGATGGGCCATTCCCTCTCTCTCTCATCCTTCTTTTGTTTTGGGCTCCAGTTGTGGCTAATGCTAATCACGCAGTCAACAATCTTTTGTTTATGAAGCACTTCCTTATGAAGCCCAGTCACTGAGCTAAGCTTGGGGAATACAGAGAAAGGGGAAATCATGGTCCCCTGCCCTCAAGGAGTTCACAGTCTAAGGGCAGAGATAACAGGTGAACAATTCTTTACATCCAAGACAGAAAATATAAATAAAAGGTAATATTAAAAGAGATCTCAAGGGGGAAGGAGATCATAAAATTATTGAGTTGAAACTTTAATGTATTTTGTCATTCAGTTGTTATTTTTCTCCATTTCACTGGATATCTGACAACCCTGACTTTTAGCAGCCACTTTTCAAGGACTATAATCTGGCTAGATGGCTGCAGTATTTACAGCAATGTTCTCCTGCATGGGTGGCAAAGGCTGAAAAGTGAAGCCAAAAACTCCCCACTAAAATTCCTTCAGATTTCATGGTTTCAAAGAATCAAAAGTCTTTTTTTTCTTATTGCTAGAAAACAGGGTGCCTGTCAGAATTCAGCATTGAACAAGGGTATAATATGGATTTAAGTCAGGGAAAAACCGCTTTAGCACACGGATACTTTTCCCACGTGGCTCCCCCTGGATCAGAACTACAAGCTACAGCATTAACCAGGATGTTCTTCCAAAGATGCATCTGTACTAAAAATTACTAGAAAAATGGAACCTTCAAGAAGAAGCTCTCCTTGCTTTTAGGTATTTATGGAATGGCGTGTTGAAAACCAGTTGTTTAAGGCCAGGCAGTGGGCCCCCAGTCAAAATCAGATGGGCACCATGAGCATCTTCTGATCAGTTTCTCTTGTTATCTTGGTGGCATTACTTGTCCATTTCCCATCTAGCACTCTCCATGTTCTGGGATGAAGTCGGCCTTGCCAGGTTTCACTGGGATCAGCCAGAGGGAGGCTGCCTTTTGGCTCACTTACTGGATGTACTGCCCAGGGACCACAGAAGTCCCTGGTTTGAGACTGCAGTGGTAATCCGTAGGACACACACAGTGAATCCAGCCACCGGATGGGGGACTCCGCTAATTGCTTAAGTCTGCTCGAGTGTCTGGCCACCAGTTGGCAGACACAACACATGGCCGCTTACCAGGCATAGGTTAGCGCAGCTGGAGCCAGATGACAAACTATTAAAGATATTCTTCCAGTGGCCACATCTGGCTCCTTGGCATGCTCCAAATTGCAGCTGAACTGGAGTTCTTTCAGAGCTGTCTCTCTGAGTAGGGTTAAGCAGCAGACAAGACACTCAGGCTAACTCTGGCTCTTCAATCTGGGGCAATTCACTTTGTGGTCACAAACCAACTGAGCTGGACTGCACCACACAGAACCTCTTTGTTGCAGGATATCTCCTCTATGTCACTGAGTGGCTTCCCTTCCCGGAGTCCCATCTGGCTGTTTATAGGGATAGCCCTGAGCTATTGTAGGGCCAAGTTTTATTGTAGGCAGATTGACTCAGGGAGGATTAAGTGAACTCCGTTTAACACAGTCAGTGTACCTGAAAAGAACTCAGACCATGTCGCCTGAAAATTAATGTCACAAACTCATTGTGTTCCCAGTTTAATAGTAATTAGACTTGGAAAATTTGACAACACTGTGCCCCAAGTGTTTGTGCTTGACCCACCCCCACCTCTCAGTTAGAAAACAGCTATCTGAGCACCAGGATAGATAGGGAGGCCACTTCCCCCCCCCCCCACCCCATCCTTTCCTACCTATTTCATTTCCCTTTTTAATTTTTTTTTCAAATTCAGTTTCTGTCCTGAAAATTGTTCTCTTATATACCATTCAGCAAGGACTCGGCTTTGTATCCTCTTTTGCTATTAACTCAGTACTCTGAAATTTGTTTTCAGCTGGAAATGTCCTTGTGTCCATCACAGGACCAAGCATTTAGAATAGGAAGACACCTTAAATACCATCTAGAAGTGCCTCCTTGACAGATAAGGAGGAAGAGATTTGTCTCGAGACACACAGGAGCTAAGTGAGTATTCTGACTCCAGTCCAGAGCTTTGCCCATTCCACCGCCATGTCTCCTCAGGAGCACATTCTGACTACTATAAGAAGTTGTATTGAGAAAAAAAAAAATGGTATGACATGCTATATACATCCCTGGCAGAGGTGGGGCAGTAGAGTAGTTCTAGGAAGGAGAAATCATTTGATCAATCAACAGGCATTTACTAAGCACCTACTATGTGCCCAAAAGTATGCAACAGAAAAACACTCACTGTCTTCAAACTGGGACAATTCCATCAGGACAATGCTAGCATTTTCTGTATTTTTATGTACATTATGTGCATTCACAGCATGAACAACATCCTCTTCCTCCACATTCCTGTCTGTGTAGACCGGTTGTTTCCTGCACAAGACACTCTATTTCCAGATTCTTGGCATTGTCCCTGCTTCTGCCCCTTGTTGAGAATGTTCTCCCTCCTCATCTTATCTCCTGGCTTGTCGGCTTCTTTCACTTTTCACCCCAAATCTCACACCTTTTGCCAAGTCTTTCTCAGGTTTTTTCCCTCAATCTTGGTGCCTTCCTTCAGGGATGATGTCCCCTTCACCCTGCCCGTTGCACCTCATTTTGACCTGTTGCTGGCCCCACTAGACTGAGCTCCTTGAGAGCATGGGCTATTTCTGCTTCTCTTTGTAACTCCAGGGCTTAGTACCGAGCTTGGCGTATCATAGGATTTTAATAAATGATTGTTGATTTGGGAAGGTAATTTTGGGAAGATGGATGAAGGGGGAAGGGCACAATAACCCAGTAAAAGAAAAGAATGATCTGGACCAGTAGAATATGCAGGTGCATACATTACCAAAGTCTCCTGCCCAAATAACTCTATGAGAATGGAAGCGACTGACCCTCACAGGGGCCTTTGACAAGACCTGCTTAATACATGGGTTTAAACAAAAAGGAATGCTACTCCAAAGCAGACCAAAGGAAGTCAAACTTGTAGCATGAAATGGCTCTTTCTCTGCTAGGCAAAACTGTCGAAGAGAGCATATTGTGCCTCAAAAACAAGGAATGTTCCAGAAAAAACTGGAGGCCTTCATTACTACCTCTATCCCCCAAATGCTTTTCCCTCTGTTCTGACACCTGAGACTCCTTTGAAAGACAAAGGTCTTCTCGCTGCTGAGGATCTCTAACATAATCTGACATCCACCTTGCTTGCACATATTTTTTTTTGCACGTTGTCTTTACAGTGGCTCAAATGCAGAACAAGGAGTAAACAACTAATACCAAGTCTTTACTAACAGGCAGCCAGGTAACAGTGGGTAAGGCATTATGATTGAAAACATGAAGACAGAGGTTCAAAGCCCAGACCTGACACTTACTAGATTCTGGGCAAGTCATTTCTACCTCTCAGCTTTAACATCCTCATCTGTGTATTATGGACGATAACAAGGACACAAAGCTATGGCCAGAATCAAATAAGGTAAGATATTTAATGCATTTAGTAAACCTCAGAGCACTTTTTAAAATGTTAGCTATTATTTTTCTTATTAAATGAAAGGGGGGAAAAGAGGCTGCCGAGTCTGCTAAGATTGGGATAGGGTAGATACAGGTTAAAAACACAATAGGAGTGGGTGAGTGGTGAAACTGAAGATGCCGGAGGTAAGTCTTACGTACTCCATAAAGTTACTTTACCTGCTCAGGTAATGACCATGTGACTTAAGTCATGAAGGCCCTCAATGCAGTCAGAAAATAGAAAGCAAATAACATGTACTGGATTTTAAGCTTCTTGTGGGGGGGAGGTAAGTCTAAGATGCTTAGGGAGAATGCTTGAAAAATATACATTTCTTTTCCATTTTATTTTTTTAAGCTATAGAAACCTGGAGTCAGGATTCTGGTTTCTACTAGCACAGCTGGTGGCACACTATGAACTCCAAAATCCCTGTGCCCAAGGGAGCAGCTGGTATTGCTGCTCAATGGAAGGGCCCTTGAAAACATCTTCAAAGAAGAGGGAGGAAAATAGAAGATCTAACTTATTGGTATGGAAATAAATGTTCTTGTGATGTTCAAGTCTGTGCATATATTCTGTTACTGATTTGGGATCTTACACACTTTGTTTACCTTTTAAATGCCTCTTAGTTCACCTCTAATACCACATTTCTTTGCCTTGGCTGAACTACGGCCTCAGAAGAATTACAAGGAGGAATCAGGGCTGGGTGAAAGGTTCAGTGAACTAATCCACACCTGGTCCATGTAAAAAAAAAAAAAAGAAAGAAAGAAGGAAATCTCATATTTTCCATATAGAAACAAGCCCCTTTATATGAACCAGCTCTGGATTTAATTGCTAAGCTACTTCTCATGGCTTACGATCTTTCACAAGCTTCTTCTAAAATTGGGCTTGGAGTGGGAGTGATGGGGTGAACCAGGTAATAAAGGGGCTCTAGTACAGAGGAAAAAAAAATGAGACAACATAGAGCTTACACTTTGGTATCTTTCTCGAGGACAGTCAACCTACTCACAATTAAAAGGGCTGGATCATTTCTAAGACCACAGATTACGACAGAGAACTGGAAGAAGGGAGGAAAGAAATAAACATTTATTAGATTTTGACTATGTACCAGGATGAGTGCTAAGCACTTTATAAATATTATTTCACTTGATCCTTGCAAGAACCCTGGGAGGAAAGTGTTATTATAATGTTCAATTTATAGTTGAGGAAACAGAAGCAGACAAAGGTTAAGTGACTTGCCTAGAGTCACACAGCTAATGTTGGAACCTGAATTAGAACTTCAAGCCTCTCTTTTATCTACTACAGTACATAGATGCACACATTTTTCCACCTTTTTCTATGTATTTATCAGTTGTGCTGATTTGTTCCATTGGGATGGTTCTCTTAAGAGTGGGAAGGGAAGAGATACTGGGGAAAATTATGGTGATGTAAAATTTTTTTAAAATATATCAATAAACATTTTTTAAAAGAGTAAAAAAAATGTGACTTGACAGTCCAGTGGTTTCAATACTAGTTCTGTTATTTGTTCCCTGTGTGACCTTGCAGAAGTCACCTAGCCTCTTGGGTTTTGGATTCCTCATCTGTAATATGAGGATAGCCTCAAAGATCCCTTCACAATGACATCCATGAACTTCACTCAACTTTATATTTAGCAAATATATCTGTTCTCTATGCTTTCATTATATATTTGTAATCTGTTTAATTTTCTCTGCCTCTAAGAAATTTGTTTTCAAAGTCACCAAGCTTAGCTTTAGTGAACGGAAAAAAAAGAATGATATTTTGACTTAATTTGGTTGGCATCACTCTGAGGATGGATGAATGTGCTACTGGTGACCAGGTGCAAAGTTACTAAGCAGATGAGAGGGGTAACGTGATGATGAGATCTAGATGTGTGGATCACAGATCTAGAGTTAAGAGTAGAGATCATTTAGGACAAACACCTCACTCACTCACACCACATAGGTAAAGAAACTCAAAACCCTAGACATTGTTGATTAGAGATATTTGTCGTTTATTCCTTGTTCTGCATTTGAGCCACTGTATTGATTTTTTAGGGATATCTTAAGCCTTACATCTGATTGTCTGATTATAAAAAGTCAACCAGCATTTATTAAGCACTTGCCTTCCAGGTATTGTGCTAAATGCTAGGGATACAAAGAAAGGAAAAATCCAAGCAAAACCCCAAAACCTCATTCTTGCTTCAAGGACGTCTGAGTCTCCAAGAGAAAGACAACATGCAAAAAAAAAAAATTATGTACAAGCAAGATGGATGCCAGATACACTGGAGATCCTCAGCAGTGAGAAGACCTTTGTCTTTCAAAGACATCAAGACGGCCAGATGGAGGTGCTGTGCTCTACCTGGGTCATTCCTTCACAGGTATGGGCAGCAGTGGGGACTCCTCAAGTTGAAGAAATTTGTTTACCAAATTTGCTTCCAAAAGCTAAAAACAAATACTATATTATAAAAATATAATTTTATAAAGTAAGTTAGCGGGTTTGGGAAAAACTACCAAAACATGTAATCAAATTACTTTGGGAATTCAATTTGGGATAACACCTAACATATCCTTTAAGTTGCTTTTACCCCCTTTAAGGGAAAGTACTTTTCAGTATCCCTTACTAGAAATTTTCACAGGATAAAAAAAATGCTTTAAGGGTCATATAAAGTCCAAAAAATTATCATTTAAAGTGCACAAAAGAAGCTACTGCTTATGGTTACCTTTTTCATCTCCTCTATGACTTGAATTCAAAAATCCTTCCCCCTTTCCCCAAAAAGACCCTCTTCTTAACATGATTTATGTAGATCTACCAGAGCAGGTATGGGACTACGAGGTAGGGAGAAATACTTGCTCACGACAGCATATTAAGTAAATGGAAATTCTCAAAGGCTGGCACTCAGGGAAAAAGTTTCTATTTGGAAATACTAAGAATTTAAGTAGATAGTCCCCCTCAAAAAACCCTAAAGTAACAAAATACTGCATTACCAAATGGTAAAAAAAATGTTCCTTTTGGGAAGGAGATTTGGACATCTGAAAGTCACTGCCTTTTATATCATTCAGTACAGTACATGTGATTATTTCATCTCTTAAGTCACAGATACACAGTACAATAATTCCACAATATGTGTTAATATATATCTACATACATCTATATTCAATACTGAAATACACAGAGTATTTAAATACAATACTCTAACTACTAGTTTGGTACTTTTCCCTACAATTAGTTATTTTCTAAAATGGTTGAGTGTAACACGTCCCGAAGAACATATGTTCTAAAGAAAGAAAAAAAGGGCTCTAGAATTAATACACAATGAAAAATAAATTTAAAGCAGCCTTCTGCTCTGACATAAGAATATAAAAAATGATATGAGCAAGAACAGCTTAGTTTACATACTTTTCAATCACAGCTGCTGCTCAGAAACCACAATACCTTTAAAATGACATTTAAAGGAAACACAGCCAGTGTGGCTTTGGCCATTGCTACACAGAGTTAACACTGAATCACAAGGATGTAGTTAGTGTTATTATTACACTTCATACAATGTTATATCCTGGCACAATTAAAAGGAAAAGAATTATGAAGAAATTCATTTTAAAATAATCTAGTGATACACAGAGTATACTGCACATTATTCTGCATGGTATTTTTTTTTATCACCAAGATGACATGTCAAAACAGAGTTTCAAGGACAGAAAAAGCAAGTCCCATCTTCTTGGTTAATATTTAATTGGATGGTAAAGATTCCTTATGGAGGACCTACGAATCATCACCGACAGTCACACAAGAGGCTCCTATCTCTACAAGGGACACAGGCTCTTTTCTGAATAAACTAAAATAACATAAAATTAAATCAGGCCATTCAATTAATAAATTACTTTTGTAGACCTTGCAGCCCAAGTCCTATTTAATTACATAATTTAAAAAATATTTGCACACTGCAACCACTGAGATTGGCTTTGGGGTTTCATAATACACACTTAACACTTGAGTTGGAGACCAAATTTATTTAATAAATGCAGAGTTAAGTGCAATAAGGCCATTCCTCTCAAACTGCAAAATCACTTAGCACATCTTCAGAAAAAAAAGCAAATAAACTTTCTCACCATTTAAATTATATGTTACTGTGGCCTGTTCTAACTTCGTGCTTTTTCTCTCCCTCTTATAAATCTGAGTATTTCAATAGCAAATCAGCCGAAAGCTAATGGATATTATGCCAGCTGAAGATATACCATGATTATACCAAGAGGAAGACATCAAGGATTCAATGGTCTTAAAGTCAACAATAAAACAAAGGGAAAACCATATATTCTCCTGCTGCTCTACACCGTGAGTTTCCAATACCTGAAATCACAGGTACGTTCCTATCACTATCCCTCTTTGCTTCTTAGAAATTGACCTTACATGTGTGCCAGATGAATGCAGTTATTATGTCAAATAAAACTTTCCTCTTTTTAAAGCACATACAAATTAGAAAAGTGATGGGAAAAAAGAACTATTATGGAAAAGTAAGAGAGATTTATGTGGCACTCACAAGAAGTGAGGGGTCACATGCAGAAATCCTCTCTGGTTTCAGAAAGGCTAAGGTCTTCTTGGTCTGGACATTCCCCCCACTCCAGTCTAACAACACCTCCTTCAACTGCTAGAACCTCTGATGACAGATCTAAAAACTTCCCTTTGGGGTCCTTCCATATCTGGGGACTATTCATTTTGTCTTTGCTTGTGATATCAAAAGGGAGAGAGCAATCAGGTGTCACCTACCCAAGATCACATAGAGTCGTAAGTCTCTGTGGTTGGATTTGAACTAGTCTTCCTAATTCCACACCTAGTCCTCTATACACTGCGCCACCTAGCCGTGGCATGGGAGATGGTAAGTTCAAAGATACAGAAGACTGAGCCAGGCACTGTAGGAAGCAGTCACTGACTTTGGGAAGCTTACAACCACAACTACACACACACACACACACACACACACACACACACACACACACACATACACACACACACACAACTGTAACTGGAGAGACAACATATACATAACTAGATATGTGGCAAATCTCAATTAGTACAAATAACAAATTCCAAGAAGTAGTCGTATTTATTTTGAAACGGCACAATTTGAAATTACAATTATATAAAATATGGTAACCTGTTCCTATCCAGTGGAAATATGCACTGCATATACAAATAATTCATTATTCCACTAATTTGGACCTAGCTATATGCAGAGGAGCCTGGAGATCATCTAAGCCACAAAGCTATATTAGCAGCTTGGGCCTCCGGTAAAAAGTGGGGTGAGGGGGCAGGAACAAACGAAATCAGGAAAACTCAGAGCCTGAGGTGAATGGCAGATACATACTAGAATGGGTGACCATTGCTGCAAAGACACCAAGGTGAGAGAGAGGGGAAAGATGTGTTTGAAGAACAAGAAGTAAAGAAGTCTATCTGAACTATACCTAGAATGGAGAGGAGGAAGGTATGAGATGAGTAGGAAGGTAAGAAGGAGACACGTTAGGAAGAGCTTTAAATGCTGGAGGACCTTGTATTGAAAATATGGGAAGTAATGAGAAATGGGGGCTTCATGAACAGGGGAATAACATGGTCAGACTCAGACCTTAGGAAAATCAGCTTTCAGTTATATTATCACCATCAGTGGCAGATCCCCACAATATAGTCGGCTATATAATAGTTACAAATTTTAAATAATGTATAAACCCAGATGTGAAAAATAAAAACTTTGTCATTGGTAATATTCAGTACATAAAACATAGCTTGGACAGTGGATAGATGGATAGATAGACTGATTGACTGACAGATCATGTATTAAGTATGTACCAGGCTCTGTGCTAAGCTCTGAGGCTACAAAAAACAACAAAAAACCAGGCTGCCAGATCATCTCTGCTTTGAAGGCGTTCACAATCTCATGGAGAAAGATAAGACACAAAGGGGAAATGGGAAAGGAGATGTGTAGATGTACATATGTAATATAGCTAGAAGTATCCAGTAAGTGGAAGTAAGTAACCACTTCTGCTCCATCCTGGTGTTGAGAAGCTGCAAGGTGTGAAGAGGACAACTAAGATGGTGGAAGGGCCTTGAGTTCATATCACATGAACATGAGTTGAAAGAATAGGAGGTAGATGGAGGAGATGAGATTGCCCTGAAGAAAAGGAATCAGGATTTTTCTGAATGGCACCAGAACACAGACCTAGGAGCAATGGCAGTGTGTGAGTATGTATGGGTACGTGTGTATGTGTATGTGTGTGTGAGAGAGACAAAGAGAGACAAAGAGACAGAGACACAAAGACACAGAGAGAGGGAGAGAGGAAAGGAAAGGAGAGGAGAGAGGAGAGGAGAGGAGAGGAAAGCAGAGGAGAAGGGAGGGGAGGGGAGGGGAGGGGAGGGGAGGGGAGAGGAGAGAGAGAGAGAGAGAGAGAGAGAGAGAGAGAGAGAGAGAGAGAGAGAGAGAGAGAGAGAGAGCGCCAGGGCTTTAAGGTTTTAATAATTAGTACTTTACAAGAGTGATATGGGCTATCTCAGGAGGCAGTGTATTATGCCTCCCTGGAACTCTACAAACAAAAGCATGATAGTTACTTGGAAAGTAAGCTAGTGAAGAGCCTCCTGTTTAGGTATGGAGATGAACCAGATGGCCTCTGAGATCTGTCCAATTCTGCAGTTCTCTACAGACTCGCTGTTACTGACCTCCATGTAACATTTGGCACCATCCATCCCCTCTTCCTCCTTAGGATTCTCTTCAATCCTTTTACTTCCACACGTCAATACTCTCTTATGATTTCCCTTCTACAGCTGTCACCATTATATATTATTTGCCGTTGCTTTCTCTTCTGTCTCCCATCTCTTAACGGTAAACACCTCCTCAATCACTATTCTTATTTCTTGCTCTCCACTCTCCCCTCACAACCACATTGACTCCCACAGTCTAAATGTTTATAACTATGCAGGTGACTCCCAGATCTGTGTCTCATTCACAATCTTACGTTTCCAATTTCCAGCCATATCATAGACAACTCTACCTTTGGAGGTCTTGCCAAAAGTCAAGTGCAACATTGAACATGTCCCAAATGGACCTACCTTCCCTTCCAAATCTCTCCCCTCCTAATTCACCTATTTTGGTTGATTCCACCTAAAACCTAAATCTATGGAATCATTTTGATTCTTCTTTCCCATATTCCCTTTGTTCAATAGTGTAATAATTTCTATCAATTCTACCTTTGTAAAATCTGTTATTGTCCCTTCCTTTCCAAACGGCCACCCTCTAGTCTCATCAACACTCATGCGGACTACTACTGTAACTTGGCTTGTCTGCTTAATGCCACTTCCCTATTCTGTACATTTTTCCCCCTAATATTGGCTAAAGAAATCTTCAGAGACAACGAGGTGCCATAAAGAATACCATGTAGGATCTGGTCTCCATCACTTACTAGTTAAGTGACCATGGGCAAGTCATTTGACTTCTATCTGTCTCAACTTCCTATCTGTAAAGTGAGAATAAAAACAATATTTCCCAGGGTACTTGTGAAGATAAAATCAATTTCACAAACCTTAAAGAGTTATATAAACGCTATTATTGCTACGGATATTACTTTCACGCTCAAAAATAGTCAGTGGATCCCTCTTGCTCACTGACTAGACTGTAAGCTCCTTAGTCTAATATCCAAGGACAATCCGAATCCAGTCTCTGTAATCTCCTTTTTAGTCTTATTTCTCACTAATTCCATTCGCGTCCATTAGTCAACTGCCTGTTGTTCACTGATCTCACTTTACCTTTTCCAACCTCTACGCATTTGTTCAAGCCAGTCCCTCTGCCTGAAATATATTCCTCCCTATCTCTGACTGTTGACATCGTTTTTCTTCCTTCATGGCACTTCCTCAGAGTTATTTCTCAATTAGAAGTATTCTCTCTTTCCTTAACTCTCTCAGGAAACCCTGGCATCATATTCTAACTTGAATTATAGTCCATCACTACTAGATTAGAAGCCACTGGAGGACAGAAGCTATGCCATTTTGGGGCATATTTTCATCATGCGCCATATTACCTTGCACACATTAGGTGCTTAATATTTGTTTGAACTGAATTCCCAATGAAAAAAGTTGCCTCCAGCATACTGTTTAAAGTTGTCAGTTTGTTCTGCTTATACTTTCTCTAAGAATGATGTCAAATGGCTGTTATCAACATAACAATACTAGAAAAGAGCATGCAATTAAAGGTCAATGAGTCAGCTTTCTCTCCTGGCTGTGCAGCCAGCTTTGTGACTTTGGGAAAGTCACCACATTTCTGCTCTTTAGCTTAAGGATGGATGAAAATGAAGGAACTAAGGAGACATTCTATGATATTCTCCAGGGAGTAAACAGGAGGTTTTGGTTGTTTGCTTTATTTATGATACAGACCATTCTTCCAACTAGTTTATTCCATATTATCAAGTCAGACAGATTTGGTTTAAAATGGGTACCTCTTAGAACATGTCACCTAATGGTCAAGGTAAAGCATTAAATGACAAGACATACAAATTTCAAGAAGAATTTTCTTTGAAGTCTCTAAATCACATTAATTTTTGATTCCAGCTTTGGCCTAAGAAAAGCTGACCAGGAGCACCAACCTTCTACTGGTAACCACCTTTAAACTAAGTACACATGAAGAATTTACTAAAAAAAACATTAATTTTTATGGAACATCTGCAGTGTTGGGATGGAGAAAAGAACACCAGATAAATGAATTCTTTGTATACCACATATCAGTCAGACTTTAACACTTACCTAAGAAAATGTGGCGATTTATATTCTGCTGATAGGAAGCCATATTTTTCTACAGATTTAAAAACGAAAAAAAAAAATATCCTCTTCATGGCCAGTATTAGGCTTTCCTTTATCTTAAAAAAGAAACCCCCTTTTCATTGTGCTCTCCCCTCCCCATCTGAATTGCCAAACAATCTGGCAAACATTAGCAGAAGAGGCAAAGGCTACACAAAATATGCCATTACCCTGCCCCTTCAAAGAAAAATTGAAATGTGATCCTTTGCCACCTGATCAACTGAAGCCCCACATTAGAGTACAAAAGAGATTTACTGCTAATAAAAAGGTGTTTCTATTTAGGGGACCTGTCCTTTAGTCACCCTCTGAATTCTAAAGGTGCTGGGCCAATGTCATGCACATAGTACTGGGGTTTAATCCATAAATGCAATGTATATTTCATAGTATGATGCCAAGGTCAACACTTCCCAGGTTGACTACAAACCACAAATGTGTGGGTGAAGTGTGTTATATTCTCTTAGACATACCTGAATGTCTCAAAAGAACTGGTACTTTGCATCGCATTTTTAAAATTTATTTTTTTAAGTAGAATCTATTGTCTACTTTAAAAGGATAAGTATAATTGAGTTTTAAAATTTGTTGAATGAATAAAAATAATGTTCTTCAGGATATATAAATGTCCTTTTACAATGAATAGAGGCCAGGAGTTAGGAAGATCTGTGTTCAAATCTGACCTCAAACACTTCTTAGCTGAACAACCCTGAAAAAGTCACTTCAGTTTCCTCAAATGTGAAATGGGGACAATACTATCTCCTGTCTTTCAGGGCTCTTGTGTGGACCACATGAAACAATAATCACAAAGGACTTAGCACAGTACTGCGCATACTGTACAGGATGTTTGGCCTCTCCTCTACCTTTCCCTTTTAGGACTGAATATCAATAAATATTTAGTGTCAAATAAATGGCAAGTGGGAGTGCACATACTAATGAAATATTCTTTACATGCCAAGGCTACATGCTAATGGATATAGCTTCCACTAAAAAATTGTCACTATGTCCTTCTTATACCTCTAGTTAGCTCTCTTTAAAGAACAGAGAGATAGGAGAAGGAAGTAGGGTCTGAAATTTGGGGATATAATTCTAGTCCTGCTACCAACCCATCATATGACTCAGTGCCTGGTTACCTAAAGTCTTGTTTATTTTTTCTTGTACAATACTTATATGGTAGTTTCTTAGATGGACAAGGACTAGAGTGGGCATTCTATTCAAGTAAGTTTCCCGGTTCCCATATAAAGGTTGCCCTCTGTTCTCCAAAAGTCACTCAAATGTCATGTAACTGTGCCCACAACGTAGTCTTGGATTACATGATTTAACCACTTGCTAAAAAATTCAAGGGCAAAACCTCTGTACTCCTACAAAGTCTGCCAAGATGTATGAAAAGGTCCAACTGTCCAAGAAGAAATCAACTTGGTTCAGATTCTCTGAGTACAGCTTACGTGCCCCTCAAAGTAATATTAATTTGTTCTAACAAACATCTCCATAAACTTTAAAGAAACAATAGCATTTATATTTTATATTTAAGGCAACAAAAGACATGTCTATAGAATACAAGTAACTTTGTACATCTTTAAACTGTTCATGTATATATATACTCATACATCAGTCAATGAAGAGAACGTCCTTTCTTCATAACACTGATCATAGGTTTTAACACCATTAACATTCAACCACATAGAAAATTAAATGTTCAGTTCATTTGTTCAAGAACAATTTATTAACCAACCACTATGCACTGAGTGCCTACTGTGCTAGATACTGGGGGCTGGGGAAGATATAAAAATGATTCTGACATGCTCCCCACCCTCATGGAACTTCCAAATCTAGTACAGATGATATAGCACATACACAAGCCTCCATGGAAGGAGTGTGCCCTGGCGAGCCATTTCTTCATTTACTCCTTCCCCACTTTACTCCTTTGTGTTTCTCTATCATGCTCCCTTCTCCCACCCCATTTCCTAACTTTTCAGCTCCTTTTTGTGTATTGTCTTACTCCATTAGATTTTACAATCCTTGTGTGCAGGGACTGTCTCTCTTTTTCATATTTGTATCCCTAGTACTTAGCATAGTGCCTAACCCTGAGTAGGCACATAATAAATATATATCGACTGACTAGCAAACCTGCAAAAGTATTTAAAACAACTAAACTGTACAGTTGAATTTTTTTGACCATACTTGTGATTGCATTGGCTAAAAGGTAATAGAATATAATAAAAAAAGAATTTTTTTTTTGTCCATAACAACCCAATGAAAATTACAAAATGGCTCTCAGAGCTGTCTGATCTTATTCTGCTTCAAGAATGACAGAATGGGGAAGAAAACAAGGGAGAAGGTCCTTGTCTAATGACTAATGAGGCGACGCATTAATGTAGTAACTGAACCAACATGGAAATTCTTGCCATAAATGAAATGATAATATTATTAATATATAGTATTAGTAATATAATAGTTACTAATAATACTAGTAGCTGGTATTTATATATAACATTATGGCTTTTAAAATGTCCTATAGGCATCATCTCAGTTCATATAAATCTCCGAAGATATAAGATGTAGCAAAATGAAAGAACGGATAACTGAGTTTTCTTGAAGAAGGAAAGTAAGGAGAGGGTGGAGCTGGCTCACTGGGCACCCACCGATAAGAGGGAATGTGACTTCATGGGACATGTGGTCATCCTACATGCAGCAATCATGGCGAGTATTAAAAAAATAACATCAAAAAGATCAGAGGGCCCAAGATTTAGAGCAGGAAGGAAACTGGAGGCCCAGGCAAACTGGTGCCCACTCGAAGCTTACATTCGAATTCCTCTGACTCTGCCCTACTTCCCAAGCATGCATGAAGGCCCCAAACTTCAGAACAGTTCAAAGGACCAAAATGTATCAAATGGCATTGTGTACTGACGTATATTAGAGATGGTAGGATAAATAATTTTATTTCAAAGTAAAATGATAATATCTGATTAAAATTATTCGTATTTAAAATGTACATGTACAGATAGCAGAAATTATAGTAAAATGTTAGAAGGGTGATTATGCCAATTCATTTACTTTGTCCTTTATTAAAGTAGTTTTAGGGACAATCCCACCTGTAAATGATTAAGTTTTCCCTATCAGAGTAATAGATAGTTGGATGCCCAATGGATTGGAGAATCACCCAAATAATATGATTCAATTAATATTTCTAAACTTGAAATAATCAGAGATTCATCTGTACCATAGGGTCACAGTCTGAGATAAGGGTATTTAAATTACCTTCCAAAGGATCTAGAGTTTTTCCAAGCACTTTCGTCAAAATAATTCTGTGAGACAAGGAGCAAAAGTATTACTTACCCCCATTTTACAGGTAAAGTTGGGAGAATAAATCAATTGTCCCTAGTCCCAGAGACGGTGGGCTTGAAACCTACTCCTCCAGTGAGATAACCTAAGCCATGGCAAACTATCTTTCCATCGGGCTATAGTGTCTCCCAATAGAAGAACACACAATAATTTGTCCTACAAGGTGAGAGGAAGGAAAGAGCATTTCCAAATTTGGTGGTCAAGGGTAACCTAGGTAGTGAGAACTGCATTCCCATCATCTAGTCCTCACAACTCTTTCTTGTTTCTATTTTAATAGGTTGCTCCCACAATCACTCAAAAAGCCAACCTCAATTGGTATGTGCCTTGCTTTACTGGAGGGTATGGGGTGCATGGAATGATGTTTTTGTTGATATGTAGGAGAAAAAAATAAAGCGGTCACAGCTATAAGTGGCAATATAGGATGCTTAGCTGTGGTGTTAAAAGCTTAAAGGATCAAATGGGCTCCATCATTCCTCTTTCCCCATAATCCAAAATTAACTATATTTTAAGGCTTCAGAAAATAAACATGTTTACCAGAGAAAATGATAAATATCAAACATGCTGATGAATAAAAAAATACTGCTTTTACATACCAACAACTTGAACGCCAGAGGGGTTGGCCATGTGGGGGCAAAGCCAAGTTTTCTCAAGACCTACACAGTAGTTTCATGTTTAAAGAGTTAATTCACTCTCTTTCATTGCGTATTGATTACTGATCATCCCAGCTATTGTTAAACACTTATCCAACCTTGACAATACACCAGGCTCTTTTTATTCAGAAGACTGCAAGCTATTCAATCCTTGGAAAATGTACAACCTAAATACACTAAGGGTGTCAACACAGGCCCCAAATTTCCCCCTCATAATAGGCATCTATGAAAAGTAAATGGGCTTCCTTTTTGAAGAGACAGGAGATGATGGCAGTTAAAGCATTAAATATGCATGTCAAACTTGGCTGACATACTGGTTAGTTTTGCTTCCCCCCCCTTTTATTTATTCTTTGTTACATGGGATGACTGTTATATGACAGAGAGAAAAAGAGAGAGAGACAGAGAGAGAGAGAGAGAAACAAAGAGAGATAGAGGGAGAAAGAGAGAGAGAAAGAAGAAGAGAGGGAGAAAGAAAGAGAGAGAGAAAGAGAGAGGACAAAAAGATGCTGAATGGAGAAATACATTGAATGCAATATTAAAAGATATCAATTAAAATAAAAAATTAAAAACTTTAAATCTAAAGTATAGGGTTATTTTTCAATGTGTATATATACATAAGTGTATACAGACACACACTCCCCTATACAAGGTATCCCAAAACACTTAGTGAAGTTCTAAGCTATTAACCTGTGTGTTTACGTTGTGCTTCATCCTTCGTTCTCAAAGAGGACCAGTAACTTCAGAAGGGGAATGTTTTGATTTGCAAGTGAACTATATTTAAGTGAGGCAGGGCTATGTGTGTGTGCCTGTGTGAGTGTATGTGTTTGTGTGTGTGTGCTTTCCTTTCATAGACATTGCATTTTAAGACTATGGCCTATGGTATTTTGATGTCATCTGTACTTCAGTACAAATATATATGTAGAAAACAAGGAAGATTTTTTTTTCTTTTGCATTGGCCATACTAACAGTTTACAAGTCAACATCTCATCATGATGTTATCTGGATGATCATGGGCTTCCAGGAGGTCAATTCTGAACAGGTCTAGGAAAGTACTTCCATTAAAAAGTCCTGTTCTATTCTCTCCTATTGACATAGGGGGCACTGAGTTTGCAAAGACAAGGACTAGGAAATGAGTAGAAACTGGAAAGACTTCAAATGTTGATTGGCAATAGATTGTATGAATGTTTTCCAAGTACCGAGCTGGGTGAAGTGTAGAGATACAGGAACCCAAGAAAATCATCAAAGGCAGTCATTTTCCTCCAACACTCTCTTTCACCCATTTTAGAACAACATCCCCTTCTACCTTTGGCACTGATCCTTCAAGATAGCTGTCACTTAATTGTGATATACCCACAGACACCATACAGGCAAATTTCCTATCTCCCTGCCCTGGCAATCAAATGTGTTAATGGATGTGCACTTTAAAAGCTGTAATTTCTCCCTTTTTTAAAAAAATAAAAACAAGAGTGGCCAAAAATAGCAACAGCCTACAAAATTAGTATTCCCTAATAAAAGAAAAAATTGGTATAGATCCTCATGGACAAACAGAAATTTGCTGGGGTAAATAAGACAACTCTGATGGATTGTAAAAATTGGGTTGGTATCATAGGGAAAAACCAATTGCAAAGGATGAAAGACTCATGCATTAGAAGCTAGAAAGAACCTTAAAAGAGTTCATTAACATTTAGTGCCAACCCTTCATTTTTTGGATGAGGAAATTGAGGTCCGGAGTTGATAAATGACTTACACCTAAGGTCACTTGGGATATTTTTTTTTTTTTTGCAGAATTAAGGAGCATGAAAGAGAAGGCAAATTCTTCCTAACTGTTAAATTCCCTTACGAGTAACTTTTTTAAATTAACCATGTATAATATTAACATAGTCTATTATTAAAAAGTGCTTAAAACATGGGAGGAGGTTTTAAACTTTATGGTGTAAAGTCATGTTTACAGTTAAAGGGGGCCAAAAAATACCAAGTTCAATAACATACTGTTACACAAAATGAGACTCTAGCCTTGACTCACAATAAAATATTCTCAAGGGGACAAAACCTTTAATAATTAACAAAAGGAAGAACAACATTCAAATTAATTAAGCATTCTTTATTTGTTTCAACCTTTATTTATCTCTTCTCACTGACTATGATACTATGAAATTTCATAAGACCTCCATCAAAACCCAGCCAAACAACACTCCTAGGATCCAATCTGTCTCTGTTCCCCTCGCTCCCCTAAAGTCCAGGGATTAATTTCCACATGAGCCTCGGAAATTCTGTTCTGTGTTTACTTGTGCTTGGATCTGATCCAAATATTCCATGCAGTTCTCTTTGACATTTCATTCTATTGAGAAAGCTTTGGCAACTGAAATCTATTATGATGTCAAAAGGTAGCTGAGAACATAAAGTGTATCCCGCTGAGTTGATGCCGCACACTGCTAAATTTACAACAACATAAGTATCATAAAAATTATAAGAACTGCAAATTAACCACTGATTTTTAGTTCACTGACATAAATAATAGTGAGGATCTGGATAACTTCCAAACATCTTTCCCCGTGTTTAATTTGTCAAAATCCATCCAGTGGATTTCAACCACAAACCTGTCCTCTCTAGTACCTTACCTTTCCCACACTTACATTAGTGTAAATTAGAGTCAAAGTAAGGTGGCTCATTTCACTTGGATTCTCCTTTGTTACAGAAGCCTTCATTTTGCTATTTTCCCACTATTTCTTAAAAGAGATTTGCCTTTTTAATATATCTTTGACCACTTAAATGAAATCATTCTCCAATTTCCCAATTAATCTTTCCTTACACTGTAACATTACTAAGGCAAATTCTTTTTTTTTTCTGCTTTATTTGGATACTAGTATCACCATTATCAGTCAGGCACCAGACAACCACAACAGTTTTTGTGGATACAACAGATACAGAGATTGCACGGCACATCAAAATTCTGTTGAGAATTGTTGCCCCCAAGGTCATTAAGATGCTGGACCACAGTGGGTTCCAACATCATCACCTGACCTGTACCCATACAAACCTGAAGGAAAAAAAATAAAACCCGACTGTTATCATGACATCTTCACTTCTGACAAGTCATACTGCATGAAGGGGAGACTTCTATAGGGACTTTTTTAAAACAGATTTTTTTTCAAATTCTCTAATTCCTTGATGATATCAAACTATAGATATAGAGAATCAAATCGCTAGAAGAACATTAGAAGTCAGGCACCATCATTTTGCTTTCAACAAGCATGTCATCAACTTGATCATCTTTCCCCACCTCACTGATTTATAGGTAGAGACTGAACTTGCAACCCCGTGGATCACACCAGTACAGCTTAGTAAACCTACTGTTAACACAAACAACCAGTTAGGATTGATCATAAAAGCCTATGTACAGTCCCCACAAACATTTATGCAAAAACCATGCATGGCTAACTCTCTGATTAGTCTTAATACAATAAGCATGACTGAAAATCAGTCCTGAGTATGGAAATATTTGAAAGGCACTAACTAATTCTAACATACACTACACTTCTGCCCAAATTGGTTTATTTCACAGTTCTGTATTTTGGGGGAAAAGCAATTTCTCTATGACAGATGCACCTGGAGTACACCCATGTAGGCTACACACGGTAAAGACTGAAGCTTTCAGATCAAAAAAGAAAATTGCATTTTATTCTTATTTGCAAAAATAAAAAAGCATATTTTCCCCATGGAATTGGTTTCTATTGACTTAGACCATGTCTACACAGACCAAGTGAACAGAGGAGTTGAACCAATTATCGTGATAATTCAGGCCCCTAAGACACTACTCCTGATGGAAAAGCAGGCTTGGCCTAAATTGTTCCAGATTGGCTGTCTCCAGTAATCAAATTCACTGGAAAAGTAAGTTGCCAATTCGTCACTTCCTTTGGCCTCTGTAATACAGCCTTTGTGCTCCAAACTATATGGAGGACCTGTCCCATTAAAATAGCTGTACTTTTTCATTAAGGTGTCATTTTATTGAGTACCCCCCAAGAGAACTAAATTATCCATCTGTGACTATCGCATGATATGAAAACCACCCTTTCCCACCTCCTCAGGTAGACCCTAACTGATCAGCCCAATAAAACAAAAAGTTGCCTCTGAGCCTGTGTCCTATATAACACCAAAACAAGGGTAAATTCAGTTTGCAAACCAGCCGAACACATCTATCTCCAAAGCTAATAATTTGTTTCTGCCTTCATTACACTCAGTAAATTAAAGTATGTTTGCATTTCCACAAGTATATTTGGATTTCACAGGTCCTGCATTTCCCACCTGAGCCAAGTTCAGGAAAATGCTTTCTTGTATTCAGATCACCCTTAACCAGGCTAAGGGAGAGAAAAAAAAAAGACTTTCATACGTTCACAGCTCTAATCAAGACAGAAAGCTTTACTTATAGAAAGAACTAAATCTGATAATATAAACAAAAGTATATTTGTTCTTCTGCTGCTTTGGACATTGGTTACAGACCAGCCCTTAGCTCTAATATCCAGCTTACTCTCCAATAACCTTTACTGTTTTTATTCTACTATCTGCATGCCTGTATAAATTTGTCTACGTTCGTAGGCTCTTCATGGTCAAGATTTTGGTTTTTATAGCTGTTTGTTTGAATCTGCTGTAAAGCTCTTAGCATCTTGCCATGAAACTCATGGATCTTTAGAGTTGGAAGTGACTACAGTATCATGAAATTTAAGCCCTGCTACAAATAAGGAAAGAAATATTGGGAGGATTGAAGTGCTTTCCCCAAAATTTCACAGCTACCCAACAGCAGAGAGGGGACTAGTCTCAGCTCTCCTGAATGCACTGCAGTGAGTAATCTTTCCACTATGTTTGAGAACAGAGGCAGGGCACACACTTAGAATGTAAAACGCATGTATTCCTATTCCCATTTTAGAGATGAGAAGATTCACTGCCACTCAATCAGTTAATAATTGATAATCACTAGCACTAAAAAGATGAAAAGTGTAAGCGATGGAGTAGGGTATGCAGAAGCCTACAGGAAGTTGACCTGGAAGCTTGAGACTCTCATTTCCTGGGAGATTTGGGAACAAAGTGTTGTTCAGTTTATTCTGACTCTTCTTGACTCCATTTGGGATTTTCCTAGCAGAGATACTAGGGTAGTTTGACGCTTTCTTCTCCATCTCATTTTACAGAAAAAGAAACTGAGGCAAACCGGGTTAAGTGACTTGCCCAGGGTCAAACAATATAAATAACACCTAGTAAGTATCTGAGACCAGATTTGAACTTATGAAGATGACTTTTCCTGACTCTAGGTTTGACACTCTATCCACTTATGCTTCATACCTACCCTTAGCAGAAAAGAAGAAATTTCTTAATGCTTTCATGGAAACTGTAGGGACTCAATTGAAAAGATTCTTGGTTTCTCTATTTTGCTTCAACCTTTTCTACTTCCCTCATAGACAGCTCATATCTGCCATCATCCAAAGCTTTCTTGGTACCAAAGGGCCAAAGTATTTTATCTGTAGACTACTCAGACAATAGAGTTCAACTTTTCCTAAGTACTAAAAGAGGGAAACCTGAGTCAGGGTTCTGAATTGATGACACTTTCTCAGGTTGTACTTAAATGAGTAAGTGTTTTTCTTTAGCATCTACTGCCTCCATTGAGGGATATCGTACCTTTTTTTTTCTTTTTTTTGGGGGGGGGGTTGGTTTTAGCTAATGCTGGCAATGCATGATCAGATGATAGAAATAAAAGGCCCAGCATTAAGGGGCCACAGAAACTGAAAAAACAACTGGAATAGATTTAGTAGCTGATGCTTTTAGAATTAAAAGTAAACTAATTAAAATAACAGAAGCACAAGAGTAACTAAGAATAATCCTATACTTTAAAAGGTTTGACTTCCTGGATATATGTGTGTATGTGTGTTTTTCACTGAGTTTTTAAACCTTAATTGAATTTGTTTGAATCAAATAGATTGAATTCAAGCCTGAATACATCATTACCCTTTCCAAACCTACGTGTCAACACCTAAGAAAAGCAGAGTTCTTTGTGAGTTTAACTGTTAATAGGTGTCCAATGGGCCTCCATTTTTACTTTGTCTTTTATACATGCAAAAAGAACGATATGTACAAATATTAACTTTTAGAAATAACCAAATCTAGAAACCCCCATAAGATTGCTCAGATGTCCTGACCCTCCAACTGTGTTTGTGTGAACAGCAAATAGAGGACCTTAGGAAAACTCAAGATCTTTCTGGTTTGGTCATTTTACAGACATGTCAGTACACAGAGTGATTCTCAGTTCACTGCTCCTCAGGACTTAATATTCTGAGGAAATAAAATAATATACTTTTTTCCTACTTATAAATAACAATGGGCAGAATTCCTTGATCTTACTTTTTAGTTATTACTTGAACAGGGGTTAAAAAAATTAAACTAAGATTTTCTATGAAAATCAGATGAGTCGAGAGGCAGTATCAGAAAGTGGAAGGAATACCAGTGTTGAGTCGGAGGACCTGGGTTCAAATCCTGCCTGCCCCTTATTACCTAAGGAAGTCATCAAACCTCTCTAGGCTTCAGTTTCCTCCTCTGTAAAATAAAAGGGTTGAATGTGATCACGTCTAAGGTCCCTACAGGCTCTGAATTTATGATCCCTGAATAATCATATGCCCACTCATCCATTTGGTATCATATCCCTGATGAAGAAAAGAGATTGGCCCGATATGACTTAGCTCCAGGAGCAGAACTAAGAGACCCTGGGTTGAAGTTGCCAAAATGCAGTTTCCAGCTTGATGTAAGGAAAGGCCTTCTAATGATGAGTTGTAGATAGAAATATTCTCCAAAGGTAGTAGGTTTCCCTTCACTAGAAATCTTTAATAGGCAAAGATTGAATGGTTATTTGTTGATGTTGCAGAGGAGCTTCCAAATCACAAACAGTTCTATCCCCTAAGGCCTTTGAAATCTCTTTCCACTCTGAGATTGAGAGATTCTTTAACATTTCTCTAATAATAGATCTCACTTTAATGAAATTCAAAATGAAGACTCAATGAATGTGACCACCAGTTTAATAACCAATAAAACTGTTACTCTATGAAATACTGTAATCTTTGCTTTAAAGGTCCTTCTAATTTTCTAAATTCAAAACAAAGTAAAAACTTATAATTTGAAAGGTTTTGAGTTTCATTTTTAACATGGTAGAAAGAAATTCAATCTATTTTAAACAGGTAGTAGTGCAATAGCCCCTGAACAAAGAAAGGGGGTGCAGATGGACACAGATACATGCTGATGATGCATTCAAAACTGTACACAAAACAGTTAACTAACCTGTGATATTTCATTAGCTAATGGCATTTTTTCTTAATTGGAAGAAATGCTTGGGCAAGGAAAATTGTCTATGTTAATAACCTATGACTTCTTATGATCTATTGCAGGTCATCTTTTGAAAGCACAGATATTCCTCCTTTGTTAAAAATGAGTGTCTTTGGCTGGTCATTCTCACCTTTGCTGTTCTGCCTCTGTTTTTCTGTACATGAACTAGTAAAATGTTTCCCTTAACATTACTTCTTTTTTTCAATGTCCTGATGTTATGTAAGGCCATTGCTTATTTTGGAGATAAAAACAAAATGTAGGAGCCACCCAGACCTCTCCATTCCAAAGGGAGGAACTTCCCAAGAAAAGCCAAGTTTCACTGTTATATTTCCTTTCCATCCTGCTAAAGTGTAGACAGCATTCCTCAACCCAAATTTACAGTCACTGAGGGACCTAATGCCTGTGATATCCATTGAATCCAGGGACTGCAGGTGTGGCAAGACACTACCTGGAGGGCTAAGGTAATGAAATGTAAAATGTGTAATTGGAAAAGTACATTTAAAGAGGAAGAGTGGTGACAAAGGGTGCGCATTCAGTAACCTGACCAACACTTTGCAGTCAGCTCTGAGTCATATCCTCCTACTAGATGATAAGTTTCATGAGAGCAAGAACCCAGTTCCATATAAACTCAATATCGCCTACAATCATTAAAAAAAGTATCTTGTATACAGTAGGCATTTACTAGATGTTGTTTGAATTGAAATGAATTTTCACATTTAAATTAGAAAAAAGCAAAGTCTATTCTATGAAAAGGAACTAATTTTGTGTCCAATCATGTAATAGGAGAGTTGGACTCCAGGACAGAAGTTCTTTTGAAAATGATGTCTTTCAAATGTATGTGGGTAGCCTGAGAGTACAGAAAGACTTCAGCATACTACCTCACCCCTGCTATGGTGGACTGGACCTCTAAGAAAATTTCCTGATGTTACTACAATTTCAAGTTCATGTGATAAATATTTACACACCATATTAATATAATGATTCCACATAAATTATCACATTCACATACATATTTTACTGATATCCTCATGAAGTCAGTAGACATGAGTCCTTCCAAGTTCCCACACCCTGGTGGTGGTCCAGAGATAAGAGGATAGAGTGACGAACTTGAAATCGGAAAACCTTGAGTTCAAAACTAGCCTTAGACACTTACTGGCTGCTTGACCTTGAGCAAGTCACTTAACTGGTCTGCCTCAGTTTCCTCATCTGTAAAATGGGGATAATCTGAATGCTTACTTCCCAGGGTTGCTGATCACACAGGGAAAGTATTTTGCAGACTTTAAAGTGCTCTATAAATGTTAAGTATTTTTGTTTCACCATTAGCTTATGGGAGGACATGAGGAAGACTTGTAATAATGGGTTCTGAGCTGCATCATGCGAGAGAACATCCAAATCCACAGAGCTCTATGTCAATGTGGTGAGTGTGATAAATAAATGAACAATGTAGAAACTCCATCCCATTTTACAAGTAGAAATTGATGCTGTCAAGACAGAAAGTTTGTCCCAGCATCTACAGACACCAAGTTATAAATGACAAAATGCAAACATAACACTCGCCTTTTGGAAAATATTTCTAGGAATCAGAATGATGGCTTTGATTGCTGATAGTGCTCCACTGGATACCCATGTTGTTTTGAGGGAGAGACCTGAGGGAAGCTGGAGGCAAGCACAGGAGCAATCCTGCTCAAATTAAGCAAACAGAAAGCCAAGGCTTCCTTTACTATCCCTATGAAGAACACCTCTAAAATGGAACATGTATATAATAAATGTAACAATAACTCCTATTTCTATAGAGCTTGGATCAGCAAAGTCCTTTGTATACATGTAGGTATGTAGTCCCCATTAGGACAGTCAAAATTTTCATTCCAAAGAGGACATACCATTTTCTAAAGGTTTCAAAAGTTCTTAATGAATTTAGAACCTTTGTGAGTGTGGTTATCTAGAATTAAGGGTTAGTTAGATAGAACCAGACTTCACAGGTCTAGAGTCTAAGGTTAGTCTTCAAAAGATGAAAAAATCAGATTAGCCATTAAAAAAATGGATGGCTGATTCTTTTCCCTCCTTGCTATTTCTCCAGCACCTATCAAGGGATATTCATACCATAAAGCATATGACACTGTGGATTAGACAAATCAGCATCCCAATAACTAATTGAATTTTACACATCTCACTCAGCTGTTTTGAACTTGGATAGAGGCCACAATACTTCTAAAACTCAATGCGTTTTTGAAATTTAACTGATGGCTGTTTTACTCAGCGTGAGTTGTTAGCACATCAAAACAATGTTTTTTGAGCATGGCCAAATGATAAATCAAGCTTATGCTTAAGTTTTGTATTTTTTCCCCTTGAGGCAAAATGTGGTTTTTAAAAACTCTCTTTTGATAGCCTAAGTGCACTTATAGAAGAGATTCTAACCTTTCTTGTGTCATGGGCCCCTTTGGCAATCTGGCAAAGCCTATGGACCCTTTCTCCGGATAATGTTTTTAAACGCATAAAGTAGAATGTGTAAGATTACAAAGGAAGCCAATTATATTGAGATAATTATCAAAATATTTTTTGAAACAAGTTGACAGGCCTCAGGCGAAGAACCCCGACTTAGATGAAGATGAACCACAAGGTCGGAAAAATGAATGAGCTAAGCAGGGATACAGTCTATGGATTTTCGGAGTTTTGATACATGTCAGTTGAAGCACAAACTGCAAAACTAATTCAGTCTTACTCAAGAAGCATTTACTTGGCCATTGTGTACTCAAGAATACAGAGACAAAAAAGAAACAGCCCCTGCCCTCAAGGTGTATATAATCAAGGCACTAATTCTCAGACTAGAGCTACAAGGTATTCTTTTAAGTAAAGGAAAGGCTCTCAAGCCAGGACATGGCCATAATCACCCACTACTGCACCATATTCTGCTTAAATAAAAACTGGAAGGTTCCTGTTTGTATGATAAAAGGTTCAAGATAACTCTAAGGGCCATGCTTTTTAATAAATGCACAATACAAGATAAAGCTATAAATGATACAAGAAAAATTAATCTACAGGAAATAATTATTTATCCATTTTTAAAAATTTTACTTATGAAATAGATCATTTTTAGCCAGGCACATTTAAATGCACTTAACCATAAATGTGCATTTGTTTTGATAAAGTGAAGGGCTTTTGAATCCAAATTGCACAACGATGCTTCCACACTGATCTGTTATAACTTAGTAATCAGAGTTAACAGACTGCCTAATTAACCAAGTCTTTATTTGCCAAGATCCAAATATGGGATGAATTGTGGGCCAAGGAGAAAATGTGATGGACATGAAATTTATTAATTCAGGAAAGCATTAAAAGCATGTGGAGTTAACTTCTTTTGCTAAACCATACTGTCTTTAATGTCTTTAATTTTAAAAATATAAATAATACATGAAAATGAGAAAATATTCAACCAAATTTTCCGAGTAAAAGGTAGAAAAATGAACAAAGTCTACTCAAGGTCAGCTGTGCTCTCAAATACTTATTTTTAGCTTTATCAAACATACTAAGATTTTTTAAAACAGACTTAAAGTGGAATCCAAGATTTTTTTTTCTCAGCCACAAGAATAGGTTTTTTTGTTTTGTTTAATTTTTTTTTTATTTTTGGGGAGATTGCAATTGGAATGCATTAAATAAACACAGAGGTAATGGTGGCTATTCTTTTAAAATTGTTGGTTCAGTAGGGGGAAATGATGTTTGAAATCAAAACAATTCTTTAAAATAGTGTGACTTCTGTTGTAGAAAATAATGGGGATCATTCTCAGTACATTTCTACCCCCAATTTTCTCTACCTTTTCAAATCCTACCAGATCTTTAAAAAAATTGGATTCTTTCTCTTTTGACACAAGAGTTACTTCACAACAAATGCACAAATAAATCCTCTTACAGAGTATATCTTTGAAAAACAGTTTACCAATTGTTAACAGAAAAGGATTTTCCTTTGCTTCTGATAGTATGGTAATACCACCAACTACTGTATTCGATCAGAATTCTCTTGCATCTCCATGTTTACATTATTTACCTTGCTGTAGCCACTGTGCATGTAATCTTAGAAAACCTGGAAGGCCTATCTCAGGTCCTAACAGGAAGCCATCCCTAAAGAATGTGGTAGAATTTAGAAAAGAAAGAAGGGAAGGTTAAGAATCGTATAAGCACAGTCTGCATTATTTGCTATAGCAAAAAGGATCCACATTATTTTAAAGACATGTTTTACTCTTGCCCCTCCAACCAACAGTATTACGGGAATAAACATCATTATCACTGTCTCTGATGCAGCCTCTCCATTCCTCCCCTCTTCCAATTCTTAATTGCCTTAGCCAACACCAATCTCTCTTTTTCCTGACCACATATAGGAAAAGCAGAGCTAGTCTAAGTCAGGCTTAGATTACTTGATTATATTCCAATTAACACTGTATTGTAGCCTGTCTTACACATTTTCTAATTAATTCAGGCTTTTTGTTTACTGTGTCTAATTCATTAGTCTCCTCCAAAAGCATGAGCTGATAGAAGACAAACTACATCTGTAGTCCTGTATTCACTTATGGAATTGTTTCTTGTCAAAGATACTCATGAATTGGAAAGGGTCCATAAGAGGACAACCTGGATGACCACAAGGCTAAAGCTCATGTCACAAGAAGATCTGGTGAAGGGATCTAGAGCCTAAAGAAGAAAAGATATTGGTGGGGAGGAAAGATATTTGATAATTGTCTTTAAGTGTTCGAGGGACTCAACATAGGAGAGGGATCAGACTTCTGTTTGACTCAAAGGCACAGCTAGATGCAGTGGTTACCATGGCAGTCAGGTGGTACCAAGGTTCCCAGAACACTGGTTTCAAATTCAGCCTCTGACACTTAGTAGCTGTGTGACCTTGGGCAAGTCACTTAACCTCTGCTTGCCTCAGTTTCCTCAAATGCAAAATGGGGATAATGAAATCAACTAGCTCACAGGATGGTTGTGAAGATCACATTGAGGTGGTATCTATAAAAGTACTGAGCGTAGAGCCTGGTACATACTATACCTTCCTTCTCTCTCTCCCAATGTATAGAAATTGCAATGAGGCAAATTTAGGCTTTGTGTAAAGAAAGACTTCCTAATACTCAGAACTAACCCAAAGTGTTGCCATTTGGAGCAAGTGCCAAGGTTACCCATTCAGTAGGTATGCCGTGGAATGCATTCTTCTCTCAGTGATGTTTTAGAGTAGATGAACACAGAGGACCCTTCACATCCTGAAATTCTGGGTTTGTTGCTCTTTTGTATAGCACAAGGGCCAGGCACATAGTAGGTGAACAATAAATATTTCTTCAACTTATTTTGTTTTTAAATTCAGGCATTTTCACTTAGTCTTAAGTATTGAGTCTTCTAAATTAACAATGACATATTAGGTAATTCAAACACATTTAAATAATGGTAATTTATTTGAAATCAATTTTTTTAAAAAAGGCTTTATTAAGTGCCTATTATATGCCAGGCCCTCAGGATACAAATATAATGAATAAAACAATCTGTACTTGACAAGACTTGTCATTCACTTATTAAAAATAATAACAAATAATAACATTTATGTAGTGCTTTATATATTATCTCATCTGATTAAATGTTAGATTCTCTGAATTTTTATTTAACATTTTATTTCGGTCCCAAAGTAGAATCCTCACATGGGTCTTGCGACTATATAGGCCTTGTGAATGAAATACTTTTAAAAATTAATATTTTTAAGCAAGAGACCTTCCAAGCTTTTTATAACTTGTGGGGGGTAGCCCAATGTGCAAAATCTCCAGCCCAACAGGTTTCTGACTTAGCGAATCATCTTGGTGAACCACCCTGCTCCTGAAAGGCAAAGGCACACCCACTCACTATGAAAACACATCATTTAGCTCCTTGGGAAAGGGGAAGCTCTCTCCTTTACAGCACTTTTCACACAGGTGATTGAGCAGAACGAATCAGTTGTTAACAGGTCAGAGGCTAATACGAACGGAGATGAGAGCTCCAGAGTTGAGGTTAATTAGAATAATGTACCAGAAAAAACTGAATCCGAGATACAGAGAAACTGTCCTAACAGGCACATCCTCCTAGAGACAGAAGTAAGCCAGTTAAGTAGATGTCCCAATTATCGGGGCCTCCCAGTAGAAAGTCATGGCAGAGTTTTATTTCACAGAGCATTTGTTCTACAGAGGCAAAACTAGAATATTTGAAAAACTCGAGGAAAATCCAATCAGCCATTTAGATGGCATCCAAGTACAAAGACACAGCATGAAGCGTACAAACGATCCTCAACTGAAAACATTTCTGCCAAGAGAAAACAATACCCTTAAGTCAGTTTCTGAAGATATGTTTGCAATACAGTTCAATGGACTTTTCCAAAACAGTAGATTGTGTCTTTTTCTGAGAGCTCCCAAATGCACTGAGTGAGGACCACCTACCGGTGAGCCACAGAACAGGAGGCAAGTTGTCTACATTTACCTAAAACAGAGGAAGATTTTCTTAAATTTCTCATGATTTTTGGAAATGATTCTTCCACCTGCCATTACTATTTTCAATGCCTTTGAACAACCATATGTTTGACGGTTTTCTGTAGACAAGGTACTGACCAAGGTAGGGAGGAGGAGGAGGATACAGCCACAACAGCTAAGCTATGACCCTGAGGAAGGTTCTATTTATCATGTTATTCCATTTTTTGCAAAATTAAATTCATGGGCAAATGGAAAATGTATGTGTAACATAGTGATGATGTGACTAGAGTGAAAGCAGTTCTGCTGGCACACCTAAGAAGGCTTAAATGTGATTACATCGTAGATGGGGAATTCCAAAGAGAATGCCACAGACAAAAGGGGACTGACCCACAGACTCAGCCTATACAACTGTTTCTGACTCAGGAGAAAATTTAAAAAAATTTGTGCTTCCTCTGTTGGTCTCAATACAATTAATATAAATCATCAAAAAATTGTGATAGTAAATACCTTGATGATGGAGAAATTTGGATGCAGTTGGATACAGTGATGGGAGAGCCAGCTTGTGACCTGGAGTTGGCCCTTAAGTGCCAAGAAAACCCGCAAACTCATTTTTTGTTCCAAAAGGAAAACAAAATAAGGTAATCTTTAAGGATAAAAGCACTTAGCACACTATTTTCAACAGCTAGATAAGAGGTTCAGACAACCATCTCTAGCTATTTCTAGGGTTCAAAGAATGCAAGCTATCTCTTCTATGAGAACATTTACCCACCACAAGAGAGTTTAGGTGAAGCTTGCCAACTTTAACTCTTAATTCCTTGGGTTTGGGGGTTTCACTTGGACCCTGCACATTATAATGTCAAAGGCTTTTAAGGTTTATCACTGGCACCATCCTCTGTGGTGTACAAATCCCAAATGGTAGATTTGTCAACAACAGAAGGCAGTCCATCCTGGTGAGAGTTCTTTCATTGCTATCTAATTCAAAACAGTCATCTTAATTTGTAGAGCATGAAAACATTCCATAAGATCTCAAGTCCCATGATACTTTCCACATTTAAGAGAAAAAGGCAAGAAAGCTCACTATGACAATACAGTGATTTGTTGACAAATGGTCCTCTGCTCATGACACAAAAGCCAAGAGTCTCCTAATTCAGGACTGCCTCAAACCTGTCCCCATGCCAGTCCAGCCTCAGCCAAGGCAATTTACCTAAGTATAAATGTGATCTGACCATTTCATTTCCCACTTCCTAACCACCCATGGTTCACTGCTGCATCATGACAAAATCCATAATTCTCTGTTTTGCTTTTAAATTTCTTCACAACACTGCCCCAGCCTATCTTTCCAACCTCAATAGACATTATTCCTCATCTCTCCATTCTGTAATCCAGAGGGATGGACCTCTCTATTTCTCACAAACCACACTCCATCTCCTATCTCTGTGACTGCACTGGCTCTTCCACTTACTAGGAATGTATTCTGTCCACCTCCTCTTCAGAAAATCATTCTTTCCCTTCAAGACCATCTTAAGCATGACCTTCTAAAGCCTTTTTAGATCTTTTCCTAAATGCTAGTGCTCTCCTTCTCTAATTCACATTCAATTATCTTGCATTTATTTGGGTTTCTTCTCTGTATTGAGTTGCCACAAAATTATAAAGAACCTGCCACAAAGCTAGGAAGATCAGGTTCAAGTACAAAATGCACTCTGATACATACTGTCTGTGTCTGTCATTTCAATGAACTACCATTCACTATTATTGTAGTAAACATGACTAAAATTATTGATTAATGTGGTTCACACACTGAAGATATGGTAGACTAGGAACACAAGATCCGTGAAGTTGCTTGGGGAAAGCAGGGTATATCACACGTTATGAATCCATAAATTTATAAACTATAAACCAATAATGAGCACACTTTTTGGTGACAGGGAAGAACACCAAGACCACTCCACGGCATCCAGTGACCTCAGAAAATCACTGGGAAATCCTACTAAGACCAGGCTCTTGTAGCAAAGAAGAAAGTTCGGCATCCTGAATTCCTAAGGGTGTTGTTCTAGGAAGTTAAGGTTGGGTAAGCCAAAGCAAATGAACTCTTATCAAACCTTCCCCTTCCTCCCAGTAAGAAAAGTAATTTTATTCAATCCATTTTACATAATATCACTTAAAGACTCAGGAAGAAACAAGGAATTTACCATCATATTTCTTTATCTTTAAAATACTTTCAATGCAATTTGCCATGGACATTTAACTTAATTGAACTCATCAGGCATTTAAATACCTGCTATGTATAAGGCTCTGTAGTAGGTCCTAAGGATACACAACTATATGCCTTCACGCATCTTACAATCAGGTAAGGAGATAAGCTACACTCATATATTTTGCTGCAAGTCAAGATAGGACAAAGGCAAAAGTTGATTGTCTGTTGTCCTTCCTTCTAGAGGAGGACCAAAATGACAACACTATGCTACATCAAATTCCAATGTGTCTGACTATGGCTGATCAGACCAACATAAGCTCAGAATGCTCTACCACAGATTGGGCACAAATAGCCCATGTGAACATTTGGGGTGGATTCTCCAAATTTGCACATCCTGCATTTCCTTTGAGTTGTCTCAATTTTGCTTTGCTCATAAAGCACAGCACCTTTTTTGATGAGGGCATACCATTCTGAGTGGTCCTGGGCCAGTGTCTCCCATGTCATACAATCAGTTCCAAAGCTCTTAAAAGAGACCTTGAGAATCAAGTCAAGATATGACAAGAACAAAGGAGAAGTTCAGACAAAAGCCATGAAAAAATTGAGATGAGAAAGGTTACTCTCTCAGCTTGGGAGATAAGCAAAGGCTCTTGTCTATCACTAAAGTAACTTCTAAGCTGGTCCTTGAGGGAAAGGAAGGTGTGGCATCAGAGTCTGAAAGGAACACATTTGGCTGAAGGAAGGAGAGGAAGGAGATGGCTAAATTGTGAGATTCTTGAAGATCAGGATAAGCAGTTTACATTTTATGTCACAGGTACAGTCATGGAAGATTGTGGAGCAGGGGAGTAACATGTTCAATACAACGTATAAGCAAAATTACTTAGGCAGGAACATGAAGAATGGATTGGAAACGAAAAGAGAAGAGGAAGACTATTTAAGAAGTAAAAGTCCAAGTGAAGGTGATTCAGATCTGGACTTCAACATTGCCAAAAGATGCCATAAGCCTTAAGGAATTGTTCTGTTCTGATGACTGTGTTTTTGAGGGCATTATTAAGATGACAGGAAGGAGATTAAGGAAAGCTTTGTGGAATCAGCACTTAAGAACTGATGATAAGCACCCAGAAGGGAAGAGATCATATATCAGCCTGTTCCTGTGAAATTTTACAAATGGTCTCAGATTATCACCAGGAATACAAATACGAAAGCAGTCACTAAATGATGAGAGGTAAGTGGAATTTTTTTTTTGAAGGAGTCTATTTTAGGAATTGGCAAAGTCCCATATGTCAGACAAAAACAACAGGCCACCGAAACAAAAACTGGACTGCCCAACTATCTATAAGGAGCAAAAGAACCATACTTTGAATTTTGAGGCAGTTAGTTAGGACAATGGAGAAGGTTAGACTTGGAGTCAGGAAGACCTGAGTTCAAATTCAGTCTCGGATACTTATTAGCTGTGTGACATTGGTCAAGTCATAGATCTTTAATCTTTATCTGCCTCAATTTATCTCATTGGTAAATGCATGGGTAATAACAGCACCTACCTCATAGCATGGATGAAAATGAAATGAGATAGCATATGTACAATACTCTGCAAAATGTAGAGTCCTATAGAAACCTTCGCTACTGTACTATATTACATTATGTATTGTATTGCATTTATTAATTTATATTAATTATATTATGTTAATTATATATTATATTAGATTACACTATACTATGTTATGTTATATTATACCATATCATATTATATTACATTATATTAATTGACTTATATCTGCACAGAAATTTCCCAATATTCTCAATTGTTACTGAATTCCCCACCTCGCCAAAATTGCTTTGTATTTACTTGGTCTCTATTTTGTATTGACTTATTTTTATGCATGTAATTCATTCTCTATCAGCACCACCCCTTTCAAAATCTAGAATGTAAAACCCTTGAAAACAAAGGATATTTCTTTTCTGTCTTTGGATTCTGGAAGATCTGGGTTCAGTCCCTTTTCAGATACTTATCCACTCTGGGATATTTGTGTTCTTTTATCCTGGAGTAACACCTTCCTTGCAGGGGTTATTGTGGAGATCACATAGATCAAGCGTGTAAATTTGTTTGAATCCATTAAAGTATGATAGAAATTTCAGTAACTATAAGTCAAGATGCCAAGGAGAGGCTCAGAAAATACATTCTGAAAATTTGCAGAGGAAGACCCTATGTTCGACTGTATGGTGCAGAGACAGTCTCATGGACAAGATCATATCTAAAATGAAGAAACTTAAGTTGGACAAGTCACTATGGCTAATAAGTGATAACACTGGAATTTTAAGCCAAGTCTCAAGCAGTATGCAAACGAAGGGCCTATCAGCGAACAGACTGAAACAAGCGTAATGAGAAAGACTGGAATTCAGATTCTATTGCAGACATAGACTAGCTGTACAATCCAGGGCAAGTCACTTAATCTCTTGCAGACTCAATTTATTCATCTGTTAAAGGGGCATAGGAATAATGCCACCTATCCCACAAGGTGGTTAAAATCAAATAAGATAAGGTGGGTTAAGCACTTTGCAAAATTGAAAGCCTATATAAATGCTAGCTACCATTATTCCTACCATCCTATGTTATTACGAAAGACTAAAGAGTTTCTATTATGCACAGCAGGGAAGAACCTTTGCCAAATTTATGAAATTGGGGGTGATTTATAGTGCGACTGTGTATGATGATCATTGGTTTGGTTAGACTTCAGATAATACCTTACATATGTCTTACATTTTGCTTAATTAAAATTGTGATTACCGTGCTACAGTGTTGACTACAGTCAACAAGCCTCTACTAGGAAAAAAGATGTGAAATTTAAACAAATTATCATTCACTGACAGACACTAATGATTTTAATGAAATCAGGGAAATTGGGTTCAAAGAAACAAATGAGCACAGTTGACAACAGTAGTGCAAGTAGAACCTTAATTACTTTGCTAAATGGTTACCATTCAGTCCTTAGCCCTGACCCCCAAACCCATCCTACTACCACACACGTATGTAAATGACTACTGACCAAATACAAGCTAATGTTTTTCATTAAGGGAAGAAGAACAACTGGAAAATTCATTAATTGGGGTATTATCTAGTTTAATCTCCAAGTTAATTATTGCCTGCTAAATTAGGGGTTTCTGTTTTAATTAATGTTGTAACCCACCCCCCTCCAAAACCATATTTGTTCACTCTCTGTTGTGAAATTTAAAAATATTTGTATCAGTTCAAAAGAAACACTGACTCATGACGATAAAGCAGGTAGAATAAACAGAACACAGAACATTCAAGAGGAAAACAATTTAGGAACCGAATTGTTCCCCCTTTGTTGGTCTTTGATCCTTAATCCATTGTATATCACATACTTTCATCCTGTTACACATGACATGTAAATGGTGTCATTTCTAATGCCTCTCCATAATGCAAGACTATAAAATTTGACAGACCAATCATATCCTTTAGAGGGTAGCTTACCCTTTCTCCACATTCATTCAACTAATGATAGTCAATGTGAATGAAAGTGAACAAAGTGTAGATTACCTGAGGAACTCAAATAGTTTCATAAAAGACTCCTGAGTGATTTAAGCTTTCAAAAAGCACATTTGTAAATATTCTTTTAACTAGATGCTCAGGACAACTAGAAGAAATAGGCTGGGCACTTCATTTAATGAAAAGATAAACTAAGAAAGAGTCAATGATAGGCCCATTCAATTCACCAATCACTTTTTAGAGGTCTCCTATTTGAAAAATATTGTATTTGATGTTAGGACAGAAACAAATTTTAGATAATTTGAGGCTAGTGGATTGTTACGGTCTAATACAAAAGAGGTCACATATTCAGATTACTATAATATGACACCATACAGCATAATACAAAGCAATATACATAATCATAAAAAAATGTAAAATTCAAGATGTTTCACAATTTGGGAAAGATCATTACCTAATCAGAGAATCAAGGAGGGCTTCATGAAGGAGGTAATATTTGAACTGATCTTTAAGTAGGTTTTCAAAAGGAAGAGAGGGTACTTGATGCAAAGCTAATAGAACGAATGATGGTAAAATGTTAGAAAGTTAAGGGGGCATGGAAAAGATACCTACTACAACAATTTTGCTAGAGAATGGAATTATGGGAGAGAACAAGATTTAAGTTTAAAAAGACAGGTAGGTAACAGACAGTGGAATGCATTTAAAATTAGGCAAAGAATCATGGGCTTTTTGGTAGGGAATGTGATAGTACAACTTTGGGGAATGGAAGGGAACTTAGTAGTCATTCATTATACCACAGATCTTTCTTTTGCAAATAAGGAAAGCGAGGCAAACAGGGTTAAGTGACTTGCCCAGGGTCAACCAGCTAGTAAGTGTTTGAGGCTGGATTTGAACTCAAGAAGAGTTTTTTTGACTCCAGCACTCTATCCATTGCCCCACTTTTCACATAGATGACTTTAAACTGATTATCCCAAGGCAAACACATTAAGTGACTTGCCCAGGGTCACACAGCTAGTAAGCGTCTGAGACTAGACTTGAACTCACGAAGATGAGTTCCACTGATTCTAAGTCCTCTGCCCTCCAGTGCACCACCTAGCTTCTCTCAATAGGGAGATACTAGAGGTTACTGAGAAGGGAAGAGAGATGGTCAGAATTGTGCTTAAGGAAAATTACTTTGATAGCTATGTGAAAGACAGATTGGAGCAAGGACAGATGAGTCAGGAAGACCAACCAGAAGGCTACTGCAATAGTCTAGTGATGAGAGCCTGAATGAACTAAGGCAGTGGCTGTGGGAGTAAAGAGGAAGGAAGGAGGGGACATGAGGGGAGTAGGAAGAGCAAGACTTGGCAGATGATTAGGGAGGTCAGGTGAGGGGGAATAATGGGCAAATATGACAGCCAGGCTATGAAGGTGAGAGGCTGGAAGGATGGTGGTGGTGGTGGCCTCAGACAAACTAGAGAAGTCTGAAAGATGGCTGAACTTAGCGATGAAGCCAATGAGTTCTGTCTGGGCCATAATGAGATCCCCATGGGACAACCCATCTGAAATGGCCAATAGGCAGTTGGTGATGCAGATATGGAGCTCAGGTGGAGAAAGCAACAAGAGCAGAAGGAAGGTGAGTCCTTAAACATACACTTTCTTTTCCCTATGAAATCTGCCAGGTTAAAAAAAAACAGATGAGCAGTAGTTATAGAGAGAAGAAACACTGATTGGTCAGAGCCCAGTCCAGTGGCTCAAAGCAAAGGAGTTTATGGGAAAGTAAGAGACTGGAGATGTATGACAGAGAAATGATGACTGCTCTAGCCAGGGTGTGGAGGAGGCTGGAGTGAGTGGTACCAGGGGCAGAGGAAAAGGGTTTAGCTTTCAACGGAACAAGATACTTCTTTCCTTGAAATAGAAGGAAATGAGGAGAGGATAAGAAGTTTTTAGGAACGTGGAATGTGAGCTGAGGGAAGTCCCACCCGATGGCCTCCATCTTGCCAGTGAAATAGAATTCTCGGCCATCGGTGGTAATTTTGGAAGAGCTGCAGTCAGAGACCAACAGAGAAGAAAGGTTGGACGCAACCATCATGAAAGATAAGATAAGCCATCAATAGTGCAGAATAATAGCAAGACTGCCAAGCAGCAGTCAGGTGCTCACTGAGGTTTTGTGGTCTACTTGTGTACCGGGTAAAAATCAGCAAGATTTTGTGACTTCCTTCATCAATATTCAGCAACTCAGGAGCAAAGAAATAGGATGTGTAGGGGGAGCCGAGATTCAGGATCAGCAAAAAAGGGGCTACAAGTTTAAGTCAGAGCCAAAGAATCTAGGAGTGGGCAAGTGAATCCACGTCATCTCTCTGGGCCACAGTTTCCTCATCTGTAAAATCAAAAGGTTCGCTCTAGCTCTAAATCCATGGTTCATGATTCCATAAAGTGAATGAAGTCGACTGGCGTTGAGAAAGTTGAGGACTATGCAGTGAACATCTCAGAAGGGTCTCAAATAATGAAGGCCTCAGGGATGATGGTAGAAGCATGGAGACACACTGAGTCACAGCAGAAGTTAGATTCTAACCGCAAGGACAGCAGCAAGGGAAGAGAGATGTTGTGGTGAGAACATAGTACTTTGATGGAAGAAAGGTTAATGAGGGAGGATAGTAGCAAGGAAAAACAAGGAAAATATCAATACCTCTTTCTGTATGACTTTGAGCAGGAAAAGAGGTAGCCTCCTTTGGAGAGCATTTCAAGTAAGGTGGTGTTCAATGGGAAAAGCACTATTTCTATGAAAAGGGGGACAGGAAAGTAATTTTTGAGAAAACATTTGAGAATATAGAATAAGAATGGAGCAGGGTGGGGTTATAAAAAGTTTAGTAAAATTAGATAGAGAAGAGAATGCACTGGACTAGAAAAGGTGTGTAGAGGAATAAGGCAATTCAGCAGAGGTCAAAACAAAACAAATTAAAAAAAGGTGTGGTAGAAAATGTTGTTTGTTTTTGGGGAAGTAATGCTAGATAACAGGGAACAGATAAACTGGATGATGGAAGTTAGATGATAGTGATGTGGTAACAGGTGTGAATGTGGTGGTGGTGGGGTTCACTAGGTAGAAACATGTCAATATAGAAATTTGCAAAATTAGCAAGACCCTAAGTTCCATCAAATGGAGAAGGCCACAGTCCAGTTCAGGTCTTCTGTTTACTAGTTTTGGTTCTTTCCATCCTAAAATATTTCCTCCATAGGCATATGGTATAAAATGATGGGTCTTAACTCATAAAAACATGACACTTTCAGAGTAACAGACAACAAACTCAATTGTGCCTTGAAATTAGCTATAAGAGGTTAACTTCTTGGCTAGAGCCATTTCAACCATTTCTTCTCCCATTTGGCCCATTTAATATTTGTGAAACAAAACCTATGTTATAGGATTTACAACAAGTGTAATGTGAATGAGACTCATCACTTACCCTGAACTTTTAAAGTGGCTCACAGCCATAAAAAGGTCGGGGATCACTGTTGTGTGGCATGCATAGTATGGCAGGACAGCAAAACACAGGCAGACACTGCAAATGAAAAGAAGTGATATCAATAAAACTGTTGATCCAGTGATGGATTCCTTACAGGCAAAACACACTTACCTATGTGGTTTAATATTTCTTAATCATATATCATTAGTTCTAGAACAGATTTATCTTCTATTTAAACTTTATAATCTAATATAAAAGAAGCCCTAGATGATAAAGAATTTATCTTGGAGGTATGGTAGCATAAAATGGAACGAAATTTCCCACAATCAAAAGGGGGGCACCTACCTACTGCCTTGGAACAAATATATTTATTCAAACTGTATTTTTTCTTGTCAAATATTTTCACTAGTAGAATGAAGGCAAATGTTTTATTTTGCTCATTCAGCACAAGTGAGTATGAGCTCACATCATTTTTCTTTTGTAAATTTTATTTTTTTAAATAAAAACATTTTTCTCTTTTTCCTTTACCCTCATTTAAAATAAAAAGAAAAAATTAAAACCTTTAAATAAATATATACACATATACATATACATCTATATATCTATATACATATATATACATATACATACACACATACATATACATCCAAAGGAAATAAATTCCTACAATGTCTATGTCCAAAACTGTCTATCTGCCTGCATTTGGAATTGATCACCTCTCTGCTGGGAAATCTGTAGTGTGCTCTCTTTTCAGTCCTCTAGAATTCTAGTGGATCATTGCATTGATGACAGTTCCTCAGTCTTCCAAAGCTACACAGTTACTTTCCCCCAGCCAATTAGATCTGAGAATGCCTAGAAGAAGGAATATTCGAAACAAAGACCACCCTCTCCAGCGTTTTCTCCTACTAGTTAGACTCTTATGTGCTCCAGTGTTTAACTATTACCCAAGTGTCCCAAACACGATGAAAAGGCAAGAAAACATTATGGCGGTTTCCCTTTGAGTTATTGGCAAGTATACACGTGTGTATGTGCTGAGGGACTGTGGCTAACCTAGTTCAGTTATGTTATTAGTAGAGTATTTACTAAATCCATTTCCAAGTAAGTTAAAGTTGCTGACAGGTCACCTAGTTCTCAAACACTTTCAGAAAGTTTTTGTGAATCAGTTTCTATCATACACTTTTCTGCATGCTAGGCTGTTCTATATTGATTCTGTAGCTGATAATACTACTGAGCACTCATGATTATAGAAGACTCTCTAGTCCGTTGGAGAGTGTAAAGATATAATAAATAGAAAGCATTGACTGTTGGCGTCTTCTTGTATATGTGGTTGGGGTGGTACTGGGGGTGGTAATTCTGGTCTTCTCTTTCAACAAGTAAAACAAAAGCTATCCCATGAGTGTACATGTGAATTCTCAAACCTAATCAGATGAAAAAAAGTTGAAACCAAAAGGACATGTGTGAAGAGTTGAGTTTTATGATTCAAATAGCCACTTATATCCAGAAACCAAGTACTGAGGTGGCCTCCCAGGTTACTCAGAACTCAGAATCTGGGCAATAGTTAGAGCTATATTTTAGCATACCTTACTGAAGAGATATGGGTTCAGTCAAATGATTCCTTGGAGCACTTTCTAGCTATGGGTTTTGTCTGTGTGTAAACAATTTGCACTTTTGCTATGGTTTAAGAATCTTTATACTTTAATAGGATTTAACATTCATAAGAGTGAGTCTCATTCCTCTTTTACAAAGAGGCTTATAGCCTAGTAAGGGTATAGAAAAATAAAATAAAATAAATGCTTTTTCTAGATAAGTCCCATTGGCAAAGACTGTAATCTTTCTAACTTAATTGGTGAACTCATTAACGAACAACTGCTACTACAGAAGAAGGACTATTGTCAAGGATTTATCAGAGCAATGAGATAACAAAGTTAATTATATTGTTTTCAATGGATTTACATTTGCTTCCTTTTTGGTCCTACATTTTCTAAACACTTGTTCTGACATTTTATGCACTTTTACTCTAAAACAAAAAAAAAAATCAATTGTACACTGCTAAGCAATGATACAATAAGCACAGGGATGAAATAAGTATGATGTAATGGGAAAACTTTCTTCTTTATTATCTACTTGTAAAATATTATAAGACTGTACACTAGTTAATTTATGAGCCATGTTAATAATTTGCTCACACTTGATCAGAGGTTTAAGCAAACATGGTTTCCAAGGATGTAGGAGGATAATTTGTAGGTCCAACTTCCCTCCTAAGGGGACACTAACTAATTTGACACCATAACATGACACTGATTGTAGGCTCACTAATGACCACACTCCAAGATGCTTCTGTCAACCTGTCATTTCAGCAAAAAGCAAGTTTTCTTTTATTGTCTTAGAGTATATGGGGGAATCTACTAATTATTCCAACATAGACATTAATGAGAATCCTAGTGTTTATTTTCAAAATACTAACTATCATTTGTCTAATACGGTAAATGATTAAAATGTGTTTCCTGAATAGCAAATTTGTAGCTTTAACATAACAAAGAACCACTGTAGAGAAAGTAAGCAATTGTACATCGATAAAATCAACTTGGCCAAATCACAGCCACCTATAACGCTCAAATACTGTCAATGAACTCATGTCTGATGTCTTCAGAATGAAGGATACTAAGACCTAAGTGGAATAATATTTTAGAATGTTGCAAAAGACATAAATTATTTGACTTGTAGTCTATTCAATTCAGCAACTTACTTATAGAACTAAAAGACATCTAGGAACCATTGTTGGAATGACCAGACTCCCTGAAATGGTAATGAACTTACTTTTTGGTTGGATCTTGGAAAGGAAAAATTGCCTCAAATTAATGTATAACAGGCTAATAAAAATTAGTTTCTTTCCCAAAATCTATGGTAGAATAACACTGAGATTTAAAAAAAATAAAATATAAGTTACCTTCATATTCTTTCCTTGGTCTTGTTCCTAGTCTACTAAACCCTATAACCAAATTCTCTAAATTAAATTTCTATTTTAGTAAAATGAATTTTACCCTTTTATGGGGATTACAATCCCAAAATACTCATTGAATCATAACTTCAAATGAATAATTCAAAAAATATGAATTCTACCAGAGGTACTAAAGAATATTGTGGTAGTACAGAGTGATGAGAGCCCTTTAAATTATATAAGACTAAAGCCATTTCAACAAATGAGCCTGCTGCCATGAGGGATAAAGATTTCCACTATTTGCTATCCACTCACATCTGATCTTTTAAAACATCAGAATAAATCCTATGCTCTCTTCTCTTCTCTGTCCATATTCTCTTGCTTGGCAATCAGCTCTCATAGGTTCAATTATCATCTCTGTAGGCAATTCACAAATATATATATACAAAGCCTGCTTTCATCTCCCTCCTGTGTTCCAGTAACACATTACCAACTGCCTACTGGACATCTCCACCTGGATATTCCCAAACAGAATTCATTATATCCTTAACACCTTCCCAACTACTTCCCTCTACTTTCCCTATAGAAACCCATGACTGTTTTAAATTTCCTTTTTTCAGCAACTTTAAATGATAGTAAGCCCACTGGGTTTGGAGTCAAAAGATCTGGGTTCAAAACGGACACTGACTTTGCATGAGACCTTAAGCAAGTCACAAAATTCCTCTAGAGAGATCTCAGTTTCTTCATAAGTGAAATGAAAAGTCTGGGTTGCCAAACGGTCCCAATGCTTCCAGTCATTTGTGTTCACAATCTCAGTCATACTTAGCTTCTTCACTTGACCACATCCCCTATATCCATTCAGTTGATTCTATCTCTGTGGTATCACTCAGATCAGTACACTTCCTTCTGCTCATACATTAGTTCAGGATCTCATCACCTCTCATTTGGACTCTCTCAATAATGTCCTCATTAACCTGCCTGCATCCAGTTATATTCCTTTCCCAACCCATCCTCTACCTAACTGCAAATTGATATTCCTAGGATGTAAGTATTAACATACCACAACCCTCACTCAAGAAGTTTCCATGGCTCCCTTATGATTCCAAAATAAAACGTGAATGTGTGAGATTCTAAGTCCTTCACAATCTGAATCTAATCTACCTTTTTCTACACTGATTTTATTTTACTCTCATACACCCGATATTCCACCCAAAAGAACTAACTTGTTATTCCTTACATGAAACATATCTCATCTTCTATTTTATGCCTTTGTACAAGTTGTCCACAATACAGAATACATTATCTATATCATCCTCACCTCCTGGAGTCCCTAGATTCCTTCTAGGCTCACTTCAAGTGCCACCTCCTAACTCTTCTTTAAAAAATAAATATTAATTAAATATTGAACTAAAGCGATTTTCCTTTTGTAATCTCCCCCACATGATTAATATTACTCTTCCCTCTCCCCAAATTAATTTGGATGTAACTTATCTTTCTTTGTGTACATGTTCCTATTCTCCTCCCATCACCTGAATGGAAGATCCTTGGAGGCTAACACAGCTTCTTTTTTGTCTTTGTATGCCTAGCACTTGTCTCTTAATAAATACTATATGAATAAAATAAATATAAACTTGTGGCAGATCATTTCAGAAATACAAATTTCATTATACATGAAATTATTTTATCATGTATTTCTACATTTATTCATTCTGAGATATATCTTTAATTTTAGAATGCTAAAATGTCTAAATGACATGCAACATGTGGTAAAGCAGATTCATATGCCAAAACAATTTTTATTTACTTAACCAAGTTCCTTTAGAAATTATTTCTTTAGAAATTGTTATAAATATCATTATGTCTCCCAATGCTGAAATATTCATTGAGTCTGGGAATAAAGTTATCACGCCCTCTTTCTCATGATTCCTCCTAGCCAAAGGTGACTTGTCCTTTTCAACAGCAATCCATGAATGTACAAGAAGGGACCTTTCCAGTGTGTTTCCAATACAAAAGCAATTGCTTTACCCACCTGTGAAACAGTATGCAGAAAATTAAATATAAAAAAATAATAGCAGGAGAGTGAATTTTCCAAAGACCCCTTACATCTGAATTCCATCAAAAATTATGAGAATGAGATTAGTAATAGTGAAGAAGAGGAAAGCTAGCTCACATTTATGTATACTGTTTTATGATTTACAAAACTCTTTTTAAGGATACTTTTAAAATTCAGCTCATAACATTTAAATATAAACAATTTAATCTGGTTACTTCTCTCACGAAGGGCAAGGAGCCTATGAAAATATCAGAGAGGCAGTGAATATCATGGAAATATCATAGCTGTTTTGAACAAATAAGCTAACTACCATTTTAACAAGAAGAACATATTTGAAAGCTTTCTTTTTTAATATATAATATTTTATTTCCCCCCAATTACATGTTAAGAGAAAGCTTTCTTTAGTAGAAAAAAAAATGCACCCACTACTAAAGCAATGTAAGGAAGAATATTTTGTGTCCCTGAAATGGTGGTGGCTACCAAAAGAAATTGTTAAAAGCTTTATAGCTGAACTTGGGTTAAAAATATCCCTTTGCTGGGAGGTTGAGGGAAATCATGTGCCATTTCTGTTTAAATTCATAATCCAATGGAAGTGGATTCTTTAAACTGTTGTCTACAAGAGTTCTTTTAGGGCAGACATAGAGGCATGTTCTTGTTGATGGGTTTTCTTGAGTATACTAGAAAAACTCAATTAAGAACTTTTGCCCACAGTAATGCCCATTTTAATGAAAGATGTTCTAGTATAAAATTCTACCTGTCATGCTCCTTTATTTGTCAGTTTTAGGATGTAGTTTTTTGCAGTTCACTTGGTTTTTGGGGGGTTTTGTTGGAATTTGAACTTTTTCTTTGGTAGTAAGATTGATAAGGTCCTTAACCAACACCATCAACAATCTCCTCCACCTACCACACTAAAATATACAATTTTCAAATACACTGTTTCATAAATCTTCTATCAGCTGTAGTACGAGCCCATAAGATGGCTCAAGACATAAGTGAATAAAGCTGGCAATTTTTTTTTGCATGCTCATAATACTTTTAACAGGACTTTTACCATAATTTAAAAGATCACTTAAGTTAATTGAATTAGCATTTTTAATGAGATTCCCCACATAAATTGAGTTTAAATAGTTCAAGTGTTCAAAGAAATAACGCAATTTTGTGTAAGAGTCTGAATCACTTTTGGATTGCACATTTGGTGGCGTTTTCAATGTAGTAAAGAAATGTCTATTGAAAATGATACTTTATCACTTCATCTTCTCTCTTTCACTCATCAGTGTCTCATTGTCTCTATCCTTTAATTAACATAAAAGTAAGAGAGGCATCCACTCTGAAAAACCTAACAGACCCATGCTGCCTGGCATCTTATAAACAAAACACACTGTCCCACAGGATGTAAGGTAAATATTTGTCTACTCACTTGGTGTCCAAGGGGAGGGGAGAGAGCTCTCACCTACTGGGTCTAGGTATAAGGGCATAGAAGTTTCCTCACTCACTCCACCTGCAGGCAACTAAGACCATTCACCTCAAATGGTTCATTCATATGTAGCAAGACCATATATAGCAATCAAGTTATCAACAAATAATTAAATGCTTGTTATATGCCAGGCACTACGCTTGGAAAGTGAGACTAGAGATTCTTGAGAAAGAAAGTAACATGGACAGACCTACTCTTCAGAAATTTTGATTTGACAGTTTTGTGATAGGAAGTAAGGAAACCTGAACCCACTTCAGACTTGGAAAAATATTACCTCCAGTACTTGAAAATCTAATCACAGACGGTCTTTTTAATTCCTTGCAGGGCCTTCTGAACCTGTCAGCTCATCTTTCTGGCTTCTCAAGTTCTTATCCCCACCTGTCCCCAAAGTCTGGGATTAGTAGAGATATGCCAGAGGAGCATGACCAGTCTCCCTAAGTATCCAGAAAGAGTAAAAGAAAACAGAGAGTAAGAGAGGATAGATAGGCTAGGAGGAAAAAATTCAAAAGCTGGTGCAAAGGAAATCTTTTTTTTCTTTTTTATTATTTTATTTGTTTTCAGTGTTCTACAATCACTTCCCCTCCCTCCCCCTCCTTCCCTGAGATGGCAAGTCATCTTTATATAGGTGCTACACATATGTTCTTATTGGAAATCTGTTTTTCAAAGATGAAAACTACACCTCAAGATTCCTCCACCTATAGTCAGGAGCTAAGATTTTGTCATTCCCTCTCCTCAGATGTTAACATTCAGTCCTAACCTCTCAGAGACTGTGGCAGTGAGTAATTGAGGGATTCTTAAGAAGGCTCAGAAAACACTTTTCAGACAAGCAGGCCCATGGCTCCCTGAACTCTTCATTCCTTTGGCCTCTATGACCGTGAATACACCAGCCATCTGTTTTCTGTATCCTTGTTTCTTAAAAGTCTTGAACTTTGGAATCATGATACCATATAAACTACAGATAAAATTCAACTATACTGGTGTCAAACTAAATTGGCCATATCGACAGTTCCTCATCAGTATTCTACTTGGGGGAAATATTTTTTTTGATCTTAAAAATTAAATTTAAGCAGTATATCTCCCACAGCTATTGGTGCAGGAATTAGAGGCTGGAACTAAGACCTAAAATCAAATCTGGCCTCAGACACTTACTAACTAGGTGATCCTAGGCACATGAACACAGCCAAAATGAGGATTATGATCTAATTTTCTGGCTGATGCTATATATTCTAGCAACCTGAATATCTGAAATATCTGAAAGAGACCATGAATGCTGCGGCAGAGGGGGACTTAGGCATGGATTCTCCACTGAAACCATAATCTGAATTATGGTTGAAGAATCTCAATTCTAGTCTGTCTAGAATTCCTCATCCTCTCTCAATAAATTCTTTTGGTTGACAAATCAGATTGTTTCTAGGTCCATAACATCTCTTCTATCCATCTGATTCTCTCCACCATTACAACTTCCATCTCAGTGATGATCCTTATCATCCCTTTCATCGACCATTAAAAATCTAATCCATTCTTCACGAAGTCGCCAAAATGATTTTTTTAAACTGTTGTTCTGTATATGTTACTGCTCTACTCAATAAATTCCATTGGCTCCTTCTTTAAAAAACAAAGAAAAAATGTTTTCAAATCTTGAAATAAAATACACAGAATTATAAGGAAAACCAATTAAGTTGGTACAGATTTCAAAACATATTTTAAAAACAAGGCCATTGAGTCTAGGTTAATAAACCCTGCCTTAGACAAAACTGGATAGGTCTACATAGCTTAGAGAAAAGACTTATCATCAACTCATTTCTAAGTAAAAATTATGATTGTGAAGCATGCTAATTAGAAAGTATCAAATTAGTTAAAATTCAATTTTGTGTGTAAAATTCCATAAGGGGAAATATGTGACTTTCATCTTTCTACATCTATGATCTTTTGTCTTTCCTCAAACAGAACAATCCACTATTTTTTGATATAGGCATCTTTCATCAATGCAAGCAACATTAACAAGAAAAAAAAATCTCATCATCATTGAAGGACATGATCTCCCTGCACTGTTGGAACTATTACCCACCACCTGTCATCATCTTGAGGTGAAAGAGAAAACCCTGCTGCCAACAGAATACAAAGAATCCACTGCCTTCCCACCCTACCCACTCCCATCCAAGCAGCCAAAGAAATGATCATGGAGGACACAACCATCATGTTAGGGCTGCTCCTTGGCCTATAATCAAGCCAAGAAGAGGAACATCAGGCATTACATTAACACCCAGAAAGCTGTACTGTTGACTTAAAAAGAAGCTATTGGTTTAGGTTCAGATGTAGGAGACTCAGCTACAAGAAACATTTTTAAATGCGATTGATGCAAATCCCTCCATTTCTTCAACTTGGTAAGAGTAGATTGCCATGCCTTTAGGTGAAGAGGTTCCCTTTCTTCATTTCAATAATTGTGACTAAAATCAAAATGAAATAACGCTCAAGCCAATATCACACGGTTACTATGATAAGTTAATATCAACCCCTCTGTGAAGTCTTCCCAGATTTCCCAATCCAAACTGAAAGGAAACCCCTCCTGTTTCAACAGAGAAAGAAGCAGTTCATTCTCACTAAAGATGCTTGCTCAAATTCACGGAGAAAAGAGCATGACTAAAAAGGAGGCAGCATCATCTCCAAGACCAGAGAAAGTTATTGTTTTATTATCTTTCATCTCCTTGGCAATAAAGGACATGATTGTTGTAAAGACAGTCAAGTTACTTTAAATATCAGCAAACACCAGAGAAGATGGAAAAATATGTTACAAAACATTTGTATCCCATCCCCTGTAGTTAGAACTGTGACTGTCTTTAAACCAGTGCCTATCCTGAGCAAAACTGTGAATCAATCAACCAATCAATCAACCTTTATTAAGTGCCTGCTGTATTTAGCACTGTTCAAAACAGACAAATAATAAGAGCTAGCATTTATATGAATAGGTGACATAGTGGATAGAGAGCCAGGCCTGAAATCAGGAGGACTCATCTTCTTGAGTTCAAATTTGGTCTCAGGTACTTACTAGCTATGTGTTCTTGGGCAAGTCACTTAACCCTATTTACCTCAGTTTCTTCATCTGTAAAAAGAGTTAAAAAAAAGGGAAATGGCAAACCACTCCAGTATCTTTGCCAAGAAAACCCCATATGGGACCAAGAAGAGTTCCACAGACTTTAACAAATGAAGCACAAACAAAACATTTATATAGCCCTTTACCTGTTATCTCATTTGATCCTTTCTACAACCCGATGAAGTACCACTTCCATTTTGCAGAGGAGGAAATGGAAATTGAAAGACGTTAAATTAACTCAAAGGGTCAGAAAATGTCTGAGGCATGATTACAAAAACTGACATCTTCCTGACTCCAAGTCAAACACTATCCACCATACCACCCAGCCATCTCTGAGACGGGTTCATTTTCAGTCATTCTATTCACTACCTTTGTCCTGTTTCCCTCTCTCATGAAGGCCTGTTCCCTCCACAGGTTTCAAATTTCTTTTTTGTTTGTTTTAGTTGTAAATGTTTTATTTATGGTCTTTAATTTTTTTTTAGCAAAACTGTCCTTTTTCACTGATTCTTCACTCCCAAATAATTCTCCTTCCTAAATAAAACAGTCAAGCCCAACAAAACAACACAATGGTCATATCTAAAAGCCGCATCCCTCATTCTGCACCTCAAACCTACCAAATCTACAAAAATAAGGAAGACTTTCCAAATGTGCGCAGCCTCCAGTGAAGGAGGTTGGGCACCGAGTGCATTTATCTATACAGACACATCATGGGACGTGCCCCCATAGATAACATATCTAGAGCTGCAAGAGTCCTCCTCATTCAGGGGCCGTATTAACCTGATCCGTATCCTTCCAACTTCTGTCCAGGGGCTGCCAAAGTATGTTCTGCCCCAGATCCTTTACACGTAGCCCAGTAAAACCAGCTCTTAAAACATCTGGAACTCGGTGCCCAAAAGGACAAAAGTTTGACACTGAGAACAGGTCAAAGCTATGTCTCTTGGAAGGGTCTTAAGCTGAATATGGACCGAATCCTTAAAGTAACAGAAGGAAGCCCTTCTGATGGAACTGTAGGAATCAGGTAAAATATAAGGAGTTCTGATAGAACAGGGCTTTACTGTGCTAGTCCTGTGAAATTACATTACATTTATGATGACCTATTTACATTCATGGTGATTTACTCAATCTCTCCAAAGGGCCCACCCTGCTTGCTATCCAGCATGCCCTGAAATGTCTGACAGTTTTTATGCTTAAACGTCTTATTTCTTTTTTTGATCTTTTAAATTCTTTTTTCAGTTTTCAACATTCACTTCCACAAGATTATGAATTTCCAATTTTTTCCCCTTCTCTCCCCTCTGCCCACCCCAGGACAGCCTGCATTCTGATGACCTCTTCCCCCAACCTGCCCTTCCTTCTATCATACCCCTCCCTTCTCTTATCCCCTTGCCCTCTATTTTCTTATAGGGTAAGATAGATTTCTATACTCCACGGCTTATATACCTTATTTCCCAGTTGCATGTAAAAAGAACTTTTAACATTTATTTTTAAAGTTTTAATAAACTTCTTATTTCTTATACCACTTTATTCATGCTATTGGGTGAAAAGAAGAAAGTCAATTTTAAAGTGCTTTTTAAGTCCAGGTCTCTTATACTGGACTCCTCTGCTCACTATCTGTAAGGACGTTACTCTAGCCATATTGTGTCGTAGGTGTCTCACTAAAAAAAGGGGACAGAGCTTTTTGAGATCATACACCCACATTCTGTCATTGTTTACACTCTGCACCACCCCTTAAAGATTACATATCCTTTATTTCTACACCATAGCAACAAAAAAAGGGAAATATTTGCTTATCCTGCTATAGAAATTCTATAGTCTCAAAGCACTAACATGGTTACAATGGAAGCATTCCATTGGAATTGTAACATGATTATCACATAGGCTGACACTGGAGTACAAGAGAAGTAGAGGAGAAATGACCTAATGTGGAGACAATATGGAATACTGCACCCACCAAAATGTTGCTCCCCAGGAAGCCAGAGAAATGAGCATTGATTGGAATGAGTGGAAGCGTGAACAGCAGTAGCCTGTAATAGTGGCTTACTTTTATACACCATTTTAAGGTTTGCAAATCACTTTCTATACATTTCTTTGGATCTCACAACAACCACTGGGGATAAGTGTCCTTATTACCTCAATTTTACAAAGAAGGAAATAGAGAATAAACACAGTTAAGCTTCTTGCCCTGGATCACATAACTAATTCGAACCCTGGTCTTACTGGTTTCAAGTCTAGTATTCTAAGGCGACTCTTCAATGAATATGAAAAAAGTTTCCCTACATAAAATTATGTAACCCATGCATAAGAAATGCTAAATAACATTTCCATACATATGATGTGTAATATGCATATACAGTATTGGCAAATTTTATGAAAAGTTCCCTCTCCAAAGAATAAAGTATATTCCCTGGCTCTCTGCCTGATATGGAGATAAGCAGGGGAAAGGTGAGCTCAGGGTTGGCTGGCTAGCTCCCCATGGAGCAAATGGAATGAGGACTCTCTGTGCCGCAAAGACAAATATGTGGTATGGTTGTACTTTGGTTTACAGTATCCTTTAAAATAAGTTATGTTTCCATGTACCATATGAGGGTGATTTGATGTGGTAATTACCTGTTACTCTTGACAAGTAAGGTAATTAATGTAGCAAAATACCACTGTAATGTGTGTAAATTTAGACCACCATAATTAAAGCACCCGTCTGTTCAACAAACTGTTCAATTTTTTTCCCCAAATATCAGTGGTGTACATTTTTCACATCAGAAAACTTATGGAATGAGTCTGCCTTCGTTGAAGACCATTTCTAGGTACAGTGTCTTCCGAGGTGGAATTTCTCATCAAGGTAGCATACTCAATAAAAAAAAAACCAAAGGAGTTTTGTACACATGCAAAGTAAAGATTCTCTTTTAACCATGTGATGTGGTTTCCTAATTTCCCCAAACCTCTGAACAGCTTGAAATTGATAAACTGAAGTTATCTTTGAAACAGAGATAGCCAGAGTGGCAGAGTGGAGCCTGGGAAGCAGGATTGTTTATTCTACACATGGACCAGGATGAGCTCTTTGCTTATGATTGCAGCAAGCTTCACTTGTTGGTATTTTCAAATTCATGAGGACCCAAGGGTCAAATTAGATACATGGATCTGCTGAAATATGGAATTTCCATGTTCTGTAAATAACATGTTAATAAGATGAACTGCTTTGATTTTTTTATCAGAGATACAAAGGTGAGAGGGACCTTAGCAGTCACTTAATGTAACATCAACATTTTTATCGTTGAGGAAACAGGACTTGGGGAAGTTAAGTGTTTAGCCCTAGAACACCACCAGTTCTGAGATTCTGCCTAAACATCCCCATCCATACCACCTTCTCCTAGAACTCTGTTAGTCAGCATACCTGCCCCCTCCACCCGCCCCCCCCTTAAGAATGCTTATGTGATTCAAACGAAAAGTCAGTACACCATGAAATGAAGCTAAAGAAATAACAGGATTGAGAACAAAGGATTTTACAACTGAAGGGATAGGAGAAAATGACACCTCTTAAGGGAACTCCTAAAAAGGGCTCTTAGATTACATGGGATAGAATATGGAATGGACACACCAGCCTTAACTTATCCTCAGTTATCATGTAACAAAATGCAGGGTCTGGAATCTCTTTTCCAGGACCCTGATGTATAAAAATATTTATTACAATTCTTACTGAGGTGGCAAAGGATTGGAAACTAAGTGGGTGTCCATAACCCACCGGTGGAATGAGATGGACAAATTATGGTATATGAACATAAAGGAATACTATTGTGTTATTTTTAAAATGATTAAAGAAATGGTCTCAGAGAAACCTGGGAAGACTTGAATAAACTAATAAAGAATCAAATGAGCAGAACCCGGAGGACAATTAATATATTTAGTCATTTTGTAAAGACAAATTATTTGGAAAGCCTTAAGAACTCCAATCAGCCCAGCGATGGAAGACAGTTCTAGAAGACGGAGAAAGATGTATGTCAGAAAGGCGATGGACTGAGGCATATTGAAACTTTGTTTGAAAGGGCAGGGGGAGCTATGAAGGATCTGCACAAAATGAGCATTTGTTTTCTTTGACTACACTTGTTTATAACAGGAGTTTTGCTTTTCTTATTTTCTCAATCAGAGATGGAGGAAGAGAGAATGAGGATCTGAAAATAAAATGAAAAATTTTAAAGCATGCTACCCACATCCTGACATAGAGGTAATAGACTCAAGGTGCAGACAAAGACATACATTTTTGGATATGGCCAACGTGAGAGTTTGTTTTGCTTGATTATGTCTCTTTGTTAAGAAGATTTTATTCTCGTTATTGTTTTTCCAATAAGGGAGTGTATGAGGGAGATGAGATGGAATTTTGTTCATTGAAAAAATTAAATTAAATTTAAAAAAAATTAAAGGACTTTTCCTTAGATAAAAACTTCAAAGAAAAAAGCAGCAGTCAATATCATAAAGAAATAATAAAAATGTATGAAATGAAATAGCTACAAGCTTTTTTTAATAAAGTACTTTTAAGAACATTTTTTTCTATACACATCTGACTTAACTCAGGATAAATCAGAATTTGGAGAGAGAAATAAATAAGAACATCCTTCCAGTGAATTCTAGATTTACTCTTGGAAAATAAATTTCTTAAGTTTCTATACCTGAGAACCTGGAAGAATCCCCAAATAAAGAATGAAAAGCACAAAGGAGAATATTTGAGATAGATCCATCTTGAAGAAATGAAATCATTTTTCCAACTACAATACTCCAATTTCACACTTAGAAATAATATTTATGACAAAAAAAGGAAGATGAAGAAAAAAACAGTTTTGAATGTTGTTTTTTTCCCAATACCGCCTAAAAATATTATATTAACCTGAAAAATAAGATTGTAGGGCATAACTATTAAAATAAATTATTAAAATATTATTATAAAATATTAAAATAAACTAACTAAACCAGGTAGAGAAGACAATTCTAGGACCTTTTGAGTACAATATTTGCTGAAAACAAATGAAAACTTCAGATTATCAATTATCCCTTACCTACAAAATATAACTTGCGATAAATATTCCAGATAAAACACTAAACTATTGTAATTTCTATTAATTTGTTAGTTTTGGAAAGTTGAAAGTAAGAAACAAGATATAATGGATTCATTTTCTTTGATCCTTTTGAAAAGTCATCAGACCTGAAGAATCAACTCAGTGAGTGACTGTGTGCTTACGAGTTCAAAGTTCAAAGGACTGGAATAGACATGACTAGGTTTCTTTGGTTCAGTTGAGTCTTCATACTGACACTCTGACTGACCATATGATAGTTGAGCAGCTTCTACCATCACTTAAACTTTATGTATATAGTAATTTGAAATAAGTGACAAATGCAGGTAATGGGAGGGGAGTGGCAAGGAAGAGGGAATAAATTAAGCATCCTGAACATGTGAACCTGATAACATGTTACCTACTGGAAATATTTATCTTCCACTTTACCTGTTTAAAAATATGATGGTGAGAGGAGGCCATTCTAACTCATGTTAGAGTATGCACTCAATACAACTTCAAAAATTAAATTTATTTTAAGAAGCTATCAAAGGATAGATTTTCTTCTGATCTGAAAGTGCAAAGAATAATTATTTTATGGAACTCCTGAATAACCTCTTTTTGCCACACTATATAATATTAAAGAAATTTTTTTCCCACATAAATGCTTGTTGATGGATTTTTACATGTGGAATGTGGAGGTTGTTCTGTATAATTATTTCTTAATTTTTTATATCCTTATCTCCATCCAGAACTGTGTAAAGATGATATCACAGTAATTCAATTATGGTATAGTAAAAAGAACATTGCATTTGGAATCAGGGAAATGAGGTTTAAATCTAGACTTTGCTAATTAACTAGCTGTGTGATCTTGGTCATGTCTTTTCATTCCAGTTTCCTCAATGGAAAATAAAGGAGTTAGGAGAAATTATCCTTTCTACCTTCTCCTTAATCATAGTACCTTCCTTCTGTAGATTTCCTCTAATTTCTTCTGCCTTGAGTTTGTTTGTACATAGTTGTTTAAATATTCTCTCCCCTATTAGATTGTGAGCTCCTCCAGGACAGAGATTGTCTTTTGCCTTTCTTTGTACCCTCAGCAGGGATGGGGAACCTGCAGTCTTAAGACATTCTAGGTCCTCAAGTGTGGTCCTGAAGGGACTTCAAGGTCACAGGTTCTCCAACCCCGAGTGCTAAATACAGTGTCTGGCACATAACAGGCACTTAACAAATGTTTACTGATTAAGATGATCTCTAAAGTCCTTTCCAGCTCTAAATCCTTCGTTCTCTTATCAACCTAGATTTCTTGAGTCAAAAACCTAACTCAATCCAATTCACACCATTTTAGAAATTATATCCAGCAATAGAAACTGAGTTTAGCATGATCTATAACATTTAAAGAATTTTCTCCTGCATACTTCTGGGTTCAATGTTTTAAAAAGTACATTTTTTTTTAGGTTTTTCCAGCACGACTGCAACTTTTATAAATAGATAGATATTACACCCCCATATACATGTTTGTATATATGCATATACACACACCTGTATTTATGTAAGAATATATGTATATGTATGTGTGTATATGTACATACATTTAGAATACAGAGATATAGATAGGTACAGATTAGTTCTTCCGGTTGTCTGTTCATTTGTTTCCTCATAGTGGATATCAATTTATAACCCAGGCTTGAAGTGCAACAGCCAATCATGGGCTCAATCTGCAACTGATTGGCACAGGAGTTTTGAGCCATTCTTTCTCTGATGTCACCTCACCCCTCTTTGTATAACCCAAGAGCCCCTGTTCCTCAGGGGGCTTACTCTGTGGGTACCAATTTAATGCAGACCCCTTATTGGCTTTAACCCACTACATGTCAGAACTCCCAAGCTCAAGTTATCCATTAGCTCACCCTCCCAAGTAGTAGTAAATCACAGGCATATACTGTTATGTGTGTATAGAGAGATAGTGTTTATGTACACACATATACACATTCATATGCACACCTAATACTGTGTTCATATATATATATATATATATATATATATATATATATACACATATATATACACACTTACACACACACGTGAGTACATATATATGGAATACTAAAACTTCAACTTTTCCAAACTTAATAGAAATAACCAGTCTATAAGTATATATATATATATATAATATGCATGAATATATAGTATAAATGCAAATATATATTTCTATGTGTGTATATATATATATAATACACACACATATATATAGAGAGAGAGAAAGAATGCACAATAGCCCTCTAAACAAAAGAACATTCCTTGAAATCATACTTACACATCTATGATGTTGAAGGATGTCCTTTGGTTTAATAGGCATTATCTTTCTAACAGGCAAATTATTTTCCACTATTAAAATACATGATAACCGTGATCTTGTTTTCTTTTCAAGTGTACCTCAAACCATAGTTCAGTTGTTTTCTTGACTGCAACCCCTCTCTGAAGACAATCTCATCAATTCATCAATAAGCATTTATTAAACACCTATGGTACGCTAGGTACTGTGCTGTCAGTGAGGTATATAATAACAAACACGAACTGATCGTTGATTTCAGGGACCTTCCATTCAGTGGAGAATGGGTATGGGGGGTGAAGGGATCGCTGTCAGAACCATAGTGCTCCATGTTTTTATTTACAGGACAAGGTCCTTTTGTTTTCCAGGCTTTTATCGAGGGACGTGTTATAGTTGATTAACCACCTACATTCTGGGAAGGAAAAATTAAATGGGCAAACAACATACTTTCTCTACCGTTTCTTAAGTCTAGAAATAAACCACCACCACCACCACCACCAATAACCAGTCAAGTCCTGATATATAACCTTTTCTGTTCTCCTGATTTCCAAGGTGTAAATGCTCACACTGAAAACTTCACAACTGTCTCCAGGTGAAGCTGACTCCGGCGCAGCCCTCCTTTACTCCATACACCTACCCCTCCAAATGTTTCCAAACTGAGCTGCTTTTGGTCAGTTCCAGTAACAATAGTTACTGTTGTTGAGTCATACAGACACGATCACAGTGGTGTTAAAATTCATCATTTTGTTCTTTCCATCTGATTAATATTTTACAAAATTCTAGTAGAATTTAAAATTTACCCATATTTCTAAGTAAGCACTTGAAAATGCTGAATGACAACTTTTAGAAATATGGTTAGTAAAATAAAGTATTTTTTTCCTCTCATGACTGCATTTTATCTAAGCAGGTAATCATTTCTTGAGGTTTCTGCAACTAGTATCACCTACAGTTACCTCAGGGGATTCTGGTGATAAATATAATTTGTTGCACAATTGAATCTGAAAGTGAAAAAGTACCATTTATATGAAGTTTAAGTTTTCCAGAATTTGTTCAAAGTTTATTTAACCTTACGTCAGATCCATCATTGTGAAAACTACAGATGTCAAAGCTAGGACATAGCCTTATAGGGGAGAACCATTCTTACAAAAAGGCAAGATGAGGCAGGAACGAGTCAGCATGGCATGTTAATACAAACACCTCCAGCTAAGTGAGTACAGGTAGGACACAGAGGACAGAAAGGAAACTGATTTTTACAGTGAGGAAGACCTAGGTTTAAATCCCATCTCCTATACTTACTAGCTACGTGACCGTAGGCAAGTCATTTAAGTTCTCTGGATCTCAGTTTCTTCATCAATAAAATGGAAATGATGTCTATATTACCTTTCTCTCTGGGTTATCATGAGCCTCAAACAAGATAAATGGAGGATAAGTACTTTGCAAATTTGAAAATGCCATATAAATATCCGTATAATTATTAATTTCACATCCCCAAGCCCTTCCATTTTTACTGAGTCATACTTTGAAGAATAGTAACATTTTTAAAATATATAAAGTATGTGAAGAACCTAATTGGATTAGAGTTGCCACAGTATAAACAACAGCCTAGGTGTTAAGAATCCCTATTGAGTTCAGCTTTGGTTTTTCTCTGGTCTTCTTTCTTGAAAAGGACCATGACATCAGGGAGATGATGCCACGATACGCAAGTGAATTGGATTTAAGTGGGGCAGGCCTGTGCAAAGACATCAGCCTCACTTTCTCCTCTGAAGCCATCTGGGTCTAGTAGTGAGATATAGGTCAGAATGACTGGAGATGGACCCAGCTTTGGTAGGATGTTTCTCAACTGGGGATTTGGAGGGAAGCATGTGCTGTTCACTTGGGCCTCAAATAAAAAAGGGGGTGAGACACTAAAACATTGTCCATGTGGCTCTCTCAGGAAACCTATATGGTCAATGGAGGAGTCTATGAAGCCTTTCATTTAGTACACCCTTGGTTGAGTAAGGTCAGAGGTAGAGTACAATAAGTTTTTGGATCAATTAGTCAACAAGCATTTATTAAATGCAGCTAGGTGGTGCAGTGGATAGAGCACCAATACAGGAGTCAAGAGGACCTGAATTCAAATCCCATCTCAGACACTTACTAGCTGTGTGACCTTGGGCAAGTCACTTAACACCAACTGCCTCATCCTGGGTCATCTCCAGTCATCCTGATGAATATCTGGTCATTGGATCCAGGTGGTTCTGGAGAAGTGAGGTTGGTGACCTGCACAGCCCTCCCTCACTCAAAGCAAAGTCAAGTGCATGTCATGTCATCATTTCTGTGATGGCATGGTCTTCTTCAGCAATGAAGGACAAACACACACTATATGCCATACACCGTACTAAGTGTTATGGATACAAAGAAAGGTAAAAATCAGTCTCTGCCTGAAAGGAATATACATTCTAACAGAGGAGATAGCATGGAAACAATTAAGTTCAAATAAAATATATGCAGCACTGAGGGAGAGCAATCTCAGAGGCAAAAGCAGTATTAGATGAGGGGATGAGGGAAGATCTCTTGTAGAGTTGGGGACTTATGCTGAGACTTAGAGAAAGCCTGGAAAACTAAGAGGTGGAAGTGAGAGGGGCAAGGGGGAAGGAGGGAATGTAACCAGTTCAAAAGTACAGAGACTGGAGACTGGAGCAGCAAATATCAAGTCTCCTTAGTTTGAATGATGGATACTTGAGAAAGAGTTATTTTACATGTGACTTTTAAAAACTATCAGTGCCAATACTGGACAGTAGCAGGGGAGATACTCTATGTGAAAAAATCTCAAAGACCTTATTCACCACCAGTGGGAAGAAATGAATAACTTCACTCCATTGTTTTTTATTTGATATTGATATCCCTACCTTGAGCTCTCTTGGAGGGCATTAATTTTAGATTGGTAGAAGCCTGAGCAATAGGGGGCACTGACGGGTCATAAAAACATTTCAAGGCCCTTCACATAAAAATGATATGGAAGGGGGTCTCCTGAAATGATGAGGACCCCCAAATGGGGATGACTGAGTAGGAGGATTCAGCAGGGGCCCCTTAGTGAAAGGGGAGGGGCTAGTTATACTACTCATGGAGGAAGTCACTTGAGAATTGATTGAAAAAAAGAATCCTGGTCATGGCTGTATGGTAAGGAGACTAGAGAATTAGCATAAAAACAATGTTTCATTCTCCCTGGGTGGAAATACCTAAAATAATGCAAACTTTTGTTTCTGAATACTAGAGCCTTCTCAACTATCATTTGGGAATTAAGAAGATTGGGAAAGGAAGAATTTTTAAAACCCTCTAACCCAAAAATCTGAAACCTTCTATAACAATGGAAGATCACTTTCCTGATACATTTCACCATAAGAATTTCCTGAAAAGAAGGGGAGCAGTATTTTACTGCTGTCCATTTACTGATCACACTACTTGCATCCTTATATGGCCTATGTTTCATAAGATAAGGTGTGTTGTCATTGTTCAGTTGTTTCGGTCACATTCGGCTCTTCATGAGCCCATCTGGGATTTTTTTGGAAGAGATAATGGAGTGATTTGCCCTTTTCCTCTCCAGCTCATTTTAAAGATGAGGAAACTGAGGCAAATAGGAAGGCAGATTTGAACTCAGGTGTTCCTGACAAGTTCCGGTGCTCTATCCACTACCCCACCTAGCTGCCCCAAGATAAGGTTAGAATAGAAAATGCTAAAAAATAGTAAGTATTTACTTCCCAGTAAATACTGGGAAGCCCTGATGTTAATCACCTCACTATATAACAGATTCTGTCTCCTAGTGTCACAAGACAGACATATGCTGATTTGTAATGTGTGTTCAATTTATGTTTTCATTGGTTATTTTTAGTACACAGAATAGGTCAACTCTTACCTCCCTACTACTTTCACTGGCTACCTACCCTTCCCATTGTGCTGCAAAAGTAGCTGCTGATATGTGTTGTCTCCCCCATTAAATTGTGAGCTCCTTGAGAGCAAGAGTTGATTTTTGTTGGATTTTGTTGTGTTTCAATTTGTATGTCTGTGTAGCCCTAGTCATTCACATAGTGGCAGGAACATAGTAGGTGTTTAATAAATGCTAACTCACCCATTGACTGCCTAATGACCAACCATGGTCTCATTCTCCCCTCACTCTCATTAATTCAGCAGCAGCTGCTGCCCCTGCTGGGAGATATGGAGAAAAGGACATTGATAGAACGCAGAAGGAAGATTGTTCTTAACTTGGCTCCATAGATGGTGTTGCATTACTACTGGAAACGGAGGGTTGCAGAGGGGAGTATTCACATCTATCGTTTTCAGTATAGGGAACTCCAGGTGTGAAAATTCCATTCATCACAGTATAGATCAGTAACTCATCCTAAACTGGTAGTCTTAGACAATGGCCAAGGACATGAAGAGTTAAGTAACTTCCCCATGGTCACCATACCTAGTATATATCAGAATCAGGACTTGAACCCAGGGGTCTTCCTGACTCTCAGTCTTGTCATCTAACCTTTACTTAACACAGGAAGCATGGCATAGAGATAGAGATCCAGTCTCACACTTCAGTTAACGTCTTGCCTCTAACATACTGTATGGCCCAAGGTAAATCACTTAACCTTTTAGGGTTACCTACCAGGTAATTCTCTAACATTACATAACAGTTGCTGATCCACTTGAGGAGCGGAAAGTAGAGGAGGAATAGGAAGATAGTTTCCTTACTGTGAGTTTTATATATCAATGGAATCATGAAAACTTCAATATATGCTATCATATGCATGCTCAATTTAGAGCCAAGAGAGCTGGATTAAAATCAGATGTCCACTTACCTGCCTGTGTAACCACAGACAAGTGATTTTACCTCTCTACAATTGTAAAAATGAAGGCTTAAAGAGATCCTTTCTAAGAGGATCTCAGCTATAATGTTTGTGATTGTGGCCTTCTATGTTCTCCCTCTATATGCCACGTAATGCCTCCTGTATCCCTCATTGAGAAAAAGAAAGTTGATAAAACTCAGGCATTTATTTTATCTCATCACCATAATAATAGTATGGACTGACTATAGACTAGTTAAATATTTTGGTTTTGTTTTGTACCAGGTGTGATTCCATCACTATAGTAAAAATACTCCACTTATGAAAGGTGTTTATTTCAAACTGGTAGAAATCTAAGCAATAAGTAACACACAGGTCTGTGGGGCATCTAGGGGATATAGTGGATGGAGTTCCAGGCCTGAAGTCAGGAAGACTCATCTTTACGAGTTTAAATTCAGCCTCATACATTTACTGTATGACCCTGGAGCAGTCATTTAACCCTGTTTACCTCAGCTTCCTCATCTGCAAAATGAGCCCAAGAGGAATAGCAAACCACTCTAATATCTTTGCCACAAAAACTCCCAACGAGGTCACAAAGAGTTGGACATGACTGAAAAAATGACTGAACAACATGTCTCTGTGACCCTGGACAAGCAAAAGCTGCAGACAATTATCTAAAAATACAAATTAAAGAGCCAGTGTCCATTTGTATTGTTAGAGGAAGTCTGTAGAATTAAATGAATCCTTTATTCAATGTAACAAAGAATTAATGGTTTCAATTCTAAAACCACTGGTCAATATTGATGATTTTTTAAAAAGTCAGATCTCAAGAGATACTAACATAAGAAGTCATGATCAGGATCTACCAGCAAACCAGCATCATTCCTGAATGTTTCAAAACTGGTCATATAGTAGTCAGTTTCATTCAATTGATAGGTTTTGTTTTACAAAAACACATAATAATCTTAAAAATGGAATACTGACTATATCAGTTCTTTACACGATATATGTCAGTGATTACTATACATGATAAGTTCAATAACCACAATTCCACAATAACAAAATAGCATTTATTAAGTATTCATACGTGCAAGGTACAAGATTTTCTTTTAAAAGAACTGTTTAATCCAGTTTCAATTTATTTTAACATGCCTAAAGGTTATCTAGAAAAAATGCTGAAAAGTTGGTAAGACAGAATGAATAAATCACTGGTTAGCAGTGCTCAATCCAAACCAACGACTCAGTAACAAAAATGGTAGTAGTAGCGGTGGTGGTGATGATAAGGAGAGGAGGAGGAGGAGGAAGAGGAGAACTCCATTTATATAAGATGTTAGGGTTTGCAAAGTGCTTTTACAGAGGCAGGAAAGATAATTTGATCTTTACAACTCTGTGAGAGAAGTATCCTGGGTATTAATATCCCCATTTTGCAGATGAAGAAACTGAGACTGGGTGAGGTTAGTTTGCCCATGTTTACACAGCTAACAAATATCTGAGAAAAAATTTGAACGTCGATTTCTTCTTAACATTTTCTCACACTGCATTCGTTCCAAAGGAGATCGATTAATTTTACCTAGTGGAATTCAGACATCTGTGGTATGCCACTGACAAATCAACAGATGTGAAGGGTTATCAAACCGGCTATCTAATGGAATGGCCAGAGTCAAGGATTCAACGAGTTGATCCTTCTTCACCTGGCTGCTTTCTTTGGTGCCTTGTAAACTAATCCTGAATCATCTGTGCTCTGCATTATTCCTCCAACTTCCCAATTCTAGTTTTAAACTGATGGAGTAATTCATAATGAGAACACTTTTCCACATTTAAGGGGAAGTTCTTTTGTAAATGGGAAATGGTAGCATCAATTCACTAACAACTTAAAATATGAAAATGCAGAGAGATTCCATAGCAAACGCACCATCATAATCCTAACATTGGCTTAGCACTGACTATAAACTATCATTTTTTTTGCATACATGTTGGAGAGATAAAAAATGTACAGGGATATTCCTGTATGTAAATATCGAAGTAGATTAGATTTATATTTTAAAGCATAATGGTATTCATTGAAACCAAAGCTAAGAGCTGCCACTTGCTTTCGAGGGTCCTCATGACAACAAAAAATGGGATGGCAGTTAAGACAAATTAACAACATATAATAAAAATGCCATAAACATGCAGCATACTTAATAAATCCAATCAAATCTACAAGTCCAGCAGATAAAAATGATTAATGGTTACTGTCTTTGAAAAGAAAAGAAATATTTTGGCCTCAGCTGTTCATCATCACTAATTTCCCTCCTTTACTCTACTCCCTAAATCTAACATATAGATTAAGTGTTCTTTATATCAACACAGAGTACCAACTAGACTGACACTTTCATGTTCTAGTCTGTTTTCCAATGTCATTGGGAACACAGAAAATTATTGTGGTGAAACCCATTTCAGGAAGATGCGGCTTTTTCTATACCTAGATAACTGTTTTCTCAGAGTCTGAACAACAGTCGGTTTAGCAGAGATTAACAAAACATGTCATGAGGACCCATATCAACAGGGACAAAGAATAATCTAAAACTTAATGGTGAATCTGACTCACTGGACAACTTTATAATAGATTTCCTGACGCTAGAAGGTTCTAATTCTTAAAGAAGGTGAGATCTAAGACTTCTGACTAATGGTATCTATGCTAAAAAATCTATTGAGGAACATAAATTTCACTGAAAATAAAAGGGAAAAAAAGCTATTCTAAGGGGGTGTGTCTATGGGATCCAATAGCTGCCTGCACCTTTTCACTGGGAGGTCTACAGGTTTCTGTTGATACAAAATATCATCCTGACAGTCTGTGGGTCTGAAATAACTTAGCCTGTGACCAGTCAAGACTTTCCAGAAGGAAGTGCTATAGCAAGGAGAGTTATCTGAAGTATGGAATTTTTTTCCATAAAAATAACTAAGTCATTGAAGTGCGCAAACTCTTACATGTTACTCCTGAAAAAAAGAAAAAACAAAGAGCTTTCAGAAACATCTCCTATGATAGACGGAATAGAATATGAGTAAATTATAACAATTAAAAACCATTAAAGATAGAATAATTGAGAATAACTGTTTAGATAACAATGACTTTCTTGAATCTCTCATAACAGAAGATCTATTTTTAATCACTCTTTTTTGCAATAACCTGCATAATTTAAAAATAATTGCAGATTTTTAATTTTTATACATCCGAAAGAGCATAAAGTGAAAACCATAAATTATATACTAACTCCAGCTGTTAAATGTTGGCATTTTGTCTTAAAAAAAAGTTCAAAAATCTGTTTCCTTAAACCAAGGAAATGTGGAAAAAGGCCATCCTGCCAGTGGAAACATTCAACAGCCGAAAGCTCATGCTGTGGTTTCTTGCCGAGGCAGCAAACTCCTCTGAAAGGGAAGTTACTGCCAACTCAAATACTGTTTGCTTTCACACCCAAGAACAAACTGTGTGCATGGGGACGGTTTCCTGAGGGCTCAGTGCAGCTGGAGCACAGTGAATAAAGGTAACTGTAGTGTCAGAGCTACTGGAAACTGGGTCTCATTTTTCTATCAGCAAGTTAGCATCAATGAAAACAATATGATTGTTTCACCTCCCACCAAAAGTCATCATGCCTTATCGACTGTAATTTCCACCTCATTTTTCCAAGTCAATAAACCAAGAGATTTTTCGGGAGAAGGAAAAAAATGCACCAAGCTCATTGAGTATGATTCTGAGGGCCAGGCAAGCTCAGGTTCACAACTGCGCTCACGAAGAATTTCCATATCTCCAAACAACACTCAACGCGATTTCTCCATAAGCAGGAAATGCAAAGGGAGGGTTCATGGCAACCTTGTAAAGCCGAGCCAGAAAGCACTGCCAAAGCAAACAGCATCCCTGGTAAGGATTTGCTTTAAAAGAACCTGGTATTTAGCTTTGTGTCTCATTTCCACCAAGAAAGTAAGAGTCTGCAGCAAAAGAATTCTATAGGAAAAGGAAAAATAAATCTCACAATTCTCTAAATAGCTCAGAGAAAAGTTTACTCAGGGCTAGCTATTAGTTCATCTTTCCTTTCAAAAATTAAAACAAAGAGTGACATTCTTTTCCATCTAGCACACAGTTCTTGCCTCAAGTTAAAACAGCAAAAATATGAAGGATTTGTAGTTTCATTTCCCCATCCTGGCTTTGAAATCAAGAGTTAAATTATTGTGCAACACCATGCAGGCAGGAATTCAAGATCCCTCCATCTGAGAAAAACTCCATGTTATCAAACCCTGCCTTGCCTTTCCTAGCCAGCTGGCACACCCAGAATCAAACACAGTTAATCATTTTAGGGGAAGGATCCTTTTCAAAGTAGAAAATCATATTGCTTATTCAAAAACTCCTACTCAATATAATTTTCTTTTCTGCGCACTAGTGCCTAATACAACACACTAAAATGGCATGAGCACAAAAAAATGTATATGAAAGAAATTGTGAATCTGCAAGTGACATCTCTAAATATTATCCAAGTATTATAATATAGTTTACCTAAAGCGAGAATTCACATATTTACAATTCCAGAATGAACCCAGTTGGGTTGAAATACTAAGAGCCAAGTAATTGGCTTCCTGTAGCTTAAAATTAGAAACCTCCTTTTCCCCTCCCGCTCTTTCCCTCCCCTCCCCGTACCAAAAAGTTTTATGGTTTACACCCAAGTTTAAAACCTGTCAAACTAAACAAAGATCACCTTTCTTCCTAAATAAAAGAGAGCATGAATTTGGCTAACTACTCCCCAAAGACAAAATCCTAGAGTAAAGGAAAGGGACTTTCTCCATGCCTCCGTGATGATTGATGGTGTGTCCTTTCCTTTCTTTCATCACTCCCTACCTTGTCTGGTCGCTGGTGAAAACCAGGAAGCCACAGACACACACACACTCCAGTCTTTCACTTTTTTCAGGGCACTATTCTCTAATGCCAGGTTCTTGCCAATGTCCTTGCAACCAATGGTAAACAGGCCACAAGGTTCAAGTTAACTGCAGAGTGTTACTCCACTGAACATCTGGTCATGAATGAACGGATTGCCCACTAACACTCCGCATTGGGCAGCTGATGAAAAATTCAACATTTTCCTTGTTGGCACAGTTGTTTAGGAGAATTCTCTAGAGCTTTCTGAATTATATTAAGAAAATTTCACTGCAGCAATCTATATCTGTGAGAACAGCTGGTGTTGAAAGGGATCCGCTACTCTCCCTGTGCTGGGGGACCTCATGTTGGATCACGCTACTTTTACTACATTTGTCCTTGAAAACTTAGCCCTCCGCTCAAAGGTACCAGGAAAATGAATGGTAGCAACGTCAGCTCACAAATTCTGGATTCCACAAAGCAAAGATCAATTTAGACTGAAAACGTGTTACCCAACTAATGGTTAATTAACTAAGAGTAGTTCACTATTAAGACCCTGTCTGAAAAAAAAAAATTAGACGAATATCTGAATGCTAATCAAAACCATTCTTGGGCTCTAAAACAGATTGGTCCTATCACCACTGCACATTTTGCTAAGATTTTCTTTACAAAATAATAGTACTTTTCACGTAATTAAGATGCAAAGTGTCCAAACATCATTTTACACCACATAATTGACTTAAACTTAGCGAAGTCTTTTGTGAAACCTTTGAGAAGCACAATCAGAACAAAGCAACTGTAATATGTTGTATTATTCTAAATACAATGAAAGGTCATATTGACAAAACTGCTCATTGATGCTAAAAAAAAAAAAATTCTCTAGATGTGAATCATTAGAATTTAAAGAAATTAACTTCTTAATAGATAAATGTTACATACATATACACACATATATTTTTTTTTTAAAAAAGGAAGTGGTAAACTTAAGTCAAGCTAAATTTAGGCTATTATCTATGCAGCATAAATTTCACTTCTGTGTATAAATGCTAACTTGCATATTTCTCCATGGTAACTAAACTATGATTAAAACAACAGCGAAACCAGCCTTTAAAGCCACCTGTTTAACTAGGAGCAACCTAATTTACAAAAATACTTAAACTTTGAAAATTTCATGAGAATCCATATCACGCTTTTCCCAGTAGAAACCTCACTTTTCCATGAACATATAATTGTAACACACTTGGCCTTGGTTGGTAATCATTCTTTTTTAACTAGTGTAATTTTTTCATGTATTGTTCAGGCTAACACAAGTGGTATTTAAGATTATAAAGAATAAGACTCTAATAACCCTTTCTGCAAAGGAAGTTATTTTGCTTCTTTGAAGGGATTAATTTACGTAGAAAGTATCTTCACAATTTACAAAAGGAATAAATGGAAGAAATGAGAAAATCCCTAACTGAAATTCCTATTAGAGATGGGAAGCCACATTGAAACTATTTTTTGTTGAGATATTCTTGTAATTTACTAATGAAGAAAGGGAGTATTTTTATGGATGAAATTAAGGAAATAATTATAATATGCACAGGAAGAATAAAATGTAGGTATAAGCAATATTTTCTTATTTAATTATAAAACATAAAAGGAGATCTGAGTATGAATCATTTTAAACCAAGGAACTGCTTTAGGACTGATATACAAAAACCTCTTGATACAGAATCATAGTCATAATAGGTCAGGTTTAGTATGAAATATGTGACTCATATTCATGACACATTTACAGAAATGCCTCATATTAAAACTTCATTATAATCAAAAATTGATCCTCATTTCTGTCTCTTGGTTTTTACATGATGTAATGTCTAAGTCCACATTTCAAGCTGTTAAGTAATGGCGACTGCCTAAGACTCATGATAAAAAAACCTCATAAAATGTCACAATTTGTAATTTCATAAACTCTTGCCCCATCTAATCTCATATACATTTTCACAATGGATGCTAATTAGATAACAATGGCATTACTTTGAAGTCCATAAAACCTTTTGTTAAAACAAAATTCTACTTTAAAAAAAAATCTTTCCAAGATGACACAGTCAATCTCCAAGGTCATAGTTAAAATAATGGAAAGCCACTGCTAGTAAGTTTTCTAGTAAAACTCAAAAATGATTTCTAAGCAACATGTTAAATTTCCCCAAAGTTGACAATAAAGTCTTAGTAACCCAAGAAAATGCTACTAAAGCATCTTTAGACACTGCCAGATTAGAACCATATACCTATGTCTCAAAGAGCCATACGTTTGGCTGATCATCAGCCTGTTCTATGTTCATCTCAGCCAGCTTCAATGGATTAAAACAATCCACTCTAATGTTAAGTGGGATCCTCCGAATAAACCCGGCCCAGAAGCCCTTGAAGAGTTTGCATCTCCTTGACCTTACATGAAAAAAGTGCCTTAAGTCTTATATCCTTTGAAGATTATCTATTGATGCTTATACATTTTCTTCTGTGATGAATTTTTTTCTTCACCTTCAGCTATAAATTTGCTGTCTAAAGGCTCAAGGTAATTTTCAAAGAACATCTTTAAAATGTTCTAAATAATAAAAAATAATTCACATTTATAAGGAACTTAGAAGGATTACAAACCACTTTCTTACCAAAATACATGGCACATTATCCCCCGCTCCATGCCTGGCACACTTATAGAATGGCTATTTTTGGGGAAAAAAGGATGAGGATGGAGCAGTCCATCTCTGTTGTTTCATCTATAGTGGCATCTCCTAGGAAGGAAACTCCTCTTCCCTTTCTCTTTCCCTCACCCCAGCTGTCCTCATTTTAGATCAGCAACTCTTGTACAATTGAGGGCCTTAGAAACTGTCTTAGACCTTAGGTCTTAGATCACTGGGAGATAAAACTGACTGTCCCAAGGTCCCAGAGCCAATATGGGTTGGAGGGGAGTTTTGAACCAAGGAACTCCTTACTGTAAAATGGGCTTTCTATCCTAAGCACACCATGCTGCTCTCAAGTCCATGTTACATATCTTCTGGCTCTTTCAATTACATTACTACCTGTTTTTTTAAAAAAAATCTTCTTACTTTTTGGTCCTGAGTAGACTGCCACATGGTTCAACTAGAGTTGTACTGAAGGCTCCCTTTCAAAACTTAGACACTCAAGAAGATACGTTTGGAATGCTAGGCAGTGATTGCACATCCTGGTTAAGATGAACTTCTTCCATCCATTTAGCCCTCCTGCATACCTTCTTTCCCCTCATTTGTCTGACTGCCATGTACAGGATCTTTCTCCCACAAATGTTACAGTTATCCCTATGTCTTTTATTCTAAATGGCTTCTTCAACATTTGGAAGATAATTTTGCAAAACAAATGAAATAGTCAATTTTAAAAAATACTTTGATATTAATAAATGATTTAAACATGTAAGAAAACCAATTAAACAGGGATAATACATTTAAAAGAAATCTGTTTTAAAGGTCATGGCTAGAACAGAAAGAATCTATGTTAAGGACATTATTGTTTCTGAAGATAGAAGATGATCATTTCTTTATGACAAAAGTGATCCAATCTAGTATGCCATTCCCCTGAGACAGCGTTGGATCTACTTTATTCTGCTGTAGCAAAAGTTTATGAGGAGTTCACTAAAACAACAGTAATGGGTTACTGGCCTGGAATCTTGTTCTAGTCTGGGCTTGCCTCAGAAATGGCAAAATCAAAGACAAGTCTTGCCTGAGAGTCAGCAGCCCAGCACAGGGGCAAAGGTCTGGCTAAGGAAGCAAAATAGGGCATCACTTTTGCACACCAACCTAAGATGTGATACAAAGGAATCTCAAATATTAATAGTAGCTATTGATTCAAGGATAAGATTATTTTTAAGCACTAAGTATGACTCCATTAAAGGGTATGGGTTACACCTTTGTAAGAGACACATTTTTAAACTTAACCATTCATTTTAGACGGTCTTCTCTCAAAACCATTCTGAAAGAAGGTGGGAGACCAGAGATTTCATTGGTAGGTATTTGCTCTAACATCTCAAATGTGACTAGAATGTGCCTGGTCCATGTACAGAAATCAACCAGCAGAGACCCTTTGGAAGAAGATAAACATGGTCTTCTTTTAAAAAAAAAATTTCTTTATGCAAGTAATGATATAACATTTGATAAAAAAAGTAAAATCACTATTTATAAAATATCCTCATGATTTTGCTATCAAACATACTAAGCTTGCTATTTTAATTTGATTCATATAGAAGACTCATCAACTGAAAAATTAAAGCAATTGTGCGAATAATATTGTAAAGGCTTCATTTCTGTCACCCTAAAGACTTTCTATCCAATTGTGAATTAGCCTATGTCTTTCATATACACCCATTTTTCGATTTAGATGACTAATACAAAATAGACTCCAAGATTCCCTAAGGTTGGCTAATGTTCAGTTCTCTGGATAAAAAGACTCTATTACATGACTTCATTCAGAACATCCAACTCTTCCTTCTTACCTCAAGAGGATTAAGCTCCTATTCCCTGTTTACCTGTTGACCAAGCTTGCTGACATTTCCCACAAATGACTAGCTATATATTTGTTGTTGTGTCATTTCACTCATTTCCAACTCTTCTATATCCCTTTTTTTGTAGTTTTCTTGGCAAAGGTACTAAAGTGGTTTGCCATTTCCTTCTCCAGCTCATTTTCCAGGTGAGGAACGGAGGCAAACAGGGTTAAATGACTTGCCCAGGGTCACATACCCAGTATGTGTCTGAGACTGGATTTGAACTCAGGAGGATGAGTCTTCCTGATTTCAAGCCCAGTGCTCTGTCTACTATACCACCTAGATACTACACCTATCTATCTACTGGCAAGGAATTTGGCTTTACTTTTTATCTTATAACTGATCTCCTCTTGCTTTCTCTCAGAACCCACCACAGCTCTCCTTGGATTCAAATCATGGATACCTGTCCAAAACTCACATCCAGTACTGCATATGAAAAGTGTATCTATAGCACCTATATTCCATCATTCTCTATCAGTAACGCTCAGAAACCACATTCATCAGCATCTTCCTCTACCCTGTCAACCTTTGGTTTGGTAGACAGACGTGCGAAAAATAATTGGTTCTAGAAAATCCAACACATTCTAGAAAAATGACAGCAAGAACATATTTTCACATAATACTGGACAACTTGGGCAAAAGCAAACAAACAAACCATGCAGATCATTGCCTAACATCATTAGTTCACTTACTGAGTATAGATCTACTTATATTTTCAGCTTGAAACTAAACGCAGGAAAAATACAGGATCATTCCCTCACATCCTATTAGCTACCAGTAGTTATACCCCTTTCAATATTAATTGTAAAGAGAGAAAATTATCATGAATAAGTCTGATTGTGAGTACACAAGGAACATCCTGTGCAAAGAACTTGTTCTGATACATTTGATATTTTTCTTGAATGTGAAGTAGGAAAAAGGTTCAGCTAAATTTTTAGAAAATATTCTTAAGAAATAGCTTAAAACTGTTGAGAACCAGAGTGGGCAGTTCACTTAGATCCATTTGATTTTAAGTAACTATTAATCAAAAGAAGTGGAAGCAGCAGCACTGTCAGAATCGAAGGAGCAGAGAATTTCAGCCCAATGACTAAAATTTCTGATTGCTTTTAATTAGCTGAAACCTAAGACTTCTGTTTTGTTTTTAATGAAAAAGGAGGTCCAAAGTAGAATTGTGACCCTGAAAAGGAGTCCAACAACTTTCATGGAACAAGCAAAGAAAACAAAACAGGCATGCACATGGCAATAGTTAATAATACTTTACACACCAAAGTCTAACTCAAGTAGTTTGCAACAAGTCAGCTATGAACAGGCCAAAAGCAATGCAATTGAGAAAAGTTCAAATAAGGTAAACCTCAAATTAGTCATTGATGAATTACAAATGATTACAGAAATAGAAATAAAACATTGAGTCTTTTATTTCCTTGAAATCTTATACCTTATGATATTTTTCTGCCATTAATAGAGATTAGGTATCTGATCCATATTATTATATATTGCTTAATTTTATAAAAAGGGTATTCAAGGAAGAAGGCCTGTCTTTTTTAACTTTGATTCTTATTATGAACACATCTGATAATAACCTTTTTCAGACTATTTTATCAAGTTATAGCTAATGGAATTATGGGGGAAATAATTAAGAAACAACTGATATTTAAAAGAAATGCCATTACTGCTCACAATCTAACTTTCTGCTACATTCTGGGTTCTAAAAAGTTTGGGAATAAAAACTTACTGTTTGGGGAGATTATATATATTGAAGCCATTAAAGTTATTCAGAAAGAATATCTTGAGTACAAATATCTGGGCTTTTAAAAAGTAGTTGTACCACATGAATACTGAAATGTTAAAATAACTATCATCAACCCAAAGGAGTTAACATCTATGAAAACTTAAGAGTAAAAATGAAGAACGTATGCCTTCTAATTCCTTTTTATCTAAGATGAATGCTCAAGGTATGATACAAGTCAGCCTTGCCACCTCACCCTAAGTGACATAGGCCTTTTCTTTCAGATTTGCAGATAAACCTCCTGTATATACTAATTCCAACTCTTAGAAAGTAAGCTCCTTGAGGGCAGGAATAGTCCCTATTTTCTATTTGTATGTTAGCATACCCTTTACATATAGCAAGCACTTAATATCTCCTCATTCATTTACTCATTCATTCATTCATTCATTCTTTCATGTGTCTAGATTTACCCTTGCAGTAAAATTCCATCTAAAAGTAAAGACCTACATGTCTCTCCTCATGTCTAAACATAACATTTTCTACCCAGAGAAAGTCACCCCAAAGATACTTTTTTCTTTCTCCTCCAAGAACTTGATAACCCTTTCACAGAAGAACTCTTAGCCTCTATCACTTCAGGGTCTTAATATTATGTTAACAGAGCTTTGTGTGTGCAAATAATACTAAAACCAGAAATTGTGCTCCTTTCCTCGGAAGCAGCCATCTAATCTAATTGTATATATGTCAAGTCTATGTGTGCAATATGTATGTCAACAGTGCTTAAGTAATATCTTGTCTCTACTTGCTTTTGATTTCTTTGAATTCTCATATTAACCTTTCTTTTTATAGCACCGGGATTTTCCCTCCTCAAAACTTGAAATGCTCATGAGTTATTTTAGTTTTCTTGCTAAAATGCAGCAAGTGAATTGAATGTATCCATCATGCTCCTTCCTATTGTTTTTCTTTAAACATTTATTTTCTGGGTATAAGCTAACTATCTTCCCCTACTTAAATTCCAAGATAAAAAATTTACACAATAAAGCATGTAGCTGATATGTCATGCCCCTATGAGCAACGATGTCACTCACTCCAAGAACCACTGAGTGTGGTGTACAGAACTCCTCATTCCTATTTCCATCACTCAATTGAGTGTTCTGTAGAAAAGCTTTTAACCACCACATCTGGTCTTTAATAAATCACGGCACTTTGTCTTTCTGCCAAAACTCCTCCTTTATCTAACTTACATCTTCATGATGAGATAGGAAATCACACATTATGGTGGTGACAAACAATTGTAATTATGTCATTAGTAGCCATTTAGTCTACAAAGGTTCTGAAAAAGGAAATATAATGCACCATGAGAAATATAGGATAATACATTGATCACAGCTCTAATCCGCTTTTACTTCATGAGTGTAAAAAGCTGGCATAATTCGTGGGCACAGCAGGCAGTAATAGTATACCACTTTGTGAACTGTGAAGCTATTTTATTCCCCTATCTACTTAAAAAATAAAAAAGCATTTAATAGCTTGATTTAGACATAAAAGTTATTTATGATGCTTCACTGATTATAATATTTATTTTTCAACTTTTTTGTAGAAGTAACTCTTTTTGTGCTCAGAAAGAAAATGCCAGATGTGTGAATTTGGATATTATATGAATGATGCCTCCAAAGCAAAAAAAGACTGCAGTGAGCTATATTCTTTCTCTAGTTCTCCAATCATAGAAGAAGAAACTATAGAATAGGTAGGGTTTTAAGAAAATGTGTCATTTATCATGAGCCCTCTGCCCCCTGCAGTTTGGAAATAAAGAAACACAGTATGATTCACATCAAAGTGAATAGTTGTGTGTTTATGAATTTCTTAAAAACCATGGATTTTTCTAAGATGAATAAAAATCAAATGACCTAAGCCAGAATTTAGGAAGTCTATATCAACACAGACTTACAGAACCACTGAATAACCAGTCTCAAAACTAGAGAAGGAAAAGACCAAATAAGAAATGTTATGAAGTAGACTACAGGTATAGAACACCATGTAAATTTCCTCTATTGCCATCCTTAACTTCTGAAATGTTCTGGACTAAAGAAAAAATGCAAATGAAATTATTCAGAAGGAAATGTGGTTGATCTTTTGGTATGAAATTATTTGACAGAGAGATCTAGTCAAGCAATTTATCTCATACACAACCCCAAATCTGGAATTCTAGTCTGACATCTCAGAATGGAAAGTTTTCAAAGGAACTGTTTGTGTTTTCCCACCACCACAATTTATTAGTCACAAGTCAATTAAAGCAGTGAAGAAAGGAAGTAAGACTATGACATCAAATGCATTACCAGTTAACACAAAAATTTCAAATTCTGGTACTCAGAAAAAAGAACTTTTACTAATATCATCTTCTTAAACATAAATATTTTGGCAGGAATTATCTGGTGATGGATCCCTCTGGTCATTTTGTTGTTTGGAAAAGAAATGAAGTGAGAATAAAGACGTAAATGAAAGGAAACATTAGGTTGAGAGCATTTTGAGATACGGAATAATTAATCAATCTCATAATGTAGCTGTTAGACATGTGATTTGTATGAATATGATGCAATAGGATATTTGAACATTTCAATGAAATGCAATAAAAATTAAACAATCAGCATATTTTGACTGCGAATTGGACAAGGCAATTATAAAGTACTAACTATCTGCTGTTAAGTTAATTTATGCATTTACCTAGTTTCAAATTTGATCTTAACTAAATTTAATAACCAAGATCTTTTAACAGTAAAGACAAGATAAATTACTGTATCAGACAAATGGTTTAAAAAATAAACTTATAATGCTACCACATCTGAAGTTATGAGTCTCAATGTTTAACAGAAGTACTATTCTTTTTACATTTTTACATTTGAAATAGGAATATTCAGAAAATTTGGAAACATCCTCACTTTCAACTTTTTCTGGGAGAAATTTATTTGAAAAAGGTCATTGCAAATAGAAAAATACTTAGAAAACATCAGAACTCAGTGGAAGACACAGAAATAAAAAGTACAAGACTATTGGAAAGAAAATGCAATATCAGAAGAAAATAGGTTTGATATTCTGATAATGTCATTTGGAGACTAATTCCTTCCAACATCAACATCTTCAGTGACCTGAGAAAATCAACAAGAACTTAAGACTTTAGCTGTCTCCCTATTTGCCTAAGAAGGAAATCTGACTTATCATAAAATTGTTCTTGTTTATAAACTTCATGATTTTTAAAAAATATACTGTTGAAATAGACAACATCCATCACTCCTCTCGGGAACACATATTCCTTTCCCATCTTACATTCTCTAGGTTGTGCTTGTCCTTTGTTCTCAAAAAGGATCATGACGTCAAGATGATGACATGACTTGCAGCTGACTTTAATTTAAGAAAGAGATGGCTGTGCAAGGTCATCAGCCTCCCTTTCTCCTCTAGAGCCGTCTGGGTCCAGTGCCTAGATATTCATCAGGATGCCTGGAGATGGCCCAGGATGCAAAGTAAGAACCTGACCATTTTAGGCTAAGGCCTTATCAGATTCTCATTTTGAGTGAGAAACACCCATTCAATGAATAGGTTTCTTTGAAGTTACCTAAGGGATGGCCGCCTTAATAAAAAAAAAAATTCAAACAAGGAGGGGAAGACTCTCAGGGTTCTGGATGACACGAAGAAGAATGATACGATAGAGTGCCCTAGTCAGCTGCCATGGGAGCAACTATCAGTTAGTGGAACCTGCCTTTCTTGCATCAACTGAGAAATGTTTGTTCTCCTTTTATACTCCCTTATTTTACCCTATTTGAAACTAAGCATTTATTACCATAATTAAGTGCTTAATAAAACTTCTTTTTCTATCTATCATCTTGATCAATTGATCTATCATCTATCCATCTTTCTCTCTCTGTGCCAAAGAGCAGAACCCTGGTTGTAATACAAAAGTAACTCTATCACTTAGAAAATGAAAGAGTTGGAGTATGAAGCCAAGAGGGTGGTAGAGAGGCAGCAACCCAGGTGAACTCTCCAAACATTCCCCTCTAAGCAATTTTAAAATAACTCTTCAAATCAAATTTTGGAGTGGCAGAGCCAACATAAGGTTAGAGTGAGATATTTTTCCACCCTTAGACAACTTAGAAGGTTGGGAGAAGAGGTCTGTTACACTAAGGTTGGAGCCAGGCCAGAGTCCAGAAACAGTTCCAGTGATGGGCCTTGGAGATAGCTGTGAAAATGAGAGCAGCAGTATTACGAGCTCTTATTCCAGAAATGGTAAGGAGGTCATTCAAATGGTGAGAAAGAAATTATAGAGGTCTCTTTGCTAGCACTAGGCATGGCTGATGGAAATTGACAACTCTATTGCCCATAAGTAGTTCTGGGTCCCAGTTCAAGGGCAGAAAGGACTACTTATGTTCATTCACAAGGGAAAAGGGATCTTGGTTGCAGTTAGAGGAGGACAAGCATTTGTGGCTACAATAAAGCAGGGACTTGGTCACAATTTCAAGCCAAAGAGGATCACTAGCACTTATACTTGCAGAAGAGTAGTGGCCCTTCCTTGACAAAAACTAGAGCTCAGCCACCACACCTCTCCCTGGATCACACTGTTGCAAGCAACAATAACTTACAGACCCCCAGAACAAGCTCTGAAAACAGAAGCCCAAAAATGTCAGAAAGATGAAACTGCAAATACAAAGAACCTGACTATAAAAAGGTACCATAGTGCCAGAGAATGCCAAGGCATTAATTCAGAAGAAGAAAAGCACATGAAACCAGCTACAAGCAAAGATTCAAAGAAAAATGTTAATTGGACTAAAGACCAACAAGTATACCTAGAAGAGATTTTTTTTTTGGTTTGTTTGTTTTGTTTTAAGATAAGAATAATAGGGGAAAACTGTGAAAAACAAATGACAGCAGAGCAAGAAATTATGAAAATAACAGTTTAATAAAAGAGAAAAAATCTAAAGAAAATGACACCTTGAAAAAACAGAACTGGCTCAAGGTTAAAAGAGAAAAAAATTCAAGGAAGAAAAAGGAAAAGGAGGCAGAAAAATTCACTGAAGAAAAGAATTCCTTAAAAAGTAGAACTCTTTGATCCAGAAATACCAGTACTAGGTCTGTATCTGAAAGAGATCATAAAAAAGTGAAAAGGACCTACATGTACAAAAATATTTACAGCAGCTTTTCCTGTGGTAGAAAAGAATTGGAAATTGGTGGGATGCCCAAATGGTGACTGAATGAGTTGTGATATATGAATGTAGTGGAATACTACTACTCCATAACAAATGAGTAGCAGACAGATTTAAAAACAGCAACAACAACAACAAAACCAAACCAAACCTGGAAAAATGTTTATGAATTGATGCTGGGTGAAGTGAGGAGAAACAGGAGAACATTATACACAGCAACAGCAACATTGTGTGGTGATCAACTATAAAAGACATAGCTCTTCTCAGCAATACAATGATCCAAGACAATTCCAAAATACTTGTGATGAAAAATGCTATCCACATCCAGAGAAAGGACTATAGAAGCTGAATGCAGATTGAAGCATAGTGTTTTCTTGTTTTTTGTTTTTTTCATTCTTAAGGTTTTCTCCATTTGTTCTGATTCTTATTTTACAACACAAGATCTAACAACTTCTACAGTAAGGGATAGAAGGGTTTGGAATATGATATACCAGAAGTCAAAGGAACTAGGATTAAAATCAAGACTCACCTGCCCAGCAAAACTGAGTGTAATACTTCAGGGGAAAAATGGTCATTCAATGGAATAGAGGATTTTCAATCATTCTTGATGAAAAGATCAGAGCTGAATAGAAAATCTGACTTTCAAACACAAGAATCAAGAGAAACATGAAAAGGTAAACAGGAAAGGGTAATATAATCATATATTCAACAAGATTGTACATGTATGACCTCTTCAGATTGCTCGTTGTCTTGGTGAGAAGGGAGGGAAGGGAAGGAGGGAAAAAATTAGAACTCAAAAACTTACAAAATTGAATGCTGAAAACTATCACTGCATGTAATTGAAAAACAATAAAGTACTATTAAGAGAAAAAAGGAAGGGTGGAGCCAAGATAGCAGACTAGAAGGATAGACCTGTTACAGCTCTCCCCCCAAAAGCCCATAAAATACCTGTAAAAATGATTCTAAACAAATTCTAGAGCAGGAGAAGCCACAAAGCGACAGAGTGAAAGAGATTTGCAGCCCAAGTTCGCCTGGAAAGCCTACAGAAAAGGTCTATCATAGTGGGCTTGGAGCACAGCACAGCCCAGCACAGAGCACAGAGGAGTAAACTCCTCTCCCTTGATTGTGCCACCTTGGAGGAACTGAGAATTTACAGGTCCCTAAAAATATATCCTCCTCTTGACAAAGGAGTCAAAAATCAAGTAACTGGCTGGGAAAATGCCCCAAAACAGGAAAAACATAAGATTATAGAAGGTTACTTTCTTGGTGAACAGGTATTTTCCTGCATCCTTTCAGATGAGGAAGGACAAAACATACTTTTAGCGGAAGGAATCAAATTCAAGGCTTCCTCATCCAAAACCTCCAAGATAAATTTGCAATGATCTCAGGCCATGGAAGAGCTCAATAAAGATTTTGAAAATCAAGTAAAAGAGGTGGAGGAAAAATTGGGAAGAGAAATGAAAGTGATGCAGGAAAACCATGAAAAGCAAGTCAACACCTTGTTAAAGGAGACCCCCAAAATGCTGAAGAAAATAACACTTTTAAAAACAGATTAACCCAAATGTCAAAAAGAGGTCCAAAAAAGCCAATGAGGAGAAAAATACCTTAAAAAGCAGAATTAGTCAAATGAAAAATAAGGTTCAAAAGCTCACTGAAGAAAATAGTTATTTAAAAATTAGAGCACACAGAAACTAATGACTTTATGAGAAACCAAGAAATTGCAAAACAAAACCAAAAAATGAAAAACTAGAAGATAATGTGAAATATCTCACTGGAAAAACAACTGACCTGGAAAATAGATCCAGGAGAAACAATTTAAAAATTATGGGACTAACATGAAAGCCATGATCAAAAAAAGAGCCTAGATATCATCTTCATGAAATTATCAAGGAAAACTGCCCTGATATTCTAGAACCAGAGGGTAAAATAAATATTGAAAGAATCCACCGATCACCTCCTGAAAGAGATCCAAAAAGAGAAACTCCTAGGGATATTATATCCAGAGTTCCCAGGTCAAGGAGAAAATATTTCAAGCAGGTAGAAAGAAACAATTTCAGTATTGTGAAAATACAATCAGGTAAACACAAGATCTAATAACTTCTACGTAAGGGTTAGAAGGGTTTGGAATATGATACACCAGAAGTCAAAGGAACTAGGATTAAAATCAAGAATCACCTACCCAGCAAAACTGAGTGTATACTTCAGGGGAAAATGATCAATCAATGCAATAGAGGATTTTCAAGCATTCTTGATGAAAAGACCAGAGATGAACAGAAAATCTGACTTTCAAACACAAGAATCAAGAGAAACATGAAAAGGTAAACAGAAAAGAGTAATCATAAGGGACTTACTAAAGTTGAACTATTTACATTCCTATATGGAAAGATAATTCTTGTAACTCTTGAAACTTTTCTCACTATTCAGGTAGTTGGAGGAATCACACACATACACACACACACATACACATTACATACACACATACAAAGTGTACAGGATGAATTGAATAGTAAGAGATGATATCTGAAAAAAAAGGAGCAAATTATCTCTTATAAAAGAGGCAAGTAAAAGCTTTTTCAATGAAGGGGAAAAGGGGGCAGGTGAGAGGGAAAAAGTAAAGCTTATTCTTATCACATTTGACTTAAGGAACGAATAACACACACACTCAATTTGGTATGAAAATCTATCTTACACTACAAGAAAATAGGATAAATGGGTTGGAGGAGATGATAGAAGGGAGGGCAAATGGAAGGAGGGAGTAATTAGAAACACTTTTGGGGAGGATCAAGGTCAAAAGAGAGAATAGAATAAATGGGGGGCAGGATAGCATGAAGAGAAATATAGTCTTACACATGACTATTATGGAAGTCTTTTGCAAAACTACACAAGTGCAACCTATATTGAATTTCTTGCCTTCTCAGTGAGGATGGGTGGTGAGTGGGGATGGGAGAGAAACTGGAACTCAAAGTTTTAGGAATGAATGTTGAGAACTGTTTTTGCATGCAACTGGGAAATAAGAAATACAGGTAATTGGGTATAGAAATCTATCTTGCCCTACAAGAATAGAGAGAAGATTGGAACAAGGGAAGGGAGGAGTGTGATCGAAGATAGGGCAGAGGAAGGGATAATCAGAATGTACATTGTCTTGGGGTGGGGGAAGGGAGACATGGGGAGAAAATTTGGAACTCAAAATCTTGTGGAAATGAATATTGAAAATTAAAATTAATTAATTTAAAAAAAGGAAAAAGAGAATAAAATTAGAATTGAGCAAGTGAAAGTTAATGATTCCATAAGACATCACGAAACAATAAAACAAAGTAAAAAAAAATGAAAAAAATAGAAGAAAATATGAAATATCTCATCAGAAGAACTGAACCAAAAAACAGGTTGAAGGGAGACATCCCCAAATGAAAACTCCTAGGAATGCCACAGCAAAATTCCAGAGCTGCCAAATCAATCAGAAAATATTCCAATCAACTAGAAAAAAACAACTAAGAGATCATCACATTAAAGGAGTGGAGGAGTTGGAATTGGAATATGGTATTCCATAAGGTAAAGGAGTTAGAATTACAACCAGGAAAAGCCAGCCCAGCAAAATTGAGCATAATCTTTGAGACCAAAATAATGGATATTTAATGAAAGAGAGGACTTTTAAGTATTCCTGATGAAAAAAAAGCAGAGATGAGTAGAAAATCTGACATTCAAAAGCAAGACTTAAGAGAAGCATAAAATGGTAAATGTGCACACACACATATACACACTCAGTGCGGTAATAGAAATAGAAATTTTACTCAGTAAGTTGTCAAAGATATGAGAGGGAGGGAAAGAATTTGGAATTCAAAATTTATAAAGAAAAGAATGTTAAAAATAAATAATGAATTTAAAATCGAGCAGGGTTGAAAATGTTGATTAGCAACTACATCATCAATTGGGAAGTTAACTAAACACAGGAAACCAACTACAGCCTTACTTATTCCATCAATATTGACTCAACCAAAGATAATCAGAAATTCACCCTTTCTCTTTAATTCCACAGATTCACCAAATGAAAATAATTTGCAAATTTAAAATGAAATATTTACTTGTGGAGGATTTACAGAAAAACACTGATAAATGTTTTCACAGGGTAAGAATAAGTGATAGATTGGTTCAAATTTATATAACTGAAAGTGTGGGTATTAAAAAAATACACATGGAGGATTATAAATAAATATATGTACGCTATCTTGTACTGCCATATTATAATATATTATATTATAACTCTTCTAAGGTAGATAGTGATATTGTTATAATCATATCATATCATAGTAACTTCCTGTGGAAGGTACAGACAACCATCACCCCCGGAATTTACTGATTGGGCAGCACCCACTACGAACTGCAAATGTTGTCGAAAGAGAAACTATTTGTGAGGATGACAATGATGATAGCAATGCAGCATTTACATAGCTATTTAAAATTTTAAAATAATATCTCATGATCCTTACAACAGCTCTGGGAGGTAGGTGCTATTAATATCCCTATTTTACAGATGAGGAAACTGAGAAAAACAGAATTTAATGAGTTGCCCAAGGTCAGACAGTGTTTGAGTAGGATCCAAACTCAGGTCTTCCCGATCCAAGTCCAGTGTTCTATCCATTGTACCACCTAGCTGCCTCTATGCAATGACCTATAAAAGATTTCCAAACCTATCCTTCAAAGAAATTCTAGAAGCACAGCAAAGGTAAGAGAGACATTGGCTGCGCAGAAGAACATGGAATATTCCCACACACCAATTGTTACTGGTCATTCACTTGAGGTGCTGCTGGCACTAGCCCACATGGCTGAAAAACAGAGTGACTGGGGCAGCAATGGCACAGTGGATAGAGCATGGGCCATGGAGTCAGAAGGAACTGAGTTCTAGTCTGGCCATAGACAATAGTTATGTGTCCCTGGGCAAGTTACTTAACCCCAAATGCATTGAGAAAGAGAAATGACAGAATTCCTGGATAATGGAACTCTGTGTGTCTTGGCACTGGTTATGAACAAAATGCCTAGAATGCTCCTCTTCCTCATCTTTGCTTCCTAGAATCCCTGGTTTCCTTCAAAACTCAACTCAAACTTCACCTCCTTCCTGCAAGGAGCCTTGCCCCAGTTTTTCTACTTGTGTGTGCTTTCTGCTCAAAAGTGACCTTCCATTTTCTCTATATGATTTTGCATATACCCATTTATATACACTGTCTCCACTCTTGGAAGATTAGCTTCTTGATGTTAAGGGTTGTTTTTGCTTTGCTTTGAATTCTAATATTTAGCACAGTGCCTGGTACATGATGAGATCTAATAAATTTGTGTTGATTCATTAATTGCAGTTCTGGATGGAAGAGGCTTGCTTCTACAGCAATCCCAAGTTAGTTTTCCTTGTTTGTATCATCTACACCCTAAATGTAGAATCATAAAGCTGGATGTCTCTAGGGTGAAAGCAAATGGGACTAAGAAAAAAGTCTAGACATACACAAACTAGCAACCTCAAAAGCACTTTCTCTCCAAGGGAGAATCAAGTTAAAGGGTGACACTAACACTGGGGAAAACCCTGGAAATACAGATTTATCTTAAATAGATTTTTTTAAATTTCTTATTATCATAATAAAATATAGACGTAGAAATGAGTGGCAGAAATTATTTTAGTGCAATCCCCCTTTATAGATTAGGAAACTGAGGCCCAGAGAGATGAGGTGAGATGCATAAGGCCACATGGGAAATTAAAAAAAGAAGTTAGAATTTTCTCTCAGGCCCTCTGACTCAAAATGCAATGCTATTTCCACTATGCCACACTATTCTTGTTAATAGACTCCCATCTTTCCTACTTCTCCTCTTCATTCAAAGTTCAGGGAAAAAAAATAATTGACTGATTTGGTTCTCGTTTTAGCAAATTCAGTTCAATCCAATTTAGTTTCATTTGTTTGTTTTGTTTTTGTTTTATACTCTACCCAAAAGTGTTTCTTCAGTAAATGACTTGGTCCACTTTGAGCCAGGGCATCTTTGATGGAGACTGGATGAGTCGTAGGAGAGATGCTCTGACTTAATTTCTCTCATATTTATTGTACCTTTCATACAGAAGCTTTGTTTGGGCTAAGTCCTAATTTTCCTGGTAATCAACTCTAAAGAGATGTGACTAGAAAAAAAAAGGAAACCTTCCGTAAAAAAATGGTGGAATAGAGAAACTTGGAATTCAAAATTAAAACAAAATGTTAAACAAAATAAAAATATTTTAAATGGTGAAATGTAAAGCTGAAACTGATGATTCATAAGGAAAAAGTGAATTTATTCCACAATTTAACAGGTTGTACCATGAGAAATAACTAATACAACTTGGTTATTATCTTTCAGCCACGATAACCCAAGCACTACTACTGATATTTTTAGGACAACTTTAACTCCTGATGTTGATCTAAAGAAGACTACTTGAACTGAAAAAGATACCCACGTAGGCAGCCAAGAGCCGAGGGGATACTAAGGAAGAGATGAGAAAAACCTGAGACCCCTCACTTGGTTTAACCCTGAGACTCTCAACTATTCCTCAGTCTCATAGGGACATAGGTACATTACGACTTCAGAAAGACTAGATGAGGTTTCTAAAACCATTTTACAAAGCCATTAAGTACAAAAAAACCCACCCAGAAGCATAATTGTTGACTTAAAATATGCAGGCAAAAGTCATGGTAAATAACAATAATTTGTGTGCGATATTGTTCCGTGGAGCATTTCAAAGAAATCCAGCATACAATTTTCAAGAAAGTGCAGGCAAATTAATTGTATACTTTCACCTTTTATTCTCGTCACACATGAGAAGAAGAATAACATTTTACCCCACATGGAGTAGCTCGTGTGTAGCCAGCAATTTTGAAAGAACCCCAATCAATAATATCACCTGAACCTGAGATTAGATTAAATGGGAGACAAAGGAGGGATAAGAAGCACATGCTCTAAGAGTCACTGTCCTGGGTCCAACCGTTTTCTTTTCCCAGGGCTGTCGAATAGGCTGTTCAACAGGAGCAGCCCAGAATCCCTCATCCAGGTAGAGATGCCAGTCACCAGTGCTCTGGAGAAAAGGGTCAAGGGCCCCTTTTACAAATACGGCATTGTTTTCCCCCTCCATTAGGGAATCCTTCATTTCTCTGATGTTACTTTTGGAGCCCAAGCCTGGTACTAACAAGAGCGAGCTTACATATCTTCCCTTAAGTCTATGAGGTCACATGTTGATCTTTGCAACTCAGAGATCACAAGCACAGTCTCTCTCAGGCATCTCCTAAAAGTTAAGTATCAATAAGACTTGTAGGCTAAATGAAGAGAGCCCAACCCTGGATGGGACCCATGTTGATGCTGATCTTGTGTCCTGTTTTCTCATCCTGTTCTTCATGCTTTACAAACCAGAATCGGATGCTCCCCCACCCCCTTCCCTGTTTTTGGACTACTGCGAGTTTTTACATCTAAATTTTTCTGATGACACATGAATGAAAAGGGGAAAGAGGAGGGGAGGAAAGGAGGATAACATTTATTAAATGCCTTCTATGTGACAGGTACCATGCTAAGGGCTTTACAAATCAATGTAACATGTATTGCAATATCACAGTGTAAAAAGGGTTTGAAGTTAAATCTAAATGTAGCAGTATACTCCTTCTGCTCTTTAGTTAGTGAAATTATATACCTCCCCTACTGCATGACACACACCAACATGGCTATCACTTTAAAGGGTTCAAAAGTAATGTCCTTTACCTTGCTTCTTCTTTCCTGGGGGTCACCAAAATGACAACTTGTTTTCGGTAGGATGTCTGGGGCTTAGCTTTTTTTTTATGAAGGGGGGGAGTAAATTATATAAAATCATGTTTCTAATACTTAAAAAGACTAAAATAGTTTCATCCCTTCATAACCTGTCATCATGTATGTTACTCTAAAATTAAACACATATGGTCCAAAGCAGAACTCCGTTATGTACCATATTATGCAATTATCTCTTCAATTTATTACCCCTCAAAATAGAAAAAGATTAGCCTGTGTTTCTAAAGACTGGGTAAACATATGGCCCAAGGATCCAGAGATGACATGCTATCTTTAAAAGGAGTTCCAAGACTAAACAACATACAATACTCTTTTTTGTACGGCCATATGTGGTATCAGGGCTCTGATATACAGTCGATCTGTATATATCTTTTTGCTTCCTGGCCATATCTTTGATACAGTGAAATGCTCCTGCTGTCAGACCATAAACGGCCCAGAAATTGCTACAAAAATCTACATCCTGGCATTTCCCATTAGCGTTACTGCTCTCCTGCTCTGTTTAATCCATAAGGAAAAGGTTCACAGTTATCTGGATGCTCCAACAAGAATTATCTGTGTCACTACAATTCAAGTGCTTTGTTCCAGGCTTCCCACAGTAGCCTGGGTACATCCCATTCTTCACATTACCCAGTGATTTCAGGGCCTCCTTTGAGAACCTCAGCTTGATCACCGTCCTCTTCTTCCTTGTCAGGAAGCAGAAACAGGGAAGCACCCTTCCCTCCAACTATATTAAACATTATTATAGCGGTTCCCAGCAGTGCACAGGGTAGTGAGGGGGTCTGACAATGAACCCATTAGAAAATCCTTTCTTTAGGGGGGTGAGCAACTTGGTTATTTTAATTTGTAACCAGGGAATTTTTTATATTATTTTCACAAAGCTGCCAACCCTAAAAGAAATGTTGCAGAAACAATGAAAACTGGAATTTCTTTAATTGTCTGTTTCTCAGTAAAGAATATAATAAATAAAATCTAAGTCCTGATTCATTTATTTGTTTTGCTAGACGGAAAACCATATCTTAAGAAAGGATGGTGTAAACTCAGCTTATAGAAAATAGTTACCATTCACAAGGGTCATTAATGTATACTCTGAGAAATGAATGTCTAAGGTCAGGAGATATTATAGACCTGGGTGGCTATCTGGTGAAGTGTAATAATACTACAGTAATCCTGTAATACCAATGGTTGCCTGCATTCATAATTGAAGAAAATGTTTGATTTCGGTTATAGGTTAACTGAAAAGTAAAATACTATTTTTCTACCCATCTAAGTTCATGGATTTCCTGACACTGATCTGAGGTTAGGAACAAGTATCCCATGTGGAACCACAGATTTCCAAAGACCATATTTTGGAGAATTTACTTCCTAATGGATATTCTATCACCAATACCCTATCATCATTTTCTAGGATATTGCCAAATTTTTCTTTCCAATGCCATTATATGGCTAATGAGGAAACTTTCAGACAAAAAATTTAAAATGACTTTAATAGGCTTTAAATTGTCATGCTGCAATTCTTACTTATTTTCAGTTCATAAAGACAATTCACTTAGTTTGCTACAAACAGAATAACCAGTTTATAAAAAGACAGGACAGGGGCCAAAGGATTGGACTAAACCATTCCAAGGTTACATAGGACCTAGTCTTGTCTCCTGGGGTGTTATATAGAAGGAAATGATGGTCCTTGAAAAACCAATCATTCCAATGTCTAGAAAAGATCCTTAGAAGAGACAGACTCAATGAGCCAAAAGTTATGGCTACGTTCCACAATGCACTAAATCTCTAAATAGGATGATTACCAAGGGTATGAACTTGTTATTTAATTTTCATCATCAGATACATGCCAACATGGAAAAGAACAGAAAAGATGATACAGACATTAAAGTCCTCCTACCAATAACTGAAAATTATTGGCTGACATAATATCAGGTATCAGACTAAATTTAAAGACATCTAGGTGCTAAAGTCAGGAACATTTGAGTTCATCTAATGCCTCTGACACAAAGATGTGTGACCTTTGGCAAATCACAACGTGTGGCTCAGTGTCTACATCTGTAAAATGAGAATAGGAATAGCACTAACCTCCCAGGATTATTGTGACGCTAAAATGAGATAATATTTGTAAAGCATTTTGCAAACCTTAAAGCCCTATATAAGTGCTAGTTATCATTACCGTCCCATTATATATTATTGTTCTATACTAATATTATTATAACATTGTATTATTATATATTATATATTGAATGATGGATTGATACAAATTAACTAGGGATTTATATATTTATATTATTTTTAATTTAACTAACTGGGTATTGGTCCTTTATCGTGTGACTAATGATATCGAGAAATGGCTCTTCAGGATCATAGTAGGGTGGTTGGACCTGGAGTACAGGTTCCTTGATGTTAAATGCACCTGATACTTAGGAGCTGTGTTGTCCTGAGCAAATGGCTTAACCTGTCTTGATCCAAGTTTTCTAATCTGTCGGTTGGTGCTAAAATTCCCTACAGGATCTCCCTAAAAGATTACTGTGATCCTCACAGAAGACAATGTACACAACATACTCTCAAACAGTAAAGTGTTATATAAACACGAGTTTTAGTCAATGGTATTATCATTACTAAGTTAGGTGTAAGTCCATCAATTCACAAGAAATTCACAAGAATTAATAGTATTTACTATGATCAAGGAACTTGGCTAAGCACTGAGGGTGCTACTAACAGAAAAGGACAACAGTTCTGTCCTCAACAGGCACACATTCTAATGAGGAAAGCAAGTCATAGGAAAGGTTTCAGCTGGAAGTCAGATGCCCCATTACCCCCTAATTAAATAGTCTTTGAGAAAACCAATTTGTAAAAGAACAGGGGGAAAATACGTGTGACAGCACTGTCAGTCCACTAATTTCTGTTCTTAAATACATTTTCTTTTTTGTTGTCGTTTTCATGCACTGAAGTGTTCCATTGTATCCCTCCTCACTTCCATAGAAAAAATTAAAAAAAAAAAGAAAAAAACAGTCCATTTGTTTGGGAAGTTTTTAATTCTCCAATCAATGATCAATTTTTGTAAAGATGACATGAATGACTGAAAAAAAGTTATATTCCTTTCTGTTCTCATTCAATTTTCTTCAGAGGAACAGAGTATGTAACTTTTCTAAGAGTCTATTCATCTCCTTGAATTTTTTCTTATTATTTAATGGATTTATCTAGTTATAAGAAGGGAAAATTGGTGTCCTCCACTAGTATGGTTTTATTGTCTATTTTCTCTTGTATTTCATTTAACTTTCATGAAGTTAGATGCTATGCCATTTGGTGCATATATGTTCAGTATTCATATTACTTCATTATCTGTGGCTCCATTAACCAAGATATACTTTTCCTGCTTATCCTTTTTAATTAGGTCCATTTTTGTATTTGCTTTGCCTTAGATTATGTTTATTACTCCTACCTTTTTCACTTCAGCTGAATCATAATAAATTCTGCTCCAGATTATAATTTTACCTCTGTTTGTGTCTCTGTTTCAGTTGTCCTTATAAACAATATATTTAAGGATGTTGATTTCTAATTTATTTCGCTATTTGCTTCCATTTTACGGGTAAGTTCAACCCATTCACATTCAAAATTGTGATTACAAACTCTGCATTTCTCTCCATCCTATTTTCTTCTGTTTATCCTTCCCTCACTCTTTTTATCCTGTCCCTCCTTTAAAGTGTGTTTTGCTTCTGACCACTGCCTTCTTTTATCTACTCTCCCTTTTATTCCTTGCCCTTTTTCTTGTACTCTTCTCCTCCTGATTCCCTGCTTGGTAAGAGAGATTTGTATTACCAATTCATTTTATATATTATACACACACACATATACATACATACATACAACACACACATATATATACATATATGTATGTATAATATATATATACATATACACATATGTATATGGATGTATGTGGGTATTTAAGTATATATGGATATATATGTATGTGTGTTTTCCCTTTTTAAATCAATTTAGATGTGAGTGAAGTTCAAGTAGAGCCCACACCCCTATCAGTTCATTCTCATGAAAAATGAGATTTTTTGATATTTTATTCATTTTTTCCATTATTTTAACTTTGTTTTAGTGTTTCTTGATATCTCATGGAGCCATTAGCTTTCACTTCCCAACTAATTTTTAAGGAATTTTTCTCTTCAGTGAGCTTTTTAATCTCTTTTTCCATTTAGCTAATTCTGCTTTTTAATAAGTCATTTTTATCAGTACTTCTTTAATTCCTCTGGCCAATTCTGATTTTTAAAGTGTTATTTTCTCTGTGTGTCTGTGTGTGTGTGCATTTTTTTGATGTTGTTCAGTTGTGCCTGACTTGTGATGACCTCACAGACCATATTTTCTAGTGGGTTTTCTTGGCAAAAATTCTTTGAGTCGTTTCCAATTTCCTTCTCCAGTAAATTAAGGCAAAAATTTGACCAGGGTCATATAGCTAATTAGTATCTGAGTCTGGATTTGAACACAGGTCTTACTGACTTCATGTCCAGTGCTCTAAACACTTTTACCAAGCTATGTTGTCTTTTCATATTTTTCTTCCTTTGCATTCATATTTTAACCTAATTTTTCCTCTAACACTTATCTGATTTTGAAAATCAAAATTGTTTTTTGCTTTTCTAGGAATTCTTGTTGTACTTGTATATAATATATACTTTTATTGGAGGCTTTGCCTATAGCTGTTTTGACTTCATTGTCTTTTTCTGAGTTTGTGTCTTGATATTCCTTGTCACTAAAGTAGATTTTTATGGTCAGGTTCTTTTGTGTTGTTGTTTGCTCATTTTCCCACTCTATTTCTTAATTTGGAACTTAATGCTGGACTCTTTCTCAGCATGGTGCTTTCTCAGCAGGAACTTTGTCTCAAGCTTTAGTCCTTTTTGCACTTCTGTTTTCAGTGTTAGTACCAGGGGGAGATGGGGCTGGAATTTTTCAGGGCTTCCAAGATGGTGTGAACTGGGAAGCACTGTGGTCACTGGTCTCTTGGTCTGCACATTATTTCTCACCAAGGAAGGGCCCTTGATCCCTTGAAAATGTAATCAATACTTCTCCTTAGGTTCCCTCCTCCCTTGTGACCTCCTGGGGTCCTTGTTCCCTTGAAATCAGAAATAATACTGCTCCTTAGCACTCGTACTCCCTCTTGACAAATATGATCCTCCCTGCCCTTGAAGTATGACCCAGAAGTGAGGCTGTCAAATAGCTTCTGGTCCTGCATACAGTGCTAGCACAGGAGTATACTGTAATCTCTTTTTGACCAGTTGCCAGGTGCCTTTACTGACTCTGGCTAGAGACCTCCCAAAGCTACCACTGCTTTTTTCACCTCCACTTAGTTCCACTAGTGGCACTTCCCACATGTGGGCTCCAGACCAGCCTCTTCCTCCATGTCACAGGTCTCTCTTTCTATATTGTTTTGGGCTGGAAGAATGTCTCACTCTGACCTTTGGTTGGCTCTGCCATTCTAGGATTTTGTTTAAGGTATTATTTTAAAGTTGTTTGGAGGGGAATGTTGGGAATTTTCTCTACCCTACCATCTTGGTTCTGCTTCCAGAAGACTTGTCCTTCCCATTTCTAAAATTCAGGTTTATCCAAGGATATCTCTGTACTGTAGTCTGCTATTAAAAGGTATAGTCAAAAAAAAGATTTAAGATTGGTTTTTATTATGAAGTTATGGTAAACCTAAAATTAGAGCCTATCTTAAATTTTTTAAAATTGCTTATATTGTCTTCCCATTCATCAAAAATTTATTCCTCATGTCTTTTTAATAACAAAAAGTATAACATATGTATTTGATCAGTGTTTGCATGTACCGACGAACTAATGACAAAATAAATGTCAAGTGCTGTTGAAGTACATTTTTAAATAAAATCTCTAAACGAACATTTGATGTTAGTATTATATGTCAGTTTCTGTGTTTGGTAGGAATGTATCATGGAAGAATCATAACTTCAATTGGAATATTCTTTTGTGCCATGACAGCTTACCTTTTCAAAGTTCCACTACTCATCATATTTTTTATCCTTTGCATAAAAAAGCAATAAATGTCTTTTTTCCCTGAAAGGGTATTTTGTATGCAGCTCTTCTTAAGAATTGCCGGTATTTGTCTATCTCCTCAACGACTTCTCAGGTAGCACCACTACAAGCGATACACTGATCCTTATCACTTTTCACGTGTGACTTCACATGGTAGTAGAAAAGAGAAACAGATGAGTTGTTGGCTCTGACACATAATGCTTTTAACATTTGCTTTAGAGGTGACAGTATTGAGGAATTAAAGAGGTTACAAGGCAATATCAGTATGTCTGAATCAGGGATTGGAGCTGCTATTGGCAAGGCAAGTACTTCAAAAGATTTCCCCAGATTTCTGATTTGTTGCCCTATTTGTATGCTTGTTTGCTTGTCTACTTACTTTAAATCTTATAACCTCCTCATAAAAGTCTGAAATATGCCCTATGGTTCCCAGAGGGAGCTTTATCTGGATTTATTTGTTTTTAATTTATTATCAATAGACACATCCCCCTCAAAAATTAACCCATAGAATCATATTTTATGTCACCCCAAAAAAGCAAGAGTGCTTTTTCAGGTATCACTGAATATTCCCTTCTTTGCCTGATCCTGTTAATATCTATTATTTCTGAGATAATTTAAGATTTATTGAGTATTATACGAATGTGATCTGCTTTAATCCATGTGACATCCCAGGGAGACAGGTGCTGTTATTAACACCACTTTACAAATGAGGTAACTGACGCTGGAGGAGATTGAATGACTAACTTGGAGCCAAATGCCTAGTAGGTTTCTGAGACTGGATTCAAAGGCAGGTCATCCTGACTACAAGTCCAATGCTTGATGCACAAAAGAATACTTCGGATAACTTTTTTTTATAATCTTATTGGCCTTGAGACAAATAATGCCCTTCCTCTTTTAACTCTTCAGCAGCTACAAAAAGGAGAAAATACACATTATAAGTGAGGTTCCATGCATATGCACTGTTGGTGGATCTACAAACTGATCCCAATATTCTGAAATACAATCAGGAACAGAACTAGAAAGGTCACTGCAATGTATGTATTTCTTTGAAATAGCAATCGAGCTGAAGAGAATCCACTTGATAAAGGAGGTCAAAGACAAAGTAACAGGTCACACGTGTGTACATACACACACACACACTCACACACACGTTTATTTATAGCTGCACTTTTTGTCATAATAAATAACTAGAAGCAAAACTGATGACCATCAAATGGGAAATTGCTGAACGGATTGTAATGTATAGCTACCATTTTTATAGTGCTTTAAGGTTTGCAAAATGCTTTCATATATGTTTTCTCACTTGGCCGTCACACCAGCCCTGTGAAGTAGGTGCTATTAGAAAGGATAAGTGATTGGTCTAAGGTTGTGAAGCTAACTAGTGTCTAAAGTATGATTTGTAGTCAGGTCTTCGCGATGCCAATTAAGAAACAACAAATATGAAAAATTCAGAGAATACAGGTGGAGTTGTAGGAACTTAATGCAGACCAAAGTAAGAAAAATCAGAGAAGCATTAGATTGTGAGCTTCTCCAAAAAAGGAATTGTCTTTTACCTTAATTTGTATTTTCATTACTTAGCACAATGCCTAGTATATAGCAGCAGTCTAATAAATACGGACTTAGTGATTTAATCTAAACATAATTATGTAAGGCTAACAGCACTGAAGGACAGATCTTTAATACAATGACAAATAATAATCTCAGAAAAGTGATGATGGACATGTCCCACTCTTCTTTCCAATCAGAGACCTGCTAAAGAATTGATGAGAAATGAAGCAGATAATTGTTGGACGTAGTCAACCTGTTGGCTGGTTTTATTGAGCTGTGTACTTCCTTGTTACAAGGGAAAACCCAATTCAAAAAAGATGGGGGAGTGACAATGGGGAGGGTGTTGGGAAATTAATGTTAAATGACATGATATAAAAAAGAAAAAATTTCAAAAAAGTAAAGCATTGAATCTTTTTTCCAAGTAAAACTCCCAGGAATATGTATTTGTGTGTTGTAGTCTCTTACTGTAGTAATAAGTAAAGGAAGCATCCATTCTACAGCCGCACATGTCTAGGTATGCCTAGGAACATAGGTGCAACTATATTCAACTCATCAAATGGATGAGAGAAAAGGATAAGGTAGGGTGAGAGGCAGGAGATGTGAGGAAAATAAACATATTTTGGACTAAATATGCCTATCTTGTTAAAAATGTCGTCCTGCTTAATATAGGAAAGCCTGTTACAGAATTAATGTACCACCTGTCCACAGGTTTAGTAATAGACGAGGAAAAAAATAGAAATAGAAAGTATTGGAAGAATGTGCTCTCTTGGTATACAAAAACAATTGACCATGATTATACCTACAATGTCTATTAATGTGACATTTATTTGCTTCTAAGAATAGATAGGAAGATTGAGGGCAAAATTAAGCCAAGGAATCATCCCACCTAAGGAAAAGGAAGCCGTGATTCTCAGTCCACAATGCTTCAGAATTCTGGAGAGAACAAGACCACTATGTCTAATTGTGGAAAAAAAGAAAATACAGAAGTAGCACAGTGCTATGTTCTTCCCCCATAAATAGGGAAAACAGGTCTAAATTCTTAATGCTGTGATCTTAGGAAAACATTTACTCTTATTTAAGAGATCTCACAGGAAGAGACCACAGAGTAAATGATGCCCAATTTCATAACTAAGAGGTGCTTCATCATGGGGAATTCCTATGACCAGGCTAAGTATTTTTTCGACAAGTAAAGCAGAAAATGAGATGTTGTGCTGTTTGTCACTTGTGGCCCCCAGTTCATTCACATTTATCCCCTCATTATCAAAAAGCCACACTTAAGTGCCTGTCTAGGGCATATTTTCTAGGCTTAGAGGCCCAAGAATATCAGACAACAAATTAATAACCCACTATACCTTTCACAGCTTAGACAGCCTCACAAATTTAACCTATGACTTACTGATTCAAGGGACCACAGAAAAAGGATGAGATTGTATTCTCAATTAGTAAGAAAAGAGATGGATAGGGGAATTCCCCTTTGTAATAAAGAAATCCGCACCCTCCCTGAAGACTTCCAGACCTGTTTTAACTTGCTTCTAAGCAGTGCCTGTGGAAACAGGTAGACTCTGATTGAACAGATGTACATGTGTGTGAATTGAGGGAGATCAATGAGAAAAAAGGTTTCTGCCCTGAATTTCTGCTTATTTTAGGGGGCTGACAAATTCATATGGCTTTGCCTCCCTCCAATAAATGAGACAGATGAAATAATAAGCAGGAAAAGTAGAAAAATGCCTTTTTAAATGACCAGATTCATAGGATTCTGATCTGTATACAATCACTGGAATACTGTAAACCAGGGTGTTTTATTTTGCAAATAAAAAACCATCACCCCAAGAGATCACACCGATAGGAACACTGTGCAGATGCCCAATGCTCTTGACTCCAGAGTTTGTTCATTCCACTACACCGCAGCACACTTTCTAGGAAGGTGGCTGTTGTTTGTTGGTTTGTGTATGATTGTTGATCGATCAGCAGAATCCAATAGCTTTGTTGTTTTGTTTTCATATCTGGAGCAGGAATTAACACTCCACTTCTACTGTCACATGGAGAAGAGTGATATAGTATCTTCTCTTAGGCTTTCACCTTTTTTTCTCTTCTTCTGCTAGCATATGTGGAATCTAAAGAGTTCTGGGACTGTAATCAGAGAATCATAACCAAGCTATTTGGAAGTGTGTGCAGTTTTCATTTTAATTCACATATTTAAGCATCTTTTATAAAATTATATAAACACTGAAAAACAGTCAATATCCACAGACATGGAAAACAATTAGTAAGCAATGTATCTACTATGCATCTCCCGTCCATCCATCCATCCATCCATCCATCTATCTTTTATGCTTTCTTTCTTAACTCTCTTGTTAGTTTAAATTAAGTATTTCCACTTTGATTAATAGTGCCTTTAGTTAAAGCTGGCTCTTAGTGTCACAAAATTTGTGAAATTCAAATATACTTGATGAAAATTTCAACACATTTTCACAAAAGCATAGCATGTTAGAGGACTACCCTAAAGGTTATGCAGTGCCTTCATTTCAAAACATAAGCTTTTATATCACAGCCATTTTCATATGTAACTACCCTCATGATACAGAATATCAGAAAAAAACAATTGATGCAGTACCCACCTATAGACAGTGAAAGTAATATCCTATCCTGCTTGTCCCCTACCTCCCTCAGTCAAAATGAGACTTTTCTCTTGCTTTCATCTTTACCAATTTTTAAAATTTAATCTTTTTTTCTCTTCACATCCATTTCCAACGATATCACTGCCCCAACCTTAGGATCAATCCTTTATTGTCTAGATGAAATAGCTGAGTCTCAGAAGGTTGCATTTTGCCTTTTCTTGGTCACAAAGAGGGATTAGTCTTGGCCCCAGAAGGAAGAGGCAGAAGCTATGGGTAGAAGTAGCAGAGCAGAATATTGAGACTTCATGTCCTAAGCATTCGAGCTCTCCAGAAGTGAACTGGACCATCTCAGGAGACAGGGGATTTCTTCTCACTGGAGATTTTCAGGCAAAGTCTACATGGGTAATATGAAAAAGCAGTTCTCACTCAGGCACATGTTGGACCAGATGGCCTCTGCAGTCACTCATGACTGAAATTTCTGGGATGCCCTGACTCTAATGCAGCATTTGACACTGTTGACTTTCCTTGCTCCTGAATTATCTTTTCTTCCTTTTGTTTCCTGCCCAGGCCTTCTTTTTTCTACTTCTATACTCTTTCCCTTGATAATTTCATTTACACACCCATGGGTCCAATTATCACTTCCACATTGATAACATGTATGAGTGTATACATGGAGAAATACACAGAGAAAGAAAGAGGAGAGAAAAGGGGGAGGGGGGGAATACTACTTGGAAATAGATGATCTGCAAACAAAATATTTTCTCCAAACTCCAATCTTGCATCTCTAACTGCCTTCTAGATATCTCTACCTAGGTGTTCTCCTATTGAAATGCTTGAAATTCAATTAGTCAAAAACTAAACATATCACCTATTTCCCAAACCTGACCCTCGTCGTAACAAACCTTTTTCTATTGATGTTATAACAAAAAACCGGTGTGACTGTTTTCATTAAATTTGATGAAGATTCATAAAATCATAGATTTGCAAGCACAAGGTCTAGTTCAACTTCCCTCTTTTATAGGTTAGGAAAATTGGGCCCAATGAATTACTCAAAGCCACACACACAAGTTGTTAGTGGCAAAGCCAGAATTCAAAACAATTTATTATACCATTAAAAAGCAGTTTTGTTTTCAAGCAATAATAATAGAATGCAAAGTCTAGAAGAACATACTTCCACAGAACTTTAAAGGTTGTAAAAAAAACTTTGAATATATAATAGAATGGGAGCCTCCCAACACTAAAGTCAAGTAGGGATCCAACTTTCGGTCTTCCTCGGTCAGGAGCACAAAGCTCTGCATGCAGCAAGAACTTCAGAAATGTTTGTTGATTGAGATGAATGGAATGGAAGTGAACTGGATTGTGTGCTGGTTCTGGAATCCATAAGAGCAATGAGGTGAATAACGAGATTAGGATTCTCACTACTCAATAGAATCCAATGGCTCCCTAGAACTTCTGGTATCAAATATACAGTCCTAGGTTTCCTGCATAAGCTCTTCACCACCTTCCCAGTGTTCTTAAACTCTGTCATCATTATACACTCCATTCTCCAAGCATGCAGGACTATTTGCTCTTTCCCCATACCATAACGTCATGTCTTGTCTATACTTTTGCACTCACTGGCCCCATCCATGGAATGTTCTCACTCCCCACTCCTATGTCCTTAAATCCTTCACTTCCTTCAAGACTCAACCCAAAGACCATCTTCTACAGGAAGCATTTCCTGGTGCCATAAGTCGCTACTGCTTTCCTCTCTAAGGCTATTTTCCATCTACTCTTCATGTATCTTGGATATACTTACTTATGGTCCACGTTGTCTCCTGTATTAGAATGTAAGTTCCCTGAGGACAGTTACTGTTTTTGTTTTTTACTTATGTGATTCACAATCCCACGGTGCCTGGTACAGAGTAAACAATAAATGCTCACAGACAGAATGACTGATTCTCCTGGAGTTCCTAGTCTAGAAGAGTATTTTAAAAACTAGCTCATTATTTCAATTGTCTGCCATTTAACCTTCTAACGAAGTGAAAGGCTACATGCAGTTCAATATCCAAAGCATGAACAGTTTCAAATTATCTCACTAAAAAGGAACATAATGTTTCTGAAGCTGAGGTGTGTGTGTATGTCTATGTGCGTGTGTGTGTGTGCACGGGTGTCCTTTTACATGGATTTTTAGGATAGGTATCACGGAGGGAGATTTGAGAATGGAAATAACTGACAGGAAGGGTCATAGCTTCATTACTTCTATTTCTAAAGATCACTTTAAATGTTTTCTATCTGATATAAAACCCAAGTATTAAATATGTAGCTTTTAAAATAAAATTTAACATTTAAATTTGCTTCCATCCAAGTGATTCATACATCATTTCAACTTTCCTCTTCAAACACACAAATAAGTACACAGCTCTCGGCAGGACCCTTGGTGGTAATAACTGTACAATCTTTGGAGTACAATGGGGTTGTTGGGTTTTTTGTGGCCAAATAAAGGACTCTAAATGGAATAAGCATTTGGTATGATTAGCCGATTCACTCTCATATTACAGATGAAGGACACTGGCGATACTGTTTAGAAAAACTGGCAATGCTGTTTAGACAAACACCCCAGAGAAGACAGACTGTGGATAGGAAATGTGGTCTGTTGCACTGTTATCTGAGGTTTTTTTTTCTCCCTCTTTCCCCTCCATAAGTGCTTTTCATGTAATTTTACTTATAAAGTTGCCAGTGCTAATTTCTACCGGCCAAATTTGGCTCACAGTTATCTGCTGCCAATTCTCTAGTCAAAGTCTGCATTTGGATGCATTCACACTGAACTGCACCTAAAGCCAAAGGGATTTCTATGTCCAGGGAGAAGGATGAAGGAAGCAATGCACTTGGCGATCTCTAATGACAAAAATCTGTCTCTATTAGCAAAAACAATCAAACCTTCAATGCTGGCACAATACAAAACTCAGCAAGATCCATGGATCCCCACAGAATCTTTACAATGATATCACATAGCATCCGCAGAAAAGCAATTTGCATATCCTCATGTCCCATAAAATGAAAAACAGCAAAGCAAAGGTTAAGTGGTGTTTTCTTGAATTTTGCCTCACGGGATCTATAACTTAAATACACCATTCATCAGAGGCAATTGGGTTCAAATGGCATGAACAGACAGCTGACAGATTGTTTCCTTCTTCTGTTTTATATACTAATATGAAGCTGGTTTTTTGAAGCAATAAGAGGAATCTTTCCCCTAAAAACATCAAATACAGAAACTAGTAGGTACTAGGACTGCAGTACTTTGCTATGTTTTCCTCCACCCCAAATGCAATTGGGTTAATTATGGAAAAAAATGATGTAAAGTCCAAACTTAAAAAATTAATTTAAGGGAGCCATAAGTCTAACATTTTACTCCAGTTATTCACCGAAGGCCAATATTATTGTAAGTAAGCAAACACATGATCAGTCAATTATCAGGAAAATGGGCTTTTTTTTCCAATTAATGCAAATGAGAACTTGAGAATAAGATGTATGGAGGGTGGGGGTGGGGAAGGATAGCATATAATGGGAGAGGGAGAGAAAATAATTCTCCATAGCCCATCTTCTGAACTTTGTTACAGAATTTTGAAGCAGCATGTTAAAATCAGGTCTTCCATGAATCTGGGCTGATGCTCCTTATCCAGGTCTAGGTTGCATTTAAAACTAGGCTTACAGGGGTAGGAAGAAACAGGATAAACTTGAACATATTCTGCCTTTGACCAATGTGTGATATGCAATTGCATTAACACTTGGGAGCAATGAACTTTGGGAAGGTCTCTGTTTGCCATATCACTTGCAAAATGATTTATCATCTTGCTAAAAATAGTACTTGATATATCCTGAAATAACCCCTGAGATGTATTGAGAATGTCTACACTGCAAAGAATGGTTTGAGCACATGAGACTAAAGACAAAAATATATACATATTTCCCAAAGAATACAAAGCAATCTATGCATTTTAATGGATAATACAGATGAATGAGGTTCTCAGGGAAAAAAATTAAAATGAAAAGAATCCTGAAAAAATAAATAGGATAACATAAGATGAAATATTAATATTGACATCAGGAAACAAATTATAGGGAAGTGAACTGAGTAAGAAAAACATCAGTCTTTACCCTTTATTACTTTTATTCCCTATTCCTCTTTTTAAAGGAAAAGTGGAAGTTATAGGTATCCAACCTTTCTATACCTATCTAAGTATCAACTTATTTAATATTTAGTCAAAATTGTTGGCATTCCTAAAAAAAATTGTTGAATTTAAATTATGTAGCATTTCCATTTTTTAAAAATAGTTTTCCAACCCAATACTAAAGAAGTACCTATTTTAAGATATGATCAAAAGAGGCAGTGATGCATAATTGAATAGAGATTTTGTCTTTGGAGCCAGGAAGACCTGAGTTCAAGTCCTAAACTGGACACATATATATTGGCTATGTGACCCTGGGCAAATAACAACCCCACAGTGCTAAGTGTCTAAGAGGATAAACTAGAAAGAAGGTACTGATTTTCATTGATAGAAAGCATTTTCTCATCCAGAAGTTCCTACTATAAATGAAATCACAGGTTCAATATCTGTCTGAATTATATGGTGAGCATGTCACTAGCCAGACAGAAACACTTGAATTCTAAGAAATTTAATAAAAATAGAAAAAAAAACTTATATGATGATACCATCCAAAGGATTCTGATCTCAGGGCCAAAAAGTGGCTCAAGACACCAAGAAAAGGTTGGCTTGACTCTTAGAATGATCTCACTGATTCATTCAACATTTAGTAAATGTCATCTGTGGGCAAGGCATTTGTGCTAGGTGCTAAAAATGACACAATCCTTGCCGATTCAGAGCTCACAAATTAATAAAGGAGCTCATATGCCATTAAAAAATTAATCAGTCTCAAAAATTGTGATTTGATTAATTTCTTTGTCCCAATGTTTCCCCCTCTGATGCAGGTGATAACTCTTCTAGGTGATAACTCTTCTATAACACAAGAAAAATATAGCCTCCTCAAGGGCAGAGACTGATTTCATTCTTGTCTTTGGAGCTCGCGCACCTAGTACAATTCTCTCCATATGGTAAGCATTGAATTAATTTTCATTGAGTTGAAATGAATTCAATTCAATTCATTTGAACTCAACTCAAGAGATGGCCAAAAGTTGACCTACCATGCATATAACTTTTCTAAACTCAGCTTTCTTCAAACAAAAGACATACTTCCTATTCATCATCAAGCCCGTAGGCAGATAGGTTCCTAAAACTATCATCATTTGCTATATTTGCCTTAAACTAGGTCAGAACTAAATTAAGTATAGAACTTCCCAATGATTAAGTCTCTTGACTATCTCATAAATACTGATGGAGCACATCAGTCAGAACTTCCCAGGACCACATGTTGTAACTGGGTCACTCAAAGACATGCTCATACCTAGATTTCCTATTTGAGGGTTTCATGTTCATTATTGTACTGACTGGTTTCTTTTGATCTTTTAAGTAACCTGGACCAAATTTTCAAACCAGTCTTCAGTCAAGGAATAATTTAAGCACTGAATAGCTTCTATCTTTAGACACTGAGCCATTTGAATGGTTTGATGTGGTACAGGAAATATTAACTCACTCTCTAGTTTCAGTCACACTTCACAGCTTTCTAACATAAGGACAACACATAAAGGAAGTCGGAAATCATTGGGACTGATAATACAGACTGCTTCGTAAGAAAGGTGTAAAGTATCATGAGCTCTGATCAGGGGTTCTCAGCATCTATGGCCGCCTCCAGATAGTAATAGGATTGACCATTTGGAAAGTTATGGAATTCTTCCTATCCATGTGATTTCACTCTTCTTTGGGCTTAGGTAATGCCATGAGAGTCAAAAAAGGAAAAGAGGTTTGAACTCGAATAAAACCTGGAATGCATGTTTCAGATGAATCTCATGTGTCAAAAAATAATTGAAAAGAAAGCCAAATAACTTTCTGGGTTCTAACAAATCTTTCCAAGGAGAGTTTTGGGAAGATTCTAATTGCTCTAACAGTTGAACAGTGTTAGTTCTAAGAAAGGGACCAGTGGACAATGATAAATACATAAATGTAATTGGACCTTTCCAGGCCTAAGCAATCCAGTAATCCTTTTAATCCACCTTCAATAAAAGTTACCTATAAATTAAGAGCTGATTTAATTAAACATACACATACCACTTCCTCCAAGGAGGAGGCACACTGGGACTCAATAAAAGGCCTGGTTTCAGTAATAAGGGAGAAAACTCACAACTTCCTCAGAGGAAATTAAACTTGGTTAGGACCAGTAGAAAGCCACATGAAGCTCTCCTTGCCGCCCACTTCATAGCACAAAATCTGTGTGCTCACCAAAGCTTCTGATTGCCACTGGCAAGCTGGAGAATGTCTAAGATGTCAGGAACACTCGACTGAGCTTGTCCCAGGCAACATGTACCATTTACACAGGGCTTTACATCTTCAAAGAATTTTACAAACATTAATTTATTAATCCACATAACATTCTGGGAGGTGTTGTTATGGCCCCAGGTGTTATTATACCCATTTTACAGATGAGGAAATACAAACAGGTTAAGTTGACTTGCCCAACTCAATTGAGCAAGTCAATCCAAGAATCAGATATAGAAATGAGAATGTTTCTGGCTCTTATTCCCATGATCAGACTAGTAGGCAACATTCTATTGAGGGAATTGCTGAAGTGGAATTCCTTTTAGCAAATGCAGAAAACTATTTTTGGATGTCAGCCTCAAGCTGTGCCCTCTGTCTGCCTTCACACACTACTCAACTACTTAGATTTTTACAAGAAATACTGCATTATACCAGGCCTCTCTCTGCTGTCACAAGCTAGATGGAAGGACCAGTATTATATTTGTTGGTGTTGTACTATATCAACTACCAAAAAATGAGTACAAAGAAAATAAGAATGAAGAACCATGGCAAAAAAGCAGAACAAATTCAGGTATATGAATATGATGTTGGTTGTAAGAAAAACTGCACTGTATTTTTCTATATCTACATTTGTTAGAACATATATGCTCATGTATATATGTGGCAATATGTTATTTGGAGAATAAGACAATAAGTTCCATTTAGTTTTCAGAACACCTTTCAGACATCTCAAGCATTATTAGGATGTACCCTGAGGAGATAAGGACAATAAACAAGACCCAAGAAAAGCAGAAATAGCTTCTGCTCACCTTTCCTGTGTTTAAAAATCATGAAAGCCAAATTATGCCAATATCTTTTAATAATAACTTGTGACTACTTCCCATGAGCCTTTGGAAAAATTGTCACTATTTATTTCTTTCACTTATCACCAATCCCAGGTAACTGGACATTTCCATGACTAATAGTTCACTATTAAAGTTGACACATTCATTTCTTTTAAATGGTTACAAGTGTTTTCATCAAAAAGGCAAAACCACATCTAAGCATTTGCCAATAAGCATGCCCATCCTTAAAGAGGAACATACAGGAAAAGTACATGTGATTAATGTAGATTACAATTTTTAACAAATCACTCACATCGATTGTCCATAGTTTTATGACCATAACCCTTGTAGACTATACATCTCCTTTTAGAAACCAAGATGGTAGAAGCCTTTCCTCTTCCATACCAAACCAGAGATGATAATGGACTCCCACTTTGAAAGCATCAGATGGAATTCAAATTATTGAAATGGAAACCGTTTGCTGTATGTAGTGGGAGTTACTATCGGAACTCAAAATGGCTGCTAAATCTCATTGCTGTCTAGATCTAAAACGTGAAGCACATGAAGAATTTATTTTACAAACCCCAATATTTAATACTGCACCCTCTTGAAAGTGTAGTCAACTCTTCCACTCCAACTGTATCAAATTCTTACCAACTATGTACTTTTCAACTTCTTGCAGCATGATTTAAAGTCTTCTCTCCAAATTCACAAAAGATCTCCAAATGGCCAACCCAATGTCTTTTCACCATTCTCATCCTTGATTTCTGCCATACTACTTGCCTCTTCTTGAAATGCATTCCTTCTCTTATTTCAGTGATTACTACACACACATAGCTCTGCTCTTATCTGCATGACTGCTTCTCTGTATATTTTGATGGTTTACCAATCGTGTTCCACCCCCTATGTCTGGGTTCTCCCCAAAGCTCTTCCTTATTCTCTCCTTTAATGGAATCTGCGCATATATCTGTGTGTGTATCTATAAATATGTGACTATAAATTGCCAATTTGTGTTAATGTTTCTACACTAGGAATTCCCTATACCAGGAGTCTCCAAAGTGTGACTTCAAGGGATATTCACTCATATAATCCAAGAGTAGGAAAATAAGATTTATCCCTCTTCCCTGCAATCATCATGGGGCATATCTCCAACACTGCCATATATACCCACATCCCTCAGCACTGCCCCCTTCCATTGTTCCTACCCTTCACTATGCAAGATCCCAACTCTACTATTCTGAGCCCAGATTCTGTCCCTCTGGACAATAACAACCTAAACACACCCTTAGCACCACCAGTAGCTGGCTAGGTTCCAATGGGATAATTCTCATCACATTCCCTTTCCCTGCTTCCCAGATCATACAGTGACTTCAGCAGGTGCCCCTCAGGGAGCACTGTGCTGTAGGGCAGTGACCAGTGTGTAAGAGCCCACTCCACACAATTTTCACTCAGGACAGCAGTTTGTCAGTCTATCAGACTCTGAGGCTCAGTAGGCTGAGGGATAAGTAGACTTGGAATAGGTGTGATCAACATCAAGTCTCATTATATTCTTTTTCTGCAAACCCAGCTGTCTTCCAGACTTCCCTATTCCTAGCAAGGGCATCACTATCCTTCCAGTCATGCAAATTCATAACCATAGTGTCAGTTTCAACTCATTTCTCTAATCCTATATATACAAAAAACTTGTCATTTCTATTTTTATCTTCATTTATTTTTATAAACAAATTTATATTTATTTTTATTTTATTTACTTTATTTATTATATTTATATTCATATTTATTCATTTCTATATTTATATATAACCATGCCCCTCCCTCCAGTTCAGACCCTCGTCACACCCTGCCTGCACTATTGCAATGGCCTTCTAAACAGGCTTCGTGCTTCACCACTCCCATCTTAAACACACCCTCCATATGTTGTCAAAGTGATTTTACTTAGGTTCAGGCCTGTGTTACTCCTCTAATCAACAGACTCACTCTAGTGATTCACTATTGCCTCCAGGATTAAGTATTATTTCATCTTTATCTAATCATTTTAAAATTACTACTTTTGTAAATATTTTATAATGAAAATAATTATTCATACTGTAATACCTGTATATGACATAAGTCAATATATACCTTTTGGAGCACATGCTCACAATGTCTTGACTGAGAGGTGTGAGCAGTTAGAAAAGAATAGTGATCTACTTCCTACACAAATAAAATTAGATATATACATATATATATGTATATATCTAACTACCCATCTATCTATATCTCTATCTATACCTATACAAAATCCACATTCTATGAGAGTTAAGATGTCCCATGAATAAGGCCTTATTGCTTTATGCATTACTAGACTGGGGGAGCAGTCATCTTCTAGGATCCAAAACTGTCTAGGCCTAGGACAATGCCATATCTCCCCAACAGAATGTAAGCTCATCAAGGGCTTCTTTATTTTTTTTTTTTATCATTTTTTCATCTCCTTCCCCGGAATCTAGCACAATGTCTTGCTTATAGTAGGTTTTTCACAAATGCTTTAAATCCAATTAAATTGTCTAACTTTGGGTTCAATATTGTGTGTGGTATCAAAGAAGAAGGCAGTTGATTTGTACTGACCCTGCAAGACCACTAAACTCCCCTGTACTCTTGGACTAGACAAGCCTTTTGCACTTTGTACATCTGCAGTTGTTTTAGGTTTTTTGACCCAGGTGTAACATTTTACATTTAACTTCCATCTTTTGTAGTTCATGCTGTTAGATTAAGTAGAGGGGAAGAGTGGTATAGTGTTTTTATGATTTTGAAAGCTACCAAAACATTTAGTTACTCAAACCACCATCTCTTCTAGAGTTCATCAAGTTTCCTTCAACCACAGAATCCGCCCCTTTATCACTATACATTCACAGCTTTGACAAGTCTAAGGGAATTAATATAAACCCAAAGGATCACAGTGATCACAATAAGTCACCAGGATTTCAGCAAGAATAGGTCTTTCCAAATGGATCTCAACTAAACTTAGTAAAGAGGATGTTGCAGATATAGTTAACTTGATCTTATCAAAGTTTTTGATAAAGTATCTTATATATTCTTTTGTACGAAATAAAGAGACATAACATTCACTATAACATCATTAGATGGATTGCTATCAGATTAGGTGGGCAGATTCCAAGAGTAGTTGCTAAAGGTGCATTTTCTACATGTGCAGGTGGTCTTCAGTGGGGATTGCCTGAGGGATGTGGGCCAAGTCCTTTGCTGCTGAGCTCATCAGATGTGTACATAATACAAAGCTGGGAGGGAGAGCTAACACAAGTGATGCCGGAGTCAGGATCCCAAAAGATCTTGCCAGGCTGGAGCTAAATAGGAAGGCTCTAGGAAGATAAAATCAGTAGGGACACATGTAAAGTCTTAATATGGTGTGCAAAAAAAATCAACTTCACAAGTACTATAGGAGGAACATATGATCTGACAGCAATTGTTCAGAAAAAGATCTTGGGGTGAAGAAGGAGAAGTTGGTGGACTCTAAACTCAATATGTATAAGCAGTGAAATGTGACATCTAAAATACAACCATGCCACCTCTGGCTGCATTAAAGGGAGGTCAGGTTTTCAAGAATATGGAAGGGAGAGTTCCACTGTGTTCTGCCACTGGATTTTCATCAAGAAGATGGTATTCCGTTGTGCATGGCATAGTTTAAGATCAGTGAGATAAGAGCATTCAGATGAGGCCTCCAGGATAGTGGAGAGGCTTCAGTCAATAACATATCAAGATCAGCTGAAGGAACTTTGCATGTTTAGCCCGGAGAGGAGAAAATTCAGGGTGAGGGCACAGAGAGCGGGATGTTAGGCTACCTATGCTCTAGTATTTGAAGGACTGTCAGATGAGGTGGTGATCCTCTTTGGCCCCAGAAAGCAGAACAAGGAGAAAGGGGAGAAACTGCAAAGGGGATGATTTATTCTTGCTGTCAGAAAAAAATCTTAATAATTAGAGCTGTTTCAAAGTAGAATATGCAGCCTAGAAAGATGGTGTGTTTCCACCCCTTGGAGGGCTTCAAGCAGAGACTGGAGAACCTCTTTTCAGGGGCAGAGTACAGATTCTTTTGGGATATGAGCTAGACTAGGTGGCAGCTAAGACCTCCTTCCACCTCTCAGATTCTATGATCTTGTTATTTAGAGCTGGGAGGGGCCTTCTAGGTTAACTACTCTCATCCAATCACTTTATAGAGGAGTACAGTAAGACTCAGAAACGTAAATGACTTGCCCACTGTTACATGGGTAATGATGAAATAATAAATCTCACTTCTATGGCAATGTAAAGTATACAAAAGCCCGTTCCTCCCCAAACCCCTGTGAGGTAGACAGGATGTTATCCTTTTTTACAGAAAAGGTAACAGATGTTTCCCCCCACTATGAGGTGACCTACACTAGCCTACTCATAGATCCTCAAAGGTATCAGTGTCTGCGCCTTGGCCCATTCCAGGAATGCTTTGTTCCCTCACCTCTGCCTCTAATTTTCTGGTTTCTCCTGTCCCACTCTATACATTTCATTTGGTTACTAGAAAGTGGGGCAAGGGAAGAAGGAGAAGAAGCCCAATCAGTAGGATGCATGATGTCTAACCGCAAGTTTCTTCTAATTTAATCAGAGAGACAATGTTCCTGTGGCTGAAGGAGCCCCTTGTGACCTGAGGACCTAAGTTCTCAGAGAGTACCAATGGAGGAACCATCAGACTCAGGGTTAGTAATTGCAAACTTTCCAAAGGATATGAGTTTGGGACTAAGTTTAAGAGGTAAAGGAGTGATAGAGAAGAAATGGACAAGGTTCTCCAAATAGGAGGAGGGGTGTGTGTGTTCGTCCTTCATTGCCAAAGAAGACCATGCCATCAGAGAAATGATGACATGACTTGCACTTGACTGTTTTGAGTGAGGGAGGGCTGTGTAGGTCACCAGCCTCACTTCTCCTCCAGAATCAACTAAATCCAGCAACCAGATATTCATCAGGATGACCAGAGATGACCCAGGATGAGGCAGTTGGGGTTAAGTGACTTGCCCAAGGTCACACAGCTAGTGAGTGTCAAGTGTCTGAGGTGAAATTTGAACTCAGGTCCTCCTGACTCCTGTACCTGGTGTTCCATCCACTACACCACCCAGCTGCCCCTTAAGTAGGAGGAAAAGCATTTGGTAGATCCTATCTTCCAAAGAATTTTCTATAGATAAGACAAAATAATACTGCTTTGAATGTTAATTGTAACACTAGTATAAAAATATTTTTGTGTTTGTCCAGCTATATACTGTAGTATATTCTCATTTTACTGATCCTACTGAAAAGTTAAGAATCAAATCAGCTTGGGGCAGGGAGAGAGTAACACTTCAATTTATGGGGTATTTCTACACAGTGCACCTTGCCCTACTACGACCTTCACCCATGCTGAAAAGTCTCTAAATTAGGTGTTTACTAACTCTGTACCAACTTACCAGGCTCTAAACCACACTCTCCGGCTGAACCACAAGCAGTCAGCTCTGGGTATGCTTAGGGCCCATCCCCAGCTATCTCTGGCAGGTCTCTGGGACGTGAAGAGATGAGAATCAATAAAATGGGCCAGGCTCTTCCAGATCCCTCTCTCTGAGTAGACTACAGAGTTTTTTACGCAATGTCTCCTTGCCTTCTGCAATAACCTGGGCAAGGAGGGGGAGAATCAAAGACACGATTAAATTCTCAAGCTTTAGGTGGCAGCAATTATCTGACACCATAAGCAGCTGAACAGAACATATATTAAGTAAAATCACTGAAACAGAACAACAGAATACTCATGAACCACAGCTATTTCAGTAGAAAAGTGAAGGACAGTAATCAGAGAAATAAGGAATCCCAATGAGGAGCTAGAGTAGGGGGTTCTTAACGTGGAGACCACAGAGAGGCTTCAGGAGTACAGGAATCTGGCTACAAAAATATTTTGACAACTGAATCTCAATTTAATTGTTTTTTTTTTAAATTGTGTGTGTGTGTATGCGTGTGTGTTCACAAAAATCCTTTTCTGGAAAGGGGTTTGGGTACAGGCTTCACCACACTGTCAAAATTTCCTCTCTTGCATACACACACTTAAGAAGTCCTGTCTGGAAGAGACCAAAAAAGTTGCCATGATACTTTATACACCGAAACTAATGAATTTAAACATAAATGGTTAGTATGCAAATGTAGTTGTTGGCATTGAAGTCCAAGGTCAAGTTTTTAATGAAAACTTTCAAAAACGATATTAGCTGAAACCAGTTCTTTACTTAAAAGCTGAAGAAACTAGTCTCAGCATAGATGAATGGGTAAATCAGTGAAAGAAAAGGTAAATGCTTTTGGAAGACTGGGTTTTCCTAGATTTGGGAATATAACAAGAGATACACTAGCTATTTCTAAGTGGAAAGCATCTTTCAAAATCAGGCTTTTTCACTGAGAAACAAACCCCTTGGGTCACCTTAGTTCCATCTCTACCCAGCCAAGATACATTTTTTTCTACAAAATTTGCCAGCCCCATTTTTTTTTTAATCCAAGAGGACAATTACTCTGTGATATGAGGACGAGCATTTTCTTTCTGGACACAAGCGAATAATCCTGTATCTGAATTCTAAATATGCATTCTAAAATCCGATAGACTCAAAAAGATAGAAACAGTCAAAAAGCAAAATACCAAACTAAAAACGTAAAATCCTGAGTTCCCCCTTACTAGAATGATCTGGTGAAGCAATTCGGCAGACTTCCTCCAGACAGCATAATCTTTCTTTGAAAAGTCAAACACTTTCCATCACGTCCAACCTGATTCTTTTACAGTTTTTGAAGTGCCATTTTTAATTGTTCTGTTTTCCAACCAAATTAAAGGAGTGGCACCCAGACAGAATGCCAATGGAAAACGTGGCAATAGTAAGTTTACAAATATGATTTTCAGTTGTTTTGGAAAAAACAGCTTTGTCCACTCCTTCAGAATTGGAAAGCAATCAGGTTTTTAGCAGAGTGGGCTTCTGTATGCTGACAGCTGCATTGTTTTAGACTCATTGTCATTTTCATTAAAAGTTCCAGTTCTTGTTGCATGAGATATTTTGATGAAGAGAAAAATCCTCCTTCCAGAAGATGTTACATGAAAATGGAGAGACATCTTCCAAAAGGAAAGTAGCATAAATAATAAGTCCCATCACGAGATCACAACCAATTTAAGAGATGAATATATTCATTTGTTTACAACCAAATTAACCAAATGGTAAATGGTAAAAAACTAGCTATTTATTCTATACCATGGAATATTAAATCTTGATAATAAATAAATAGTGTAGCTGGAAACTCTCTTGATGAAACCTGATAAAAGAGTTAAGGAAATATTTCTGTGTTCAGGCTTAAACTGCACAGTGAGCACTCCCCCCTACCCAAATTATAGCCGGGTGTATATCCACCAGATGCCATTTAGACAGGGGTTTTCCTAGCCCTGAGGTACAGTTCAGCTTGTCCATTCTACTGTGCAATTACAGAATCAATAAAACATCCCTTTGAAACTCCCTGGACTAGTGCCGACTTGCAGACAGTAGTCAAGCTGACATTTCTTGCTGTTTCCGTTATTACAGCCGTCAAACCTTCTGAGAAACAAGACATCAAAACTAAGGTTCGGGTTGAAAGCAGAAGGCAGCATTGAGGTTTTATTTATAATATGCCAAAGTGTTCTCTGTACAATCCACATACCACACAAGCAACCTGCAAACAGCCTAGAACACAAAACGAGTCAAAAACATTTTAATGAGGGCACTGGAAAAGACTGTCAGAGGCGCTTGGAGTTAGCTTTCCTTCTTTAAAAAGGAAAGGGGGGAAAAAGAGGATAAAACATTTTCTGGTAGATTCACCTGAGAGCCCCATTTTCCTAGTACAGTCTGAGCATTTCAGGAATCAGGGGGTGATGCCAAGAAAAAAAGTAGCATAGCAAAACTCCCAGCACTCGTGTGTGTGTGTGTGTGTGTGTGTGTGTGTGTGTGTGTATGTGTGCGTGCGCGCTACTCGTGAGAACTTGTGTGGGGGGAAGAGGGGTACTGAAATGTATCCGTCCATCTGTTTGTGTCTGAGTTGCATAAAATATTGAAATAGAAATGGAAAGTTAGAAAATGCTAGGAGTGAGTGAAACCTGAAAGAACATTGTATTTGAAAAGAAAATGTTAGACTGATTGTATAAAAAGGAAAAACAGAATTAACATGTTCCATAATGATTCTTCTGTGTTAACTAAATATTGAGATGAAATTTTGGTGAAACCCTCAAAATAAAACTTTCCAAGGAAAGTACTTGTCTTCATGGAACACTTTTGATCAAAAGATGAATTGCCCTACGTGCCCTTTTTGAGAGATCTTGGCTTCGTGGGGAGTGTTCCATTCTGTCTCCCAACTTCACTTAATGTTTAATTTCAGAAACCCAAACACAAGCATTTTATCATCATTCCTCAATATAAGTGTGAGATTATGTGTGTGAGTGTGTGTGCATGCGCATGCGTGTGTGTGTGAGCAGCTCATATCCAATTTTTTTTTTTTTAACTTAACTGGCCATGCAACTCCAAATGGCCCCTGCTCTCCTTGGGATACTAAACAACTTGCAAGCCTGAAAAATGAAGTCCCCCTATTTATTTGGCCTCCAGGTCTCGCACAGGAAGCGACACTGCAGGCTTTCTCAAAACTGTGGTGTCACAGTGACCACAATCTTGACCGAGGCAATTCACCTTTTGGACAGGCTCACTTCCAATCCTCCCTTAAATAGCCATTATGGACTCAGGGAAGCTGACTTGATGATCCTCATATGGGAGCTGTTCCTGAATCACTAACTCATGCCGGGGCAGTCTTTACTTACAAAATAACGACTGCAGCCATTCGGATGTAGTAAAATGAGCAGGCTGAAATCTTCTTCAATATTTCAACCCGAATGAGTAATAGTAAAAACCAGAAAGGTTATGAAATTTTATAACAGATGACTGAAATTGGTAGCATTTCCCCGTTTTTCTGGAAGAGATTCAGGAACAGATTTGAATCCTGGGCTTTGATGCCAGTCTGTGATACATAGGGATCCCAAGTTCAAAAAAAAAAAAAAGCCAAGGCAGCTTCTAAATGGAGTGGTAGCTACTGTCTGCCGAGCACTTAGGCATCAAGTTATCTCATTTGGGATTTGCTCTCTATGTGATTTTGCTCCCTATTTAATCATGTAAATGTTATTAAAAAGGAGATGCATATTTTAATTCTCTAATTGCATGTCTTTTCTATACTCAAAGCTCCACCTGCCCACCAGGGATCTACATGCTGGGTCGTTTATGGAAGGGGTTAAGTCAAGAATAGATGTTTTCAGCCAAAAATCAGAGAAGCCTCAAGAGCCTGACCTACCATTTTCCTTCTCAATGCACTGTCTTCTATGACTGGGAAGATCCAAACCAAGGGAAGAACCAGGGGTCTCTCATACCTCAATTTCCCTTGGGCTACTTAGGGAAGGGGATTTAAGAGCTTGCTGTCAGCTCCTCAACAGAGACAGAGACTAAGATACTTGAAGGAGCCTTAATCTAAGCCCCACATCTTACCAATAAGATGAGAGGCATGAAATGACTTATGTCTGGTCACAGAGCTAATGAATGGTGGGGCTGAGACTGGGGAGCTCTGCAGGAGAGGGAAGGTCTACTGCTCCCCTTCTACACCAAGCTTCTGTCTTATACAGCCATGTAACCATTCCTTGCCTTTTTCCACCTCTGCCTTTGATTTGGACCTATCAGTTCACTCCATAAGATATAAACTAGGACAGATGCTTTGGACCCCCTCTCTGTACTGACCTGCAATGAAACATCTCCAACAGCCTTTTGGAAATTTCAAACAATGTCACAGATACCTCAGACTCAACATGTCAAAACAGAAAGACCATCTTCCCTAACCTTTCTTCCTTCCTAAATTTTTCAAGGCTACCTCCACTGCCCATCCTGCAGCATCATAATAGTGCTCAACTCCTCGTTCTCAGCCCAATGCCAAATCATTTCCCAATCTTGTTCTGTCTTAACACCATAGATGTCTCCTCTCCACAGATACAACCACAACCCTAGCTCAGGCCCTCAGCTACACTTATATTACTGCAATAGTCTTCCATAGGGTCTCCCAAACTCAAGTCTCTCTCCCCACTCTAATCCATCCTCTGCTTAGGTAACAAGGCAATTTCTCTAAAGAGTAGGTAGGTCTGACCATGTCAATCACTTACTCAAGTTGCTGCAAAGCTCTCTACTGTCTCCAGGATCAAATAAAACCCTGTTTGGTATTTAAAGTTCTTTATAACCTGGCCCCTTCCTACCTTTCCAGTCTCCCCATGTACACCCTACCCTCCTCCATATATTCTATGATCCTGGTCCACTGACCTTCTGGTAGTCCCTCAAATGGGTGCTATGTCCTGTCTCTGAGTCTTTTCATTGGCAATCTGCCATGACTAAGTTAGGCTCTATGCTTACTTCTACCCCTGATTTTCCCAGATTACTTCAAGAATTAGCTCGAATTCCACCTTCTGCACAAGTCTTTTCCTGGTCCCCCTGCCACTCTCTGAGATGCTCATTTCTAACCTTTCTAGACTTTCTAGGGTCTGTCTGTCTGTTTCTCTCTGTGTCTCTGTCTCTCTCACTCTCATATATCAAATATAGATATTTACATGGTTTCTCTCCCATTAGACTCTACACCTCTTCAGAGCAGGGACTGACTTTTTTGCCTTCCTTTTATTTCCAGGGCTCAGGACAGTGCTTCCAAAGTAGTAATCACAAATGCTTGTTGACTTTTACTTTTTGAAACAAAAGGACAAGAAGGTGTGACTATTTAAAGGAGAATTTGTATGACTATTTAAAGGATGTTGATAGTTTGTTTTTTTAATTCTGGTAACAACTAATTGCATATTCCATACCATGGAAAAGTAAATCTTGATAGTAAGTCAAAGAATAGTTTAATACCCCATACTAACCCTAATTTGAATTCCTTTTTCAGTTTTTACATTAGAACAGAACACCAATGGTGAGTTAATCCACACTGCTAATTTGTAGACCCTTCTTGAGGGAGGGGAGCCCATTTTGTTCAAATTCCCTGCTGACTGTAGTCTGTTACCCTTTGCATGTGGTCCATGCTCAATTCGTTTTTGGTGAACAGGATGTTCAAACAAAGTAGTAAAATGTTATGGTTGTTTTCTGGGACTCCTGGGAACATGGCCCTCCTCTTAACTTCCCTGAGTCCAATAAGTAACTCACAGGTACTTTTGGAGAACTCACTGTGTATTTGTCTGTATGCTCATTGTTCAGGATTTATCAGCAAGACACAGACTTGGTCAAGAAGCTTGAGGAATGTACACTCAGGCCTACCAAACTGTGTCTGGGAGGAGTTTCATTCATTTTCACAGCTATCTCATCTGTGTCCCCAAAGCACTGGGAGCATCCAGAACAGCAGGCTGGAGTTTTTTTCTTCGTTCCTTTCCTTTGCACCCTAGCACTTCTTTATTACATCCCTACCCTATGCTTTTCTACCCTCTTCCAAATCCATCAGAAGTTTCTCCCCCACCCCCATTCCTTTTCCCTGTCTCACAACCCATGAACCAGGATTTGACCTTGCTCCCCTCCCTTCATTCAAGTACAATCAACGGACTGTTCCCTCTGGCCTTGGCCCAATGACCCCCATTCTTTTCTCCTCTAGGAAGCTTCCTTTTCCTGTCCCTCCCAGTCGAATAATCTGGTGTAACTCCACTGGGCCCTCATTTGCTGACACTCAACCAAAAAGTAAGCAAAGCTTTTACTTGGCCTGGCAGCCTCAAACTATGCCTCTAAATGGGATGCTCAAGTCTGGTTCCGTGACTCAAGCAGCAGAAACCCAGGGTGGGCAATAAATAAAGGATGGCATCCAAATGCCACAAAAACAACAGTAGCAACAAAGAGCACCTTAGTTAGACTTCTTTTTTTGGTACATTCTGTTTAGAGTCGTAGAATCTGTCCTCAAACCAATATACTATGACTTGCCAAGGGGCAATTTCAGAGCACGATGAGGACATAGGAAAGTGGCATAAATTTCACCTGGTCAGTTTTGGCAGCATGATTGGGCAGAGAGCAGGCCTTGGAGACAAGAAGGCTTTAGTTTAAGTCCTACCTCTGAAATATACTGGCTCTGTATGACCTTGGGAAAGTCCTAGGTTGCCTAGAAAGGCATTGGTAGAAGGGTTTCATCATCTCTGAGTTCATCGCACCAGTGAAATCCCATCTTGTCTGTGCCATCCTGGGCAACTCATTTATTCTCTCAGGTTATCTAGGCAACAGTGAATTGGTAGAGGGAATGTTCTCCCCCAAGATTTCAGGAAACCAATGAAATCACAGCTCTACTTTCCATCTCTATACACAGTGATAAATATCTGCAGTGTGAAGCAAAACCCAAAGTGAACCTCCAAGATTCAAGTCAGGGAGGCCGACACCATGAAAACAACGTTCGCCCAACATGGAAGCAGAGCACCTTGCACAGAGCACGCACCCAATAACGATTTGACTCTGTGACGTGACTCATCTCATACCTCCAACAGAATCTCTTTATCAAAAGATGACCAGTATTTTTCTAAAATTTCAATCAGCATAAGTTCTGTTTTACTGAAAGACAAGAATGGTATGCTTTACCCTTGTTCTCAAAACAAATTAATAGCAGAGCTAAGAGCAGACATCCAAATTCTCTACTCCAGAGCTCCATGGCCCAACAGTGCTCCCTCAAGTCGAGTCATAAACTTCTGAAATACAAGGATCTGAAAGGAAGCAGCAAATCAGTCTTAACTACCTAAGCCACCCTGGGCATTATTTTGATAACTATAAAAACAAATAGTAGGTGCCAAGCTCTTGATATATCACTTTTTCTCTGAGCATACAATACTCTATATATGTCAATCAAACCAAACTACTTCTTATGTTTCTTCCAGTAATGTACACAGGCCAATCAGAGAAACAATTTTTATGGGTTCAACCACTAGAAATAAAAATGTTCAAAGGCTTCTCAATGTGCTCTGTATCTGACATGAACATCAGACAAAGGGCAGCCAGGGGAGGCTTTGAAAAAATCACCAGTGGTACAGAGGAGAAAGACCTGTAAACTAAAATAAAAATACACATTAAAAAGTACATGCCACACAAATAGAATATAAAACAGGTTAACATGAGCTGTATTTCCCTCACTGGTGAGATAAGCTTTCTAGATCTCATTAGTATATCCTGGAACACTGGTAGACTACTGCTCTACTGTACGAAGGGAAAGAAAATATCCTTCATAGTCAACACATCATTCTTGTCTTTTACAGTGTTCTCTTGGTTATATGTGAATATTTCTGGTCTATGGGCATTTATTTTTCATGGAAATGTGTTTAGCCTCTCTGAGAAACCGAGACACGGGTCTCAACCTTGTCAAATCATGGAGAAACTGGAGATAAGTCATTAATGAATGCTTGAGAGAAATTCAACCCTCTTCTGGAAACAGTCACTGGAAGTCATACCTTCACTCCAGTCAAATGACTAGAAACCACTTGGACCCTTGTGATTAATTTATATTAATTTATTAAGCACCTACCACTTACCAGACACTGTGTTAAAAACTGAAGTTAAAGACAAAAATGAAAAAGCAGATTACAGCATTTACTGTTTGAGAAAGTAACATGAACAGTGAAATATAAATATAAAAGTTATCTGCCTACTCTACACTGCTGCCACTCTCGTGGCTAAGAAGTTTCTTGCTCTATTCGTCCTGGTCACACCTAAAACCCTCACCACTGCAGGCACAAACCTCTTTCCTCCTCTTCCCTCCCTCTCCATCTTTTCATCCTGATCCACACTGACACTACCCAGTTCCTATCCTCCTCTGGACCTAGAAACATCAATCCATTGTTGATAAATTCCCTTTAATCTTCATCTTCTTCTGTTAGCACCTAGCTTCCTTCCTTGATTAGAACATGGCTTGTGTTGTTTCAATTTCTTCTTTGCCTGATTATCAGCTTCAGTGACTTCAGTATTCATCTCAGTGATTCTTTAAGCACCCATGCCTTTCTGTTCCTTGACCTCTTCAATATTTTTTACCTCTATCTCCACTTTATTTCAGCCACCCACCAAGGGTAGACATACCTCCAACCTCACCATCAGTCAAAACTCTTCCGCTTCCAAGATCAGATACTGCACTAAATACTGGGAATACAAATATAAGGAAAAATAAGGCCAGTTCCTGTTTCCTCTCTCAACGGACTCATATTCTATTGGAGGATGAGAACACATAAAAGGAAAGTGAGATGTAATAGAGGCATGGAGGTGGGGGTGAGAGGGTGGAAAGAAGGCACATAGGGAAGGACATGGAGAAGTCTGCAGAGTCAGAAGCGCAACTAGGACAGGAGCAAATGAGTGACAATGCTTGGCCTGGACTTTCTAAAAATGGCAATCCCAAGATGGGGCTAAAGGGGCAAAAGGAGACCTCTCTCCCTAGAAGAGAGTCCCATACCATTGACATTCTCAACCTGAAAGATCTTTAGCTCTTCAGTTTCTTTCACTAATCACAACCTGTGGCCTTTCTTCTTCTCCCAGACCCTGCTCTTTTGTCTTCATGAAGACATTCGCTAGATCCCTACCTTCATATCATAGAAGTTCTCACTTCCTATACTTCCCTGTACTGAGTCTATAGTCATTTCATCTATGCACAAACCTCCTTCAGGCCCTCATAATCACCACCTTCCACTGTCTTTGACTTCATTTCCACTCTGAATAAATCACACTAGACAGTATTATAAGAACTCCGTATTCAGAGGAAGCAGAGAATGGACATTTGCATGTCACCAATCTATCTGTATCTCAGTTTCCTCATATTTAAAATGAGAAGATGAGGTGAGATGACCTTTGAGATGACTAAATTACTAAAATCATCCAATCTCTCTACTCTCAGCTACTGGAAAGCCTCTGGAGAAATCACAAAACACAAAGACTAGTTCCACTGAAAATAGAGGTTCCTCTAACCTCCACTCGACCTCAACCTGTTACATGGCAATCATTTTTTATTAATTTCTTCTTGAATTCTTATAATATTTCCCACAGCAGATGTTCAAAACCTTCTTTCTCTCTATGACCCTTCATATTAATAAATTAACATAAAGTTCCCAGGCCCTTCTCAGTAAATGATCTTGTCCATCTTTATAAAGAATACTGGCATAGTGGAGAGAGCATTAGACCCAGAACCAGAGAAATTGAGTTTAAACCCTAAGTCTATCTGACTTGGGCCACTTAACAATCCTAATAAATGTGAGTTAAGTGCCTATTGCATACAAGACACTGCTATGGGTATTTGAGGATGTAAAAGCAAAAATTTTTAAAAATGATGGTAAGTCAATATCAATAGAAGGTCCCTTTGGGCTACTTTTTTAAGCTTTACATTTCCAGATTACCCCAACTCTAAGAGAGGTCTCTTATAACAAAGTAAAGGAATGAAGCAAAACCAACAATTCTGTGACCTCACTTGAAAGTGCATGTAAAATTCCCCATCTGCAGCATCCTTCCCTGACTATTTTTAATCGATATTAACACAAACTTTTTTTTCTCTTTCTCCCACCCCTCACCCCATTGGGAAAAAAAGAAAGCTAATTCTTTGTAACAAATAAGCATGGTGAAAGAAAACATTGCTCACTGTACATGTACCACTGTGCACCGTAAACATATCATTCTGTCAGGAGGAAGAGTATGCTTCATCATCACTGGCTCTCTGGAATTATCAATAGTCACTGTAGTGACCATCGCTTTTACAGATTTCAAAGTTGTTTGTCTTTACACTATGGTTTACTTGTACCCTAGTCTTCCAAACTGTTTGTTTTATGGTATTGATTCTATACTATAAATTGATTTCTTACTCTACTCACTTCACTCTGCACCCATTCATTAGTCTTTCCATATTTCTTTGAAATCAACGACTACCTCATGCCAATATCACAGTATTCCATCATTTTCGTAGGACACAGCTTTCAGTCCATTGATGAGCATCCCTTTAGCCTCCTTTTCCCTGTCACCTGATTTGTTCTTCATCACCCCCATCTTCATATTTGCCTCTCAAAATCATTCCATGATCCCTTATCAGTCAATCCTTAAATATTTATTGAGCCTCTACCATGCACCAGGCACTGATAAACACTGCGTAAAAATATGAAAGAATGACCCAGGCCAATAAGAAGCTTCACCATTTTAGAAGCAAAGACTAGACTGGGCCTTCTCTTTTCCTTTTCTTCCCATTGAGCCCATTCACTCATTCCCCATCTGTTCTAGAGCTTACTCCAACATTCTCACTCATCACTCCCTCTCTACAAAATCCTTCCTTTCTACTTACAAACACACTTACTTCTCCAAACCCTTAAAAAAAATTCCCTTTACTCTCTTCTCCCTCAAGCAACAATCTATCTCCCCACTCCCTCATTCGCTGACAATCTTCCAGAAAGAGGAGACCATGTTGACAGCATTCACTCACTCAGCAATCTGTGACCTGGGTTCCACACCTTCGGTTCTACCTAAAGTGACATCATCACTGATTGCCCAGTTGCAAAATGCAATGTTTTCTTCTGTTCATTCTTTTTTATCTTTCTGCAATATATGATGCTCTTAACCACCCACCCCCATGTGCCCCCCACACACCTTCTTTTTGACTCTATCTTGGAAATATGGAAAGAACACCAGTTCTGGAATCAGAGGAAATGGGTTAAATCCTACTACTTCGGGGAAAGCACTTGTGCCCCCTGAGCCTCAGCATCCTCGCATGTAACAGAAGCTCCATAAATGTCTTTTGATTTGACTTATAAAATGAGGGGGTGGGACCAAGGGTCCTCTCCTACCTATGCTCCAGGATCCTCCACTCGCTTGTGTGATCTTGTTCTTTCCATCTCCTTTCTTACTGGGTATAATTCATTGTTTCCTCTTCCTCCTCCTACACCCTCAGTGTGGGTTTCCCCAGGGCTTCTTCTCTCCTCTCTCTATACTCTCTCCTTTGCCAATCTTCTCTATTCCTGTACCTGCAAGTATCAACTCTATTCAGTTGATCTGCAAGTCGATTTCTTAAGACTGAATGGCTCCCTTTCTCGTGACCCCTGTCAGATCTACCTGGTGAAATGATCTCCCTTCAAGTCTCAGATCAGGTGCTCACGAGATAGTGATGAGAATCATTGCCAAAATGTTCAATAAGCTATAAATGACTCTTCAAACAAGGTATTACTTGTTCTCTGCTTTGCACTTTGACAATTATTGCTTCTGGAAGATACAAAAGAAGACTATAGCATGTAGGTTTAAGGGATCTTTCTATTTTCTTTCTCTATTTTCTTCTTTCTGTTTTCTCCTCCTGTTCCCAAAGATAGGCACAGCCTCTCCAGATACTCTGATCTTTACTGCACACAATCATTTTCTCATTTCTACTACAGTCATTTGTGTACACATCCCATCCCTCTACTTGACTTCAAGCTTCTTGAGGGCAAGGATGGTGTCTTGTCTTCACAGAACACAGCATGATATGGACATGTATAAATACTGGCTGAACTGAACTAGATACATAAATGATGGAGGATCAAATATAAAACCCTTCATTTGGCCTTTAAAGCTTTTCCTAAACAGATCTCTTTCCAGGATCCATGTCCATCTAATTACACCTCACTCCTCCCGGTTAAATATGCTATGACTCAGTGAGACTGGCCTTCTTGCCATTCCTCACAAAAGATATGCCATCTCCAGACTGGCTGTCCCTCACATCTGCATTGCTCTCTCTCCTTATCTCCCTTTCTCAGCTTTCTATAAGTCTCAGCTAAAGTCACTAGTGCCTTCCCTATGTTGACCATCTCCAATTTTTACTGCTTATATACTTTACACACACAGCTATTTATTTGCAGGTTGTCTCCCTCAAACTATGAACTCCTTGAAAACAGGGATTGGTTTTTGCCTTTCTTGGTAGCCACAGCCCTTAGTGCCTAACATAGAGAAAGTACTTAACAAATGTTTAATGATTGCTAATGACAGACATCCATTGGGTGACTTGTCTTCCAAGACAAACCACTGCTCAAAAGGAAATGAACAAAGCTTTATGTGTAAGGTACACGTCACACAACAGATAAAAACTGGTCACCCCAGACTAAAATTATCTTTTATCTTTTCAACTTTTATGGCCACTGTCTGACAAGGTATTTGGTAATGATTATTATACCACCTTGTAATATATCTTCTGTGGTTGTTCTGAATTGTTATCTTGAATGGCATGTTGTATTTAATGTATCAACTCTAATGATAACAGCAGCAATCATATTGTAATGTTATATTAGAATATCAGCTCCTTGAGAGTTTCACACAGTGCTTTGCATAGAGTAACCAGTCATTCTTGTTCATTGCTAATTCATTTTCCCATGTGGTTCTCAGCTCCTTGTGGACAGGACTTTTGTCATGCTCCAATACGCATACCCCGCATTCAGCACAGAGATTCAAATTGTTGAATTGATTTAATACATTTTAGGCTGAGACAGTTTTAAAAACACTCTAAGGTGGATGAATTGGACAGCTTTCCCTTGGAATGATGTCTTTAAAATCAGAAATAGTAAGTTGTGTATCAAAGGGAGTGTTTTTATTCCACATAATATTTTTAGTCTCAAGTTTTTTCCTCTCCAGTGCTCAAAGTAAATGTCTCCTTAAAAAACCATAAAATTAATATTTCTTTATTAAAACTCACAGGAGTTTCCAGATTTGAAACTGGGGAGGGAAGAGGGGCTATTTAGTAAAGCTCCTGTCATGTAGGAGGAATGACAAATTCTTACTTCCTAACCAAGCTGATGACTGGTAAATTCTAGGTTGGCGTAATTCCTTTCTTCCATTGGTGGGCTTTCCTTTAGTCTAGCCAATGATAAAGAGGAGGTAACACATCAGAGAGCTATTTTTCCCAGTAAAGGGAGGGGTTTGAACTATGTGATCTCCCAGACCCTTAGTGCTGCTAACACTCAATTCAGCAAAGTACAAAGTGCTACCCAAACCTAGGAAGGGTAGAATGGTTTTCACATTTCCTCAAAGAAGGAAAGAAAAATGTGAAAAGGGTTCAAAACCATGGGAAGTTCATTCCTGGCCAAAATAATGGTGCAGTCATAGTGATGATGGAATTGACACAGAGATCATAGACAAGTCTCATCAGGACACACGAAGCACTCAGGACAAAGCGTTATCTATATTCAAGTTAAAACATCTTCTGAGGATGACTGCAAAATAACCTACAATAAAAAGAGATGTAAACAGGTGCTTTGATCTCTTAGCCTTGTAGAATTCTAGGTTTAGAGCAAGATCTTAGAGCCTAATTTCTTATTTTAAGGGTGAGAAAATTAAGGCCCAGGGAGGTTATTATTTGCCCAAGGTTTTAAAATTTATACATAGCAGAGCCGGGATCAATTCCCCTAATTCCAACAGTGGAAATCTATCCATGACTTTGTGCGTTCGCCTTTTACTACGATTTCATTAGTATAGAGGAACGAGTTGCCAATGCTGATCAGCCAATCACCCGTCATTTATAGTCTAGGGCCCTGAGAGGTTAGGTCACTTTCAAATGGTCCCACAGAAAGTGCCAGAGACAAGACTTGAACCCTGACCCCAGAGTCAGTTCTTAACTACACCATATTTATGGAGGCAGATAAGATATAGAGGCAGTGGGTAGAGCCCAGGACTGGGGAATCAGAAAGACATGAGTAAGCTATTTTACTTTTACTTGAACTCAGTTTCCTCATCTGTAAAATAGGGATAATAAGAGATTCTACCTCATGGAGGTAGAATAATATATGTAAAGTGCAGGGGAAACCTAAAAGCCCAACAATTAGAAAATCAGTCAGGGAATATGAACCAGGTGTGAACAAGACCCAGATGTCTCTACTGAAGCAATCTGATCAAAGACATAAACTTGCACAATCACTCAAAGGAGGGCTGAAATGCTTTTGAGCAACCAGATGAAAATGTGTGGTCAAAAAGGAAATAATTTCTTATGACTGATCACACAGTGTGGAGCTTGGGTAAAACAAGTCAGGTCAGAATCAGGTATTACAACAGTAGGCTGGTCTAGTGGTGAAGACTTCTAACTAAGCCCTGGAGAGGGAATCACTGGGAAGACTGGGAGGGAGACAGTCTCCCCTTCCCCATCTTTGATCAGGGCACACACTGTGACCTTTGAGACTGTGCAACAGTGCCCAGCAGATATCTATACCTAAGAGAAGTTTCAGGAAAAGCACACAGAGTGAAGAAAGGACTTCTAGCAACCAGACTTTTGAGTTGCCCCCAGCCTCTTGTGCCCACATACTCCTTGATTCTGTACATCCTTGAAATGGGGCCTGCCTCATACCTGTGGGGATATTAGGAAACAACATTATTCAACTTTAGTGAATTTATATTTTTCATATGGTTGTTGAGACAATCATTTGTAAAAACAACAACAAACCATTTAACACGGCCAGTGCCTGGCACATAGTAGGTCTGTTTAAATGTCTATTCCCTTCCTTCTTCTTCCCTTCCCCCATTTATAAAATCGATTTAAACCTGCTGGCTAGTAATCGGTGGAGAGCAAATCAGTGTGGGCTTGTGGGCAATCTTATTAGAGAAGACGCCCTGGCCGCTTATGACTATTGCTAGAACCCTGAGGAGACAAGTCATCAGTCATACTCACGGGATGCCGCATGTTGATCTGTGGGAGAGCTGGGGTGGTCCACAAACGGTTCTTGCTGCCGTTGCTATTATTATTGGTGGTTATGGGGGCAGTTATTTTACATGGATAGTGATAAAGATGTGAAGCAGACCTCTGATTTCTCTGGCACAGAGAAGTTCAGGTGGGGAAATTCTCTCTACTAGAGTTGATAACCATCTCCTGTGCAACTTAAAGCCTTAGCTACCCAAGGTCTGACCAGGGCTATTTCAGAGGTGGGGCTCAAACTCTGATGTTCCTGACTCTGTACCACTCATCTAAAAAGACACAGAGAATCTGCAGGTTTCCCCTGTTGGAAAGGAATGGTCTGCAGCATGTGTGTTACTAAATGTCTCTTAGATCATCCCGTGGGTGGATAGTTTAATTTTCAATGCAGAACCTAGTTTCCAGTTCTCATTGATATTAGTGGGCATGATAGTGTGGTACCAGACTTGATGAGCTTGCCAAGCACAGACTATCTCAAATAATCTTCTAATTTTGCAGTTTTTTTCCAGCAAGTTAGCTATTAATTTCCTAGGAGATAATCTACCTCTCGTCTGGTGTCCAGAAGTTAAAAGTAGTTCCACAACGATAGGAAATATTGACTAATCTAGTCTGTCTATGTCTACACCTCTGACTGTGTTGACTATGTTCTGTTTGTTGTGTCCTCTCTCTCTCTCTCTCTCTCTCTCTCTCTCTCTCTCTCTCTCTCTCTCTCTCTCTCTCTCCCTCCCCTCTCCTGCCTTTTCTCTCTCCCCTTTTCTCCCTTCTTTCCCCTTCTCCCCTTTTCTCCCCTTCTCCCTTTCTTTCCCCATTCTTCCTTCTCTGTCTATCTCTCTCTTTCTCCCCCGCTTTCCTCTCCCCCTTCTTCACCCTTTCCCTCTTCCCTTCTCCTCCCTCTGTCTCTCTATCTCTCTCTGTGTGTCTCTGTCTCCATCTATCTGTCTCTCTGTCTCTGTCTCTCTGTCTCTGTCTCTCTCACTCTCTGTCTCTGTCTCTCTATCTCTCTCTCTCTCTGTCTCTCTCACTCTCTGTCTGTCTCTGTCTCTCTCTCTGTCTCTCTCTCTCTCTCTCTCTCTCTCTCACACACACACACACACACACACATACACACACACATCAGTGAGCAGAGGCAGGATTAGAAGTCCTGTTTCTCGTCAAAGCCAACAATTTCTACTCCACTGAACCACCTCCCATTGGAATGAGCTCTGGCTATTGCTCACAGCAAAAACAGGCAGGGCAGCCAATGTGATTTTTACTTCTTCACCCTATCTTGGGAGCTCTGCCTCACCCTCTTTCCATGAACACATTTTTTCCAGTTTCAGGGACTGTCTACACTGAACACAGGAGTGGACAACAACAGCAATGGCCCAGGAACCCTTGGAAAGCAGACTGAAGAATGAGGCCTTGTGTCATGTGGGCAGGGGTGAGAAAGCGGAGCAAAGGATGCCCAGTATCCACATGAAACACAGTTAGATCACCCAACCCTCTCATTTTACAGCTGAGGAAACTCAGGCACAGACACATTCAATGACTTACCCTAGGTCACACAGGTGGAAAGTAGCAAAGCTGGGAACTTCACCCAGACCCTCTGGCTCCAAACCCAGTACTCTTTTCATTACCCCATGAACACATTTTAAATCTTGAAGGGGTAGCCAAGGAAAACTGAGTCCCAAGCATCTCTGTCTCTCTCTTTCTCTGGGTTCCTCTATGCATCCTCTCCAGCAGTGGGCACAATTAGAAATGTAGGAGTAGAATTATTAGAGGGGTAGGGGAGGGAGAGGGAAGGGGAGGAGAGAAGACATGTGTTTTCAAGGGTCTGAGGCAGCAGCTTGCTTTGCAGGGCTGAGCCCACAAAGAGGTGGTCAGAGGGAGGAGGGGGTTAAAGCTCCCCCAGAGAGAAGGGGTCCCCTGCTGCACGGAAGGAAGCCTGAGAAAGGAAGGATATCCTATGGCAGGCAAAGCCTATTTATGAGAGATGCCAGAAGTTCCTAGGGCCCTCCGTTAAGAGGAGGAAAGAAAAGCAAGCAGAATAAAGCAACCAAACGACTGCTTGAAAGACGTACAGTGAGTGCCTCAGTGCGGTTACTGAGCTATGGTCGGCCTCCAGCATGTCTGTGAAAGTCACAACAGAAATTGTGAAATTGGCAAAAAAAGGGTTCTATTCGCCATCAGGAAAATTTGCACAGAGTTTATTTACCTTCTATATGATACATATATTAGGAAAGAAGGAAGGCACAATAATATTTCATGCACTCCTTTTTTAAAGCAACCTACTTTAAACTCATTTTTAAAATTAGCTTCATTGACTTGAAAGAGCCTGTGTTTGGGGTTACTTTTTAAAATGTGAAACAGCAAGACTGTTCCTATTTTCTATTATTTATCTACCTTTAAAAGCATCCTGCCGTGGCATCAGTACCTGCGAGTTCCATTATCTCTCTTAACTCCTCATCTTAGCCGACATCAGCAAAGGTGCCTTTCACTAACAAAGGGATTTAACATTTTGACACAGTGAGAATTGCAACTTCAAGCCACCTTTTTACAGGCTCCCCCTTCTACTTAACACAATTGAGATCTTAAAAAGAAGAGTGCATCCTCAGCTGAGTTTTCAGTCCCTATGCTATAGAGACACACACATGTAAGTATATACATGCCCACACATATACACAAATACATGCATGTATACATACAAGTATATACATATGCATGTATATATATATATATATATGTGTGTGTGTGTGTATAAATTTAAAATATGTATGTATGTGTGTATGTATGTATTCTCAGGAATGTTTAAGGCGGGATCTATCTTTCTCAAACGCAAGACTTGGTAAGACCACACCACAAACCGAATTACATAATTTTTCGGAAGCTTCAGTCTAATTAGGAAAAAAAAAGCCAGTCTCCATAGATACAAGCATTTTAACATATTGCTTTTTTGCTCTCCTGTTTTCTTACGCAGAGAATGTCAGTTCAGGCCCAGCTTATTTTTATTTCAACTACAGCTAAAGAGAAAGATAGAAGGCTTTACTTGGAACCAATAAAACTACTGAATACATTTGCCCTCCCCACCCCATGCCCACCCTTAACCCCCTTGAAAGTTATGAAGGTCAAGGTATACCTGAAAAGGTGGAAGGATTTGAGAAGTCTGGGGAAGTCTCAGACATGTGTAATGGAAAGTGAGCAGGCTGCAGTTTGGATGCACTCTCAGAATATACAATTTGGAAGCAGAAAGTAGCTCCCAGGGCTCAACCCATCTTCCCGTTCATTACTTTATTAAATTGCACATGTATTAGCCAGTGTATGAGGGAGGCACCCAATGATGGAGCTAGCTCTGGCCCCATTTTTCTGAGGCTGCTGAGAGTTGGCATGCTACACCAGACAGAACGCAGAACAGGGCCAGGCTATAAAGTTATCGAGGCAGTTGTTTCGGTTGCCTGAGTGCTGACTACAACCATGGCCTCTGGATGCAAATTACTGGCTTTTATAGGTTCCTAAAAAACATTTCACTGTGTCTACTGCACAATGTGGGAGCTGTAGAACAGGACCAATGACAGCAATGATGTAATTAAAAGCTGCAAATAGTGGAAACCCAAGCTTCATCAATTTCTTTATCCCCAGCCTGAAAAAAAATGGCAGAAAGAGTCTTTGAGGGAGAAGAAAAACACTGAAGAACAAAAATACCTTGCATTCTGCACTTCAAGGTGAAAGTAGCATCTAATAAAAAGTAGGTATTAATAATTCAAGAACAAATATTTATTAAGTACCTACTAATCAGTTAAGATATTCAAGATACAAAAACAGAAAAGCAGCCGACCTGTCCTCAATCAGATTATACTCTTTCAAGGGAGGGTTGCTGTCTTCATAAGGCACTCAGTAGGTACTTAAAAATTCTTTTGGATCACTACCTAACTAAAATCACTATTACATGCTTTATTACTATAGATCAAGAGTTGGAAGAAATTTTAAAGATATCCTAGTACAGGAGATCTTGAGGTCCATGAACTTAAAAAAAAGTGATCACTTTGTTTCAATATACCTGTCTTCCCTCATAATCTTATGGATTTTTGTTTTATGAATTAAGAAAACATTATTATCAGAAGAGGTCAACAGGCTTCACCACACTGTCATATGGGTCCATGACATAAGAAAAAGTCAAGAAACCCTGATCTAGTAAAGCCCCTTTCTTTTATGAACAAGGAAATGTATTGTCCAAGGTCCTCTACTCTCCAAATCTTCATATATGTTCTACTTATTTTAAATGTCATTTGGAATCCAGTTCAATAATGCCTCTGAAGATTAATAAATAAATGACAGAATAAATAAAATGACAGAAAATTAACTTGAAAGATACCGAAGCTTGGCTTCAGTTCTGCCCGCAGCTAACAATAAGTCACAGGAACTGCTGAATTACCTCAATTTCCTCATATGTAAAATGTCGGAGCTCTAGATTGGATGTCCTCTATAGTCCCTTCCAGTTCTAACTCTATGATTCCAGAAAGGACTACGCCTCATCCTTAACATATCTTTTTGGAAGACAAATACGTATGTGCATACACACTCCTTGGGTCCCCACGGCCATTACCTGAGGGTTATCAAAAGCCTAATTCAGCATTTTTAAAGTTCATTCTTTATAACTAACCAATACAAATGTAAGAAAAAATACTTTACGTATAATTTTTAGTGATAAGAGCTCCAATTTACATTGTGATTTAAGGTTTACAAAGCCCCTTACATAGCTACTCATATGAAAAAGTAAAACCCAAAAAATATGAAAAAAAAAAACTAAATATTTTATTTCCAAAGGAATTTTTTCACCTTAGTCAAAGTTTTCATTTGGCACTGGATTAACTTGTACAGACTATCTTTCAATGTATATAGCAAGACCTCTCCACTCTTTTGTACCAGACTCCTTGCCATACTGCTCAAGACACCACTTTTGTTTTCCCTTCCCTCACAAATAATTGGGGGTCACCATTCTATTCAAGCAGCTAGGTGGTGCAGTGGATAGAATTCTGGGCCTTAGGCAAGTCATTTAACCTATGCTTGTCTCAGTTTCTGCATCTATAAAATGGGGTTACTAATAACACCCACTTCCAAGGACCGTTGTGAGAATCTAATGAGATAATATTTGCCAAAGCATTTAGCACAGGGCCTGACACATCGTAGTTATTTTATTACTGTTGCCATTGTGTCACTGTTACTGTTACAAATCCCACTTCTTTCTTCTCTACAATAATTCCTAACTTGTAAATTTATCATCACAGCCTTGCCCCTCTCTGCCTAATTTATCCTGATCTTCTCCAGCTGCTATTACCCTCCACTCCAATAGTCACCTTATATATGTGTGTATACATATGCACATAAATATATATTTTGATTTATTCTTCTATACGCTTATTATATATATATATATATATATATATATATATATATATATATATTTATATATATACACAAACTCCTTGAACACTAGGACCGATTTCATTTTTGTCTTTGCAATCCTAGGATCTAGTAGAGTGACGGTCATGTAGTGGATGCTTAATAACTATTCGTTAAGTGAACGACCTGGCTGAGTTTTCCTCCTGATCATTTCTTCCTTACGTCTCTCTGCTTCCCCTTTGCGCCATTATCCCTTTGCCTCCAATTCTAAATATTCTCTACATTATAACAAGCGATTTTCTCTAGCCTACACTTCGCTCCTCTCGAGTACTCAAGGCTTTCTTGGTAACTCCACATCAGCCTCGAGTCTAGGGGATGCAATAAACAGAAGAACCAAAGTTGACATTTTCTATGGCACTGACTGTGGGCCAGTACTTTCCAATTACTGTCTCACTTGATCGTCACCACAACCTTTGGAGGCAGGTGGTATTATTAGAACCATTTTACAGATGAGGAAACGGAAGCCAACAGAGGTTAAATGACTTGCCCAGGGTCACCCAGCTAGTAACCTGAGGCCAAATTTGAACTGGGTCTTTCCTGACTTCATGCTCAGCATTCTATCCACTGTACCACCAACATGCTCACCTTTGATTGTGACCTTCAAAGCTCCCTACCACCCGATTGCATAATACTCATTTCATCTACTGGGCATTGACCCAAATACTTCAGTTCTAGGCAATCCTGCCTTCTTTCTAAACTTCTTACATCTTGCCCTAGCTTCCCCTCAGGGGTATAACAGCTTTCCCATCCCCCCATCTTTCACATTCCTCTTCGAAATTAAGTGGGCTCACACTGAAAGTCTTCCTCTATTATCCCCATTGAACAACATTTAGTTTCAACAAATCCTGCCAGAAACGCAACAAATTCCTCTTCCAGAATGAAAACAAAATGAAAAATCTTGACTTTTAGATAAGAGTGCTAAGACATCGAGTCAGGAAGACCTCGATTTGAATCCTGCCTTTGACACTGTGAATTTAGGCAAGACAATTAATCTCTCTCACCCTCAGTTTCCCCAACTGTAACTTGGGAATGGTAACAATCACAACTCTCCAGTGTAAAACAAGACATATAAAGCGCTCAGTAAACCTCAAGTCAGTCAACAAACAGTAATGAAGTGTCTACTCTGTGCCAAGGATTGTGTTAAGTGCTGGAATGCAAAGAAAGGCCAATGAAGACAGGCCTTTCCCCTTGGGGAGGGTAGAGAGGCTTTTATCAAAAACAACATAAGCAAAGACTTACTAAAGCTTGTCCCTTTTTCCACAGTGGCTCACTCTGCATAGTGCACAGAGGCTTTCCTTAGATTTTCTTGACATATAGGAAAGTTATGGACTACTTTCAAGAAGAATTAATGATATAGTTCCACAAAAAAATAGCCAGGAGGATATAAGCACCTTTGGAGCAGATGTTTTTATTTTTTTTTATTTTTTTGTCTAAGTCTCCCCCATTCCTAGTCCACTGCTTTGCACACAGTTAGTGCTTAACAAATGTCGGTTGGGTTGTTAAGATGAATTGCCAAAATAATATTCCATAAATGTTGATATAACCATATGACTCCCCTCCTCAATCAAATCCAGGTTTCCTTTAGCCTCTGGGATAAAACATCAATTCCTCTGTTTAAAGTTTTACACAATATAGCCCCAATCTATCCTACCAGATGCTTTGACCTTCCCCTGTCGTACTACATAATTCAGCCAAAATGACCTTCTCTGTTTTCCCCATCCATGAGGCTTTATCTCTCATCTCCCTGTCTTTATCCTAGTCACCCAAAATTCCTGGAATACACTCTCTCCTTACCTCTGCTTCAGGGATATGCTTTTTTCCTTTCAGAGGCAGCTCAAGCACTAGCTTCTTCTCGACAATGCCCTTCATGATTTCCCAAAATGCTAGTGTCCACCCCCCAACTACCTTGTATTTAACTGTAAAAATGCAAAGGATTATTAAGAAACTCCATTGTAAGTATTCATGTTTAATCATTTCATATTTACGCTGTATATATTTGAGTGTATTGGTTGCCCCCCTCCCCCATTAGGATATAAACTCCTTGCAAGTATTGTTCCATTCTTTGCACAAGTCAGCACCTAACACATAATAGGAACTTAACAAATTCTTGATGGTAGATTAAAGAGTGTACCTCTTGTCAATATGTCACCTTCACAGTGAAATGGAGATGAACAAAAAAGCACTTAGTAGGTCCTTTACTATATGCACAGCACAGTGTTAAATGCTGGGGATACAAATAGGAAAGTGATAAAGCTCCTTCCCTCAAGGTCCTAAGATTCTAAGAGACAACAAGCGGCATTCTCAAAGATGGAGGCACACCCGCCCCTCCCCAGGCACCTCCTAACATGCTTTCTTCCAGCAGCATCTGAGCAATGACACGTGACCACCATTCATGCTTGGGGGAATTCCAACTTTAAGAGAATTTTTTCTCTTCCATCCAATACTTGGAATCAATATAAGGAAATTTTTAACACTCATTTAATTGAAAAGTGATTTTTAAAAATACCAGTGACAATGCATTCCCCCATTGTTCATTTTCTGGAAATAGGGTCAATGGCCTTCATGAACCATAGATTGCTGGGTAAGTTGTCAGACTACTTCCCTATTTTGAATGTCTAACGATTATTGTTGGGTTTGCACACATCTAGATCTAAGCTGGTCCTGGTATTTGCCTCTATACCCAATACAGGAACTTCCCATGATGGTGCATTAGCAGAGGATTCCAAGTCTGGGCATGTTGCACAAAATTTCTCCCAGTGTAAGCTGTGGCCTCAAACAATCAGGTTTTTTTCCTTTTTTTTTGGGAGAAATGATCAAACCGGGGGTGGGGACAGAACATCCTGCGTGAAACCGCATCCTGAACAAGCATCACCACGATTCACTGTAAATAAATACTCTCTCCTTGCAGCACTTCCGTCAACTGTCACTGCCTTGGCTCCAGTCACCTTTCAAGTCCAAACAGGAAAGAGGAGAAAAGAGAGTGAGATGGCAGATAGGAGGTTTAATTTGCTTCTCGCTGCAGTTTTCATTGGTGGTGTACTTCCAATTCACCGGGACTGCCAGCTGCCTGGAATCGCTCCTGGACCCCGCTTTTTCCTGTTAACCTTCATAATTGTATTACTATGGGCCAGCCCACAAACATGCTCCCAAAGCTGCAAAAAGTGCAGCCCCTTCTCTGGATCAGCAAAGTGGCCAAATTCAAAGGGGTTGGTGGCTATCATTCGCTACTTCTCAATGGAACTGATGCGTGTTTAAAATACCCGATTGGAGGATGGGGATGGAAGAGAATTAAAAAGTGAAAGTTGATAACTTTTATTTTCTTTTAACCTAAAGTAAATGACTCTCCCCCTCTCCTTGCCCCCCCCACTTTTGTAAAAATCACAATTTCTGGGGATACAGCACAGCAGCAGGCAGGGACTGGAAGGGTTTGCACTAGGCGAGAATTTAAAACAAAATGATTGTCTTTGGGATCCTACCAATGCACTGCTCCCAGTGTGCACTAATGTAACTGCTAATGGAAGTGTCCTCAACGCCTTCTTTGTTAATGTTAATAAACAAACTGCACCAGGATCAGCCAGACTATAGAAGAGAATCTTCCAGATGGTTTCAATAGTGATTTCTTTTCCTTCCTTAGGGAAAGTCCTAGAAACCAATGGGCCTCTGTAGACCAAGAACTCTTTGGTTCTGTAACCATTCTGCTCAGGTGCATCTCCTGGTTTTTTGGTTTGAAACAGGTAATATGGGCTCAGATGAGAAGATGAGATTCCCTGGCCGAAGAGTTAGGTAATACAGTTGGCAAAGGCAGGGGAAGAAGAGAGGGTAATGAGCAGGGAAAAATCATGTTCCAGGATGAAGGAGTGGGTGAAACGCTCATAAACTGTATTCAGACAGGACATGATCTTGGAGTCCCTGCCTTGGGGAGGTGAGAGTCTACTTGGCACACACTTCCCCGAGGCGGGGTAGGGTGGGGCAGGAGACAGACCTCGGGGTGCCTGGGGCCCCCACTGCCACACATACAAAAAAAGCTGAATTAATAAAAGCAAAAATGAAGCATTACATGTAGCAGCAAAGTATTATTAAAAAGCTGTAATGTCTCAGAGGTTGCTATGAAGTCATGTTCTTACAATTCACTTGTAAGAATTTAAAGACAAAATTATACGCCTTGTAATTCACTAGTGAGTACACTTCTCAGGGTTGCATTGTTTGCATGTGATACATAGTTTCAAGAAAGTTTAATCATTAAAGGGATTAGAAATTATGAGAGGGTAAAGTTTTAGTTTTTAGACATCTTATATAATTTTAGTTGGCTCCATTTCTTAGATATTATATATGTATGTATACACACACAATGGTATATATGAATCTATATACAGTAATGTGTCTACATAATAATCTTAATACTTAATACATATTATTAGCAGTCATAATATTACAGGGTTCTTTTCAACTCCAAAGGGTAATACAAATATTAATGAGCTGCTTCACAGAGCTCTTCTGAGTTTACAAATATTATTAATGTCCTTTTAACAGATGAGCAAACCAAGGCAGGGAGGAGCTCTGAGGGGCTGCAATCTGACCCCAGAGTGACTTGCTTTCAGAATCCTGTATCATAGAGCAAGGCCTGATAATATACTGCTACCAAATCAAATTTGGGAGATGAAAGCAACATTGCCAGCAGTACCCTTTGGTCAGCAGCGTTCCTGAAGGGCCTCAAAGCCAACTTTTAGGAAGGCAACCCATTAACTATACCCATCAAACTGAGTCTGTACCATTTCTAGATGACCTGGGAGTTAACTCAATCTGCTTGGATTTTTAGCAAGTTATTTACTCCAGTAGTGTTGGGGTAAGGGGAAATAGGACGTTCGAGAGCTAGAGACTTTTCCTCCTCCACTTCAATTTCATGGTAAAAAAAAACATTACAGCAAAGCTGAACTGACCCATGCATGCATTTGCAGGATCCCTGAGAAATCAACATGCATTGCTATATTTTCTCCATTAGTCAATGCAAGTTTATTTATAGAATTATAGTAACTCATTTGTATAACATTTTATGGTTCTAAAACACTTTTCATACATTATCATATTTGTTCCTCACAGTAACCATACAGGCAGCACAAATATTAAAATCCATTATTTTACAGTTAAGTAAACTGAGGCTCAGAGATTTTAAAGCAGAGCATAAGCTCATTGAGGGTGGGGACTGTTTCAAGTTGACAAGCAATAAACATTTATTAAGCATCTAGTATGTGCCTGGCACTATCTCCTCTCTACATAGTACAGTGCTCAGTAAATGCTTGCTGAGTCAATTGACTTACCCATGGTCATACAGGTAATCAATGATAGAATTGCAAGTTTTATGATTCCCAGTTCAGTTCTGAAATCCATGTATGTATTGTGTTCAGCAATGCCTTTTTTTGCTAGTACTTCTCAATGAAGAAGAACCTTCAAATTAATGTGCTCAATGGCCTGGCCTTTGGGAATCATCATACAATACCTAATGATTGCTATTATGCACATAGTGATTTAAATTTTGCAAGGATTCTATCTTATTTGCACGTCCCAACAATGCTTGAGAGGTAGGTTCCCATTACCCCAACTTTACAGATTAGGAAATTAAAGTGGGGGCATGCAGAAGAGGCACCATTAAAACCCAGGTCTTCTCACTCCAAGTTCAATGTTCTCTCTAAAAGCCAAGGCAGCCTCTTCTACTGGAGCTAACCTGCTGAATGACTCTTTCTAGTGACTGACAAGTGTCTTCTGTTCAGAAGATATTGGCAGACAGGATTTACAAAACCATGGATTGTGTGCATTTTTCTAATACCTTCCACCACTACATTAAATGGGGAGAAAACAAAGCTAGTTGTTAACATTTTACAACTTCATTGATATTTAAAAAAGAAAAAACTCAGCCCATAACACTTGTGCTTTTTTCCTGTGCTATGAATGAAGGTCACATCTCAGTTGTGTATAAAGCCTGTGGTCTTGAAAATGGTAAGCATGATGCTTTGCCCCCAAAACATGCAAAGTGAACAAGGGTTCACTTTGAAGGGCTCCTCAGCAACTACTGCTTTTACATCTTCTTGGGCAGAGGGGCTCAGAGAGGGACTGTTCTTGTCCCCAAATCTTCCCAGAACAGGTCTGGTCTGGGCCCCCAATTCAGATGGCTATTTCCACAATTTCAGAGATTTGCTGAGGATTAATCCTTAGAAAACCTGCTTAGCAATCTTTAACATGGTATTGCCAGTACATGTTTTTGCTTATTGCACTCACAATTGTACAACTTAATAAAGACAAGCGGCACACAGTTTGTTAGCTAATGTCAAACCTTGACTACAGAGAGATCAAAGAAAAAAAAAATACATGTTGTGACCAGACCTAAATCAAAATTGTTTTTTAGGTCAGAACTGAATTCCTGCCAATTTATGATAGCTCCATGGAAATGTTAATGAAACAATATTCTGCAATGCCACTCAGAGTCATCTGCTGATTTCTGGGAGGAATAACAGATTAGGGAAACATAAATACTTGAAATGGAGATGGGCTTTGGTCAAGAGGATCAGACTCAGGTTTTGCTTTTCAAAATTTAGTGAAAACTTTTAGCATTTTGATGGCTCAAAGAGAGTTTGAAGTGGAACATGATTTTAATGCATTTTTAATTTTTTTTAACTTTTCAGGAGGTGCTTTTACCAAAGCACCAACATCTGGACAGATGTATGATGACATCATAGCATATCTCTGCTTAAAAGCTACTCTGAAGAGAGTGCTGAGAGAGAGGAAGGGGAGCTGCACAATAACCAACCTGCTCCGAGCGTACGGTCTGCCTCTTTCTAACATTTCTGGGCATTTCTTCTCCCTTATCCCACTGAATACCTTCCTTTCTCCTCTCATCCAAATTTAGGGATCATTTCCACAAATAACAGCTATCCGACTCTCAGATTCTATTTTCACCTTCACATCCCAGAGGGAGAGAAAACAAAGAAATAAAAGGAATTTCTTATTGATTATACAATATGACCACACTTAATTTGAGGACTCTTTCTTTTTTTTAAATCTCCAAGAGCTCCCTTGTAAATGAGTCACTATGTGATTAGATAAATATTCATAGAGTTTATTTTTGGAAGAACTAAACAATAATAAAGTATAACTAAATAAATGGAAACACACTGCTATATGGAACATGGGGCAAATTAAAGTTATCTAAATCCCAGAGGGTGTCTCCAGTGACAGGACACAGTATAACTTTTCCAATGTGTTTACAAATTCAGAACTAAAAGGAAGGGAAAGATTTAAAAACAATAACGAAGTCCGAGATATTTTAAAAACCCATCCTGGTAATCTCTTTAATCTCACAAAACCATTTTTTGCAAACAAACACACTTGAGACATTTTTTTAAAGGCAAGTAGGTAAAAAGGGGAAAAAAGACACAAAAATCATAAATACATATATATGTATACACACATATTTTTCAAATGTAATTAGTTAATCCATTCTAGAATGACAAAACAGTGTGTTTGGAACAATTTTATTTTAAAATTCTCAAGATGGAGACTAAAAATGAAAGTATGGGCAACTAGCTCTTTGCAGCTGTGCCAAGGATTTAGAATGTGCTCTGATGGATAGTTGAGGCAGACATTGTAAAGATGAGAATACAGACAGCGGAAGTGATACACCTCTGCCTCCCCTGCCCCCAACCTCACCACCCCGAGCTCATCTTCAGCAACCTTTCCCACTGTTCTTTCCTCTACTCATATCCGATGAATGAAGTTGTCTCCAATAAGAATAGAAATGTTGCTATCAGCTGTCCTATGCAAATGTGACTACTATTATGCATGCGTTACTGAGCTATGAAATAAGTCAGTGTGCTGGGATTTGTGACTACATGTCCCTCTCTTGTTTTTGAGTATAATAGTTTTCCATCTCTACTGAACAGTCATAGACTATATTGCAGTCTTTAGGAAAAAAATAAAGAGGTGGGAGAAAAGCCCATTGCCCTATGCTAATTTGGTTCAATTCAGCAAAATGATTCTTGATTAGGACTGAGACACAGTAGCAGAGAACCTCAAGGCTGATTTCAACAGAAGATCGGATGCTCTTGAAGAAACAAAATGAGGAAAAAGAACTCCCATGTTATTGGTGTTTGTTATTTTTCAATGATGACATAATAAACAATCCTATGGAATATTCTTTTTTAGACCTAATTACATACTAAGCAAGAAGTAATTTTTACCCTTCTGCCCACATTTTATGTATTGGGCACTTCCAACTCATGTCCCTTGACACCTTTTCCAATAATCCATCTACTTTATATTGGAAAGCCTCACATGAATAAAACTTTATGGCACTACAGGCATTTAGCCTTCCGCTGACATTCCTGGCCTGTTCAATTCTGCAATTCAATCAAAATCAAATCTCAAAATCCTCTTGTCAGCCAGCACTGCCTTCATATGCCCGAGCCTTGTGTAAGGATAACTGCATCCAATCTTTCCCCCAAGCAGTGCTTATATTGTTTTATTACAGTTCAATGAGTGAAGTTCAAAATTACATGCAGCTGCCTACTACTGTGGTCTGTCTGGGTTACGCATGGACACAAGTATTGCCCACCAGGCTTGAAATCATTCACTTACTGGTCTGGCAAGAAAGACTGTGAGCACTTCTTTGTATGGACGAACCTCCTGTCTGCCAGATCTAAAGAGGGTGATGTTAACAGATCAGTCCCTTTAGAAAAGGATTGTGAAAGCCCTACGCCTTGCAACTCAAATGGGCTCAATGTTAAGCATGTGTCTCCTACACATGAAAGCAAAGATAAACCTCAACATGCAAGAAAGCTTGTGAAGGCAGATAAAGGACTCTAGAAGAAAAGGCATCTTCAAGAGTTGTTATATGTGTTTTAAATGATGAAGCTTCAGTTTTAAAAGTTGTTTTTTTTTAATCCCTTGCCTCCACCACTAGTTCACTTTCACTGAAACAAAAAGACAAAACACAAAGCCAATTAAATCCAATTTAACCTGATGAACAATACAGTAATTCAAAACCCAGTAGTCTGAAAATGCTCAGGATGAGATATTGCAAGGCACAGCTGTGATGAGATGCCATCAATATTGCATAGGATTTTCAAAAAGGGGAGGAGGAAAGCATCAAGTGGTTCTCCCCTAAAAAAAAAAAGAATGCAGGACACTGGGCAGGCACATGAAAAGAAGCCGTGTCTCGTTTGAAGGCAATATTAAAATGCAAGGTAGCTCACAAATGGAGAGAATATGTCTTGTGTAGGAATGGCCCAATTCCAAAATAAAAATGCATGGGCTAACTCCAGCTCATCTTGGGGTTCGTAATTCTATAAACATAACAATAACTTCCTAGAGTATATCCTTCAAAAGAAAAAAAAACAAATAAACCTCTGTCTTTTATGAAGATTTGCATCCACCATGCAGGGGGCCAGATGCCTCTATGTGGTGAAAGATAGTATCAATAACTGCAAAGATATGGATGCAATTTCAAATATTTTACCTTCGATGTCTCTAAAATGATGAGCCTTTAAAATTCCTCCACCCCTTAAAATGGATTGAGATCTGCTTTTCCCAAATATCACTCTGAAAATAAACACACACACACACACACACACACACACAATTTAATCAGGCTGTCCCTATCTCCCGGCTCCAAGGTCCAATAGAATATAAACTCAAGGAGGTCAGGGACAATTTGAATTTTTTTTCTTTTTATCTCCAAAGACTGAAACAATGACTTATCGATAGTATATATACTTAACACATTTTCACTAAACTGAATTGTTTATTGAATGGAATTAAAAAGAACCACAAATATATGTGGGAATGTCTTGAGGATGGAATTCTATGTAAGCCACAGAGGGGAAAGGGAACAAGACAATAAAATTTATGATCCCGGGATGAATAGTCAAAAAAAGACCTCAGACATTGAGTCCACCACTCCTGTTTGACAAATAAGGAAAATAAGAACCAGAGAAGTTATGAGACTTGGCCCTAATCCACAAAGCAAGAGAACCAAGAGTCCAACATGAATTCTCCATCTCCAGGATTCCTCTTCCCCCACACATAGAAGTCAGAAGATCTGGATGTCTACACTACACTACACTTAGTATCTACTGATGTGAAATCAATTCACTGACCTGGGCTCTTATAAAATGAAAGAGGGGAAAAAAATTAAAGAGTGAAAACATCGTAGGATCACACATGCAGGGAGCTGGAAGGGTCCTCAGAGGCTTAACTATCCAAACCCAAGATCTCCACTAGCCATAAGTAGATTGAATTGAAAGAACAATAATCTAGAGTATAAAAGTTTAGTTCATTAAAATAGAAGTATGTGCAATACTAGCTAGACCTACCTCTAAACACGTGATCATATGTTGAATATTACATCCATAACGACATCTTTCTATTTATATAATTTATGCAAGGTTGGCTCCCACCCAAGCCAATTTTAAAGAAGTGTTTGCATCTTTTGATAGGCTGCTGAGAGTGTATGAGACTCAGCATGTCCCATCATCATCTTTCTCCCTTTCACCCACTTCTACTGAGGGTATTCCCATCCTTCCAGTCACCTTGACTATCGCTATTCTCACTTTCACTCCTTCCATATACCCAATCTAGTGCCAAATCTTGCCATTTCTACCTTCATAGCATTTTTTATCCATGTTTCCCCCTCTGCATTCATACAGAGCCTTCTTTCAAGCCCTTTATTTTGAACTACTGCAATAGTCTTCAAATGATCTCCCTGCCTCCAGTCTCTCCCCACTCCAATCCATCCTCCAGTTAGTTGCCATTTTTTCCGAAAGTGTAAGTGCTTCTATGTCACCTCCCTTTAAATGAGTTACAGCAGTTCACTATTTCAACCCTGATTAAATACAGTCTCCCAGGCTTTGTACTTCAAGTTCTTTATAACCTGGCCTGCCCTTTCCTACATTATTACCCATCTTATACTTTCTTCACCTGGATTACGAAGGGATGATACGCTTGGAGACTACTCAGGTTCTCAGGCATCAAGTAAAATGTTCAATTTGAGGCTTCAGCTCTTCCTCTCACCTTTTTTTCCTCATGAGGAATTGGTAAATAGGTGAAATAGATATCCCTTAGGGCTTGTATTCATGATCATGACCTAGGAAGTACCCTGAGTTAAATATATTTAATTCACTCTTTTGAGTCTTTCCTAAGGATCCTGTAAGATCCTACGCTGGGGCTCAGGCCAAGATTGAGTTTTGTCAATATGCTATCATCCCTCCTTCCTCCTTCCTCTTCTGTTTTTCCTTTGTTTAGTAGCTGAAAATTTTGTATGCCTTCTCAATCTTGAACTGGCCCCTAAGTCCAAAGCAAATGTGTCAAACCTACCCAAGAGATGATCTGCAGAGTCTAATTCCCTCATTGCCAAATGGAGAGACTGAAACTTGAGAAGTAGGATTTACCTAAATTCACAAAAACAATCAACTGCATCTTAGCAGCATGTTTGAAATTGATAAATTACAAACCCTTCCCAAACAAAGGAGCTTCAGAGTTAAACCTGACATTCACACCTCTCCTCCTCAAAAGGTCCATCCTATAAACAAGGGGTTATACAGATAAGCAAATGAAAGACAGACATGATTCCAGTGTCTCCAATGAGCTCTAATATCTTTCTTCTTTAAACACACACACACACACACACACACACACACACACACACACACACACCCCTTCTTTTTTTGAAGGGAAAAAAAGTCCTACAGTTTCTTTATGAATTACTGCCTATGTGTTTAAGACAATGAGCAGATGAAACTAAAAGAGGCCCTGTGTCTGCAGCAGACCTGGAATGATTTAGAGCATTTTAGTCAAATCATCTATTCCGCTGTCCATTCCTCTGCAAAGCAAATATTTACATTTTAGCAGTAAAAATTCTGAGATAGACTGTTATTTCCCTGCAGCTCCAAACAGTATTTCCCTCTCCGGTGACCTTGGAGAACCATATTTATTTGACTCTGTTCCCTCCTAGTCGAGGCAGAGGGTGAGGGAGGAGTCTCCATTTTCCAGCTGAAATCACAAGTATTCTTGAAGGGAAGTAAAAAGTCAATTTACAATATTTGTAACTTAATATATTTGGAACTCTATGTTCCACTCCCCTTTAGATGAAGAAAGTGAGACACTTGCAAGGGATTGATCTACTGATGCTAGTGCTAGTGCTGAAGGGAACGAAGATCTTTGGTAGATTTAGACTTAGAATGGAGTACAGAGGCCATCTAGCCTAGACTCATCATTTTACAGAAGGGGAAACTGAGACTCAGAGAGGTTAGTGATCTGCCCAACGTCACGCAGGCAGAAGTAGCAGAGGAACCCTCTCATTTTATGGATAAAGAACATAGTTAAGTGTCTAAGGCAAGATATGAACCAAGGACTCCTTGGCTCTAAATCAAGAACTCCCATTCACTAAGCCAGATTGTTTTCCTAACCTTTTACTCTAAATTTAGCATTTTCCCCCTCCCCCTCATACCGCAAAGCAAAGGAAAATATGTATTAAAAAGCCAAAATTCAGAGTCAGATTGTTAGCTTATTTGTCTATTTTTTTGAGGCTGGGTCTTCCTATATCACTCAGGATGAAAGTACAGTAGCCATTCAAAGCTTTGGCATATGATATTGACCAACTCTGTTTCTAACCTGGACCTTTTAACCTCTCCTTGGGCAACCTGGTGTCCACCTACCCGAAAGGTCTTACCACATCAGTACTTGACTGGGTGTAGATACTAGATTGGCTTAGCCAGTGAGGTGGTACAGTAAATAGAATACTAGACCTGGATTCTGGGAAAAAATGAATTCAAATATGACCTCAGAAACCCTGGGCAAGTTACTTAGCCTCCCTCTGCCTGAATGTCCTTGATTCTCAAATGGAGATAACAATATCACCTATTTCACATAGTTGTTGTGAGGATAAAATGAAATAATATTTCTAAAATACTTTGCAAACTTTAAAATGCTATAAGAAGGCTAGCTCTTAAGTCAGTATGGCTCAGAAATCCTGAGCTCAAGAGAGCCACCAGACTCACTCTCTCCAGAGTGGGGGATTAGAGATGTGTGCCACGATACCACAGCCATCTTTGCCTCCAGACAGCTACCACTGAGGTCTCCAGCCTCTATGAAAGAGGTTGACTTAATAGAGGTGAAGATAAAGGCAAACAAAGACAAAACTAAAAGCCTCCATAATATCTGGAGACTAAGACCACCCCTTCCATGCTACAGATATGATGGATGCAGAATACTGCTATACTTGCCAATATTACAAACTACATAATTGTAAAAAACAAAACTTCAAAGCATCCAAAGACTTCTATGTAGAAAGAAGTGAATTTGGAACATTGAAAATACCTGCACTGAACACACCATAATTTCTGGAGTCTTTGTAAATAAGACTTAATCCTTTGCCAACAAAGACATTCTCAAAAAGGAAACATGCATTCTCAGAAATTCATAAAATCATTCTATGAGTGTTAAACTTTCTTCAAACATAACTAGAGACTTGCAAACAAGTGCTTTTTTGAGCACATATCCCCCTTCTGGGGCTGAAATGAGTAAACCTGTAAGTATATCACTAGCTGTTTTCCCCTTTAAAGAAATCCTACTATGTTACTGAAATTCAGAATATTGCTTTTTAAATTCAGAATATGATTTGTCCAATAGTAAATTAATTTATATAACAATTGGTAGTATAGCAGCCGCAACTAAGTTCTCAGTCATTAAATCAGTTTCCTTTTTACTTATAGCCCATCTGGAGGGCAGTTCTCAAAGCCTTCAGAAATAACAGTACTCCTGTTTTAGGAAGATATTGCTTCTGATAACATTTTGATAAAATAAGTGATTAACCTAATTAATCTTAGATGCACAAGATTATAAAGTCTTCTAGCATTAAAGAAATATCAGGATGCTTTGACTGTGTTCTTTTCATCAAAGAGCCATATTTTATTTTCCATATATGAATACAATAGCTTTTTTTCTTATGGAAAGGATGCACTTTTTAAAGTCTCCCTCTTTGTGGATTGAATTTTCTTGCTGTACAATGTAAGGGGAAAAATGAGTAAGTACAATTATTATGACACTAGCTATGCAGGGCTCTTCAGTAAGAGAACTCAAATCTCTGTTTTCTTTTTTAAAATCTCACTTTAGATGGTTTAACCTGCTACTTCAGGTCTGCAGGCATCTACAGGTATAATTTAATAAACACCACTATTTTTCTTTTGAGTTCAAAGTGTTTTTATCCAATTAAGTTATTAAAACATGAATATAATTTGACTACATTAATAAAACAATGAAGAAAGCCTTCGGGTGAGAGAACTTGGAGAGACAAAGGATTTCCAAAAAGTCCAGCCACATAATGCCAAGCCTATGGGAAGGAGCCAATGTCAGGGGAAACAGCATCAAACACTTAGGTAGGTACTGCCTTATCACAGCAGACGTCAGGAAAGGTGCATTGAGCATCTCCTCCCAAACCTCCAAAGAAGTTAACTTCATTCTGTGAAAGGCAAGGCAAAAAGCAGCAACCCAAAAAGTAGGCATGCGTGCAAAAAAGCTGGCAAAACAGGAAACTTGAGAAAACGATTTCTAAAGCGTAAAGAAGCGGACTTGTGACTTTCATTTCTACAGAAGCAAAGCAGCCACAGCCTAGTCAGAGTTGACGTTTCCATTATAAAGTCTGACTTTCGAGATATTGTATCACTGCCATTTCATACTGTATCAGGCTGATATTTCATATACAAGTTGTTAACTTGGATTGTTCACCACATCTTATTTTAAACCATTAATCCTTGCCTTCTTCCTCTGATTTTTTTTTCCTAACAAGAGGACCAAATCCTTCTCTCAGACACCACAGCACTGAATATGAAAAGCAAAGTTTGATTTGTATAAAGTTGCTGGGATTGTTTAATATCATTTTAAAGAAGAAAATGTTTTCAGGATGTCAGGAAAGCAAGAGGCCAGCAATACCAAATTTCTAAACCCAAATTTTATTTATTCTTACTGACCTCAACAAATCCTGCTTAAACAAACAGACTGACTTCTTCAATCATGCTTGGGAGGCAGGGAGTTGAGAATGTCCATACAATGTTAGATCTCCAAAGAATAGTGCACCTATTTTCACAGGACTTCTACCATGTTCTTAAAGAGATTTCTTTCATAGACATCACCATCAAATTCTCACAGTGAAAATTCATGAAGTATGAGAAACAACAGTGATGATAAAGGATGTTAACCCAAATAATATAAAATGAACTATGTGAAGAAATGGAAAAAATCCTTTATTTCCTTCCGCTTCAGATAAGTCCACATTGTTTTTGCACCCAAATTTCAGAGGAGGATCCATGGACAAGTTAATAAAATAGTCCAGCTTCTGCTGTCCAGTTGGAATCTCATTTGGGATTTTCTTAGCAAAGATACTGGAGTGGTTTGCTATTTCCTTCTCCAATTCATTTTACAGATGAGGAAACGGAGGCAAACAGGGTGAAGTGACTTTCCAAGGGTCACAAAGCTAGTAAGTGTCTTGGATCTATTTGAACTCAGGTCTTCCCGACTCCAGGCCCAGCACTCTATGCACCAAAATGGACATGATAAACTTGGAACCAGCTGAGAAAGAATTCAGATGAAGTCCTCACTTGGAGACAACCCAGTGCTCTGTACATTCCAAACCATATGAAACTAGGGTGAATGCACTGAGGAGGCTACCCTACCCCAAGTTTACAATCTATATTCCCAGAGTCACAAAGCTCTAACCTCCTGCCCCATCTCATTCAACAAAAGCTACATCCTCATCAATGTGCTCTGGCTGAGAGCAAAGCAAAGCTCTCACACATAGTTATAACAGTAAGTCAATTAGCATTTATTAAGCACTTACTTATGTATTTATATTTATGCAACATCATTTAAATGGCATATTTTGGTGTTTTGGATCACCTATTTCTACCATGTAGAATCTCCATGTGCAAAACTGGTGGGGAAAATGGAGAAACCATAGGTTAACAAGTAGCATGTCCCAGTTCTTCTGTAAAGCTGATCAGTAGGGCGTACTTATACAAATACATTTTCATTGATTTTTTTTGGGGGGGGGTTGTATTCATTTCCCACAAGCCTCATATGTCCCTTCTTTTCCCACCTCTTTATTCTTTTTAACGTAAAACACATTATTATACAAAAACTGACATGGGTATATAGGAAGATAACTATTGTACTGCCTGTTTTCTCACAGCAGATCCCAACTAGCATTGGCTACGAATCCAGCACCATGAGCCAATTTCAGGAAAATGAGAGTTCAACCCTTTCTTTTCTCTCCATTTTTTGTAATCTCTCCCAGGCACAACTGTTCCAGAAAGCAGCTCCCCTACCAGTCCAATATTTACACTAAACCTTCACTAAAGGACTTTCTATTACAATGCTATCTCATTGATACAAGATTACTTCACTTCTGAACCACCTCAATTCGCACAATACTACAACAATAAAGAAAACACAGTCTCTGAGAAATGGGTAACACGGATTACTTCAGTATGCTTATTTAAGCAGAACGCCAACATTTTTTGTTTAATGTGATGCAAATTTGAAATAAGAGCCACTGTCCTCTCTGGTTTATCCAGCAAAGCAATATACAGGCAAACACACGAACAGACACAATATAGTAGCTACTTATACACACACACACACACACACACACACACACACACACACATTTTTAATTAATAATCATCTGATCATCTCTTGTTTCATCTTGCAAGATACATCTCCTTTTCAAAGCCCCAAACCCCATCAGATCTTAGGAAATCTTTGTGGAAAGCTCTGGATAAATTGAGACTCCAATATGACAAGGAAGAAATAGCTTGTGTCTTCTGACTGATTTTTAAAATGGGTATATATAAAAAGTAACACAACACAGCAGTCACCTACTCCACCCTTCCCTCTCCCCCCCTTTTTTTTCCTTTCAGGAAATCATATGAAAGACTAACTATGGTCGACATCTTTATTCAAATGAAAATACTTTTCTGAAAATTTCTTTCTTGAGCTGGTGGAAACCCCGCCCTGGAAGGAACACAAGCTTACAGCAATTTATTGCAATGGACCATTTTACTTATTCTACAATTTCCTACCCAAATTACACAGGTATAATTATTTTGACACTATAATGAAAAGAAAATGGAATTTGGGCACCGTCGGTTTATCTAATAACACTATTTCTCGCCAGACTTCGTAGCACTGACAGTCACAAAGAGCCTTGTCCATTCCAATAGGAAATATTTGATTTTTACTGTAGGAACATTATTTATTTTCACCAAGTTGCTATTATCAGAAAGGATATGATAGCTGAATAATAAAAATGAAATCAAGAAATTCTGGTGTTTCAAGGCTTGATTTTTTTTCTGCTCTCACTTTTGACATTTTCTTCCCCTGGAGAGACAAGATAAAGTGCTGTCATAAATGGGTGACTTTTCTTGTCAAATGACAGATTTGATTCTCCATGGCAACCACAAATCAAGGTGCTAGTCTGAATTAAAGCTGCTCTTAAAAGGCGTCTTTATGTTTATAAAATGAATTTAAATTAAATGGGTATTAGGTACAGTCTTTACCTCCATTTATTTGTTGACTAAGGGGCTCTGGATTGCATGTGGCACATTTGCATTTTTAAGGAAAGACAACATATTGTACCAGCAGATGCACAAACAAAGCATGTTACAAGGTCATGAGACATATACTAGTTTACAGAACTAGGAATGGTATACAGATGGACAGCAAGCATTTAAGAGGTGCTTAAACACTAGGGAAAAGAGAATCACCAAAATTACCTACAAGGCAATAGATGAAGAAAATCTCTGCTCACCTAATACAGCTTTCCTCCATTCACAGTTAATAAAAATTTCAGTAATTGTCACAAACAGACTGCCAAGTGAAAAACGAAATCATATTCTTCATTCTGGATCCTTATGCAATAATATAAATATAGATAAATGAAAAGCATTACCTTGATTTCAAAGGCATATTCTAGTCCTCATGAAATCATTTTAGGACAAGTGCTATGAAAATTGCTTATTTGCTTTCCTGTTTTCTAAAGACAGAATATAAGGCACATGCATGCTTTCTAGAGGTTGAGATAATCTGTACTTTAAAGTAGATTTCAATTTCCATAAGAAGTGAAGCTTGATTTACTTAATGTCTGATAGTCCTCGGGTCCATTAGAACATAACAAGTAAGATAACATGCTATTGGATCCTAAAATAATAAATCAGCCTCAACTCTCCTGAAATCCTGACGCCATGGAGTCCAATTTGTGTATGATACAGAGAAGTAAGGGTTTTCGGGTCATAAATAGCATTGCTAAAATGGGAATGTTTCTCATTGTGGATGACACAGCGACAGAACAGGACATTACTGCCTTTTATTTGACAACGATATATAATGTAAACACTACAGCCAGCCTGACAGACATGTTTAACCTAAAACAAACACAAGGAAAAATAAAAGTTTTGCACTGTATGCTGGTAGTTAGTAGAGATAAATGACTCCAAGTGACAGCCTTGGAAGCATAGCCAAATATGACTTGATATTCTCTCAGGCTTAATGGGGGATACAGGACATGAATACTAGGTTTCACTTGGACATTTCTCAGATTAGGATGCTGGTTCCTATTGAGAATGACAGGTTTTGTGAGTACCACAGGAGCAACAACATTCGATTGGCTTACAAAACCTACAAGGGGCAACCTGGTGGGAGGTTTGCCTAACTTCAAATCCACATGCATTAAAAATAAATAAATAAATAAAGTACCCACTTTGTTCAGTTTCACCTGCACCAGCTGTAATGAAATGGTGTCTTAAAGTTATAAATCTCTTTGGAACTCTAGGTACAAAGCCCATTTTATGGTGGTGTGAGTCATAAGGAACTCACTATTTAGAGCACAATGACTTTTGTTTCATATGGCAATAAAATGGATGAAGATCTATTTTTTTTTGGCTCATGTAAAAAGTCAAACTAACATCAACAGACAAAAACATAATAGACTCTATGAATTATAGATAAACAAACATCCATAAATGTAGGATGTAACCCAATAAAACTCTGACACAGGCATCACCGTTGCTGGTGCTACAGGCTATGATACCAGCCTCAGAAGTCGTGATAGTTAGTGTGCCTCACAAAACAGTCTAAACTAATCCTGTAAATCCGGTGGAGTTTGGCAGAGCTTTTGTATTCTGCTGCTGCAAGAGAAGGAAGACCAAGCTATTCCCCCATTTTATAGTAACTGACTCATCTGGTAGCAGGAGAGTATATGAAGGCTACCTGAATTCTAACAAGGCCTCCACATAAAATAGAACTATCAGAATTTTGTGTAGACAGTTGAAGCCCCAAACATTTCACTGCAAGGGGTTCTGGGGAAAGTACTAAGACAGAGACCCCACAGAATTAGTGTATAAACATTTGGTGTATAAAAATCAGGAAACACTTTGCTAATGTACTACTGGATAAAGTAAATTGCTCATTAAAAAAAAACCAAATCTGGGTAAGAAATGTGAACGCTATTTGCCAGGAAACTAAATTACTTACAATTTTTCCTTCCCTCCCCCTCCTCCCCGCCCCTTAACCACTCTGTATACCTATTTCAACCAGGCAGCTGGAAATCTGATGACTCTGTTTAGATGTTCATGTCACAAGACATTATAAAGTCAGGCCAAGGATTACTTGAGAAAAATAAAATATGGTTAACTTCAAGCAACACCTTTCACCTAAATTCAGGAGAGTTCTTGGCACTTCAGAATTGTACAAGTCTAGATGTAATCATAGAGACAGGGCAGTCTGGTCTAGTAGGTAGAGTTTGCTTTTCAGTGACTCCAGATACCTCTCACATTTCCAAAAACAGATAATGAACTGGACAAAAAAATGAACCCTTCCCATAAAAACCACACTGACTGTAACACAGTGAAACTCTCAAAAGAATTAATAATTGAGATGTGAGAGTGTGAAAGAAACCTCATTTTGCCATATATCTTTTACTTGACTCAGAATAAATTCCATTTAGGTGCATTGTCTCCCATATTTATGCAATGAAATCAAATTCAAACCAGCCCACCACCTACAACATGTTTTTTATTTGTATGTAGTATGGCTTCATCTGGTCCCCATCAAGGACCCCCAAAAATTGATCATTGGTTTTAGAGTTCACTGCCAAAGGTAGCAAAGCTAGCTTAACATACTGACAACGAGCTGCTCTCAATATTTTTTGGCATTCCCCAGAACCATCTTTAACAACTGTCCTAATCCTCCAATGAAATATATTAGTTGTGCCTTTTCCCCTTATCCCAAAATGTGCTGGGCAGTTGGATTGCACCTCTAGCTTTTCTCAATGATTCGCCATCGCTGAAGAACCTTCCCCAGTAACACTGCTATTCTCACACTTCAGAGCTCACTACAGGAAAACCATACAAAAGAGAAAGCACCTCCCTGCCAACATTAGGCTGAAAAATACTACTTGAAGGTATTTGAAGATAGCTAAGAGGAAGCCTTCCACCTTGAAACCTACGGTGGTGGACACAGAGAAATCCTTCATGGCGAGAGAAGCTCCTCTGCGTCTCTGGACTTGGCTTTCTTAAGATGTGAAATGATAATGCTGACTACCTCACTGGGGGTGTTGTAATTTTAATTAATGTTTGTAAAATACTTTGTGATCCTTGGATTAAAGGCACGGTGGATGAAAGGTGATGAAGGAAGACTAAGCAGTGTTGGCACTACTGCCCACCCCCACCCACCCCTCATCCCCACTCCCAAACACAACACTGTTCAATCAGGAAATCTTCCAGGGTCTTTGCTTCCTCACAGTTGATGTCAATGGAAAATGTTGGACTTGGCGTACACGCCAAGACAAGTGACTGGCTTTGTAGAACAAAAGTATTAAACAGGGCAAGTAAGATATGACCAAAAGGAGCAGAGCAGGCCCTGTATTATTTAGGAGAAGCAGACATAAGTGTCAAAAGAGAATGCCTCAAAATGGACATATGTTCCTCACTTACATGGTTTGTTATTAATACATAATGAAAACAATTCAATTGCCCACAAGGCTGGTATCTCAGACCCAAAGATTAATACTTTTATAGGGGTGGGGATGGGGTAGAGAGGGTTCATAGATCAAATTCCCTCAGTAGAAATCAGTGAAAAGAATACTCGTCTTGGATGCAAAAGAACTTGGTTCCAGTACTGCTCTGTTACTTTCTAGTAGCGTTACCCTGAGCAAGTCACTTAGACTCATTTCCTTCCTCATCTATAAAATGGAATCATGGAAGCTGCCATAGTGACCTCCCAGGTTGGTGGTAAGGATCAAATGAGAGAAAAGCTGTTAAAGTATTTGCTTATCTTTAAACATTCCATAAACATTAGTGAATTACCCCCACTGCCCCTATCCTTGTACTTGGGAAATGGGAGCAACTAGTAAAGGGCAGCTAGCATTTATATAGTTTGTTTTATGAAGAGGGCAAATGCTGTTACCCCCTAACTCTCTGTCACTATCCTACCTACTTGACTCTTGCCTCCATCTGTAGCCTCAGAAAGTTGTCTCTCTTTCTGGTCTTCTTCCCTTTGACATACAGAAAGTAAGTCCAAAGGTGTCCTGGTGAATAAATAGAACACCATGATATCTACAGCTGATCAATAACTCTAGCTGCCCTCATGTCTGATAATTCTGACATTCTCAAAACATTTCATGAAACCCTCAGGCCCATCTGTGGTCCTCTCAGAATGCTCTGTCCTCATACCTTACTTCCCCCAGCTCTCTTTACTGACCTAACGGCTCCAAATTCATCTTCTTTACCACTGGGGACAGTGAAAGCTGGAAGTGTAAGCTGCTACCAATTCTTTCCAGCTAGGCACTTTTGCAAACTATTTGTCAGCTTCTATCATTTGAAGGGATGTACCACCAACAAATGTATATCTATAATGAAATGCACTGTTAAGAAAAGTCATCAACTAGTGATATGTTAGCACATAAATTTTATTTGGTTCAATACAGAACAGAAGAGTTAGTTAATTAAACAAGATTCTTGCTGGAATGACACAATGACCACAAATAAGTATAATACTATGAGTATCTGATTGGGCCTGGACTGTTTGCAGCATACGTTCCTATTCAATTTTAATGGATCTTTATGAAGGGGGGAAAAATATCAAATGAAAGTAGATTGGCTTGGTTACTGTCTAAACTATTGCTGTCTATCCTGTCCAATTCCTTGCAACCCCGTTTGAGATTTTTCTTGGCAAAGATACTGGAATGATTTGACATTTCCTTCTCCACCTCACTTTATAGATGGAGAAACTGAGACAAACAAGGTTAAATCCTTTCCCAGGTCACACAGTTAGTAAGTGTCTGAGACCAGATTTGAACTTGGGAAGGAGGCTTTCTGGCATCAGACCCAGCTCACAGGAGAATCTGAGTGTCAATTTCCTTCTTCTCAGTAAAATGAGAATCTATGGATACTCTGTAGTTGAGCTACATCTTTACACACAACTTGAAAGAACCAAGGGAGGGGGAAAAAACACCACAACTGGGAAATAGATGGATCAGCCAAGACAGCAATACAAGTGTACTGTTAGGACAAGTATTGTGTTTTCTTTTATCCCCCAAACATATAATTCCACCTCCAATACAGGTACAAATTCAAATATAACACAAGCTAGAAGGAATGATGACATCTGTATTTCTCAAGTGATACCTACCTTTGGACACGTATTTTGGTTTTTACAGTTTAATGAATACTTAGCACCTGTGAGAAGTACTGTGATTCCATAGGGGAATTTAGTTGTTTTAAAAGCTAGACTGCTAAAAGGCACTGCTTTTTTAAAGGAATTTTCTAAAAGGGAGGTGGAGTCCAGGGCTTGTGATTGAAAAACAATATTTCAATCTAATTTAATGAATATTTGTTAAGGAGTGCTATGAAAAAGGTAACAAGATCCTTGAAGTCAAAGAATTTTGAATCATAGATGTCTATGTGTTAGGGGTGAGGCATGTATAGTACAAATAACCATAACATAGGGTTAAGTGCATAAGAAAGATCATAGTAGCCTAGGCGATTCAAGTAAAGGCAGATTCCTCCTGGAGGGGGAGAATAAGGGAAACCAAAATGAAGGAGGCATCACCCAAAGTAGACCTTGAAGAAGGGCTCCACTAAGCAGAGATTAATAGAAAGAGGGGAGATGTTGCAAGGAAAAAGAAGGACCATTCCAAACAACAAGAAAAGTACGTACAAACGGACTGGCTTAGAAGGTTGAGACTGGACAAGAGAAATCAGTTCAATTTGCATGAAGTTTAAAGGAATTTAAAAGAAATAGATCTAGACAGAATTGGACCAAATATCAGGCACTAACATTTATTAAGTAGCAAAGAGGGACACATTGAATGTTCTTGAGGAAAAAAGAGACGTGATTAGTGCTGCTAATTATAAAGAATCCTTTGGGCAGTGTGGAGAGGAGCATTTGGAGGGAGAGAAACAAGGTAGGAGGCTATTAGAATACTCTACACAAGAGAAGATAAGTGTCTGAGCTGGGGCAGTGATTAGAAAGAAGATGGATGAAAAATATATTTAGGAAGAAGAATTCGCAGGATTCAGCAACTGATTCTTTTGTGGGGTGGGGGTGTGGGAGGGCAGAGAAATCAGGAGAGAGGAGAGTTAAGTATGACCTCAAATTTCCAAGCCTAGGTGATTCTCATTTTTCATAACAATTACTTTTAATATTTTTTAAACATTCATTTTTTTAAAAAAATTTTGAATTCAAAATTCTCTCCCTCCCTTTCTACTCCTCTGACTGAAAAGCTTTATATAGGTTATACATGTGCGGTGACTCTCATTTTAAAAGACCTATAAAATCATAGACTCAGAATTCTGAGATGGAAGGAAATTGTGAAGTTATCTTATCTTTCCTACACACTTTGAGAAAACAGGTCTAGAGAAGTGAAGGACTTGCTCAATATAAAACACAGTAAGGATATGTTACAGGGCATCTGAATTAGAAAATCTAACAGCAGAGACTTAGTAGCTGTGTGACTCTGGGCAAGTCATTTAACTTCTGTTTCCCTCAGTTTTTTCATCTTTAAAATGGGGATGATATGGGAACTATTAGACAAAGTAGGTAGAAGATTAAAAAAAATTATAAAAATGGGGATTAAAATAGCACTTGTCTCCCAGGGTTGTTTCGAGGATCAAGGAAAATAATAAGTATAAGGTGCTTAGCACAGTGCCTGGCAAACAGCAAGTGCTGGGAAAATGTCAGCTGTTAAGCCGCAGAGTGAGAATTTGAACCCTGGGCTTCTAGATAACAGTGCAAGGGAAACATAATGACTTTTGAAATGTGTTATTCTGGCAAATGATGAGCTGTTATCAGAAGGATAATGGACCCTTTGAGGCATTTTTCTTTCATTGCCAAGTTCAACATCACAGAATCTCAGATTTATATGGGATCTAAGAGGTCATTGTGCGTGTAACATACACGAACATGTATCTATCTCCCTGACGATAAGCCCCAAAGTGGTCTCCCAGTTGGTGCTTGAAGTTTCCCCTCTAGAGAGAATACATTGCCCACCTCCCAGGGCAGCCCATTTCATTCTGTAATAGTCTGAATTGATCAGAAGAATGTTTTTCTTAAAATGAGTCAAAAAATGCTTCCGAGCAACTTCCAGCCCACTGCTCCCAGCTCTGTCTTCTGGGGCCAAGCAGAATGAATTTAATCCTCTTTTTATGTAACCTGAAGACAATCATCTATCCTCCTAATAACTCCACCCCACCCCCAAGTGGTCTCTTTTCTAGACAAAGATTCTCCATGTCTTTCAACCAACCATTACATAGCAAGGACTCAAGACTTCATTTACCTGGTTGCACTGGTTGGTTAGGCTGAATCATCTGGACTCTCATACAGTAGAGTCTTTCTTGTGACTGACAGTATGTAGGTGGTATCAACTGATCATAGTCTGTAACTACAGATAAGTTTTTTCTTTGTAAGGATAACTGGTCTGTTAGGGGGCTTAAGCTTGCTATTTTAACTTATTGACTGAATCTGTTAACTGTCCAAAAACATTTTGTCATGCATTATTTCCTTTCATTTGCATACATATCCAGATGTCTGTGATCAAATAAGGCAGTTAAATTATCTCTAAGACTTGGATAGCAAAATTCTGGGAGCCTGTATTTGTTCATAAAGTCATAAACACTGTACTATGACAAACGAACCTTGAAGAGAAGCTGTGATGTTACTACTTGAATTATTAGAAACAAATACAGTAGGGTTAAATTTAACACTCTAGAATTTATTTGTTCCAAAATAATACTAACGAGCCTCTCTGTGGGGATTTGATAAGAAGAACAAGATTTTCTATCCTATGTCCATTTCTTTGAGTTTTTAAAAGTATTAACATGTCTCAAAAAGGTTAAGAAATGATTTTTTTAAATTAAAAAGCAAGACAGAAATATACTTATGTACAAAAAACACTGATATGCACAGAAATAAAATAGAAGCTTCACACATTTCTACAGAAGCTGAGATATGACCCTATTTGGAAAACATTTAAATTATTTCCCTTGGTCATCCCTGGAAGCCTTCCAAATTCATGGTATTTGTCTTTTTCTTTAAATAGAGTCTGGCCTACTAAATACCCAATACAGCAAGATGGCAGTTCTTAAACGCTATATGAAGATCTTGTCAATATAGTCCTGTATCATAATAGAATTTTAATATCAGTATTACATAACTAATACAAGCACAAATATGGAAGCGGCTGATCTTGGGCAACTCTGGGTCAAAGAATATATATCTATCCCAACTCAGGACACTGATGGCAAAGGAAGTAATAAGAAGACCATGGTGCATACAGAGGAGCAGTTCAGATGAGGTTGCTGGATCACTGTGAGATAACTGAAGCTCATAGATTATTTTCACTTAAGAGAAAGCCCAATAGCTCCATATATAACTATGGACATTGGCTTGCAAATTACACCATCCAAATTGAAAAGTGAATGACAATGCATTCCAATGGAAATGCATACATTAGGCAAACTAGTAAAACTCATCACAAAAATGAAAATCTATTCTCTCTCTTTTCTTGATAATCATCCCACCAAATTCTCTACATACCCAGCCAGAATGAATATGAACCCATTTTAAAAAGTACTTTATAGAGCATTTATGGATCCAGCCCCACCCAAGACCAAAACAACACTGTTTCCATAGTAACTGGCATACTTCAAAGAAGGAAAAAGGAAAGGAAGATTTTAGAGAGGACAGAAATCAAACAAAAAAGCAGCATAAATAAAATATGGCATTATTACATGAAAAATATGTAAAAACTAGTATATACTTTAATCTTTTCTCCAGAAGAAGAAGTCTAGTATTACTCGTCTACCAAGAATAAACATCAGAATTGCTTCCATTATAATTGAAGAGGTAAATATTTCAAGTCCTACCTGTAAGCCATATGAAATTCAATAGGGACAAAAATAAAATCTTTTTGTATTATTTAATGTAAGTTGCATAAAATTCAAAATTTTTACCAATAAGCAATTACGAATTCTTAATTAGACTTTGGTTATCACATTACAGTATTGATTCCTTTAGTAAACATTATGAAAGAAAAGAAATGCCACAAAATCTGAAGCTAAAAACTAGAGATTTAGTCTTATAAAAATAAGGCATTAGTCTACCAGAATCATTTACCACTATTAACAGAAGCCACCACCAAACTTTACCTGTAATTTATCAAATGTCCATTTCTGCTTACTCAGACCTGATGCTGTACATACCACAAGCATAGGTATAACACATATAAGTGTTGTAAGTTTTCCTTTAGAAACAAATCAGATTGTAAAATGAGGTTTGCATGCCTATAGTTGTAAGTCAATACAACTACTGCAGACTGCTTGTTGCTACCGAACTGGATTATTCTAACGGAGAACAATAGTCTTAGTCTTTATGGAATAGATGCTTTTGGTTAGTCCTCTTTTCCCATAAGATCTGGAATGTTTTAAATGACTGAAAATACTAAGCTTTCATGACTACTTTCTATTTTGAGAATTCACTTCCAATTCTTCAACAGGACATGATGAGTTTCTATAACCTTCTTAAAACAAGGAGAATCTCATTCATAGTAAATCAGAATGCTTGTCTATGAAATGTCCCCCACTGGGTAAAAAGGAATGAGAATGTTCTTCTTATAAAAAAGAGCTTACGTTAAAATCTTTCTCAAGAAAACTGTCCACTATTCATTTATATAAATTAATTTGCTCCTACATGATAACTTAGCATCACATAGTCATGGCTTGAGGAGTCTCTAAGGGTACCTATATTTGCAATATTGAACCCTTCAAAAGTCCCCAGATTTTGTCTACTGGCAGTAGAGATGATAACTGAACCCAAGGAAGCTAAGGTCCACAAAGGAAACATTACAGGAGAAAAGAAAAGGAGGCCTAGGACAGACTTTGGGGATGAAATGTAGTGCCTGTGACATGGATTAAGAAGCATCAAAGGAGAATGAAAAGGAGCAATCGCTATGGAGTCAGTCACTAAATAAGAATCTATTAAACACTAATCTCTGAATACCCAAAAAAAAAAAAAAAGGCAAAGGGGGCCCCTGTCTCAGGGAGCTCCCATTCTAACGCAGTAGATAACACTCAATTACATACAAAGGAGTAAATGGGAGCTTGGTGATTATCCCTCATTCTTGAAGAGGACCAAAATGACATCACTATGTTAGAGTCAAGCTACAGTGTATCTGACTGTGTCTGATCAGACCAGCAGGAGCTTGGAATGCTCTACCACAGGTCAGGCAAAGACAGTTCATAGGAACATTTGGGTGGATTCTCTAAATTTGTGTATCTTGTATTTCTTTTGACCTACTTCAATTCTGCTTTGCTCACAGAGCACAGCACCTTCTCTGCTGTGGGCACACCATGCTGAGCAGTCCTGTGCTAATGTCTTCCATGTCACCCAATCAATTACCAAGTTCTTAAGAGAGACCTTGAGAGTATCTGCAACTCTTCTGACTACCACGTGAGTGCTTGAAGGCACTAGCATTATGGCAGACTAGGGAAACAGTCTTGCAAAAAGTGAGATTTGAGCTGAGATGTGAAGGAATCCAGTGATCTTGGGCATAATTCTGTTTCCAGGACTTTAAAAACCATAAACCTGGGGCTATGGAGGAGGGGAAGATGTTAAAATAGGTAATTTGTAAAACTGCTTCCCACTCTAAATCTCAAGAAGACGTTTCCTGGTCCAAGACCTCAATTATCCAAGCACCCACGTTATGAAAACTAAACACGTTAACAGAAAAATAGAAAAGCTCTTCTGTTGAGTGTAACAAAGGTTTGGTGTTTTTTTTTTAAAATCTATGTTGGAGAAAACAAAAGGATGGTCAAAGAAGGGATAGAATCACTCTTCAAGGTGAAAATCAGGCATAATGGTGAACAGGATGAATGATTCAACTCGACTTATGCCTGTTTTCTCTTCCAAGGTCTTTGGATTAAGAAGGATAGAGTACAAATTATTAAAAGAATATGTAAACCTAGAGAAGTGAGAAGATAGTTAGGCAAGTAATTTCCTTCCATGACTTGCTTTCAGGTCACTAGACCTGGCATAGCAAAGGAACTGCCAAATGGGATTGCTCAGCCATAATCAGGAACTTGCAAAGACTGAAGAACAGGAAAGATCGTGTATGATGGGAAAAGGGCAAATCTGGCCCAATTTTCAAAAAAAAAAAAAAGGGAAAAAGATAGTGTCTGAAGATTATAAGTCAATGAGGTCATCATCTGTTCCTGAGAATTTCTAGCATATATTATTAAAAGAATGTGAGCTTTCAGAAAAGAGAGTAGCAATCACAAAATGTCTGGATGGCTTACTCCAACAAGAGCAGATAATCCTATGACTTCCCGTGTATAAACATTACCATATTGTTTTGCCTTCTGAAGGAAGGAGCAGGGAGACAAAATGGGGAGGGAATTTAGAACTCATTTTTTTACAAGTGATAATTTTTTTTACAAATGTAATTGAAAAACAGTTAATGAAACATATATATATATATATATATGTAGATATTTTAAAATTGTTATAAACAGTTTATGCTAGACTAACAAAACCTGTTTTGATGAGATAACTAAATTCATAGAGCAGAAGAATACTATACACATGGTTTACTAAGTTTTCAGCAAAGTATTCAAAAGAATCTGTCACACTATCCTCAGAAACAAGAAGAAAAGCTTTGTAAGGGCTTGATGATAGCACAAGTAGGCAGATTCATAACTGGTTGAATGACTTTCCTCAAGCAGTCAGCATTAATGGGTCAATATCAACTTGGAAGGAGATTTCTAGTCGTGACTCAAGGAAAGGTACTTGATCATATGCTGCTCAAAATTTTTATCAGTCTCTTGGATGAAGCTATGGTGTGCTTGTCAAATGTATAGATGACACAAAACTGGGAGCGTCCAGCTAACATATTGCGTGACAGAGTTCAGATTCAAAATGACAGAAACAGAGTAGAAGGATGAACTGGTTCCAATCAAATCAAAAGCTAAACTCTAATCCAAAATAGATAAATTTAAACTTCTATACTTTATATTTTAATTTCAAAAGTATACAATATGAAAAGCATGACTAAACTAGAATTCATCCCAATACCAGATAATAGATTTATTGTTGAAAAGTAACTTAGAGGTCATAGTTCATTTTTCAAATAAGGAAACTGAGGGTCATAGAGGTGAAATGAATTGCTCAGTTGCATAGGCAGAAAACCAAAGACTTCAAATTCATGTCTTCTAATCTCAAATAGAGCACTCTTTATCAAACAATACTCTTTCTCCCTATTTGCCCCCAAAAAAGGAGTTGGTATATTTTAGTTGACAATAAGTTCAACATAAGCCAATAATAACATAAATGTTTAATACCATCAATCAACTTTTTAAATTCTACTATGATATGGAAATGTTTGTTTCTTATGTTCAGAATAAAATAAATATTTTTTTCAAAAAGAAAACTAATTCCATCTTACAGTACATTGAGAAGAATGACATGTACAATAATGGAGGTAATACCTCTCTTAGACTGTTTTATTCAGGATAAATCTATTTTCAGTTCTGTGGGGCAGCTAGGTGGTACAGTGTATAGAGCACCAGTGCAGGAGTCAGGAGGACCTGAGTTCAAATCTCACCTCAGACACTTGACACTCACTAGCTGTGTGTGATCTTGGGCAAGTCACAACCCCAATTGCCTCATCCTGGGTCATCTCCAGCCACTCTGATGAATATCTAGTCACTGGATTCAGATGGCTCTGGAGGAGAAATGAGGCTGATGACCTGCACAGCCCTCCCTCACTCAAAACAAAGTCAAGTGCAAGTCATGTCACCGTTTCTCTGACGGCATGGTCTTTCGGCAACGAAGGATGAACACACATTTTCAGTTCTGTACCACAATTTAGGGAAGATAGTTGGATTACTTTCAGAAGACAACCAAGATGGTAAGAGAACTGGAGAATATGACATAAAAAGGTCAACTGAAGGAAATACAGAGTTAACTTGAAAAAACTTATGGAAGAAACAGGAGCTATTAATAGGCATTTGAAGGAATGTCATTAAGAATGAGACTTGGATTTGGTTCCAAATAACAGAAGTAGGAAGAGTAAGCAGAAAAGGCAGAGGCAGTTTTAGGTGCAAATACAGGAGACAATAATTCAATTCAACAAGCATTTGTTAAGCATCAAGACACCGAGGATACAAAGACAAAATCAAGCCAAAAAGCTAGGATGAAGGAGAAGGAGAAGGAAGAGAAGAGGGAGGAGGAGGAGGAGGAGAATGATGGATGATTAGCGAAGGGGCAGAAGGGATTCATGAAAAGGTCCTGATTAGACTAAATGGCACTCGAGATCAGTTCCTACCAATCTAACGATGTATTTCTGTCCCTATATACCAGTTATCATGACCCAATAACGTCAATTAATCAATAGCTATTAAGTTATTATAAACAAATTACTTATTATTAAGCTCTTACTATGTGTCAGGCAATGTGTTAAGTGCTGGGATATATGTCAATATTTAAAATCATCTATACTCTCAAGAAATTTAAATTGCTGGAACTCAAAGTTTTAAAAATAAATGTTAAAAATGTTTCTACATGTAACTGAGGAAAATTAAATACTAAAAAAATACAAAAATAAGGGGAAAAATTTAAATTATATCTTTGTAAACTAACTTTAATACCATCCCACAATATACATCTTCATATCTTCAGTGATACCATGACAATAGTAAATGAATCCAAGTTTTGACAAACTGAAGTTCTCATGGTCCCATTTACCTCTGATAAAAAAGGAACTACTTCATGCTATTTTACCAATTTATAAATTAAAATGTGAATTTGATGCACAACTAAATGGGTAAAGTTTTCTTTACTTCTTTCTAGTTTGTCTAATGGCAGAAGTACTACAAATGTAATTACATTTAAATTTTATTATAAAGTCAGTGAGTCACTGAAAGTACATGCTAGAAGGTACGTTTTATTGTTTTTCATTATGTAATTGTGTGCTTCATTGCTTTTAGGGTGATATTTTTGTCGAGGGAGGAGATATAACTGTGGAATCATACTTTTTTGTAGGACATATTTTTCCATCAGAATATTTTTACAGGATTCTTTTTCTCTACCTTCATTTGAACTCCAAATGTAAGTGAGTATATTATGCTTGATAGAAAATAAAGATTAGTGACTTTGGGATGAAAAAAATAACTTTTCAAATCCTCATAGCACATAATAAGAAAATAACAAGTAATTGATTAAAGAAAGTAAATCATTAGGCCCAAATGAATTCAGAAGGATTTTTATAAGTCCATGAAGACAGAAGACCACTGAAATTCTTCCATATTTTGCAGCATAATGCTTGTCACAAGTATATTTGTATATACCTTTTATTTGCTTTAATAGATATTATTTACAGGTATTTGTGCTAGAAGTAATTTCTTAACTTAGGTTTATCTCTGGTTCAGCATAGCATTCTTGTCCAAAGACTTCCATGGAAACACACACTTAGAAGAAATACAAAAGGACAGTGGCAAAAACTGTTAAATTGACTTTAAATAGTCCTCTCCTGCTTCCATGATGTCATCAAGAATAGGTACTCCCTTAACTGATAGCTTCCTAAGTGATATATCCTCATCCATGCCTTCCTATAAATCCATAATAGGATATTTAACTTGGAAAGATAAAGTCATGATGGAAAGGGAAAGGGTTGAACATTAGAACAGTCAGAATTTTGTAGGTTTTTTTATTGTTTAGTCATTTTTCAGTCATGTCTGACTCATTGTAACCATATTTGGGATTTTCTTGGCAAAGATACTAAAGTGATTTGCCATTTCCTTCACCAGTTCATTTTACAGATGAGGAAACTAAGGCAAACAGGGTTAAGTGACTAGCCCAAAGTCACTAGTTAAGGAGCTGAGGCATTCCTTCAACTCAGATGTTCCTAAGGCTAGGCTCACCTCTGTCTACTGCCACCTAGCTTTCTTCACTCCCCCATCCCACCCCAGAAAAATATAGAACTTTTTTTTTCATATTCATTTGGTAGTTCGGAATTATCAGTGTTTCTTCATATCTAAAATGAGGTAGATTATACATCCCTTCTTACACTTAAGTCATTGCTGCCCACACACCAGTCTACCTATAGTCATATCTACCTTCCCATGTTCTAGAGGAGCATGGAAAAACATATGAACTGATGTAAACTGAAATAAGCAGGATCGGGAATATTACATGCACACTGATGGAGTGAACGGTGACAACAATACCATTGAAACAATGCCAAAAAAATTATAATAACCAAACTTCACCTCAAAAAAGGCTTTGGGAATAGACCTCCCACCTGCCTTGCCCCTAGGCAGAGGTGGGGACCATGGATTTGGGTAATAGCAGACTTTTTTTTGGTATGTTTTTAAGTTTTGCTAAACAAGTGATACTGTATGGGAAGGGTAAGGAAATGTAGATGATGCAAAAAAACCAAAATTTATCAATAAAAATTAGTTTAAAAATCCCTGAGTACTTTTACACTTGAGTATCTTCCCTAATGAAGATTGATCATTCTAGTTATTCTTTCTTTTTTTTAACTTCACTTTCTGAGGTGTGACTTTATAACCCATTGGGTACTGAGGAAGCTCAGATGTGATGGTCTCACTGTTATCATTCATACAGAAACACAAGTACATCGCTCCCATTTCACTTCTGTTCCACATAGTCCTTCCAATTTTAGCGACGGGCTTCAGTTTTCTTTCAGTCACATCTCCAGCCAAGTTCTCTGCATAAACCTCTTCTCTTCTCAACTGCTTTTGGTGGTTGGATGAGGTGATACATCTCACAGGCTTGCTTCCACCATCCACCTCCATAATGTCTGTAAATGAATTTCCAATCAGAATCTGGGATGCTCCTGACTGCCAGGTCTCTACTTTTAGCCAAAATATTGAAGAGCAGAAGTCATTTTTTTTCTCTACAATGTGGTCATTTTTATTAGTTAAACTTCCCCCAAGAAATGGTGAAAGTCAGGTCACCATCTTTAGTTCATTTCATTTTTTTTAAACTGATGGATTTGAAGGAAAATCAGGTCAGGTTGGAGCCACTGTAAATGCATACACCATTTTCATTTCATCTTTATCTCATTTTTAAAAAAATGTGGTGTCAACTTTTATCATTGCTATAAATAGTTAAATTAACAGAGAGAATTCTAAAACAATGATTATGTCTACAATCAGGTAATAATGCCTAAATTTATATAGTGTTTACCATGATTATTTCATTTAGTCCTCACTAGCCTTGGAGGTACATGCTATTATATTGCCTTCATTTGCAGATGAGGAAACTGAGGCAAGCAGTGGTTGAGTGACTTGGCCAGGGTCATAGAGCTAATAAGTATTTGAGACCAGATCTGAACTCAGGTCTTCCTGATTCCAGGTCAGGCATTCTATCCACTATACCACCTAGCTGGCCATAGCCTTTGAGTAGCCAGTTTTCTCCAAGCCAGCATGAAGCATCAATGGTGGGATTTCATGGAGTTGTTTTATTTTCTTTAATGATCTTCAAATTTCAGTTTATCTGCAATCTCATTGATGTGAATGTTCCTCTAATGATGTGAATCACAACTCATCAACATTTTCTTCTCCTATATGACTTATATCTTCCTATAAATGCTCCATAGGGACTCCACCCAAGGTGCTGGCACCTCCCATACATCTTTGAACACATTCTGGGCACTATCATTCATAATAGACAAGGCATTCATTCATATGTGTTAGCTCTCACTCTTCTCCCTGACTGGCCCATTCCTCTTCCAATCACACATATCTTTGATGATGTTTCTTATGATATTTCTCACATGCAAATCATCTTCCATATGATTTCAAGTCTACTTGAAACTAGTATGTAGATCCCTCTATTTTTCTTTCACTCATTTGTAATTTGATTCTTCAGAAATGTTGGTGTTCCATGATTCATAACAGAATACTAATATTTACAAAAGATGGATTTTTGTTTTAGGGAAAGCTTGGGGCTGCTGAAGGCAATGTGAATTTCCAAATGCAATCTAGCCACTCTGTTCTTCCTACTCCATTTTGAGCCTAGGTCACTGTTCATTTGTAAGGGCTGTCCAAACTATACGTAACGATGGCCTTCTTTAACTTCCTTAAAGTTGCTGCTAAAATTCCACCTTTTACATCAAGTCTGCCCATATATTTCCTAGTTCTATGGTCTTCCCTCTGTTGATCATTTCCAATTTGTCTTATATGTAGCTTGTCTGGACATAGCTGTATGCATATCATCTTCCCCATTAGATGATGGCTCATCACTTGCCTGTTCTTGTTATACCTAGCACTTTACCCAGTGTCTGGCACATAGTAGGCACTTAATAAATGTTTACTGCCTTATTTAATGACTGATAAACCTATTCAGTGGGCTATACCTCCATGTACATATCATACTACAGGCATTCCTATTTGGTTACTCTTCTGTGGATTATAAGAATGAATATGCAAGTAGCTACAAATCTCCCTTTGGAGACCCTATAATATTTGAGGAATAACTGAATGAATGAAATGAATAAATAAATGAATGAAAAAATATATAGTGTTTATTATGTCCCTACACTAAGAGCTAAGTACACAAACATAAAAGTGAGAGACAGTCTCCACTCTGAAGTTTTTCTTTTTGTCTTAACTGTTAACTTCTTTTCCAAATGAGCCCATTATTTAACTGGTATGTGGAGTTCCTCTTAAGCTTCCTCTGCCCGTGCAACTTGTCACGTCGTCTGTCACTTCCAGTTTTAGTTATTTAGGAAACTGAGAGGTTCAATGACTTTTCCAGAGTTACACATGCAGTATTTGTCAGAGGCAAGAGCATGAATCCAGTCCTTCCTGACTCAGGGGCCAGCACTCAGTAATAAGAAGTAACAACCCACGTCTGGGATGATAAACCCAGGGAGGGAAGTTTTCATCTGTTGAGTCATATTGTGACTACATAGCAAAGAGTGGTCATCTCAAATGTCTATATGTGAATATCAGTTAACATTCATATATTGCTGTACTTAATTTCCAGAACAGATTAATCTAGGTAGATAGGTAGGTAAGTAGGTAGATAGACACACACATGTCTCTGGATATCAATTCTATATAACACCACCTACACATAGAAGTAGAGGACCTCATAATGTATTGGGGGGCCTGTTTCTTTTTGGACTCTTCACTAATCATCAATCAACAAGCATTTATTAAGCGTCAACTATCTTCAGTCACTGTGCTAGATACTGGGGACATAAAGAGAGAAATACACACACAAGCGTCAACTATCTTCAGTCACTGTGCTAGATACTGGGGACATAAAGAGAGAAATACACACACATGCACACCTGCCCTCAAGGAGCATATGTTCTTTATAAAAGTTCACAATATAAAACAATATATCAGCATACATAAAATATCTACAAAAGAAATACAAGCCAGCATCTGGCAGGGGCAGGGCAGGGATAAATAAAGACCGTATGTAGAAGGGGGTATCTGTGCTGAGTTTAAAAGGAAACTAGAGTTGACTTGTATCACATTTCACAGAAATCAGATTCAGGATTTATGGGTCACTGTCGCATGCATTCTTTAAAGATATCTGCCTCATCTATTCTTCTCTTTCCATCCCTACCACCAAATCAATTCAAGCCCTAAGAAATTAACCCTTGAATAGCTGCAAAAAGCTCCAAAATGATTCACTTGTTTCTAGGCTCCCCCCATGCACATTTCATTACATTCTTGTTTGTTAAAAACACTTTTATTTTTATGAGATTGTCCTGCTGCGAATGCTTCAGTAGCACTTCACTGAAAACCAAATTCCTTAGCATGATATTGAATGCCCGTATAATAATCTGTCCCTGCCAAATTCTACCTTTCCGGGTTTATCTGCCATCATCTCTCATACAATTCTTTGATTCTATCTAAAATGATCTACTTACTACCCATCCTCTCCCAAATACATTAAATACTTGCCTGCCTGTATTTCCTTTGCTCAAAATAGTTCAACTAGCTAGAAAATTGTCCCTCCATCTCCATATTTATCCTTAAATATCCAGTTCAAATTCAGCATCACCTATGATGCTCCCCTGGGCCAAATGAGCTGATGTTATCATTTCATTCCCTAAGCTCTTATAATATTTATTTGTCCATGTAATTCACTTTGCATTTATCATGCTTTACCTTGTGCTGTTGGTTATCTCACATGCACTTACTCAGGGATGTCCCATGATTCACATACATCAATTACATCACACTTACATGCCAATTAAACCCATTGTTTTACTTATAAGAATCAAAACAATCAACACAGAAATGATATAATTTAGCCAAGCCCTTTTTTCTCTTCTATTTCCAGCCATAAAGTCCTTCCCCCCTCTAATGTGGGGGAAGCCAGCCAAGCCCTTCCTTGCATGGTTCCTTTCTTAACGTTTTTCGGCAAAGTTCCTCAACTGCTATTTTATGTTCTTGCTGATGGCTCCACAATACTACCATCACCCCACACCATGCAGAATCCTGGACAGGTACAAGGAAGGGCAGCAGACCTAGGAGTTTAATTCACAAATAGAAGCAATTCTCATGTACAGAAATTCCCTGTTCCAATAACCTTCTCTGTAACTTACATAGACTTACAGCACTATCAAGCACTGAGAGGTAAAGTGACTTGTCTAGGGTAACCAAGTCAGTATGTGGCAGAGGAAGGGCTTAAACCTAGGTCATCTTGGCTTCCAGGCCAATTCTCTATCCCCTGCTTCAGGCTTCCTCCCACAGGCCTATCAAAAGGTGCTACAGCGATCTAAAATACATGTAATTGATTATTGTAAGAACTTTTTAAATAGAAATCATTTATAATTCATTCAATATAGTACTTGTAGTCATTTCTATAAAAATTTGGGCATCAATGACTTGATAAGAAATATAATCTTTATTTGTTCCTACCTAGTCAAGAAAATTACTAACCTTTCTGGACAACACCGTGAGGGCACAGACAGGATTATTTTACCTATGTATTTGCATCCTCAGTAACTGGGCACACAGTAGATATTAATAAATATATACTGACTGACTGCTAATTTGCAAAATAAATGAGCTGGAGAAGATAAACTCTGAGATCCACTCCAACTCTAAATTCTATAATCTACTAAATCTACACTTATATTGATACTTGGATGGATCCTTGGTTCATCCTACAGCTGGTCCAAATTATATCCCCCATTCTCCTTACCATGTTCTCTGACAAATCCTCCATGGGGGTTCAACACAATCAATGAAATGGAAGGCTTCTTCTGATTTTTTTTAATATTGCATGGCTTCCAGCACAGTCCTCAAGAAGTTGACCTATTATGCCTCTTTGAACCATGACTAGCTCACCTATTTTCCTGGTTACATATGTCTTTTAAGATGATGGCTTTCATACCACTTTTTTCATGCAAGTGAATATTTGCAAAAATGTTGCCACATACTCATGTATTTTTCCATTTCCTTCTGGTTCACCTGCAATTCTTACTTTTCAGAGTCTGTCGTGTTCCATGAATTAAAATTCTATGCAGTCATGGAGAGCATATGTTAAAAGAAGGACCTTTGTGGCAGAAAGGAGCTTGGAGTCATTCAAAGTGCTATGTACCTTTCCAAATGGGATCCAGCTGGATCTCTTCCTCCTGATCAAATGAGAGCATATTTGTAAAGGCATTTAGTGCAGTGCTGAGCACTCAGTAAATAATAAATATGTATTCCTTTCCCTTCTTTCCTTCTTCAATTCTGGGTCCAGTTCATTTCCCAATTCCAAAACCTGTCCAAGATATATTTAGCATTGGACTAATTCAATGGATTGCAGCCCACCCAGTTGGTTTTCCATAATCTGGAAAATATAAATTCTTCATCTATACAGGTTTGGGGAAAGAGAGGTATACATCATCACGTGGCTAGGAAACTATGAATTTTGCCAGGATGACTGCAGTTTTCCATACTCTAATGAAATCAGTATACTATCTACTGCAAACAAGAGTATCCAAAGACTATTAAAATCCACAGAAAATCCTCCATGGCTCTTAGATTTGGATTTTGTTCAGGACTTCCTCCATGACACTGGCAAATGTCTCCCTGATTACTCTTTGTTTGATGACGATAAGAAGACTACTGGACACAGCTGTGTCTGTGGTAGCCAACAATTAGCATGAAAAGTGGGAGATGATGCTGAAGGTGTTTTAAAGCTTCTCTTGCTTTACATCAACAAATAATAAATATAGAAGAATTTCATATCCCTTATGATTCTCAGTAAAGTGTGTTACCTTTCCCCATGAGACTGTGAACTCCTTGAGGGCAGGGGATGTTTCCTCTTCTGTTGTATCCCCACTTAGCACTTAGCACAAGGTCTGCCATATAATAACCACGTAATAAAGTTTTGTTGATTGATTGATTATGTGATTATAAGGACATGAACTGATACAGAAAACTCACTGCAAAAACCTGTTTTCTTCACATATTTACAACAAGGAGGCCATCGATATGTACCTAGACTAACTTCACAAAGATTTTATAGACATCAAAAAGAAGACATAGTAGTTTGTATATGCTCACTTTTAATCACTCATTTTAGTTATAGTGCCACCTATATGTGTTCCATTATTTTATAATTTCTCCCACTAAACAATCTTTAAAAATATCAATCCACACATGCATTTAAAATTGTGACATCTCTAACATTTAATTTCTTCTTTATTCCTTTCATCTGGTGTACCTCATTAACTTTATCTTTATAAGTGGCTCTTCTACTTCATTGTATAGCACATGATCTGCTGAAAAGGTTGAGTCCCAATGGGAAGATTCCTCTATATCTACCTAATCAAAGGCTTACCTGAACTACCCTGCCTCAGTGTTCTGAATATGTATAGGAAGCTAACTACTAGACTACAAAAGTGGTCTGTTGAATAGTACATTTCATTACAGAACTCCCAGGTGTAGAAGATACTTGTTCTCTCTGCATAAAAACATCTACTCTATCTTTGTAGATCTCCTTAAATGGGAGAGAAGACTCAGTCTTGGGGGGGGAACCCAAATAGTAACAAAGTAAAACATTCTAAGTCTATGTGATGCCAAACTAAGCCAAATTTAAAACTAAACCCAAAATACATCTATATCTGGATCACTCTTATATAGTTCTGCAAGGTTTTCAAAATACATTCCATCCATGAACTTGTTTCATCTTCACTATATGGTTCTAAAAGGAATAGTATTCTGGTTGCTATTTTCATAACTATATGGATGACAAAACTGAGGCTAACTGGTGTGCCATGGTGATATAGCTGAGTGTTGGGGGCGACTGACTCCACAGTCAGCATTCTATCCACTGAACCATGAAAAAGGTTTTCATTTTAATAGGTTAACTTTAAACAATTAGGAAGCAAAAAATCATTTCACTCAATCAGGTTCAAAAAGACCAAGTGATAATTATAGTATTTCATTCACATTAAAAGACTAAGGTGAATCACCTATGCAGTGACGACATTAGAAAAGTAATGGAGGAAAATATTACAAGCTCTGTCTTGTCTTTCTTAGTCTTTTCCGTATACAAAATACACATATGTCCTTCAGACTTAATTGTGAATGTCTGATTTGGTGTTGTTTCATTGTAGAAAATAATCATGCTTCCCAGGGTCACTGTCCAAAAATGGTCTATACAGACCGTTACACTAGATCTAAAGATTTGGAAGACAGGATTCATTTTTGTCATTTCTGGGAATTATACTTGGGATTTCCCCAGCACCTCTGAATAGCTCTTTAAATTCTATGTTAATACCTCACTATATAATGTCAGCTCCTTGCAGGCACGGACAAGAATTTCATTTCCATATATATGTATGTATATATCCCATGATCCTAGTGCTATAGCTGGCACAAAGGAGATGTTCCACAAATACATGTGCTTTATTTTTTGATTAATCAGGTTTATCCACTATCAATGAAGATCTGGGTGGTCTTTTGGTTTTGTACTCTGTTCAACAATGAGATTATTAGGGTTGTGGGTTTTTATTTTCTACCTTCTAAACACCGGGCTGTTGGGTGGTGCAGTGGATAAAGCGTTGGGCATGAAGTCCGGACTCACTTTCTGAATTCAAATCTGGTCTCAAACACTAACTGACTGAGCAAGTCATTTAACCCTGTTTGCCTCAGTTTCCTCATCTGTAAAATAAGCTGGAAAAAGAAATGGCAAATCACTCAAGTGTCTTTGCCAAGAAAAACCCAAATGGGGTTACAAAGAGTCAGACACATATGAAAAATGACTAAACAACAACAAGACATCATTGCTTTGAGAAACTATTTCACCAAATTAACTAATCAAAAATAAATTCATAGACACTCTAAAATCTCATTTTTCATAAAACACCTGGTAAAATCAGTATGTAATCTGTGACATCACAGAAGAATGGAAGCTCCATGAGAGGAAGACTAATTCAATTTTGGTATCTGTATTTCTATGTGTAACTGGTACTCATTGAAATGGGGGGAAAAAACAACACAGTGGGTTCCATAAATAGTGATCAACATTCCTACTCTATTTAGCTGAATTACTGCATCCAGTTAGGTGTCATATGAGCTTGAACAATGTTAAAAAATAAAATAAACAGGTAAAATCAAAGAAGACTGACAAAGACAAAGAAGGTCAGTACTTTGTGCACTATTATCTAGGCATCATCACAACCTCAAGTGAGTATTGTGGATAACACCTCCCTCCTAATGGCTTCCACTTGCTGTCTTCATCTCTACAAAGCCCCCTACAATGGTTTTTCTAATTCATAGCTCCTTCCAGAGGGCCTGAGCCTTACAACACACAATGCCAAACCTTTCAGGGGAATTTGGCTACATCTCTCTGTTGCCAAGAGATTACCAGCTTTGCCCATTTCCCACATTTTATCTTATCACCCCCAAACCTTTCTGTTCCTCAGAGCATTTCCGAAGGCTCCTCTTCAAGGTGAAGACTTCAATTCAGACAATCAAACACAATTCAGGAACTATCAAATGAAAAGTTGAGCAAGTTGCTGTGGGCTCTAATGACTTGTCTCATAATTTTCAGCACCTTAATAAATGTTTATTTAAAAATAACTCAGAAAAAAATTAAAAATAACTCAGAATTTACATATTTGAAAAGTGTTATAAAACATTTTATTCAAATCACTTAATATAGAATTCAATAAAAACAATTCTGAACTGCATGATCTTCAGTAACTTAAAACTATGCATATATTTTTAAAATTCAATATGATTTATTTTTCTTCTATTATCTTTGTGTTTGTAAGAATAGTACATTCAGCACATGTAATAAGGCTATTAATGTCATCTCCAAAGTAGTTTAGCATACATTATCTCTTATGGCCATTATCATCATAAACATCCTTGAGAATTCAGCAAACAAAATGGACTAGACAGCACTGTTACAAACAGAACTGTTGCTTACCCCTGCTTGGAAATGACACTGATCCACCAGAACTGAAGAACAATGGTTTTCAATAAATGTGGCCATACCAAATCCACCTAATCTCCAAAACACATAAAGTGAAAAGCTTTCAAAATATAGAGACCTAGCAAAAGAAATTAAAACCATATGGGAAGAGGATGAGGTGAATGTGTTCCCTGTCTCCTTGACGGCTACCAGGACTCTACAGAAGATGAGCTGACATTCTCATGTTCTTATTCAACTACAAAAAGGAATCATTTCATCCACTTGGGCAAGAGTATGCAGAATATTAAATATTACTATTAGGATAAGAAGAGGAAAGAATTATAGGAAGGTATAAAAGCAAAGAACGATAGGGCTAGAGACTTGTCCTCAGAATGCTTCTACCTGAACCCTATCCAAATAAAAGGACGAGTACTAGATAAATAACAAAACGACATCTCTTAGGGTCATTACAGTAATAATAGTCAGTCAACTTTCATTAAATACTTCACAGCTTTTACAAAGTACCTTCCTCTCAGCTCTGTAAGTTAGAGGCAAATTACTATCATTCTTGTTTTACAGACTTAAAACCAAACCAAACAGGGTGTAGAGACTTGCTCTTGACTCCATTAATGAGAATCAAGACTCAAATTCAGCCACTTCTAATTCTTAATTTGATCCCCTCTCCCATTTCACAATGACTCTCTGTCTCTCTTTCTCTGTCTCTGTCTCTCTCTCCTTTTACATATATTACCTCTGTTGATCTTCAGAACCATTTTTTAAGTAAGAAAAGTTTCGTTATTTCTATTTTACAGATGAAGAAATTTTGGCACATGAAGCCTCAGTGACTCACCCAAGGTCACGCGACTCATCAGTAGGTAGAAAGTGGAGACTGAAACTCAGTGTTATAAATCCATGTTAACACTTGGTTCTATTAAGCTTCCTCTTAAGAACAGCCTCTCAATAAAGTCAGTGAAGTCAGCTAAATAAAGCAATGGTTGGTCCTCAAATCTGTTTGGTTGTAAGAAGATTTTAAGCATGTACTTTAGATAGATGGATGTACGGATGGATGGATAGATAGACAGACAGACATATATTTATTAATATTATACATATCATATATATGTAGTTGCCTATTTATAAATTCTATGAGGTAACACGGTAGAGAATAGATAACAAGGTTCAGAATTGAGAAGACTTCGATTGTCTGCCTCTGCCACAGACTGAGACCCTGAGGATACTGCTGACTCTCTCGGGTGTCCAGGCAACGCTCAAAGACAACACACTTCATTGGCAGAGGCAATGAGCCCTCATCTGGGAGTTCCCCTAAACAATTTCCATCTATCAATGAAATCATCGGATTTATAGACTGTGCACGTGTATTAATGATTATATACATTATCAAACTTATGCAAAAATAGGCATTTTAAAATGAAGAAATAATATTTGATTTTCCTGTCAATAAAGAGCTACTGGAGTTTGCTTAACCAGAGAGAGTGACATGGCCAGATCTAAAATGTTAGAAAATCACTGTGATGCCTATGGGACAGATGAATTTAAAAAGAGAGAGTTTTAAGGCAAGGAGACCAACTAGGCGTCTGTTAATAGCAAAGTGAGAATGCCTTCAAGTGGAGTGGTGGCTATTTAAGGAGAAATAGGGGGAAAGTGAGGTAGAGAATGTGGAGGGAGAAAGGACAAGGTTTGGCAACTGATAATACAGCTGATCATAATGTGTGAGGCGAGGCGAGGAGTGAAAAACAGTATCAAGTCTGTAAACCTGGCTGACTTAGAGGAAAATGGCGATAAGGAAGTTCAGGTGAGCAGGAGGTATTGGGGGAAAGAAAATATAATAAACTCTGTGATCTCCTGCAATCCCATTAATGCTGGGTCATCTTGGATGACTCAACTCTTTCCCATCCAAAACTAAAAATGTGTGTGTTTCTGGGGAGGAAGGGACCAGAATGGATTTCCATATGAGTCCTGGCCCCTGAGTGCATTCTGTTCTCTGCACAGCTTCTGCCAAGGCCACAAGCTGAGGGGCAAAGAAGGAAGATTTTCCTGATGCCACCTCTATAGCTGCTGCTGTGGATGCCTAGGTAGCCATTAGATTATAACTGTGCTGAAGGACTAAAGGCTGGCACAGAAGGGGCAAGTTGGCACATTTCACACTACATAAAGGGAACAAAGTACAAGAATTTTTGAAATTATGAGTAAGTGTAATTGGGTTGGAGATAAGCCCCTTGATAGGATATGGAAGGGAAGATGGATGTGACCCATCTTTCTACCACTTGATTTACTGATTGCAAGCCATAGTGGATATACCATCATGAGCCCTACTGTGGAGACCGCTGGAATAAGGCATATCACAATTTGTCAAGAATATGCAGCTCACAATTGGCAGGTTAATATTAGTTAAAAAGTGTCATAAACATTGCCTGAAGATAACTGACATGGCAACTGTCATAAAGTTAGTCAATGTAAGAGATGTATACCAGGTCTTCTTTATTCTAATTCTAGGACTCTATCCAGTACAGGATAGTGCCTTTAATATCATAATCTGTATTCTTGATCCCTTGGGAACTAAGATGATTACGTTAGTATAGTTAAGAATTCAGTAAGATTTAAAAAAAATAAAAACAATAAGGAAGGTGACCAGTTAATTGCTGATATTCATTCTTCTTTATATATCCATGCAGCAGCAAACTGAAATACCTTTAGAAAATAAAATTCACTAGAATGATTAAAGTAAAATGTGAAACCTCGCAGTTTACATAAAGGAAGCAAAATTTGGCTTCAAATGTTTTTATGATTTTACTAATTAAAAATTATTCATTTTTCACTTTGGATTTAACATGAAACAGAAACAAGGATAACCTTCCCATGCCAGAAATACAACCAAATGATTAAAGTTCTAATCCTATAAAATTGAACACAATTGGCAAAATATTTCATTTGGTTAAAAATCAAAATCTGTCCCTGTCATCTCTTCAATGCCTTCCAGATTCCACATTTTTTTTCCTGCACTCATGTCATTACTAAGAAATTAAAAGATTTTCAATTGCCACCTCTTTAGGACTTCTAAGAAAATAGTATTGTGTGTTCTACCCTCCAGTTCTCTCCACAGGAGCACGGGAATAAAATATCATTCTCTTTTATTTACACCAAAAAACTCAATAAAATTCATAATTGAAAATAAAATAAAATACTATTCCCTAGATCATGCTGATTTGGTCAATAAATCTGCAGTATAAACAACTAAGTAAACAGAAAAAATGTCATAATCAGAAGAAGGAGGGTTGCAAAGCTTGCCAAGTGCAAAAGGGCACAATTGGAAAAGAAAGGGGTTTCTTTGTCAAGCTTCTAAGAGGTTGTTACAAACAAAAATTGCCTTAAAAGTGAATGCAAGGAGCAAAGAGGTTTTTAGTCAAACATGAATTTCTCCAAAAAGCCAAGGAAAGCCAAGTTTCCACTGCCTGTTTAGCTACTACTGGTTCCTTTCCATCCCCTCCAGGAGAGTTAGGGGAGCAGGCTCCATTGGCACTGTCACCCATTTGAAGCATCCTACTGTAACTTACGGCACTCACTGTGTCAATGGAAACAATGACTCACAGACATTCAACCTGGTTCAATGTACATGTGTCACCCACATCATGTGACATGGCTGTTGCCATGGCAAATATTCATGTTAATGAAATGTGTTAAGTCTTGGCAAAGGAATGGAACCATCTCTCAAACTAGAGTGTTTTCATGGGCAAGTAGAGCTTGAAATATATACATATACATACACATATACACATACACACAAATACATACATATATATATATATATATATATATATATATATATATATATATCTTTTCCTTCTGTAGTTAATATTCTTTGGCTTACTTTTGGGGAGTGGGGGGTGACGAAGTCTCTTCAGTAAATATTAAATTATGACTTTATAAATCTTCTGCAATTTCAGAGTGCAAATTCTCTACCAATTTCAGAATTTCATACATAGTATGTAAGAAATTAATTTAAGTGGTTCCACTAGACTCACATTCCAAAGCAACAAGCAGCTGGGACTACTGGGTATTTCTAAAGGTTTTGTGCAGAGACTTGAATTTTAAAATAAAAAATAAACTAACAAACAAATATATTAATCTTGCTTTTGTCTCATTTTGTTTTGTTTTGTTTTCCTGGGGGAAAGGTGGTTGTAGGTAATGCAGAATGCAAGTCACAAATTATCTGGTGATTTGGTGTTGTGGCTGCACAGGCAATATGGAGGGGTCATTTTGACTAAGACCCCTTTTTTCCCAAGCTAACTATGCAAACCATCTCACCCTGACATTCCTTTAGCAGTTTAATGATCTCAAACAAAAGAATTCTTAGCACACATTGCATTTGGCTTCTAAGGAAAATTCAAGTTTCTTCAGTAGCAGCACTTTGGGTTGGTAGTTATCCTGATTAGGAAGACAGGAAAAAAAAGTTGCTCTCTGTCTCTCTCCCTCTTTCATTCTCTGATTCTCTGATCCCAAAATCTTAATTACAGTGAGGCCTTTTGTAAAAAAAAAATTAAAACATGCATTTTTATGAATGCAGATATATAGACTCAATTTATAGATGGATCGATACAAATTATTATTGATGTACATAAAAAATAGCACTAATAGGTAGGTAGCATGAAACATGAAGTTTATATTAAATAAAAACAATGCACATGATGTCTTGGACCTGGAACTATTCTATTTCTGGAAATATCTACTCATTCATAAATTGTATGGAAACCCTTATAAAATGTTCTGCTGGAATACTATTCCCCCTTCCTGTGTGTTTTCTTCACTTGGGAACCATTTTGTATTCCAATAAACATTTGCATAAAAACCAGATACTCATTTTTTAAAATAAGAGTTTGTCTTTTGAGAATGTTTATTTACCACATACAAAAATAATAGCTTAGCTCACATGTCACCTCCCTCTCCCCCAGTTGGCAGTCAAGGTCGCTCCGTTCCAGGTCAAGTTCAGAGTGATATCTGAAAACAAGAAATACTTCTGGGCTATTTTTAACCCCACTCTCCAAGTTATCTTCTTTTCTTCTTTTTTATCCCTGGCATAGGCTGACATCATCCTTCACAACATGGAATACCTTAAGATTTGTCTTAGCCCTTCTCCATATATCTTTCCCCTCTTTGATGTCTCAATGTAGTTTTCTACCTTGGCTTTCACTTTTACGGAGATGACTCATTCTTGGAATCCACTATTTCCTATCTATCTCCCTGTCTTGACTATGTATTTCTGCTTACAGAACTTCTAACCACCCATGCTTCAAAGACGAAAAATCCTTCAGACTCTCCATGACATCACAGATTGGGGAAGTGGGGGAGAGAGGATATTTGATTTGTAGTACCAATTTATCTAAAATTGCCATCCTTATTTGGTCCCTCCAATCCATTTAGTTATTATCACTTCAAATTTCCCCTCAAATCCCATTTCCTTTAACCATTAAATGACATTAGAGCATGCCACAGCATAGCTTGCTGTTATTTTTTCATAGTAAAATCTGACCTACGCAAGGGCTCATACCTTATACTACTGCAAACTCTTTCTTCTCTGTCTCTGCCTCTCTCTCTCTCTCTCTGTCTCTGTCTCTCTCTCTTTCTTTCTCTCTTTGATATTTCACCTTATTGGGGTTTTTTTTGCTCAAATAGACATCACCATACCTAATACTTTTGAACCACATTTTAATTGATATCTAGTTATCAGAAACTTTTTTATGCTTTTAATGAAAGATAAATTTTAAAATATGTGTTTTTAGTCTAGGTCAAAGAATAATATGAAATTTCCAAAGAATGGAAAATACATAAAAGCTCATGGAAGTTAAAAAAAAAAAAACTAAAGTTCTTTTCTTTGTTTTCTTAAATTCATTCGTTAATTTCAAGCCATCATAAACTGGAAATAACAACTGGACTTTTCCATTGCATTATAGTATCTACACAGTTATTCCTTGAATAACAAAAAAAAATAATTTACAGTGCTTTTAAGGGTGGGAAAAAATCCTGCACTGTTTCAATGGAATGATTGACAAAATAGCTATTCTATTTCTTTCTCAAATCCTTTCACCACTTCCTGGCTGTTTAAAAAAAAAACCCATCACAGTTGAAAATCTAGTCTAAAATCTACCCTCTGCCCCCCCCCCCCCACAAAAAGAAAAGAAAAGAAAATGTGAACAGGGCACTTTGTGCAAAGAATGGGGATAGAGACATTTGGATCACTCAGACCATTTTTTCCCAGGGGTCCCAGTTTTAATTACTGTTTATTTCTCCTAGAATTTTGCATCCATTTAGCATAGTGCTTAAATTTATCCAACGTATTTTAAAGCAAGAATGTTATTGACAATTAGAAAGCAGTCAGTGCATACACACAATAACTTTTTCATATTTTAACATGCATATCTATATTCTGATCATAATAGCTTTCTAGAGATTGATATGATATGATATGACTGAATATAATGGCTCCTTTGGAGCCATTACAGTTGATCAGTAAATAATGTACTTTTGAAATTGTCTAAATACATATTTACATGTCAATTCATATACTTCAGAGATAGAATTCTTCTTCAAAATACTTTGTAAAAATTCTAATAATGATAAAACTACAAAGAAAACTACAGCAGAATAATGTTCAGCCTTAACTGCAATTCACCCAAAATTATATATTTCATCTATGGATCAAGATTTCATATTTATTTCACTCTCAATTACAAAATTAATTATACCTATATATTTATAGAGGTCTCCAAATTAGAAAAGGAAAAAGGAATGATAAAATGAAACAACAAATGGCTGTACACACCCTATCCAGTGATGGATAGCATCAATACCCAATGTTTTCTTTCCATTCAATAAAATTAAACTGTGGGTTCTATTTGAGGGTGAAGCTGTAATGGCTGATTCCAGTCTTAGAACACTGAAATGGCAGAAATAAGAGTCATGATGACTCAAAGGAGTTCCCCCTATCTACATAAAAAACCCAAGTCGATAGAGCATACTTTTGTACAGAGGATAATATGTCAATAGATGAGATACATATATGTTCATATACTAATGTATACATATATGTACATAAATGTACATATATTAATAACTATATGCATACATATACATGTAATTTATGGTGGATGAGCAATATTCAATGATGATGAATGGGAGGACCCCAAAGTTGGACAACAGGAAGTAATGGGCTATATTATGACCTTAAGGAAGCTGCAGAGGGCTATGAGTAACTCCAAGCTTCTCCCAGAAACAAAGACTCATCCTTTTCAATAACAATACTCATTAGTTAATGCTATATGACTGTGAATCATGCAATAATATAGTATCCAAAGAATTCAAGTTGAGGATCACTCAAAGGCAATACATCGATCCATGGTAAACCAAAGTGTGCTACAAAATGCTGCCCATGAAGAACTATACAGATGTGTCATCAGAATTTTCAACAAAGAGAAATGAGACTGTCACAAGAAGATGTCCACATGGTGAGAGAATGGAAATGGATAGTTCATGTGCTCTATTGTTATCTATTCTATATCAAGAGATCTAGAGGAAGACCAGCATAATGAGATACAAGGAGTTCCAGAGCCCTTACTACCTGTTTGACTTAGAACAATGCATCAATCCTCTTATCCTTTCTGGACCTGTCTTTTCATCAGTAAAATAAGATGGATAAGCTAATGCCCTCTAAGGTCTCTCTCAGCTCTGAATCTATGATCCTTTGAGCCCCATCATGCTGGGTGGCTATCATCTAGATTCTAGAGGATTCATAGGAGAACATGAATAAGAGCACAAAGTGAAAAGTATGGGAGGGCTGCAATGTCTGTAGTAAGAAGTAATACCCACATTGAGATCATAGCAGCAAAATATTAAAAATAAAACGATGAAATAAACATGTAAAAGTAATTCTGTGCTTTGTAGACACAGTTATTTACTAGCCCATCAGCATTTAGACAAGTTTTTAGTTTAGTTTTTTTTTAAAGATATATTGAATTTGCATTGACTCATTCATAATTTCTGTTGTTTAGTCACCTTTGTTTCCAAATCACATTAGGACATGGAAAATCAGGGAGAGAGGTACTATTCACGGTCATGAAAAGAGGACAATTCAATGAAAAAAACATTATCTGAAAGGCACCGTATTAGGTTCTGGAATATACAGAATAGAAAAAGACTGTACCTATGATCAAGGAATGCTTTGTAGGACAGGGAAATTAAGGACACTGTACAAGTAATTCAGAATAAGGTAACCTACAGAAAAACATGGACATTTAGACAACATGCCATGAACTATTCGAGGAGGGAAAGATGGAACTGGAGAAGGCTTCATGGAAAAGATGATACTAGAATTGGACCTTTAAAACAAAGATGAAGAGTGGGAGAGAAAGAAATCCATTGCATGGATTGTAGATGGTGTCTGCAAATGTAAAGTCAATGGGAGAGACCAGAATAAGAGAAGGTGGTTAGTGCTTCCCATTTAAGGTAAAGCATGTAACAATAGCTAGAAGTGTAGGATATGGATTAAAAATTAGTTTGGTACCAATTTATTGGAGACTTGAATAACTGGGAAAGGAGTATATACTTTATTTTAGGGAGCCATTAAAGAATTTTGAGGAGATGAGTGATGTAACATGAAATTAATTAGGAAATGGTTAAAGGGGAGGGATACCCTCATACTAGAGTGAAAATAATTGGCCTCTTAAGCACAACTAGAGTAGAGTTGGTCTGAAACTAAAAAAAATGATCAAGGAATCAGAGTAGAGAAGTTGGAGATTATTCAACAATGTGATATGGCAGTCAAAACGATGGGATATGAGGTTACACTGAGTGGTACCATGTCCAAGACTGGAGAGACAAAAATACCAGTGTACTATTGCTTTATCAGCTTATATTGGTTGTTTGTTATCTCTTGGTCATTTCTCAGCTCTACATATGAGAGGGCCACACTGATAAGCTGGAAAACAATGAAGAATTTAGAAGTAATGTCATGTGGGCATCTACTAAAGGAGCTGGGGATTTGTAAGCTGTAAGGGGGAAAAAACAGAGGGTACATGATACATTTTTATTGCTGTTCAGTCGTTTCAGTCACATCTGACTTTTGTTGACCCCAATTGGGTTTTTCTTGGCAAAGATACTGGGGTGGTTTGTCATTTCCTTCTCTAGCTCATTTTACAAATGAGGAAACTGAGGCAAAAAGGGTTAAGTGACTTGCCCAGAGTAGCACACCTTTATTAAGTGTCTGAGTCAAATACGAACTCAAGTCTTCCTGACTCCAGGCCCAGCACTCTATCCCCATTGAACCACCAAGGTGCCTAGACAACATACATAACTTCAAGTATTTAGAGAACATACTCATTCTGCTCAGCTCTAGAGATGAGTCAGTCAGTAAATAAATATGTATAATGAGCTTACTATATGCTAAGCTCTGTCCTAAACACTGGGAATACCAAAAAAGGGAGGGGTTTGCCCTCAAGCAACTCATAATCTAATGGTCCTACTCAAAGATAAGGACTGGGAGTAATAAATAGAAATTTAGAAGAAGCAAATTTCAGTTTTAGATCAAGAAAAACTAACACTTAGAACTTTGCAAAGGTGAAATGGATGGCCTCTCCCTGGAGGTCTTCAGGCAAAGGCTGGATGACATTTGTTGAGGATGACTTCAAGGGGACTCCTCTTTAGAGAAGTGATGAATTAGACAACCCATAGGAAGTCTGGGGGGGGGGGGGAGGAGGAGGAGGAATCCTATTTCTAAAGGCATGAAGAATCTATTTCCCCCAAACTGAGCACTAGCCCCCTGGCCATCCCACTCAAGATGTGTCGTTATTGGGCCCAAGACATTTGTGAGGTAGGAGCTTCCTACTAGTTTACAAGTTGACTAGTCAGTGATCCATTTAGCATTTACTAAGTACCTACAATGTGCCAGACCCTCTGCCTTTGAGTGCTTGGAATAAGAAGAAAGGGGGAAAGTTCAAGGAGCTCACATTCTAATGGGGGAGACAACATGAAAACAATTATGTACAAATAAACTATAGACAAGATGGGAAGGTTCTAATATTACTGCTGATAATGCTAGCATTACATAACTTAAGTGAAAACTTTCCATATTAATTAGGCAGATAATTATTTCACATCTTGAATTCAGCATTTTCTGGGTCAAGTACTCATGATACCACTTGAGATGGGATGATGATGGTGACGGCAGCAGTGATAGATATTTACTTTCAGAATGGCTATGCATTTCACATATATTTTCTCATATTATCACAAAACAACCCTGTGAGGTACTTACCATGAGTATTATTTTCCAACTTTACATACATGGAACAGGACACTCAGACAAATCTAGTGACTTGCACATGGGAGCAAGATTTTCACCTACCTTCTCCTGACTTCAGATTCAACACTCTGCTAAATGAGGTTCAAAGGTATAGGAACCTACTGAACTAGTGCTTTTTATATTTAATCAAAAGGCCCTGAATGTATCAAGTCATATCACCTATGACTGAATCTACTGGCTTAAAAAAATTATTTAAAGAAAAGTTTCATAGAACCAATCTGAGATCCAAGGAGTTAGTTAACTGCTTCCTAATTAGAGCATCTAGAGTGCTAGACTTGGAATCAGAAAGACCTGAGTTCAAATCCAACTTAACTTTTATTTGCTTCAATTTCTTTATCTGTAAAAGTCCAGGTAATAACATAAACTAGTGTCAAAACTTATTGTGAGGATAAAATGAGATAATATTTGTAAAGCTTTCTGAAAACCCTCAAGTGCTACATAATGCCAGATATTGTTTTTTTCTGCTGTCTACAGGCAAGATCTGTGTGTCTTCATTCTTCATTGACGAAGAAGACCATGCCTTCAGAGAAACAACACGACTTACACTTGACTGTGTTTTGAGTGAGGGAGAGCCTCACTTCTACTCCAGAGCCATCTAAATCCAGTGACCAGATATTTCTCAGAATCACTGGAGATAACCCAGGATGAGGCAATTGGGGTTAAGTGTCCAAGGTCACACAGCTAGTGAGTGTCAAGGATCTGTGGTGACATTTGAACTCAGGTCTTCCTGACTCCTGCACTGGTGCTCTACCCACTGTACCACCTAGCTGTCCCAGGTAAGATCCAAGTTACGTACTAGAAACAAAAATTCTTAACATAGGGTCCATGAACTTTAAAAAATATGACTATTTCTATATAATTGATCTCTTTTGAAATCCTTTATATTTATTTTGTCCATTAAGATATTTTTTGCATTTAAGAACATTTTTTCTGGGAAGAGGTCCATCAGCTTTCACAGACTGCCAGAAGGGTCCACATCACACACACAAAAATGCACTAGGATAATATAATTTTACATTTATACCACCTATACCTATCAGCCTCAATCAAAATAGCAAAACAGTGTGTTTCAATACTCTCACAACTTCTTTTTCTATACCATTTCCCATTTTTAGCACCCATGCCTCTCACCTTATGCCTAGTGCATTAGCACTACCCTGCCCTGCCCCTTACATCATAAGGGGAAAGAATCCAAAAATAATGAATTTACTAACTTACCAGGAATGCCTTGAATTCTTTTTTTTTAAAAAAAAAGGACCAGAGGGAAAGAGGAATGGTTAACCCAGTGGAAAAGATCCAATAGGATACCCAGTTTTAGCAAACAGCCAGTAGAGGAGCTCATTAGAAGGGAGAGGTTTCCTGGCATAACATAAAGATCTTCCACTTCCTCTAAATGAAGGATGTCAGTTGAGAGGAACATATTTCTGCATCTTTTATAAATATTAGGGGCAGTACAGGATAGTAAGAAACCTGGGTTTTCATCTTCCTTCCTCTGTTCCTTCTCTAGATGACTGTGAATAAGTCATTTTATGTCTACTCTGGGCTTCAGTTTCTTCATTGGTAAAATGAGGCACCTGGATGGGATGACCTCAAGGAATCATTGGAGCTCCAAGTTTTATGGCCCTGGGATCATCAAAGTCTCTGGTGAACGACGGTATTTAATTAAAATCACACGGTAATGACTGGGGAGACATTTTAAAATATAAAATGCATTTTTATTACTTGGACCTAACACTAAGCCCAGAACTTTAGGCTTACACTCACTGAATTTTATTTTTTTAAGGAATACTAACTCATAGGACCCTGATCATCCAATGTCTTTATTTGGTTTATATTCATCAAACTGAAGACAGTAAAATATAAATTCATAGTCTTAAAATCAACTTTGCTGTACAAAAACACAAACTAAAAACGAGACACAAAACACTAAATTTGATATGCACAACTGTGCCCAGAATATTGACAACCAGACCAAGATGCCACTAAGTAGATCTTCAAATTGTGAACTAAAAGTTTATATCACTACATAGGTAAACTCTGAGCTTAGTACTTAAATGATTTCTAGCTATGACACACATCAGTAGATATTTGTAAAAAATAACAAAGTAGTTATTTTTAAGAAGTCAGAAGATCCCTTACTACATGGTTGCATAAATAAATCATGCCCTTCTTTATTTGCCTCTACATAGTTCTATCTATACCCTCAAGTGAAATACTCTATATTAACTGTTTTACAAATTCTGAAAGTATTATATATGCTCCAGCTGTTTGCTTGTTACTGCATTCTCTTACACATTGAAGGAGCCTGTCTATCCCATAGCCTTTCACTACATGCATAATGTCAAAACATCTGGATGAAAACTGAAGAAAAATCAGCCAATCACATGAATGTTTTGCCTACCTAATGCCAAAAATCCAGATAGTTGGAAACACACAGATGGTTGTCAGATTTTTTTAATCTTGCCCTCTGGGCAGATGCCATGTGTGCAACATGCCAAATGGTTTAGTCTGACCCTCCTCACCTGGCTGGGGAATTTTTAACTCTCCACAGAAGAGTTCAGGCAAAGAGTTTGATTTAAGATGAACTGAGTGAGTTTCAAAGTTTTTGCTCTAGTGAGTGTGTCTGAGAAATATGCATGTATAATTCTATATCAGGTTTAGTGAGGAATGGAAAGTATCCCCAGTAAAAATGTGGATTCTCTTTGTCACATTCCTAGATTAATTTTTTATATTATAAAACCTATATTCAATTTTGTAAATAGTATATACTCAGAACCTTAAAGCCAGGTAATAAAAAACACATTTTTTTCCAAACAAATGTGAGAAAAGGCCATTTTGCAGCAAATATCTGAAAGGATGGAAAAAGAGCCCTTTCTTTAAAGATATGTTCCCCCCAAAACTCCACCTCTCTCGGGACCAAACAAGAGTGGAAATAAATTTCATTGCTAATATATATGGAGCAACATGCTAAACATTTTCCAATGAATTTATATCCTCCTAAACTATATAAATTTATCCATATAAACTGTTACTCTCAGCAGAGTTCATTAAAACAATGTTAGAGCTTCTGTGTTAAATGTAATTTTTAATTGAAATTTAATCTTACTATAGTATTGAAAGATTTTAAAATGACATTTGCATCATTAATTCTAAGTCATACAGTTTGGTCTGAAGAACTAAAAACTAAATTTGCAATAGAGATTGGCTCTCCACTGCTGTGAGGGGCCTGCTGGGAGCATTTCATCACCTCAGAGCCCCTCCTGCTGATCATGTGTGGGGGAGGGGGATGATGGACTCTTTCTCACAGTCATGAATTACATTACTAATATATCCCATTACCACCACGCAAATGTCATGTTAATTTCTGATCATCACCAAGCTAGACAATGGTTTCCACCCTGGCACCTAGCCAATTAGCTATGTGGAAAAATATTCAGCCAATTATATAACTTGAATTAGGTTAAAGACTCAAGAGAAAGCAAAATAAACTCCTTGAAAAGACTTCTGAGATAAAATGTAAGTTGACACTGTCTTCATGTGCTCTAGCCAATGTTATACAATCTGATAGGCAGCTGCCAACATTCATAACTGTTTATTAAATCTAGCCTCTCTTTATGGTGCTAGCTAAGATCTGTATTTTTACCAATATTAGCTTCATTGTGTTATGAAAGAGACCAAAATACTTAAGATCATTCACTCCAGCTTATAAAACACATTATGTAGTTTATTAAATTGTTAAAATTACTTTTCAAAGTCAAAATTTCATGGACTAAAAGTTTGAACCAAACAAGGCAGCTTGGCCCTCTGAGTCTGCAGCAGACAGGAGTAACTAAGGTGAACAGTCTAACTTAGAACACCTGGGAGAGCTCAATGTTAGGAACCAGGTGGCAGAGTTCTAAGCTGCTTTTGCCCAAAGGCAGACAAAGAATTTTGGGGACAGAAAAGACCAGGGCTGGCACACCTCCATGGACCACTAGGGAAAGCTGGACTGTCATGCCTGCCACGGTATCAGGTCTGGAAAAGGAACAACTGGGAAATATTGTCCTTATCAGGTTAATGCAATGGTTACAAGGAAAGGAATCCACAGAATTCGGCAGCTGAAGTAAGATCTCTGTTTATTGATTAGTTGTGCCAGGCTAGGAAACAGAGTCCCAGGCAGGGAGATGGGGGAAGAAAGGAATCACTTCTCAAACAGTGCTACAGGAAAGGGTTGGCACACAAAATCTATAAATGAATTACCACAGTTCGACATCTACCCCAAGTTTTTCCAAGGAAAGCACTATGCAAAGCCATACTGATGTTATTACAACAGTTATGTAAAGGTGGGGCAAACTGCCTATCATCTATACCACGCACTTCTCCATTCTTTATACTCCTCTTCCAGAGATATGCATTACCTACGAAACTGAATAAAACGGGGGAAAAAATTAAATTACTAAAGCTTCATGTCACAGAAATGGAAACCCGTGTCAATCACCACTGGTGCATGGATCTATTAAAGAGCTGCATCACAAAGCCAGATTTTAAGTACTAAGCCATCCTTTCTCTGCATTTTGTCCCTAAGTTAATTTATTATGCAAGCATGGCTATCTTCAACATAAATCGTGTACAGCACCCATTTTCTGACTTTAAAAATTTGCCATAATGAGCTATTTGTGCAAACCTTTTATCTTTCTGTTTCATTTCCTCACCTCTTTCAATGAAGCAATTTGCTGTTCTGGCTGCCTGCCCCCCGTGACCCTGGTCTACCATGAAGTGGCTTACCATGAAATTCTTTATTCAAAAATGTAGTTTATTTCTAGCCTAAAGACTCCAAATTATCAGCTGAAACAATTAATTGGAACTACTTTTGGTTACTCAATAAACTGTAAAGTTCTAAAAGGCAAAAGACCCTGAATGAATTTCTGACACTGAAAAGTGGAATGTGTAAGCAGACACACGCTGCTGAAAAGGGGAACTTATTGCCTCAGGGAAGGGAACTGCTCCTTAGAGCCAACCTTGGAGATGTCCCCTAGGGAGAAATAAGTGAGAGTACAAAAATTCCGAACACTCAATACCAGCTCAGCGACTTCATGCCTTCCATCTGGAAAGAGAGCACCCCACCTAGTGTCTCACCCTGAAGTGAGGCATGACATCTTCAGTCTGTCTTTGCAAAAGCCACCCACCAAGGCCAGAGATACATACACTCCTTTCTTACCTCAACACTGGGAATCTCAAGCTTCCTGGAGAGCTCTATGTACGTGCCTCATTCCTCAAAAGGTTGTTCTGAACTTCCATCTCCCCTAGATGCTAATGACACCTCTATCACACCCCACTCCCTGAGAAACTGCCTACTGAGTGCAATATATATCATCGCCCTTGCCTCCGATCTTTGTTGCTATTATTTTCTGACCTACAAATGACTCTTCCACCTTCCTTAATTCCTTTGGAACCTGGTAGCTTGATCCTCTTTGCCACTCACATTGTCTAAAGAATGGAATGGATGATTTAAAGAAGGGAAAGAATTCAATGATTTGGACATCCATTCAACACTCTAACCTCATAGTTCTCTGATAACCTTAGCTCCAGTGTGTGTCATTTAAACTAGATTTCTACTATCCTCGGAAACTCACAAAGCAAAGTCACACCTTGGAACACACTCTTCATCCAAGACTGCAAAAATCAGAAGTCCCCATCGCCAACCACAGCTCTCAGCTCTCAACCAATGCCACAGGCTCCACTTTCTGCTTCATCTTCATAACCTTAACGTCTTCCTAGTTTTTTGTCCATCAGCTCCCTTGTGACTTCATTTGCCTCTCTACTCTCTCAAATATCATGATCTGCCATATCAATAATGTATTTAATATTACCTAAGTATCTTTCATTCCTCTGGCCATCTATATTTTCAAATCATCAGCGCAGCAAAACCACCATCTGCTCTGGCTACCCTTGCTCTCAGGCTACAGTCCATTCATAAAGAAGGTCACACAGCCATTACCGAGACAAATGAAAATTCATGATGCTTAACTTTATGGGGGTCAATAAATCAACCACATTTATGAAGCACTCACTATGTGCCAAGTGCTGGGCGGATGAGGAAAAAGCAACATTCTCTGTTCTCAAGGAACATATATTCTAATGGGGGAGACAACATAAGTAGATCAGAGGGAATGCCATACTCAGAGTAGATCTAAGGCAACATGAAAGGGGATCCAGGGAAGGTTTTCTGGAAGGACTGCTAAATGGAAGGAATCTTAAAGGAGGCTGGGAATTCTCAGGGTCTGAGGTTAAGAGGGAGAGAGAGAGAGTATGACAAAAACACAACCAATTAATAATCTTTTTAGTCACTTTTTCCTAACTCCCTCAAACTTTTTTTTATAAAACTTTTCCACTCTTTTCAAGGCCTCAATCATAAGCATACCCATTAATACTCAACAAATAACTTTGCCTTCTACTTTGCTGAAAGGTCTAATTCAACTTGAGCCCTAAACCAAATTTTTCATACCCCCATAACTGTTCTCCCTCTTATATGAAAAGAACTGCCCCTTCTCTTTACCAAGACTTTTCTACCTGGGCCCAAGTTTCATACATTTCTTTCTATCTTCTTCAGAACTACAGTCTATCAATCATTCCCTCTCAGAGCTTCCCTTAAGAAAGAATAAAGGAAAGATGAAAGAGAGGGAAAGAGGGAAGAGAAAAAGAGGGGGAGGAGAAAGAAGGAAGAAGAAAAGAAAGAGAGGAAGGAAGGAAAGATAGAAGGAAGGAGGGAAGGGAAAGGCATATTGCTTAAGATTTTCTTCCTTATATAATTTAACCTAATCCCATGGCTTCACCTCTGTCCCCTAAGCAGATGTGTTTTAATTATTTTTTTCCACTCCCTAGCTTTTACTTCTCTAAGGCTCAGGACCAGTTTTTCTAACCATATATAGAATCAAACAGCCTTGATATCACACCAGCAACCATATTTAATATAAAATCATTCTCTTTCTGATTCCCCTTTTTCTATTAATGGTATGAACAATCTATTAGTTATACAGATCAAAACCTCAAAATTTTCTTTGACTCATCCTCAACACCTGTCAATCTCAGCACCTTGATATTTCTAAAGTTACCTATCTCCCCAATTATTTTCTTTTTTATATAAATCCAGATGTCCTCCTCTGATATCTCATTATGTTACCAAAAGGACTCTGGATTCTTGAAGGCCATAGGAAGGGATCATAAACTAGAAAAGAGCCTAGAACAAGCTAGAAATTTTTCAAGTATGAGCCTAATTATGTCTATCTTCTTTCAGTCAGTTGCTTTGACTCTTTGTGATACCCCACCTTTACAGTTTTCTTCTAAAAGATACTGGAGGGATTTGCTATTTCCTTATCCAGCTCATTTTATACATAAGGAAACTGAGGCAAACACGGTTAAGTGACTTACCCAGGATCACACAGCTAAGAAGAATATGAGGACAGATTTGAATCCAGGAAGATAAGTCTTCCTGATTCCATTGCTCTATCCACCACACAATGTAGCTGCCCTGTCTGTCTTCTTGGACCAACCCAAATAAATTTGGAGGAGCTCATCACTGTTGGCTTAAGGTGATAAGACTGTGGGTCTAGAGTGGGAAGATATCATAAAAGTCATCTAAACCAACCCTTTATTTTACAGATGCTAAATTGAGTCATGGAGAACATAAGGGTGCACAGAGAGTCAGTTGGTATAGCATGACCAATGGTGTATGCACAGTTCTGTCAGGGTCATTAAGTGACTTGCCTCAGGTCATAGAGGAATTAAGTGTCAGAAATGGGATTTGAACACAGATCATCTTCTCTTTCTAATTCCACTGTACCTTTAGGGGAATTGGTTTTTCAAACCATAGTAAATCATGAAGATCACCTAACAAAGCAAAAGGGGAGTTGCAATCAGAATCACGGGAAGGAAAAGTCAAGAGAAATGACAAGATTTGGCAATTCAGTGGATTTGTGGGATGTGAAGAAAGAGAACTCTACAATCACACCAAGACTGAAATCCTGGAGGTGATACTCTATAGTAACAGGTAGTTCAGAAGAGGAACAGGTTTGGAGGGAAAGATAATGAGTTCTATTTTGGACATGGTGAGTTCGAGATGTCTATAGAATGTCTAAATCAAGAAGTCCACTAGGCAACTCATGATGCAAGACCAGAACTGGATATAGAGATTGAAAATCCTCTAAATAGGGATGCTAATTGAGCCCATGGGAGCTGATGAAATCACCAAGCTCAAAACCCACCTTCCTGCCATCTGAAGTCTTTGGGGAGGCCCTAAAGCTCCCTGCTTCTGAACTGGCACAGTCTTTGTTCTCTCCCATGCCTTTTGTCACACTGTACTTTATAATGAATCCACTACTGCACATCTCATCTCCTCTACTAAACTGTAAGTCCCTTAAGGGAAGGATTTATGTCATTATTTATTGTTATATTTCCTTACAACCTAACCCAGTGCTTTCCAAAGAGGAGGAATGCACTAGGTATCAGTTGACTGAATGAGTGGATGGTTATTAGTGCTATTATCACTCATAAGCTAGAAATAAGCATGGTAGCATACAATGGAAAGAGTTCTGAACATCCCACCTCTGACACTGTCTGTGTGACTTTGAACAATTTATATAACTTTTCTGAGTCTGTTGCCCCATTTGTAAAAGTGAGCTCCTCACAGGGTGTGCTAGAGATGAAATCATATACGGAAAGTGATTTATCAATTTTGAAGTGCTATGGAAAAGTGTCAGCAAATATTTACTACAAAGTGTTAACATCATCCTTCAGATGGTATATTTTATTCACTAGAAACATTGGAAATGTAGGCATATTTGCAAAATATTTAAACTATTCTTCTACATTCAACTGAAATGAGTAAAACTAGTCCAGCAGACAGTAAATCCATTCATGTGGTTTTGTACACTTCATAAATCCATTTTGTAATAGTGAAATTGAGTCACATTCTCTCAGTGTCACAGACACAGAGATGACAAGTAACCAAGAAACTTACTTTGATCAAAATGTTCTTTCTACACTTTCAGAATACTAACCACTTCTATGTGTATGGGAACGACAGACAAACAGAAACAGAGAAAATATTATGCCTCTAACAAGCTGCTTCTCACAGACGACACTCCATCTCCTGACTCTCTGCATTTGTCCTGTCTATCCTTCAGGTTTGGAACCCCCTCCACTCAACTTCACTTCAACCTGGTATCCTTCAAGACTCCATTCAAGGTTGACAATAACGATCTCAGACAAAGCAAAAGCAACCACAGACTAACTGAAAGAGATAACTGGGGAAACTATATTTTGTTCAAAGGTATTGAAGCCAGTGAAGCAATATCGAAAAATTTTACAAGTTTCTCTGAATAGGCCTCATTTTTCAAATGTATAGAGAACTAAGTCAAATTTTAAAAACAGCTACTCCCCAGTTGGGATATTGTCAAAGGATATGAACAGTTTTTAGAAAAAGAAGTCAAAGCTATCTATATATGAAAAACATTTTCTAAATCACTATTGATTAGAAAAAGGCAAATTAAAACAACTCTAAAGTACCACCTCATACCTATCAAAAATGACAAATGCAGAAAGGGATGAGGGAAAACAGGTATGGTAATAACTACTAGTGGAGTAGTGAACTAGTTCAACTCTCTATAGGACAATCTGAAACTATACGTATTTTTTTAGCCAGCAATAATACCACCACTAGGTATATATGCCAAAGATATCAGAGAAAAAGGAAAAGAATCTAAATGTGGCAAAGAACTGGAAACCAAGGGGATGGCCATCAAGTGGAGAATGAGCCTAAACAAGTAGCATATGATTGTAATGGAATACTGTTGTGCTATAAGAAATGATGATAGGAGGTGGTTTCAGAAAAAAAAAAACATGACAAGACCCATATGAAGTGATAAAAAGAGAACTGAGAAAATCTGGGAGATCACTGTGCACAGTAACAGTAATGTTGTAACAATGACCAGCTGTGAAAAACTGGGTTGCTCTGATCAATACAGTCATCCAAGACAGTTCAAAAGGGCTCATGATGCAAAAGTGCTATTCACCTCCAGAGAAAGAACTTATAAACTCTGAATGTAAATTTTTCTGTAATATGGAAATATTATTTCATATGGGTAACTGATATATTGTTTGCCTTCTCAGTGCAGGGTGCAGGTAGAAGGCAAGAGAGAATCTGGAATTCAAGATTAAAAAAAAAAAGAATATTAAAAATTTTTTTACAAAAAGACTCAATTCAAGCATCACCTTTGACAATCTCGTCTGGCACCATTCCTTTCCTAGTTTCTTTGTCTTTATTTTGAATACATATGATGTATATTTATTTAAGTGAGAATGAGTGTGATATCATGGATAGAGTCAGGCATGGAGTTGGGAAAAGTTGTTTATGTCCTACCTTTGACACCTTCTTAATAAGCAATGATCTACAGAATTCTCTAAGCCTTTAAGAGGTAAAGAAAGGGCCAACCTTCACTGACAGAGTGAATTTCTTCCTCTTGAAGGTTCCTGACATTAATGAAATCATGCAGCCAGACCAATCTATAATTATTCATGTCCCTATTATCTCTCCTAAGAAAATGTGTGCTCCTTGAGGTTGGGACCTTTTTCATTTTTGTCTTTGTATTTCCAAAGCTTAGCCTCAAGCCCCACAAAATGTTGACAAGTTAACTGATTGATGAAACCCAGTGGTTAAATGAATATATTTTGTTTAACCTATACTAGGAATACACAGTTCTGAGGTAGAAAGTGCTACTTTAAAGACCCTGTGGTCCAACACTTACATTTTTAAAATGAGGACACAAAAGTCCCAATGACAACCAAAGTCACACAGAAGCCAAGCTGAGCCTGAAACCTGAGACTTTGGATTCCACATCTATCATTCTTTCCATTTCATCAAATTCTCTACTAATAGATGCTCAAAGAACACTTGCTTATTAACTGATAGAATAAGTTAAACAGTTGTTGTCAATCACTTCAAGAACCACTCTTTTTTTAAAGTCTTCAAATAGGATGAAAAAGTAACTATTAAGTTACTCTGCACCAAGCAAACACTTCGCTAAGTCTTGGAAATAAATGTACAAAAGGGAGATGATGACTACTGCCTTCCCAGAGCTTCCTTTCTAACTAGGGGAGATAAAATATATAGAAGAGCTCAAGGGAAGATGACAAGAAGGTCTGGAAACAAGACCCAGGGCTCATTAGGCTGCACAATCAGGAAAAAAAGATCCTGTACAAAGACATTACCAATCAGTAGAGTTTTCAGACTTTCTTGCTTATACTTGTAAGAATGGTCTAAGGAAAGGGAGAAAACTTTCTGATATGGGTTTATTCAACTGCTCACTCTTCCAGTCAGTAATACAATGAGAAGTTACGATATTGCTAAATGACACGTTACTCATGCAATGTAGGCAAAACAACAACTTTTTAAAACCTTGTTTTGGCTAATGGGGAAAGTCCATGTTATTCTAGTGCTTACAGGGCATTTTGCTCCAAATACAGAAGGAAGGCATACAAATGAATACAGAAAGACTAACTTTGGTCGACATTCCTCTCCATGCATACTCAATAAAATTTCCATTGCTTCTTGTTAAAGGCATTGGAGAAATGGGTTCTCCTCTTGACTTTGCTGTTAGCCAGCTTTGGAACTTTCAAAGACTTTGACCTTTCTGAGCTTTTTTCATCACCTTAAGATAAGCAGAGTAGACTAAATTATCTCAAAGACTTTTTTAACTGATCTAAAGACATCCAAAGATGAATCTTTCTTTTCATTAATGAGTTCTAAATTCTTCTTTAAAAGGAAAATTTTCTATTTGTCCCATTTACATTAAAGTAAAGACTGAATGCTATCAGGATCTTTTCTACTATACTGGAGTTTGAATTATAGACAGGCAGACTACAAAACTGCCCCCATTAAAATCATAGGAATTTAGAAGGCTGGATCCTCACTGGAAATGTGACACTGAACAATGCACAAAACTTCTCTGGACCTTTGTATCTGTGAAATGTGTTCACTGGATGATTTCTGACATCACATCCAAATCTAAAATTCCATAAAATTCATTTTAAGTAAGTTGTAAAGAAGGTAAAAGACTGATAGGATTTGAGTCCAATTCCAGTACGCTGCATTGCCTAAAATCAAATGAAACCTATTTCTTACAGGCACCCACAATTAAAGATGACAAATTACTAATACTGGTTTCAAACATTAGCAAATCAAAGACCAGAGTTGACAAAATGAGTCTGTGAAGATAACCTCACACCATGGTAAAGCCTTATGATCAGAATTTCTATCAAAAGATACAAGGGCTTTCTAAAAGAAATAGTAGCCACTTAAACTCGAGCCAATTTTCAGGAATTTTATAAAAGGACATTATTTACATCTATCATTCAATATCTTATGAAGATAGTACATCAATAGGTCAAAGATTTATGATTTCATCAGTATCAAACTCTCTACCATCACAGACTACAACCTGTCCATAGGCCCAGAGAAGTTGCCCAGAGTCACAAAGCAAAGAAATAGAAAAACATAGGGGCTTTTAGATTTCTATATACTTCGTTATATTGTCTCTCAACCTGACATTATGGATGGTATCCAAAAATTTAAAATATACATGGTTGGGGGAACTTATTTTCATCAACGTATGTATACTCTTTGAACATCTGATACATCACTTGGGTACATCAAGCTAGAAGAAAAGAAGGAATACTTCTTCATTTAAGAGAGCTCTCATAGGCTAAAACTTGCAAGGATCTGGTCACTAAGGTCTTTTTCTGAGTCCTAGGAAATTAAAAGCTTTGAAGAGAATTCTCCACGAGGGGAAATGTTAGCATTAACTTTCATACACCCCAGCCCCTGCAAAAGTTCCCATTTCCTTGTTTAGGAGAGTCAAAGGAAAATTTAGAAGGTTTGAGGAAGCCATGATCTTCATCTATCACTAGGTTGTAATGGAAACCAAGGGAAAACTGCATGTTCTATTTTGTGGGATATTAAAAAAAGTCAAGTCATGCGTCTTAAATTAAAAAAAATAGGTCTTTTACTTATCTTTAACTGTCAGCTGCAATGACTTTTAAGGCTGCCATGATGCCTCAGTTACAGATTAACTTGATGCCTATTCAAGAACATACAACCAAAGTGTGTTTAGCATCTACTTCTTTCAAAATGATGACTACATTCCTGAGAGCCAGAAACTCAAATAATATTGGGCCTTTCGGATACTTTCTACAGTGAATTTGTTTTCATCCTTTGTTATCAGAATTTTTTTTTTCCATTTAATATTAACACACCAATAGACATATCAGACTTCAAAAGAAAGCTTCTTAACTTACACTTTTCGCTAGTGGGCATCACACCTCTGCACTCCTGGTCTACCACAGCTCAGAGCAGAGCCATGGAAGCTTCACCATTGCCAAATGATTTTTATTGGGAACTGGAATTGATCAGAAAAGGCTCTTGGGACACTGAAACACAAAAAACATTTTTCAAACCTGTTAGATGTGACTTCTCAAACCACCACTTCCTTAAACATGAAAACAGTAAAACAGACATAGAGTCTAGAAGCAAGAGGAAAACACCTTTGTAACTAGACTATTTCAATACACCAAGTGTGATTATATAAAAAATAGACCGGAAATACTGCTCTGAAAGATGTTTACCAACTACTTTAGCACAAAGATTAAAAAGCTGCTGTTCTCTAATGAAAAAAGCTGTTACACAAAAAGCATTTAAACATATGTTTTAGCATTACTGGTACAATATAGCACTTTGACTTTATTTTTTTAATCATTAAAAAAATGCTTTAAATTCAAGCCTTGGCAGGAGGGAGGAAAGGACACTATTTCTACACTGGTAATGATATTTTTCATAGATTGGAGAAAACATGAACATACTCAAAATCACTAATATTCAAAGCTAAATCCAGCAGCTACACTCATATCTGAAACAAGAGGAGAATGAACACTATGGCTACCACAACAGTTATTTATAATTCTTTTTCTCTTGAAAGGATGTTTTCATTTTAAAATATTCAAGATTAATTAACTACAGAACCTTGATCGGATCACTTTTGGTTTCCAAGTCTCCTTTACACCGTTTATAAAATGAAGGAGTTGGAAATACCAGTGTTTCTCCAACTAACTCATCCAGGGAAACTGGGGCTTGAAATAGATCATCATTGACCACCAGTGCTGATCCAGCAAATTTTCTAATAGATGAATTCCCTTTTCAAATTGAAAAGTTGCCATACATGATAAATAGTTGTGTATATATCATTTCACATTTCATATTTTAGAAGAAAGACATTGATCCTTTATTGATCCCAAGCACAAGGAATTTCAAGAGTCCACAAAAGAGCTTGTCAACAGATGGTTTCAGACAATCTCAAAGGCCCATTAGATCAAAAACTCCTGGAAAGTAGGGATTGTTTCACTCTTTGTATCTGAATCCCCAATGCCTGGCACATAATCGGAGCTTAATAAATAGTTGTTGTTTGGTTACTTTTGTAATTGTGTGTGTTCATCCTTCATTGCCAAAGAAGACCATGCCATCAGAGAAATGATGACATGACTTGCACTTGACTTTGTTTTGAGTGAGGGAGGGCTGTGCAGGGCACCAGCCTCACTTCTCCTCCAGAGCCATCTGAATCCAGGGACCAGATAGTCATCAGGATGACTGGAGATGACCCAGGATAAGGCAACTGGGGTTAAGTGACTTACCCATGGTCACACAGTTAGTGAGTGTCAAGTGTCTAAGGTGAGATTTGAATTCAGGTCCTCCTGACTCCTGCAATGGTGTTCTATCCACTGCACCACCTGGCAGTCCCTAGTTTTGTAATTATTTAAAGCTTAAAGGTCGAGTGACAAGATACAGAAGCAGTGACTGATCCATACGGAATCTGAGCCCAGGACCACTGACTGCAAATCTGTTCTTATTTTCACTGAAGCAAACCAACTTCCTTTGGCAAGGATACAGTTTCTAAAAAATCTAAACTGTTACTTTCTACTATTCATCAACCTCATTAAAAAGCAACATTACTTGTAACATGTTTCACTACTCATCAAAATAAGTATTCACTATTAGGTTATTGTTATATTGTTTTCATTTTCTATACGGCTTTTTGTGTCCGTAAAAATGTTTAGCAATCACTCAACTTGATTCTCAGTTTCAAGCTAATGATACATCTTCATGATATTTCCCATAAATTGACAGCTTAGTCTGAGTACCCACAAAAGAATCTGGTTAACTGTACAACAAAATATCTATGTGGAGCATACCCCTGTGCAAAAGAACAAAGTTACCCCCCCCCAGAAAAAAAACAACAGAAGTTTCTACCCCAAAGTGTCCAAGGACTATATTTTGTTTCAGCAATGCTCCTCTTAGGGAAAGTGTAGCACAGTGCTTCCATCAGGCCACCAAAGGGCCTTCCCTGGAGCTTTATGACAGCCCACCATGAGCAGAAGAGGCGAGAGAGGATGAGTTCATTCATCATTCTTGACTATTAGAACGTTCTGCCAAACTATTTTTCAGCTATTCTAAGTCAACAGTATTTGCTCCTTGTCACGCATAGGCCAGAAGATTGTATTCGGCATGATAGGAAATAAAGAGGAAATAGATCATGTGATCTCTTGCTGTCAAAGGCATCAGATCACACATCACAAAATATAAGCACTCAAAGTTATCTTCCAGTACAGGAGTTCTTAAACCATTTTTTTTAAAACGTCATGGACTCCTTTGACAATCTGGTGAAGCCAATGGACCTAATTTTTAACTGGGCAATACAAAATACAGAGGATTAGAAAGATCAATTATTTTGAAATACGGTTATTAAAATATTTTTAAAAGAAGTTCATGGTCCCAAGTTAAGAACCTGATATAATCCAATCTCCTCATGTTGCACATGGAAAACAAACTGAGTTAAGTGACTAGTCCATGGCAAATGACTGTCATGGTGGCAGTTGTTTTCCTTCATTCTCAAAAAGGACCAAAATGTGCTAGATTCTGTGCTAGAGTCAAGTTTCAATGTGTCCGTCTGTGACTGATCAGACCAAGAGGAGCCTGGAATGCTCTACCATCAGTCTGGCACAAAGAGTCTGTGTGAACATTTGGGGTGGATACTCTAAATTTGTGTGTACTGCATTTCCTTTGAGCTGTTTCCATTCTGTTTTGCCCATAAAGTATAGCACCTTCTCTAATCTGGGCATGCCATGCTGAGCAGGCCTGTGCCAGTGTCTCCTATGTCACACAATCAATTCCAAAGTTCTTCAGAGAGACCTTGAGAGTGCCCTTGTATTGCTTCTTCTGACCACCATATGAACCCTTGCCCTGTGTGAGTTCTCCATAAAACCGTCTTTTTGGCAAGCATATGTTCTGCATTTGAACAATATGGTCAGCCCATTAGAGTTACTCTCTCTGAAGTTTGAATGCTTGTCAGTTTAGTTCAAGAAAGGACTTCTGTGTCTGGTACCTTATCCTGCCAGGTGATCCTCAGAATCTTCCTAAGACGATTCAAATGGAAATGATTCAGTTTCCTGGCATGGCACTGGTATACTGTCCAGGTTTCACAGGCATACAACAGTAAGGTCAGCATTAGGGCTCTGTAAACCTTCAGTTTGGTCAGTCTACTACCTCTTCTCTCCTAAACTTTCCTTCGGAGCCTCCCAAACATTGAGCTAACTCTGGCAGTGGGTGGGTCAACCTCATTATCTACGTGCACATCCCTGGAAGGTACATTATCAAGGTAAATGAACCTATCCATGGTATTCCAAACCTCTCCATTTTCTGTAGCTGATGGTTCCATGCATGGATGCTGCGGTGGTGGCTGATAGAGCACCTGTGATTTCTTGGTGTTAATTGTTAGGCCGAAATTAGCACAAGCAGCAGGAAATCAAGACTACCAAGTAATCTATTAAGCACCAACTCTGCACCAAGAACTGTGATAGACTGAAAAATGAAACAGTCCTTCTTCTCCTAAAGGAACTTACATTCTGTCAAGGGAAATAGCATGTACCCATAGAAATAAACACAAAAATAATATTCAAAATGAAGAAAATATCATTTTGAGGGGTGAAGGATCAGCAGCCTTGGCGATCACGAAGGACCCCATGTAGGAGGTGTCACTGAGTTTTGAAGAAAACTATAAATCTAAATATGAGAGAGGAAGAGGGAGTACACTTCCAACATGGGGGACAGCTGAGCAAAGGCACAGAGACGAAAGATGGAATGCTATAGATGAGGGGCAGACTTATGGCCACTTTGGCTTAACATTTAGAAAGCCTGAGCCCAGCACTGAAGTGAATGCTGCTTATACCATGTTACTTATGACCAATGGGAAGAGAGGACCAGTATACATGAAAAACAAAAAAAACCCCACATACAAATAAACCAGGTAAAGATTAATTCTGCTATATGCAAATATAGGCATAAGTATCAAAAGAATGCTAGACAAATTCAAGTGATGTTTACTAGTGGTTAGCCAGAGAAGGTGTCATACAGGAATAAGTATTGAGAAAGCTTCCTGTGGAGGAGAGAGAAAACAAGGAAAAGAAAAAGCATTTCCCCAAGAGGGAATGGGCTGTTCAAAGGCCCAGGGGTGGGAGTCAACAAGTCACACACAAGAGTCATCAGGCAGGCTTCCCTCCTTGGAATGGCCATTCATTCAAAGTGGAGGAAAAACAGGAGTGGAGGGTCAGAGGGCCAATTGGTGGAGGAAAGGTTTGGATGAGATGCTTAATTTTGGTTCAGGAAGCAATTTGCAGTCATGGCAGGTTTCATGGCAGAGATGTGATATAATCAGGCAACACTTGAAGAAAATGATCCGTGTTGCTGTCTTGACTGATGCTTTGCTACCTACCTATTCACTTCCAACTAAATCGAGTGGGCATGTCTAAAGATAAAAGGAAAACATCAGTAAATATGCCCTCTCCAAAGAAATAAATACCTCTCGGGTCAAGCGCAATATTCCAGCACTTTGCTCAACTACTACTCATTATCACAAGGAATGTGGCAGGGACCCTTCAGAACAGAGCCCATCCACTGGTGGTGAGTGCTGGCAAAGACCTGGCTAGCGCCACATGCACCACAACACAGACTGGAAGGCCAGCATGGTAGTGAGAACCGTAATAAATTAAAATAGCATTCAAATATTTTAGAAAAAAGGCTAGAAAAGCTAAAACAGTAATTGTGCCATATTCAATCTGTTTTCATAGAGATTTAAAAAGCCAAATTATGATCCTGGGTATCATTAAAAAGCATGAGGCTCTCTCTCATTCCTATTTCCATACTAAAATGCATATACTCTCCTGGTAGATAATAGCCAGCTTGTTAACTTGTGCGACTACTTAAAATAATACAGTCTGCATAGAATGAGAAGTCTAAGAATCAGTTCTCGGAATTGTTGTTGTTTTTTTTAAATGAGGCCCCAAATGTTTAGGGAATATCCTTACCAAACAAGGCCAGCACACAAACAGGTAGAGGCTGTAATAAAATGTATACTGTTTTTTAGTTTTGCTCTCTTCTGTTTATTTTCCCCTGCAGCAATCCTCACTTTGTACATTTGTCTACAGGGAACGGGAAGGAGCAGCTGCAGACTCCCTAAGGCCACTACCTAGCAATCAAGTTGTTTACAAAACACCACCAAAGAGCAAAAACAAAAATAAAAACAAACCCAAACTCACAACACAAAAACCTTCCACCACAAAGAGGTCATTTTTCAAAAAATTCCAAACTGAAAAGGGATAGCCAATGCTACCAAAAGTTTGGTGCATTTATCAAACCTCACTGATGCAAAAAAGAGTAATTGAAATTGAAAGAACATATTTTGTTTGATGTCACTTTTGGAATTGTTTGCATTGGCAACAGAACTGTGATAAATCACAAGCACTTGATTCCTTCAATGGCTGACGGGTACCTGCCTTAGAACAAGCAGAGTCTGGTGGTGGCAACCCGAGGAATGCCTCTAACAAGCCCCTCTCAAGCCCAGAGTGGCCAATCACAAGCACTGAGGTGACAAAAAAATAAAACCACCACTAAACTTAAAAAATCCAACCTTCCTCCTTTTTCTGAGATTACCTGCATGAGTGCAGAGTACCTCTCTAGCCTGAGAGCTAACAGAAAGGTAAAATTCAAATGGGCAGCCAATGTCTATTCAGGTTTCAGTAAACAGAAAGACAGACAGGTGGGCAGATAGAAAGATAAATAGAGCTGGATGACAGATTCATTCATTATATCAGATCTGTAAGTACATTAACAAAAGCATCCAGCAGAAATGTTCCAAGGGCCTAACCCAGATGTTTCACTCATCCTTCATACCCCACAAGATATTTTCCACATTAGGTTCTAGACTGTAATAGAAAGGGTCACAATTGTAAACGCTGAGGCCTTAAATCATTAGTGAAATAGTTTTCCTTTGATTTGAGAGCTCGAAAAAGTAGAATGAAGAAAAAGGAAGGAGCCACCCCAACCCCCACACCCCAAATTTTCAAGGACATTGAACATCATTCTAGTCATCCAACAGCTGCCAAAGAAGTTTGATGTAAAGGCATAATCTGGAAAGTTTCCATTTCATAAATAAATGTGAATGATTTCTCAATTAATACTGTTGTATCAAAAAAACAGAAACAAAAGAGTGCCCAGTGACTACAGAATGGCTGAGCAAATTGGGGGACATGAATATAAGGAGATATTACCTCATACTGAGAAATAATAAACAGAAGGAATTCAGAGAAACATGGTTAGGTTTGTCTGGAGACTAAGAAAAACAGAAGTCAGAGAAGAATATGACTATGATGTTTTAAATGAATGCAATACTAAAGATCAGTCCAACCAGAACCAAGTAGAATAAACAATTTTGTTCCTAGAGAACTGATGAGAGAACCTATGTTCTTTCCTCCTCTCAGTAGGGAAGTCAGGATTCTGCATGTGGAATTTCGATAGAGATGTAAGGTGCACAGGGGTACAAGGCAAAGGAATGGAGTGTCCTTTGTTATGAACAGACAGAAAGTCCAGTTTGGCTGAATTGCAGAGTGCACAAGGGGAAGGAAATAGGTATTTATAAAGGACCTCCTATGAGCCAGGCATTGTACTAAATACTTCAGAAATATTATCTCAGTTGATTCATGCAACAACTTTGCCAGAGAGGGGCTGTTACTGTACCCATTTTCCAACTGAGGAAACTGAGGCAGATACATGTAAAATGCCCTCCCCATGGCCGCACAGCTTACGGCTGGGTTTTGACTCCTATCTTCTTCACTTCAGGTTTAGCACTCCATCTACTCTGCCACCCAGTTTCCTAAGTACAAGGAGGCTAGAATAATAACAACGGCAATAATATTTCTAAGGTACTTATCACATGCCAGGCACTATGCCAAGGGCGTGAGCCTCACAACAACCCTGGAAGAGAGGTGCTATTAGCATCCTCATTTTATAAATGAAGAAACCAAGACACACAGAAATGGAGTGACTTGACCAGGACCACACAACAGTAAGCTTGTCAGGCTGGATTTGAACTCAAGTCTTTCTGACTTCAGACCCAGCACTCTGTGCCACCTAGATGCCTAAGTACAAGTACAGTCAATGAGGCTAGAAAATCAGATCACTTGAAATGAAAGTCAGTGTTTTTGAGTACTAATCTGAAAATTTTGTTTGGACTCGTATTGCTAACTAAAATCTTTCTGAAGTATACCTATCCACTCTTAGCAAATAAAATGCAATGAAAATATTTCACATTTATCAAAGAAAGAGGAAAAGACCCATGTATAAAAAAAAAATTGGAGCAGTCCTTTTTTTGTGATAGCAAAAAACTGGGAATTAAGGGGATGGTAATCAATTGGGAAATGTATAAACTGATTATGGTATATGAATGTAAGGAACATTATTACAGTATAAGAAATCTTGAAGAAGAGGGATTCAGAGAAACCTAAGAAGACATGTATGAACTGATGAAAACTGTATACCATAACAACACTGTAAAGACCAGCATCTCTAAAACATTTAAGAACTCTGATCAACTTCATGAACAACTAGGTCTCCAGCAGATCCATCGTGAAACATGCCATGTCCTGACAGTGAGGTGATGGACTCCAGGGGAAGGATGAGACATATTGGTGCTCATGACCAATGTGCAAATTGGTTTGGCTTGACCATATTTCTTATAAGGGCTTTGCTTTTGATTTTTATTTTCCCAAGAGGCAGGGAGGGAGATGGGAAAGAGAAAGAAGAAATTTTGGTTAATTTCTTTAAAAAATTAATGTTAATTTTCAAATGTTTGGTCTCTGTGCTGGCTGAGGATCTCAAAGTCATCATTCCGAGGATCAGAAAGCCTTGTACAACACTGAAATTTTTAAATGCTGAATGGGGAGGAAATGAGGCTGGGTATGTACTGATTCCATCATTTGATTTCCAAGTTGCTGTCAGTGTCTAAAATTAAGTAATGTATACAAAGTGGTTTGTTAATTTTAAAATGGTACAAATTCAAAACACAAATTTCGATATTATTAGTTACTTTAAAAAAAAATTCTTGATATGCACTTTTTTGTCCTTGTCTTTTGTCATGGTTTCCTAAAACTTAAATACAGCAAAAAACTAAAAACAAAACCAAAATAGATTAAGGGTTCTAATGAATTCAGTTCTCAGTTAATTAAGTTTTTACTGTACAATGATAAATATCTTCATCAACAAAGTACTGAGGAGAAAAGATTACACATACTGAAAGATTCTGATGGGCGCAGACATCATTATTGTACAGGGGAGCATGTGATGCTCACTTCTGCTTGCAGAATGAAAGATGGTCTTCTACTTTGACACAGGTATATTGTGTGTTCATCCTTCGTTGCCAAAGAAGACCATGCCACCAGAGAATTAGTGACCTGACTTGCACTTGACTTTGTTTGGAGTGAGGGAGGGCTGTGCAGATCACCAGGCTCACTTCTCCTCCAGAGCCATCTGAATCTAGTGACCACACATTCATCAGGATGACTGGAGATGATTAAGTGACTTGCTGAAGGTCACACAGCTAGTGAGTGTCAAGTGTCTGAGGTGAAATTTGAACTTAGGTCCTCCTGACTACTGCACTAGTGCTCTATCCACTCCACCACCTGGCTGCCCCTATACACTATCATGTCTATTAAAAGGGATAAGAAAAAAACCATAGAAGTTGGAAGGAACCTCAGAAGTCACTTGCTCAGTTCCTACCACAATCATGAAATCTGTCTTACTCAGGGGCTTGTTTGGTTTAAAAAGATCTCAAGTAAAGGAAATTTGATCCTTCAACAAAAGGCATCAACATCCTTTTTCTGAATCGCTCAGATTGTTAAGATATTTTTCCCCCTGGCAAGCCAAAATCTGCTTTCTGACCTTTTGCCTAATGGTCCTACATCTGCCCTCCTAGACAAACCAAATCAATCTCCTATCTGTTGTTCCATGAGATAATTCTTCAAATATCCAGAGACATAGAGAATTCCCTTCTCTTTTTAAAGCTAAACATCCACAATTCCTTCCCCTGATGCTCATGAACGCTGGTTTCCATTCTCTGACCATCCTTGTGCCCTCTACTGGATGAATTCCAGCTTATCAATTCCCCTTCTAAATACTCCAGAGGTGGCCTAATCAAAAGATCCCTTTGCACTCCATGCACTATTTTTCAAGGGATCTGCATCAATATTGCAAGTGTCCACACAAAGAGTTCCCAACACTAGCGAAATCACAGATTCAGAATCAAAAGTAAAGTAAATAAAAACACAAACCCTCATAAATAAAGGAAGTTTGTGCTTTTGTGTAATGACGTGTTTTTACATTCAGATGATGCTTCATTGTGGATCAATATTCTAAATTTAGTAGAAAGGCTTTATGTATTAAAAACGGAATTGTGTTGCATTGTGGAGTTCTGGTTGGTTCTTCCTGATCCAAGCCACACTGGTGCCCACCTCCTCCCAACACCACTTTTGAAATTCTGCATTAATGACCATACCACATGTTTTCACTTAACTACCTTGTGCCATCAATTTTCATTTAACTGTTTCAGCTTTTTTTTTGCATGTCTCCCTAATTGATGGGAATAACTACAGGGCTTCCATTTTCTTTCTGTTCCTGCATGTTTCCTGCCCCCTTTTCACACAGTGCTTAAACCCAACACCTGGCACAGAGCAGATAGAGAATAAATGCTCGTTGATTTGACCTGACATACACAACAACATCATGCAACACTGCTCAAGAAATCCTTGTCGGAGAAATGAGTGAGCATAAAGTCACTGATACTGGTTGTATATTAATATTCAGTACTCAAATCAGTATCAGTGATTGTATATAATCAATATTAATACATTAATACTCAAAACCTTAACATTCTGCTAACTATTTATTTCTTAGAAACTGACAGGTGGCACAGTGCAGAGTGCTGGAATTTGAGGAAGGAAACCCTGGTTTCAAATCTGGACTCAGACATTAATTAGCCATATGACCTTAGGCAAGTCATTTAGCCTCTCTCAGCCTCAGTTTTCTCATCTGTAAAATGGAAAAATACAATAGCACCTCCCTCCCAGGGTTGTTGTGAAGAACAAATGAGATAATATTTGTATATCACTTAACAAGCCTTAGAATGCTATAAAAATGTTAATTATTAGCTCCTAAGTAAATTACTAGAAGAATCTGGAAACTGTCATAAAGAAAATGTCAATTAATTATCTTCTAAAAGATGAAAACCATCAGAATACCCTCAGAGCTTGGAGAATCAGGAGGATCCTCAAAGTTTATCCCAAATAGACAAGGAAGACAGAGAGAAAGAGAGAGAGACAGAGACAGAGACATGGGGAGATGGAGAGACTGAGGTAAATTACTTCACTTCTGCTAAGGTGGTGCATGTACCTATATCTTACGGCAATATCCACATCTCCCCCAATACTCTTTATCACAACCTTCTACACATATACACATGCACACACACACACACCCTCGAGCTCTAACTCAGGGTTCATGGATATTTTCTACAAAATGATTTTTTTAAATAAAACTCAAATATTTGGAAAACAGGAAGACATGTCAATCTTTTATTTCCAATCATCAAAATGACTTCCTGGAAGCAAACCAAATTTTCTGGTTCTATGTCTATCCTGGGGTTCAGCTCGGAAAACTGCTCTGAAATTCATAACAAATACTGCTTGGCACCGTAAAGCAGAACTAACAACTGGGTCTTCCCCTCAAATTACTGGAGAAGTCACAAGGAAGGCTTCTGGGTTTAAGGTATTGGGTCATGACAGCAAATGACTTAAAAGGAACAGACAACTTGGCAATAAAATCTCCAACAAAACTCAACCATCCTTTTAAAAAAACTCAGCTCTGGGAGGTTAAGGCTGATCCCACCCAAAAAGTTGGATATTTTTCTCATAAAAATGGTGAGCAGTCCCTAATTACAATACAGCCCCTTTTTTCTTGTCTCCAAGCCTGAATGAGCTGCCATCCAATGGTCAAATTTTATTCAAAAAATCACTGTTTTTTTAATACCCGAAATGTGGAAAATCTCCCCTAAAGTTGTCTTTGGATTATCAGGTGAATATGTGCCAGTGGAACCCCAAAACTCAAAGGTCCATCCATGTAAAAAAGTTTCCCAATGTGGGCTCTGTGACAGACTGTTATCCAACAATCAGGTCAGCTAGGTCATCTAAGTGGATTAGTGGTTGATGGATTTGGGAAACAGCAGAGTAACTCACAAAGATGGTCACCCAAATGCAAAGAGGTTATGACTGACGTCAAGGGGAGCGCTGCCCATGCTGGCAAAAACATAGGTTAGTGAAGATGTGCTAAAATGTTAAAGAAATGCAGAACCAGCTTTCTGCTTGCAGTCTGCTCAATACCACCACCACACTCATCACCCTCCAGAGCCTCTTTAAAGTCAGTGAGAAAGTCAAAGCCTACAACCTCCTAAACAACAACTGCTCCTCTCCTCCCAAAGAGGCCTTAATGCAAGCACAGATGCTAGGGTTTCTCTCCTCCCACAGGGAAGTGATCCAAATAGAACCCACACCTCTCAAGCAATTTTTTATTTTGCCACAAATGATCCAAAGAAAAGTTAAGTTTTTCCCCAACATTAGGATCCTCAGTAAATGCTGATATATATAAGCTCCCTGGCCCAGCTACTTACCACTTAAATTTGTAATTGAAAAAGAGGGAAAGTGTTCCAGGCATATTTTACTCAAGAAAAAAATTCCTGAAATAAACATTTCTAAAGTAAAGCTTAAAGTCATTTTAAAGGAATTTAGCAAACATTTCATAAAACAAATTTTTTTTAAAGTGAATATGTTTTACCCTATGGCATAATAGACATAGTAAAATGGTCCTTAACACCTTTAAAGTACCAACTAATATTTAACACCCTATCACGTTAAGGCAGTGAGATATATGTGCACACTGCATGTCCATTAACAATATTTCAACTGGGCTTTACAATGTTTGGCATTTCTTTTTTTGAGTGATACTAAAAGGCTTTTCTATCCATTAGATATCTAAATTAAATCAAACAGTATATCTTAAATAAGCCCATAAGTCTTTGGGTATGATGCAACAAAGTCTTGAAATTTTCATTTATTGCACATTTTAACTCAAGGACTGATTTTTTTTTTGTTCCCCTGCAGTGCATGGGGATCCTGCTGGTTTGGCCAGACTATGAAAATAAACTTCAATGACCAAATGCAACTGCAACTTTCAAAGTAGGAACCGAGGCAGACACAACAAACCACAGCACAGGCAGTCGGACTTGTCATAATTCATGTGTGTGGAATTCAACTGGAACGTTTACTGAGTGCTAAATTTCTGCCACTGGCACATTCCATGTGGAATGTCAAATTTGGAAAACTGCTGATAAGACATTCCTGATTACAAGTCCACAAGTTGTACTATTAATCAGAAAAGATTTATCCCAACATGCAAACAACCTCTTCTGTGTCATACAAGCCAGAGAGCATAGGGCCTGATACTAAAAAGGTATCATGGGCAGAAAGTGGGGATTCTTTTGATTATCCAAGGGTAGACATTCTTAACCATTTTATGGCATGAACCCTTTCTCAGAATGTTTTCAATACATAACGTAAAATATATAGTACTGCAAAGGAAATCAATTATTTTGAAACACACTATCCCAAAACTAAAAAAAAAAAAAAGCTCACAGGTAACAGGTTAAAAGCCTCCTCCCTAAAGTAATGGAACACATACCTTTTGCTAATTTTAGATTCTAAATAGCAACTTCCACTACTACATGTATCAAGCAACAATCACTTGTTACTGTCTTTTATAATTTCTAGACAGGATCAAATATTCAAAAATGCAGTTCTTAAAGACTTTCAAAAAGGCACTTCTTTTTAAATGCTGAATCTGAATTATGTTAGAAGGGAAGCAGCTATAGTCCTACTCAAATGCTGCCCAAGCATAAACATCTAGAGTTGGAAAGGACCCTCCTCCAGCTCAGTCCCTTCAGAAAAGGAACCTCAGGGTCAGAGAAGTTAAGGGACTTGCCGATAGCCAGGTTGGTATTCTAAGGCCAGTTTTGTCCTTAGGTCCACAGATTCCAGTTCCTTCTACTGTAGCAAGCTGCTTCACCGTAAAATGGAGATGGCCTTGGGTTCTTGAAAGTCATGGCAGGGGTGTTTTACCACATTCTAGGAATCTGGAAATGAGGTCAGCAGACTATAAGTACGTTGGCCATGGACCAATCTTGCTAAGAGCACAAGGGCTCATCTTTGGGTGGGCATTAAAGAGGTGATTTTTTTCTGGTGTGTGGGGAGGTGGCCTATCCACTGAGACTCTGAGGAATTAGGATCCACATTGGCACAGAGGAATGGCCAAATCGATTGCATCCAAGATTCCTGAAGTACATAAAAATATATGCATGTGCATGCAGTGATACCTCAACTATAAAACTCCTCCAAGAACACAGAGTCAGCTTGGGCATGGAACCAGCTTGGGGGAAGCTCTAATTTGCTCAACCCTGAGTATGTGGTAACACTGATCTAGAGCAAACAGTATCATCCTGTCTTTGTTACTAAGGTCTCAAGAACAAGCCAGGGCTGTGGGAAGGCTATTACTAAAGGGGCGCTTATGGTCCAGGCACCAGAGACTGAAGCGGTCACTACCACCTGGCCAGGAGACAATCCTAGCAGTGGAGTCAAGGTCTATCTTTCCTGGAGGAGGAAAGAGGCAAAGCAATGAGAAATTGAAGGCTTAGATCTCATTCTGTATTAGTCCCTTCTCTTATAACTTTCTGGCAATGCAATCCACTTTCTTCCACAGAAAAGTCACACGTATATAGACATGAATATTCTGGCATAATTTTAACATGGAATAAAGTTCAAAAAAATACTAATAAATAAATATTTAAGAAATTATATCCATTTTATCTCCCCTTTTCAGAACAAAATCCAAATTTTTCAAGTAATATACAAATAAACAAAAGAATGAAAGAACCAAAATCAAATTAATTTAGAGTCTTCTATGACCCCTCCTTTGAAGAGGTAGGATGTCTGTGGGGATGGTACATAGCACAGATTTTCAGAATTTTTTATGAGCTGATCAATTTTGCTGACTTCCTTTGTCTTATTTCTCTTTTTCTTTAAAAAAAAAGTATTTGTTATGAGATAGTTGTCCGTAAGGAGAAAAAGAAGAACGCTGGAAGAAATCCTGGTGATATAAAAAAAAACCTCAGAACATCAAAAAAATTATTTTAACAAATAAAACATGCCAGTTTTCCCAAATTCTAATTTGTTTTCCAGATCTGAATTTCCTTTCATGGAATGGTCTGTCATAATCTTAGAAAGCACCATGTCCACAGAGTAACAGGAAAAGTTACCTATGAGAAGGGGTCAGCCAAACATAGTGTAAAGAATCCTGAAGCAAAAATGAGAAGATGTGTCAATTTCAGCTCTGGAATTCTGGGCAAATCACTCAGCTGCTCAGAGCTTCAATTTCTTCATCTGTAAAATGAAGTGTCTCTCATTTCTCTAAAGACTTCCTTTATTCAACTGCCACCACCATCATCATCTTAGCATTTATATAATACTTTAAGGTCACCATTTGATCTTTACAACCACCCTGTAGGGTTGATGCTATTAATCACCATTTTACAGATGAGGAAACTGAGGCTGTGGGAGGCTAAATGCCCATGGTCTCACACACCTAATAAATGTGGCTATATTTGAAGTCACATTTTCCTTTCTTTAGGATGCTACAAACTTCTTAGTCTGACATTAAAGATGTTTTTCTTAAATGATAAAAATGACCTCTCTCCAACCCACCTACCTTGCCTTATTTCCCATTCTGTTTCTCCTTCCTACCCTCTATATTCCCTCTCAAGTCAACATATAACTGCTTCTTGATTTTGTCCTATTCTCTCCATGTATACCAAGGCCCTTCTCCCCATTCTGGAAACCCTACTCTGCTCCCCAGCTTCTTCCAGATGCTGTTATGGCTCTGCCCCAGATGACAATAATGCCCTTCCCCACCAAAGGATATAACACTTTATTTAGATCTCACCTTTGTCCTTATTACTTCCTACACAGGATCATCATATTTTATTACATGCACACCTTAACCTCATTGTTAAACTCTAAATTCCTTGAGGGGACTCATTTGTTTTCCTCTTTGTCTCCCAAGGACCCAGCACAGTGTCTTGTGTCTAGCAAATAGTGCTCAATAAATTTGCTATTGCTGTTCAAGATAACAAAAATTCTAGCACTTGTATAGAACGTAAAGCATCGTTCCACACTTTATCTCATTTGATGAATTCTAAATGACCAACTTACAGCTCTGAAAACTTGTGATTCAATATTCATCCTTGATATTGATCATAGTGTCCCCAAGGATGGAAAGGAATATGGTTCAGGGCATTCTGGGATGAGTACCACATGTGATATTATTTAAAGTGTGCCTACATTTTTTCTAAGCTTGACTTTGGTGAAATAGCCAATTTGCACTGCCATAGTTTAGACCTGAGGACAAACTGATCATGGATGGAGTGACTTGGAGAAAGACTTTCTCCCTTCTGCACAGGGAAAGAAATACTGCCTTGTGCCCATGGGAAATCCAAGGGCATTAATCTTGGCTTCTTGCAAAGTGTTGGTACCTCAGACTGCGCAATTATATGTGTGTGTGTGTGTGTGTGTGTGAAATGCAGAATTCCTATCAATAAAATGAAGTAAGATCTGAATTAAATATCATGACAAAATTCCCAATCCCATTTGGAAATGTGAGCATTTTGTCTGAGTCTCTCCACCCCTATGTTGTCCTGGCAAGCAACATTAAACACATTTACTATAATCTGGCAAGCTAGTTTGGGGGCCAAATTTTCAGAGGACTTCCATTAATCTACTCCCAGATCATTAAGACATAGAATTCTGCACACACTTAAGTACCCATAAAGCATATGGCATTATAAATTCCCTACATACACATCTTTGACAACTCTATAACGATATTTAGAAAGAGCACTGATGGTTGGCTCACTGAGCTGAGAAGTGACAAAGATGTCGGAGATTACCTGGTCCAGCCCTCTTACTTCATAGATAAAAAAATGAGGACCAGGGAGGTAAAAAGATGTGCTCAAGATTATACAACTAGTTCAAAACAAATGTGAGCCTAGAACTTAGTGACATGAGCCCTAATGTGCTGTTCTTCCTACTGGGTTCTACTTCTATAAAGCAGAGAATGAAGGACAAGGGAAGCCCCCAAATCTGCTTCAATGTGAATCACAACATTGTTTTTCCTTGAATTATCTCAATTATTCTCAGCCCAGTATCCATCCCCATACTTGTAGTTATTTCAATAGTTTCAGCAGTTTAGACTTAGATGTGAGCCAGAGGTCATCGAGGTCCAAGCCCTCATTTTACAGATGAGGAAACTGAGGTCAGAGAGGTTAACGAACTTGCCTAAAATCATACAGACAACTGTTCAGTGGCAGAATCAGGCCTTGAATCCAAGAGTTTTTATTTGCAGCAGTACACCTAAAGATTAAGGGATTCCTAGGCTCCCTGCTAACATCTGGTGTAATTAATGTTGTTAGAAAAGAAAATATCTAAAAATAGTTGCTGGAAAAAAAATCAAACTTTGATAAGAAAAAAAGAAGAAATAGAGAATAAAGTCTGCCACAGAAACCTTAAATCAGATGTCAGCAATTGGCTGCAACGGAGTGGATCCAGGGTAAAGTCCCACTGGAGCTCCGATGAAGGAAGTAGAAGAAGGGATATCACAGGAGAGAGAGACAGACAGACAGAGAGACAGAGACAGAGAGAGAGACAGACAGAGAGACAGAGACAGAGAGAGAGAGAGACAGAGACAGACAGACAGAGACAGACAGACAGAGACAAAGAGAGAAATGAATAAGAGAAAGAATTAAAAAACCGCGAGGCAGGAGTGAGGCCAGTGATAGTGTCCACAGGAAGAATCAGAATGAAAATGTCCAGGATAAGCTAAACTACACAGGCAAAAACAAAGCAAAAAAGAAACAAACAAAAGAAAAACCAAAAAGATCCAGGAAATCAAAAGCATGGAGCCCATCAGTTTTACAAGCCCTTAAGAATCCCCTGAATGCTCAGTGCTGCTGGGCTCTGACAATGTGGCCAAGAAATACTCATTCAAATAATTATTCTCTAACACGACTTAATTTTGTACATATGGCCACGACCTTAAGGTTGAAGTCACCTCTTGCTGGGTGTATTTTTTGACACCGAACATAAATATTGTGCATAATTTTTAGAGGAAATACCTATGTTTACTACCAACACCACATCCTCTCTGAATTTTAAACTCACATCTCAAATACAATTTTACTTTGCTGGTTTTAAAGGCAAATATGATTTACTTTTTTTCTCCAAAGGAAAATTTTTCTAGGTAAATAATGTGTATATTTCTCACTGATCTCATTTTATATAGCAAAAATGCTTCCTATTTGTTCTACTGAGCTCATATAAAGTCTTTAGAAATACACTTTCAAGACACTGGCAATTTTTAGGCTTTTATTAGTTATTGAGGTCATCAAAATGCCTTCAGAAGAACCAATATAATAGTACTGTACAACCTCATTAGAAAAATACAGGATCAAGGGGAGGGAGAAAAGGAAAAGTAAGCTTTATACATGTGTCTGTGTGTGTGCAGAATCAAAAATACTAAATAGAAATACATGCCCTAATGCAAAACTACTATTTTATTATAAATTACCTTAAGCCCCATTTTATTAAGTCCAACCCAGAAAAAAGTCCCTGATTACTTGGATAGTGAGATTTCAGAACAGGTTAGTGAACCTGTTTCGGGTCACAGAGCACATGGCACTTTGGCAGTCTGATAAAGTCTGTCAGCCCCTTCTCAAAATAACATTTTTAAATATACAAAAATAAAATACATTGGATTATAAAGGAAAACGGTTATATAGTTATTAGTTTTTAAGCCAGATTCATGAACCACATGCATGCATGTGCACAGGCACATGGGCACACACACATAATGGTTTCAGAAACTTTCTGTCTTTTTTTTTTTTAATGAAGAATATCAGAAATGACCTTATCTAGGAGCCAGCCATGGGACAGCTGAAACAACCTCATTTTATAAAACATTAATACCCCATGCACTAAATGCTACCTTTTTGTGGGCACCCTCTTGATTGGCAAAATCATAATGCCTTTATGGTCTACTAAAAGGAGCTAAAACTGAATCCAGTCCCCTCATTTTTACAGCTGAAGACACTGAGGCAGATGGTCTCCAACAGTTGTGATGGCAAAAGTATTTATCCTCCTACAGGCAATCTGGTGATGAATCTCTCCTATATTGGCGAGGTTAGTTCTCAGGTGATAGGGATAGAGTCCTTCACAGACCCCATTCAAAGGCCTCTTTAGCTTGGCAGAACCTGCCAAGGCTTGTACTCTACTGATAGAGTCTCAGAGAAATCAAGGTCACCTCCAGGGCAAGAAAAAGCATCACAGATGTATGACAGTAGAGATAATTCCACAATAAATGTTTAAATGGGGACATAAAATTCTAGTCCTATCCCCAAATTATGGCCTTGGTTATATTATGTAAAATGAAATCATTTAACCAGAATATGGTACTAGCCACTTGTCAGTTTAAATCCCGCCCCCAACAAATTAAAACAACTATTTTAATCCCACCCATGAAAAGTATAATTTACCAATTAGGAAATGAAGTCAGCTTGGAATGTAGAACCATACAAAAATACTTTGCCATATATTAGTGTGCTTTCAATAGACTAAAACTGAGATTAACTTACATTGATAATGTCTGAGCATGCACAAACACATGCACACATATACAAGCACACACACACACACACACACACACACACACACACACACACACACGGATTTGACTTAAAAGATACAAATGACAAAACAACATCTTCAAGTTAACTATTTCATATAAAACCAAAAAGAGTGCAATACCAGTACACCTGCAAATGATATAAATGTTGTCTAGTCTTCTGTGACAGTAGCAAAATAAGTAACAGCACATGAATGAAGTTGTCTACAAATGCCCAGGGCTTTCTCTGGTACCAGGGATTCCCTTAGGAAGTAGGATTCTACATCACTTCATTACCTGTCAGTAAAATGTTGATTATAATAAATGTCAAGGAAATAATGTTTATTTGACTACCAGTGGAGAAACTTGGTCAATCACATGTAGGTGTTAGTACTATCATCTCCAGGGTCAGGAGAATTTTGCATGAACAAAGGGCCAGTGGTGTCACCTCTTTTTATTGTGAGTTTTGGAGTTTCCCATCACACAGTAAGGGAGGGGAAGGGAATTCATCATTTTATATTATCTGGGGGCACAAGTTGCTTCTTTATAGAATGTTAGGTATTGTGGACCCTGACTGAAATCCTACACACTGTTAATGAAGGCATTTAGGAAAGTGACAGGACAATTTCGGAGCAGCAAATTATAGTACTGTCTCAGTAATACATCCTAAGTTTCTTGACATAATCTTAAGTAATAAATGCATCTGAAAACTGCAGAGAATCTACAGGATGTTTTGCAGACAGTTTCATGCTCTATCAAAGTACTTATCTAACAAGCTTAATTATTTTCCTCTTTTCTTTTTGCATTGATACATTTTGTTTTGACACAGCAGACACTTCCTAACAAACAGCCCCAACAAACACTGGTACTGACTGTATTCCCTTAAAAGAGTTAAAACAAAACCACCTAACAGTGTTTGTAACTGATGGATAGTATGTGTCACTTGCCACTTTTGTAGTTTATCCCTTTTTAGCAGAAAGGAAGACTTGTTCTTTAACTTTAGTTTGCTGCTAACATTGTTGCATTTGATCTGATTTGTGAAGTTTCCATGTGTAGCCTTGTCATCACTGTCTAACAACTTTAATTAATGAAAGCGGGGGCTGGCCCAGATGATCTTGCCAGATACCTTCTATCAATCTCTATCTAAGTCTAGGAATCCACCCTCTCTTCACTTTACAGATAGGAAAGAGAGATAGAGTTAAATAACAAATACTTATTGAGTCCCTATTAAGTATTCAACACTGTACTGTGCAGTATAGGAAATACAAATATGTATGCAACACAATCACTACCCTTAATAAGTTTACAATCTGGGAGCTGAGGGGAGGAAGCTAATATTTTATCAGTGACACACTTGACACATACTCTAGTACTCTAATTCCTTTCCTTTAATCAATTTTTAATTAATTTATAGACAGTGTGGTACAACAGGTAGAGAGCCAGCCTCAAAGTCAGGCAAGAAAGTCTAGATATAAGCCCTACTTCTGATACATACTGACTATGTTCCCCTGGATAAGTCATTTAATTTTTCAGTGATCTGGGCTGATTCTGCAAAGAAGATGATGACTTGTATTGGCGGAGAAAATGTCTGCATTTGGAAATCCCCTATGCTGGTGAAATCATAGGTCCACAGTCTCTATCCTTAACTAATCCATGTTCCATTTTTTAATTTTAAAAATACAGGCTCATTTTGCATCACCTTCATTTTCCAATATATCCTTCCCGGCTTTCTCCACCCAAAAAGCCATCCCTTATAAAAAATAACAACAAAAGAAAGCAAATAAAATATAAATTTACTCAAACTAACCAACACACCATTTGAGAGTGGAGAGAATCAATCTCTCCAAAACTAGCTCCCTCACCTCTCCCAAGAAGGGAGGGGGATAGCTTGCCTTTTGGCACAAGCTTGGTCGCTATGATTACAACGGATTTGGTTTGGACTTTTTGATTCTTTCAGTGTATATCATGGCTGTCATTTGTATTTATTTTCCCTTACTTTGTTTCCTTCACTTTGTTCCAGTTCGTGTAATTCTTCTACAGTTTCTCTATATTTCTCACATCCATCATTAGTTGCAACAGTAACATTCCATTGTATTTCTATATTACAATTTGTCTGTTAAATTGCTTTTAAGCTATTTAAGATCTAACTTTGGACCATGTTCTCATCATTTCTTCTCCACTCTTCCTTTATTCATTTATCTCATTCACATGACACTTTTCCTCATTTCCTCAAAAAAGTTCTTTTAAGAAATTATAATAGAGTTAATTTAAAAAATGTACTTTTTAAACTACAAATAGAGTACCCTTCCATTAAAAAGTTAAACTTTCCCTTAACTTCAAAGAATCCAGACGTTATCCCTATTATTTCAATTCTGAGTAAAAATCCATGAAAAATAAACATGATTATCTCTTTTATTTAAATAAAATACTCAGAAATAGAAAAATCCATCATGTTACACACTGGTATTCTAAGTCAGATTTTCATAGTGTATTAGTTGCCTTCACTGGTACTCAGTTTCTTCAAAAATAAAATTGAGCTGAGGGTGTGGATAGATGGTCTCTTGGGAAGCTCTTTCCAGCTTGAAATTTGATGGTTGCTGGCATCGGATTTCTAGTAAAGTGTAATATATTTGAGGTTGTGTCCCTAGCATTCAGGCTGTTATTGTTGTTGCTGGTCAGTCATTTGTAATTCCCCCTAAAATTACAAAAGAGTAAAGTCACTCAAAACTTTAAAGGCAATTCTATTTATTTGGCTCAAGTAGAATCTACCGGTCCTAAATTCCCTCTATGGTTAGAACATTGTCATGCTATCTCACTATCAATTTTCTATGACTTTCTCTAAGGTTTCAATTCCTGCTACCCTTCAGAAAAACATCTTGTCCTTGCTCTCTGCTGTGACTGATTAACATCTCTTCTTTCCATTAAAGGCATTTTCCCTAGCCTTTGAAAAGTATGAGATCCAAAACTTTAACCCAATTTAATGTTCATTTGGGAAGTTCATCACCTTTTGAGAAGCCTTACATTTATCTACCTGTCCCTGCCTTTTCCTTTACTGACCTTACTGTGCTCTATGATCCAATCAAAGAAACCTTTTATTTTCCCAAATTAGGGGTTTCTCTTACTCAAGAACCTGGTAAAAAAGCAACAGATTTTTTTTTTTAAATTAGGGTTAACTTTTTGAAAACATCAAGGCAGACAAACTGAGAAATGCTCTGAGCCTACTGTACATCCTTTCCCACATCAAAAACTTACAAATTTATTTTCAAAAAGTCTAGTGGAGAAAGTGCTGAAAATTATGAAAAGCTCTTATTTTTCTTGCAAAGTCCATTTCCCATAATCTCAGAAAGAGAGCTAGCCTGCTCTGCTCTGCTGAGACATAAACAAATGCTTTGTCCTCCCCTTATTTTGAAAATGACTTTCCATGGACATGTTTGGCCAAATTTGAACAGGAGCTATTCAATGGGATGTCCTTTTAAGAGAGGCCATTGTAAAATGAGCTGTGCATATGCCCAAACATTCTCAGAACACAGAATTTCACATCTGAGAACCAAGTTACGTGAATAGACAATCTTCTGCTTTGACAGAGAGGATAGGACAAATTTACCATTAGGTATAGTAAGGGAAGAAAAACGCAAGTCCAATCTAGTATAATCCCCTGTTATCTTCAAACATCTCACCAGCTACCCTGGGACTGCTATAAGCCCTTTCTCCATGCCATTATGTATATCTAAAACTAGACACAAATGAACCACTCGGATACTTCTGTTTGCCTCATCAATTCTACACCTTTAGAAAAATAGATCATTTTACATTCCTTTCCAGCACTGGAGAATGGTTCACATTTTTTGAAAAACATATATCTACTTCTTAGCATATGTGCATAGTGAATTCCCAGCAGGAGACTGGCTGACCCTTTACACTTTCCCTTTCCAAGTATAGGGAAAATAGTCCATTCTGTCTAACTCCACAGGAATTCTCATGGAATTGCATCAAAACAGAATCTCAATCCATGTAATTAAAATTATAATAATCCATCCATAATGGGTAAGTTTGAAGATATCTTCACAAATTCACCATTTTACAACTGTGGGACATTAAAGTATTTCTTTTCCCATGTATTTTCTTCAATAAAATTAAGCCAATTGACCCCTGGAAATTTCATTTTCAAATTCACCAGAAAAGTGACTCAAATCTGAACTTTTCTAGAAGACGAATAAATACCAAAGAATAGTTCTCAAATGTAGGAAAGTGTTCCCCCCACCCCAGAACTCTACTTGTATTCTATCTCCAAGTAGACTGAAAGAGCTCGGAGATTTAGCACTGATAAGTCAAGTGAATTTCCCCTCTAAATGTTCTCAGGTAAAGCACAACACAAAATAACAGTTAGTTGTCCTCTGAAAGAACAAAAATGACCAACTGTATCACCATATGTACCACCCAGTATGTATGCAAATAAATGAAAGTGGATGAATAAAGACAATTGCATTAACCAGGAACTCTAAATTTTAAAAACTATTCCCATTGGCTCCTAGAATATTATAATACATCTCATTGGCCAGTGAAGGTTCTGATATGAACCCAACCTTCTTAAAACTCTTCAGACTTGATACATTTTCAAACTGCTTGAGCTGCAAGAAGTAGAACATGCGAGCAGAGATAAAGGATGCCTAAATTACTACAAAGGGGAGATAAAAATTAAAATTAAAAACAGCCACCAGCAAACACCCAAAAAGCAACCACCCACAGCTGAAAGAAACTCTTTGATCTGGCAACCCAAGTAGCAAGAGTATTAGATAGAGTGACAGGCATGGCACCCAAAATACTAAACTCCCATTGGCCTAGCTACTTGAGCTGAATTGTAATATCAACCAAAATACTTTTTTAAAAATATGATATATTTATTGTTTTCTTGACATAAATATACTTTTTTGTATTAAATTTGTTTTCAACATTCATTTTCACAAAATTTAGAGTTCCAAATTTTCTTCCCATTTCTCCCCTCCCCTCCCCCCAAAACACCAAGTATTCTAATTACCCCTATCACCAATCTGCCCTCCCTTCTAACATCCCTCCCTTCCCTTATCTCATCTTCTCTTTTGTCCTGTAGGGCAAGATAACTTTCTATACCCCATTACCTGTATTTCTTATTTCCTAGTTGTATGCAAGAACAATACTCAACAGTTGTTCCTAAAACTTTGAGTTCCAATTTCTCTTCCTCTCTCCCTCCCCACTCATCCCCTTTGGGAAGGCAAGCAATTCAATATAGGCCATATCTGTGTAGTTTTGCAAATGACTTCCATAATTGTATAAGACTAACTATATTTCCCTCCATCCTATCCTGCCCATTTCCTCTATTCTCTCTTTTGATCCTGTCCCTCCCCAAGAGTGTTCACTTCTAATTGCTCCCTCCTCCCACTGCCCTCCCTTCCATCATCTCCCCCACCCTGCTTATCCCCTCCCACTTTCCTGTATTGTAAGATAGGTTTTCATACTAAAATGAGTGTGCCTTTTATTCCTTCCTTTAGTCAAATGTGATGAGAGTAAGCTTCATGTTTTTTCTCTCACCTCTTTCCTTTTTCCCTCCAATGAAAAGTCTTTTACTTGTCTCTTTTATGAGAGATAATTTGCCGCATTCCATTTCTCCCTTTCTTCTTCCAATATATTTCTCTCTCATCCCTTAATTTCATTTTTTAAAGGTATGATCCTACCCTATTCAATTCACCCTGTGCTCTCTGTCTGTCTCTCTCTAGCTCTGTGTGTGTGTGTGTAATCCCATCAACTACCCAGATATTGAAAAAAGTTTTAAGAATTACAAATATTGTCTTTCCATTTAGGAATGTAAACAGTTCAACTGTATTAAGTCCCTTATGATTTCTCTCTGCTGTTTACCTTTTCATACTTTTCTTGATTCTTGTGTTTGAAAGTCAAATTTCCTTTTCGGCTTTGGTCTTTTCATCAAGAATGCTTAAAAGTCCTCTATTTCATTGAAAGACAATATTTTCCCCTGAAATATTATACTCAATTTTGCTGGGTAGGTGATTCTTGGTTTTAGTCCTAGTTCCTTTGACTTCTGGAATATCATATTCCACACCCTTCTATCCCTTAATGTAAAAGCTGCTACATCTTGTATTATCCTGATTGTATTTTCACAATACTTGAATTGTTTCTTTCTAGCTGCTTGCAATATTTTCTCCTTGACCTGGGAACTCTGGAATTTGGCCACAATGTTCCTCAGAGTTTCTTTTTTTGTATCTCTTTCAGGAGGTGATCGGTGGATTCTTTCAATATTTATTTTGCCCCCTGGCTCTAGAATATCAGGGCAGTTTTCCTTGATAATTTCAGGAAAGATGATGTCTAGGCTCTTTTTTTGATCATGGCTTTCAGGTAGTCCTATAATTTTTAAATTTCTCTCCTGAATCTATTTTCCAGGTCAGTTGTTTTTCCAATAAGATATTTCACATTCTCTTCCATTTTGTCATTC
>CM053772.1:32501123-32519132 GCA_028658325.1 Potorous gilbertii
GCCCTCTGGCTCTAGAATATCAGGGCAGTTTTCCTTGATAATTTCAGGAAAGATGATGTCTAGGCTCTTTTTTTGATCATGGCTTTCAGGTAGTCCTATAATTTTTAAATTTCTCTCCTGAATCTATTTTCCAGGTCAGTTGTTTTTCCAATAAGATATTTCACATTCTCTTCCATTTTGTCATTCTTTTGGTTTTGTTTTGTGATTTCTTGGTTTCTCAGAAAGTCATTAGCCTCCATCTGTTCCATTGTAATTTTTAAAGAACTCTTTTCTTCAGGGAGGTTTTGAACTTCCTTTTCCATTTGGCTGATTCTGCTTTTGAAAGCATTCTTCTCCTCATTGGCTTTTTTAACCTCTTTTGACAATAGAGTTAGCCTATTTTTAAAGGTGTTATTTTCTTCAGCACTTTTTGGGGTCTAGCCAGGTGTTCACCTGCTTTTCATGCTTTTCTTGCATCTCCCTCATTTCTTTTCCCAATTTTTCCTCCACCTCTCCTACTTGATTTTCAAAATCCTATTTGAGCTCTTCCATGGCCTGAGACCATGAATATTTATTTTGAATATTTGGGATACAGAGGCCTTGACTTTTATGTCTTTCCCTGATGGTAAGCATTGTTCTTCCTCATCTGAAAGGACGTGAGAAGATAACTGTTCACCAAGAAAGTAACCTTCTAGTCTTATTTTTTTTTCCCTTTTTTGGGCATTTTCCCAACCAGTTACTTGACTTTTGAGTCCTTTGTCAAGAGTAGGGTATACTCTGGGAATCTGTAAAATCTCAGTTCCTCCAAGGTGGCACAATCAAGTGTGTACACTGGTGTGGGAGCAGAGAGAGATTTTTGTGCCCAGAATCTTACCAAAGTTTCTTCTCCACAGCCACCTGGCCTCCAGTTCTGCCAAGCCAGCACTGGGGGCTGAGATTCAGATAAGCTGCATGGACAGGGCCACCATTTAGTGTCAGATAAAGACCAGCTCCCTCAGGGCCTGTACACAGGGCTGAAGTTATAATCAGCTCCTCAGTGCCTCCAGGGGGTTTCCAATTCAACAGTGGATGCAGGCTGCTCTAGGGGCTGCTGTGGGAACTGCTGCCACCTGCCAGATGTGGCCTCTGTGGCCTCTGCCTAAGGCCAGAGCTATGGGAAGGCCCTTCTACCTTCCAGGTCAGCTGAAAAAACCCTATCACTGACCTATAGTGCCTGTGGGTTGAGGGATCTTTGAACCACCACTACTGCAACTGGAGATTCCGCCCCCAAGGGCTGTTTGTGAGCCTGCCCAAGGCTGGACTGGGCTCAGCTCCAAGTCTGGGCCTTTCAGGTTACCCTGGACTGAAAATCTCCTCCACTCTGTTGTTCTTCACTTCTGCTGCTCCAAAATTTGTTGAGGGTCCCTCTCTACAGGTATTTTATGGGCTGTGTGGGGAGAGCCAGCATATGTATGTTTTTCTACTCTGCCATCTTGGCTCCGCCCTCCCATAAATATATTCTTTTAAAGAAGCTAATATAAGTCTTCAAAAAATAGGATGTATGATGGTCAAACTCTTTTCCTGCCACTGACTAGAGCATTCTTCTACAGAAGCCAGGGAGTCAAGGTACTTGGTAATTTACCTTAAGGGAAGAGAGATTTAAGATAGTACGTCACATTGGAATAAGAGGCTCTGGGTTCAAGTCTTACCTCTGTACTCAGTGACTCATTTATTCTCTCCAGTTTTCAGTTTCCTCATATATAAAATGAAGGAGCTGGATGACCTGATTGCTAAGATCCATTCAAGCAATACATCCTATGACTATCATCAACCTTATCACTTACTCCCTGACAGAAATAATCCCCAAATTTAAAATACTAAAGGCCTACCCAAAAAGCACATATTTCTGCCTTTTCCCATGGGCAGTGGTGAGATTATTCATTTTAACCATCATCTCTTCAGTTCATCATCATCATCATCAGGACCAGCAGGAACCAAATCCACGTTTGTGTAGGCTGTGTGATTTATGAAGCATTTTCTCTACAACAACTTTGTGAGAGGCAAACACAAGCGTCATTATCCCTGTTTGACAGATGAGGAAACTGAGGTTCACAGAAGTAAAGTTATTTACCTTTTGTCACGCAGGGAGCAAGCAGCAGAGCCAGCGTTCTGGCTCCAGGTCTGGTTATCTATTCCCCATCTACAGCCTTTGTTCTTACAGAAAATGCTAGGAACATACGAATAGATAAATAGAATGAGGATGATGAGGATGATGATGGTAACTATGCCCAATATGTTGTTCTTTGACCCACAGAAGAAAAACTGGCCAACATGTCGCTCTACACAAATGTCCGACCTCTTTCTCAGATTTCAATCTCACATTTCCAGCTGTTAGCAGGACACTAGATGGAACTATGACATGTCATCTTGTGCATCTACTTAAATCACAACCATCACCTTCCCCTAAAACCTCATTCCAGATTTCCAAATCCTAATTAATCCCAGCTACCTCCCAGTTAGACTGGCTTTAAGCTTGGGGGTCACCTTCGTCTCCTTCCTCTCTCACACTCCATCTAGGCAGTCTTGATAACTACCTCAAAAATGCCCATTGCATCCATCAACTTAATCCATTATTTTCTATTCATTCCCATGCCAGTTCAAATTCTTGTGGAAGAATACTTGAATTTAGAGGCAGAAGACCTGGGTTCAAATCTCATCTCTATTTACTACCTGTGTGATCTTGCATGTCACTTCTATAAAATGAGAACGTGAGACTAAATTATCTCCAACATAGAACCTGGGGTGGGGAAAAAGCTGACTCAAGGCCACATGGGCTGCACATGAGGACCTAGAGGGTCACAGGTGACCTCGAGGTCACAGGTTTCCCATCCCTCTATCTCTAAACCTATAATTCATGTGATCTTTAATGCTTTCTGCCTGAGCTATTTTACCAACCTCCTAATCTAACTCCCTGTTAACATATCCTGTCCTTATTCCTCCTCTCCCCTCCCCTCAAAAAACTCCCAAGCTTCAGCTCTCTGCTCACCAAGCTTCCTAAAATCCTCTCTTTATCAAGTCAATCCCTTTAAACATTTCCTGCGGCTAGAGGACAATGCCTCCAGGATACACTGTTAATTCCTGACATTGGTACTGAATGTCCTTTCCAATCTGGTCCTAACTTTTCTTTCCAACTCTACCTGCCTCTCTTCCCCTATGTGACCTTCAGGTAAGTTCAGCTACTCACAGGCCATTCAACAAACATGTAGCTTTTGGCTGCCCTGGAACCCCTCATCTGTTCCCTGGATCATGTGTTTTCCTTCTTCCTGGTAATCAATCATGATTTTGTGTCTACCATATGTAGGTACTAGAAATACAGAGGCCAAAAGAAGTTCCAGTCTTCAAGGCATTTACATTCTACGAGAGGCAGTCATTGGGCAGCAGACAGAGTGTTGGACCTAGAGTCAGGAAGACTTGAGTTCAAATCTAGCCTTAGACACTCATTATCTGTGTGACCCTGGGCAAATCATTTAACCTCTGTTTCCTCATCTGTAAAATGAGAATAACCCTAGTACTGTTCCCTGCAGGGTTGTTGTGAGGATGAAATGAAATGATATTTATATAGTACTCAGCACACTGGCTGCCCCACAGTAGGCACTAGACAAATGCTTCCCCTCCCTGTCTTCCCAACTGGAGAGAAATAATATTAACACTGGCAAGTAAATACGAAGAGTACGTACATTCCTGTGGAGGCATTATGGTACAGTGAAGAGCCCCACCTCTGAATCCAGAGGAGAGCACAGAGCCCACCACTAATGCTGATCAGTCACTTCACATCTGTGAGCCTCAGTTTCCTAACCTGCAAAATGGAGAGGTGAGACTAGGCAGCCTGAGCTTCCTTCTAGCTCTAACTTTAAGATCATAGGATCCCAATTCAAAGCAATTTACCTAGGGGTTGGAGAAGAAGAGAAAGAGGGGGTCCTGGAGCGGGGCTCGCAACACGGAGTCTCCTGAAACAAAGGGGAGGAAGGAGTGCTTCCCAAGCATGGAGGATCAGGTTTTTCAAAAGCCCAGAGGCAGGAGAAAGGGTTGGAAAGAACACAGAGCAGACCGGTCTGACTGGAATTCCTAATGCATGAAAGGAAATGATACAGACAGCCTGCCTTCATCCATCATACCCTCTTGTCTGGATTGTACTGACCTTTCAACCAAGCATGAAGTATGTATTCAGTACTTCTTATGTGCCCAGAAGAGTTACAAGCACTTAAGATACAAAGACAAAAAAGAGGGATCCCTGCCTTCAAGGACCTTACAGTCTATCAAGAAAAGACCCAACTTGAATCCTACCTTCTCAGGGTGACCTTTTCTGAACATCTCAGCTCCAGTCTGGACTCATCTTTCCCACACCTAAACCGAGAGGGAGAGAGAGAGAGAGAGAGAGAGACAGAGAGAGAGAGAGAGAGGGAGGGAGGGAGGGAGGGAGAGAGAAGAAGAAGAAGAAGAAGAAGAAGAAGAAGAAGAAGAAGAAGAAGAAGAAGAAGAAGAAGAAGGAGAAGGAGAAGGAGAAGGAGAAGGAGAAGGAGAAGGAGAAGGAGAAGGAGAAGGAGAAGGAGAAGGAGAAGGAGGAGGAGAAGGAGGAGGAGAAGGAGGAGGAGAAAAAGAAGAAGAAAGTGGAGCAGGGGAGGGGAGAGGGGAGGGAAGGGGAGGAGAGGATGGAGGGGAGGAGAGGGGAGGAAAGGGAAGGGGAGTGGAGGGGAAGGGAGGGGAGGAGGAGGGGAGAAGAGGGGGGAGGGGAGTAGAGGGGAAGGGAGGAGAGGGGAGGGAAGGGGAGGGGAGAAGGAGGGGAAGAGAGGGGAGGGAAGGGGGAGGGAGGAAGAGGAGAGGGGAATGGAGGGGAGGGGAGGAAAGGGAAGGGGAGGGAAGAAATGGAGTGTACAACTCACATGAGACTTTCTTCACAACAACCCAAGAAGCCTGGGGGCTGGACCGCCCTGATAATCAACCACATCCTTTGGCCATTATTTACGGCAGCAGCCGGTGTTGTTTGTTATCATTTTGCATTCATACAGTGTATCTCTCCTGAGGGTCGCCTCTTTGGGGACAGTGGCTTTGGCACCTAGCACAGTGTCTGTGTGCAGCAGGTGTTTGCTAAATCTCTGGCCATTGACTGATTGCCCTGGGTGCTCTGGGAAATACCTAGGCAGTGGAAAACATCACCCTACACTCATGTACTGCACAGAAGCTGTGGGATCCTGGAACGTGGCATAAAACAGTACATAAAAACATAAAAACATAAAAAAGCTGGAATACAGAAGGTTTGGGTATTGATATCAAACACCTAGATGACCCACTGATCTCTTTGGGGCCTCAGTTTCCTCTTTTATAAAATGAGGAAGTTAGTCTACATGATCTCCAAAGCTCTCCCTAGGAGTTGAATCCTTGGATTCAACAACCACAAGTCATTTGGACATAAGACAGGATGAAGTGGTTTTCATTCTGTCCAAGTCAGTTATTTGACCACAGTCTACTTCTCTTCCTCCACCTATGAAAGAGATATCACTAACATTCAGAGAGCACCTACTATGTGCCAGGTATTGTACGAAGCACTTTGCAAGTATTATGCCAGTTGATCCTAAAAAGAACAACTCCAGGAGTGCTTCTGTAGTTGTTGATCGTTTTCAGTAATGCCCAGTTCTTCATGGCCCCATCTGGGGTTTTCTTGGCAAAGATACTAAAGTGATTAGAAGTTTCCTTCTCCAGCTCATTTGACAGATGAGGAAACTAAGGCAAACAGGATCAAGTGATGTACCCAGGGTCACCCATCTAGTAAGTATCTGAGTCTAGATTTGAATGCAAAAAAATGAATCTTCCTGACTCCAGACCTGGAAGTCTGTCCATTGTGTTTGGACACCAGCTGGGAAGCGGGTGATATCATTATCCCCATTTTACAGATGAAGAAATGAAGGCAAGCAGAGGCTAAATGACTTGCCCAAATCACACTTGTAGTAAGTGGCAGAGGTCAGATTTTAACTCATGTCTTCCTGTCTCTGGGCTCAGTAATCTCTCAATTGTACCTCTTAGCTTGTATTTGCCCTATGCCTATATTATAAAGGGGAGTAGAATGGGGGAGGGAGAATGGTAGAGAGAAATATGCAGCTTGATCTTCTTTTTAAACTTAGACATTAATTAAATGTATTCTTACATTAAATAATATCATACAATAATATTGTTAAACTTGAATGTAATTTACTATCATTGAGGCAGAAGAGGAGAAAAGAAGATATGATAAATTCTCATTAATCTATGAGTGCATTGTCCCCTTTCTCTGTTATCTGTGCCAAATACTTAATTGCACACTGGTTCTTCTTGGTGCCCACTTTTGTAGGTTCTTGGCAAGATATGGCAAGACATACTTATTTTAATAAAACACCAAACACAAAACATAATTAGGAAGCAGATTTGTAGCAGCCAACGGGATCATACACTGCAGTCCCTGCTTTCTGGATTATGCACACACACCATGGCGGTCTTGCGTGAGCAGAGCACTGACCATAGTGCAGTCATCTTCACATTCCCTCTCCTTGCCCACATATACACATCCACACATGTGATGAAAGAAGAGATGTAACAGTCTTACAAAGAAGTGAAGGGAGGTGTAGGATACTCACTGTGGTTCACTAGACAGTAGCAAGTTGTGTGGTAATCATTGCCTGCCACATACCCACCAATCCTCTGAGCCAGCCAAAGCTGCCCTAACTGCATAGAGTTTTATTTCTACCAGCTTTGAGCCTGAAGAGGAAACTCCTAACCCAGGAGCCACAAGGACCCTGAATAGTTAGGAGGCTGTATGATGCAATGGGAAAGGCCACTGAGTTATGAATCAGAAGAGCTGGCTTTTAGTCTCCACCCTGCCTCCTGGTATGACCTGAGGTAACAATACTTAAAATTTCTAGGACTCAATTTCCTCATCTGTAAAATTAGAAGCTGGACTCCATGAACTCCAAGGTCCTTTCCACTTCTCACTTTCTATGATATATTATTCAGGTTATAAAATAAGGATTTATACCAATTAAAGGAATATAATCAATAAGCTGATACTTTTGTACAGAATCTAGTTTTCATTTAAGTACATATATTTCTATCTTGGAAGGTGTCATGGTACTGTGGACAGAGGTCCAGTCTAGGAGTTAAGAAGACCAAGGTTTAAGTTCTGACCCTGACATATACTAGCTATATAGCCACAAGCAAATCATTTAACTTTTTGGTGCTCCCAGATGGCTGTTGGTGAAGGGACTTCCAAAAAACTCACAGGCAGCCCAAATATAATATGAACATCCGTATTTATTAAGGATAGGCTATTTTACTGATATTCCTTCTCCACTAGCAAAGTGAAACATTGTATAAGGAAAGTAATCCACATAACCTTTCTCATAGAAAGGCTCCATGATACAGTAAAGCTATATCATGTTTGCTTTGAGTCAACAGAGACCCAAGTTTGAATCTCACCTCTAACATTAGCTGGGTGACATAATCCCTGCATATTGATAAGTCTCAGTTTCTTCATGTGTAAAAAATGGATAATACCAGTTACAATAGCTTATTCACAGGACTATTGAAAGCACTTTGCAAAATGTCAATATTATCATTAAGTATGTATACAAATGGATATCTACAGATAGATCTATAGACAGATCTACAGATAGAGTTATATAGACAGATCTACACATAGATCTACACATGTATTTTATACACACATTTTATATTTACACTCATTTATATTTATACACATCTATTTTATACACACACATGTATAAATATTATTACAAGTCTGTCAAATTTTGATCATGGAAAATAGCCTCAAAAGAAAGTCTGAAGACAAAAGAAAACAGGGAAAATATCAAAATATCTTTGCTAACAAAAATAGCCCTTCATTTCTGATCATTAACATATTTACTTATCGGTGAAATTTATCAATTGGCATCATATTTATACCTTATATTTGATGAGGTCACAAAAGCCAACAAACCTAAAATGCATCTAGAATGTGGAAAAAACCCACCTCTTCTCCCCTCTACAATTTGTATTTTTCATCCTCAAGTATCTCCTGTTTATTCATCTAACTTGAAGACTTTATTAGCTTTGTTAAATTATACTACACATTTTAGTTGTTTTTTAGATCAGCATTACTAACCTATCAAGTCGCTAAAATGAAACTATTTCCATCATCACTTGCGTCGTCAAGCAGAAACAGCAAGGCTCTTGGGACACAAGGAATTTTGCATGTGTTCACTCTCATGGAAGTAATTCAGTGTTACAACAAACATGGTCACATAAACTAGTACAGCTATATGAAATAACAGGGTACAATCTCCAAACTCTTCTATTAAGTAGCTCCAAGGAAACCATTCCTGAAGGTTATCAAAACAATGGAACAACTGTCCTGTCCAAGCCATGCTTTCTAAAGAATGAAGGAAGCTTCTTCTCCAGCCTCCGAGAAGAAATACTGACCCATATGTTAAGTGTCCCAGACCTCAGAAGGACTGAGGGCTCCTAGGGCACAGAGGGATGAGGTGTCTCCTCATCCACAACCTTGCCATCTCTCCGTGCAAATAAAAATGAACTTCCTGGCAAAATGCAAATATGTTAAAAAAAAATACCCATGCCAATTAAGACACAAATGTTTAAAGACATGAGGAGTAATTACAAATGTATTATTCATACCTAATTTACAAGATGTACTTCTTTCAGTAAAATATTAAACTGTTTACAAGCAGTCAGGAAGACAATTTCCAAACTGTCCATGTTCTCCTACGAAGCAGGACCTATTAACCACCCAGCAGCTTCCGGGAGTCTTACAGTGAACACACACTATGCAGTAATCAGAAAATGTTTGACCTCCCATATCTACTTGACCCCACAGAAATGCAGACTCGCTTGCTATAAAATCCTAAACAATGGGGCAGACAAGGTCACAGGGTCAAAACAAGTATTAACAGGTCATTGTGCAGCCCACTTGGGAGCAATTACTTCTGGTCATGGCTAAGTGGACACTTGATTGAATACCACTAAGACAGCTCACATCCCACAGATAACAATTCTCATAGCGATTAAGAATTAAAGCCCCCATGATTCAGCCTTTATTACTCAAATGAACCTAACCATTCCATAAAAAAACTCTGGGTATATGCATGATGCAAGGTCTAAATTGAAATGCCACCTCATTAAACAATAATATCTAATTTTATCTAAATGAATTTTCATGAAAGTACGCCACACAGCTCAGGAATTTTTAAAATGAATTATCACAAGTGATACATAATTTCGCCAAAACTGCTGCACAAAAAAATTAGCTGTAGAGATGAAAGGAAACATCAATGTTGGATGAAACTCCTATGCCTCTGGGGCTTTAGATAGGGTTAAAAAGAAACGAAGGATTCTGGCAAAGCAATGTTGATAGATTTCTATAAAATCAACAATTTCTGGTTAAGTTGGCACTTTTACTCTGGACAGAAGGAAGAGGAGGAGGAGAAGGCAGCAGCAGTGGGAAAAGACAGGAAGAAGATGGGGTAAAGGAGGTCAGGAGGAAGGTTGTGAAACAGTGGCAACATGGGAGCTGGACCTAGTAGTGGCATGAAGGGAAAGATCCCGTTATTTTGCATGGGGCTTTAATTGGCTAACTAACTCTCTAGGACAGGACCCTTCTTTCTACAGTCCTACAATTAGTAAGTGTTCAGAGGCATGATTCAAACATGGATCTCTTGATTCCATCCAAATCTAGAGATTAAGAAAACACAAAGCAAGCAAAATACAGACAAAAATCTTTTCTTTAACAACTACCTTAGTAGAGTTTTCACTAATAGGAATTTACTAAAAATGTGATTATGAATCCAAGCCCTCTTTTTAAGGTCTCACAATGGATTGAAATTTATGAACTCTAGGCAGAAATAATATGCTGAATACATACTATGCCCATCACTATCATCTCAAAAGGCAAATGACATATTTTGTAAATTTCAAGTCCATTTCTCATTTCATCAAAAGGAGAAATGACTCTGTGAAGAACAAGGAAATAAATAGTCATTGTGAGGTTTCCACATGGGTTTGTAGGGGGTAAACTTTAGAACAAGAGCTTGCTGAATTAAAATGCGAGTCCTAGTTGAAAGAAAAGAAAATGTGCAAGAAATTTTTTTTAAACCACCTTCATATGTACATAGGTCCATCCATTCTGTGACCATGGATTCAGAAGTGGATCTCCTACTGGGAACATGGCTTTTAAAACTCAAAAGACTTTGGTCGGCCATTTGCTGTTTTATCCTCTAGTAGGATCCTTCATTCACATTGTCTGCTTTAAAATGAAATTGGTTTCATCTGGCAATAGAGCCTGCTATACATATGTGCTGATTTTTTTTCTGCCTCTAAATATTCTTTTCTAAGGGTTATTTATAGTAACACTCTTACAATGATACAGCCAAAATTGGGGTCATTAAAAGAAGGTTTTTTTGGATGCTTTAAAGATATAAAAATATCGAAGAAAAAGACCCAAAAAAGGTGTTATGTGTGTTTCTTTAAAACAAAGGCGCACACCCAGAATGCAGCTGCCCAACAATATAGGTATTGTTGTGGTTTCTTTTTCATTCTTTTTATAAAAACATGTTTGTGCTTTCACCTCCCAGCCCTTGCCCAGTGTTAAATAAAAACAACTTCAGTATATTGCTGACAAACAGGTAATACAAGTAGAAACATTCCCACACATCTGAGCAGTTTGCTCAGGGGGAAAAAGATCCAAATGAAAAATTTCCCCAAAGTCAAGAAAATAGCTCCCTTCCCAAAGAGAATGTGCAAAGGAAGCAAAATTCATTTTAAACATCCTCTTTTTAAAAATGCCCAATTATGTATCTGCCTAAATTGAACTATCGAGATTTGCTTGACTTCTTCAGAACTGTGATCATCATGTAAATATGTAGCTGTGACAAATAGTGTTTGACCTCCTAGGGACCTAAAATATAAGTCTGAAATACCAGAGTATACAGCGCTAAGTGTGCCTTAAAAAAAATACACATTAGCCATAAAGGTCTGAGCATAACTAAAAGGCAGAGAGAATCTGATCCATTTACCTTAATTTTTCATGGAGATCACAATTAGGAGGAAAGAAAAGACCTTCAAATAAACATATTAAAAAGACAAGAAAGGAAGTAATCTGAAAAATGACAGAAATATAAAGGAGTCTGGCAAAAAAAATGAGTATTTTTTTTTGAAATTTCGATAGCTGAAATTTCCACAGGAAAGGAATTCAAAGAGCTAGGTAATAACACAACTTTTTCTACATCCTGTTGATGGTAATCTATTGGATCCAGGAATATGTTATGCACTGTGGTACTCAAGAACTTTTGAAAATCATCATCACTTTCACCAAAGGGTGTTTTCATATGCATCTTCATGTACATATGGTGCCATTAATCCATTTCTGATTTTAAAAGTTTGCCAGGTAATTGATTTAAAGTATATCCTTTATTATTGTTTTTAACAATCATTTCTAGATACTGTATATCAAGACACACACATACACACACACACACATTTGCTTTCCCTAGTAACAAAAAAAAATAGTTGTCATGTGACTTAAAAAGGAAAAGACAGTTTTGTCATAAGAAAAGTAAATCAGAAGGCCCCAAACTCATTTATTAAACTTAACAGTTCAGGTAGAGTATGAAAATTCATGGTTAAGAACTAACATTTCTCATAAGCTAAACTGTGACTTCCCAATTTTATGAGCTATGCAATCATACTGATTTTCCTGAGAAAGTTTACCACTCAAAGTTGAATATTAAAATAAATAAAAGAAAATATTAGATATTGTTTATTATATATTATTAATGCTTATTAAATATTATAAATGTTAAAATAAATAATATTTAAATACCATTAAAAGTTTTCTAGGAAAAAAATATCAAGTATAAAAAAATCTTTTAAAAAGTATTTGAAATCACTAAATGTAAATTAAAACAACCCTGAAGTATATAACTTAACAACTATCAAAATGAAGATATGGGGGAAAAGATGTGAAAAAAAATTATTGTTGTTGGGGCCATGAGAAAAGAGACACAAAATTCACTTTTGGTGGAGTCAACAATTGGTTTAACTATTCTTGAGAATGTTTTACAGCCATGAAAGGAAAGTTATTCAGTTGTTCATTCTTTGTGACCCAGAGATCTCAATGTTAGGACGGTATTCCAAAGGGGTTCCTAACAGCAAGGAAAGACACAAGCGCAAAAAAAAAAAAAACTTTCATCATAACATTATTTGTGATATAACAAAAATCTGGAAACAAAATATGTGCCCAATCTTTGAGGGAAAGATGAAGGAACTGGGATATGAATAAAATATAATATTTATGTGCCAAAGAGAATGAGAAATATGAAGAAAGGAAGGAAATTTGGAGAGACTTGCACACAGTGATACAAAGGGAAGAAAACGAAACTGAAAAAATAGAAATTACCACAATCTGGTAAATAGAGGCAAGAGTGAGAGACAGCAAAACCTGGGTCCAATGAAATAGAACAGTTTAGAAATATATTATGTATGTGAAAGAAAGTGCTCCTTTGGGTTAACAATCAGCAAACTCCAAAACGGAAAGTGATATTAAATCGTTCAATTTGGTGACCTCAATCAACTGTTTTGAGGAAAATAGACTGTAGGAGTCGACATGGGCAATGAGAAGTGATTGGTGAATCACAACCCAATTTACTAATAATTTTTATCAGAACATTCTTTTAAAGGCCAATAAGACTTTTTTAATATATTTATTTATTTGAAAGAAATTTTTCAGTGACGACCTAAATTCTAAGTTTGACTTGTTTAAAAAATTCTAGGTAGTGATATTCAATAATACCAATAACATTTCTTGGTAAACGTTACATCCTTCATACGATTGTTAGAAGACTATCTTCTCACTTTGAGGAAAGGTTAACTCAAAAGTTGAGATGATTTACTCATGATGGGACACTCTTCTCTCAGAAGTCATCTGCAAAACCCGCTCATTTTAGAGATGAAAGGCTGTGTCCCAGAGAAAGGAAGTGACAGTTTCATCCGATTATGTCAGAAACAACCTCCGTGTAATAAAGGAAAAGTAGATACTATAAAGATAAAAAGACCAATATGTGAAAAAAATCCCAACAAAAATGTTTCAAGCTCACGAGTCTGATCCCACTTTGGTCAAGGTACAGGTTAATAAAGAAGATGATCCGTCGCCTCCATGGCATGAGTCACTGTAGTATGTTGGGAACAGGACTAGTCTTGGAAGCCAAGAGATTTGTGGTTGAGCCGTGTCTCTGTCACTTCTAGATGGTTCAGTTTTCTCACTTGTAAAATGCGGCTATAAATGCTTACGTGACCTACCTCACAGGATACTGTCAGGAAGAAAAGGATTTGTGAACTTTAAGGAGTCTGCATGCTGCAATGGAAAGGGAGCTGACCTGAGAGGCAGAACATGAATCCCTCAAAATGGCATCTGAATCCTGGCCCTGTGGCTACTGCCTACCTACGACCTAAAGTTTCTTAACTTCTCTGGGTCTTAGTTTTCTAATCTGGAAAATGAGGCAGGGCTGGATCGGATGCATTCTGAGGGTCCTTCTGACTCAAGATCTGTGAGCACACAGAAATGAAAGTTAATATCATCTGAGGGTTTTCTTTTCAGAAATGGAGAGGGGACATCTGGCAAAGATGAACTTTTCCAAGTGGTCTGTGTTAATTCAGTTTGCTTCCCACCCACCCCCACTGCACCCATAGGTTGGTTTTAAGATTTTTTCAGGCTAATTCAGCAAGTGCATTCTACAATTTTTAATAGTACAATGGAATCTTGTCTGATACCTAGTTTTCCTATGTTGGAAATTCAGGGTTCCCACCTGAATATGGCCTTTGTTCTATCTTATTAATTTTGTTTTCACTCTCTCTACTCAAAATAGCATCTATTATAGAGATGAAGTGTGCCACATGTAATGGCAGGTAATGTCTTTCTGACTGGTGGTTTGGCGGCAGGAAAGGCAGGGGATACAAGTTCAAATCTAGGCTTAGGTTTCGAGACCTGAGGCTGTCAAAGGTTTCTGCTGGGTGGCCTGGGAGAAGCCTCCCCACTTCAGCCTCTCCTCCCTTATGAGGTGATCTAAGCAGCAGCATTGAAAAGCCCCTCTTTGATCTGAGAGGCTCCAGCCATGTCTCAAACCAACTACTGTGAGAAGGAGAAGAAATAGGAATGCTAAAGGGATAAGGTCGAGGAACAATCCTATCTCCCTCGGTTTCTCCAGAAAACATCCTGTGGAGGGTGAGACTAGCCCAGCAGCACAGTGCTCTTTGGACAGTCTTGTCCCTTTCCTTGGTTCTTTCTATCTCATTGGCAGCATGACCTCAGGTTCGGTCATTTACAAAAATAAGGACTTATCACCACCATCTTACCTTTGAAGTAAAAGACAGTTTGGGCCAGCAAACTTTTTATATGTCCAAAAAGGTTTTTAAAATGTGAGTATCTGTACCAAAGCCTGGGAGTGGGGGCAGTCGTGTGAAAAGGCTAACTGAAGGGTTGAGAAAAGAGAAGTTTCTACAGAATACCCAAAACTACAAAATTAGCTAGAGGGTAAATATCATATGTAGCTCAACGGGTAATATGTTTTGGAGATGAGGCAGGCTGAAAGGTGGGGAAAGGAAGGAAAAATGAGGGATCCTCTCTCAATGGTCGAGACACTCACAGTGTTGAAACTCCATTCATTCATGCACATCAGAGACTAGTCAGACTAGGACAGCCTGCCCAGAGAGACTAAGCAATTTCCCCCAGGTCACACAGCCTGCTCTCACTACCTCTCAGGATAAAAATGAGGAAAGAAAAGTGTAAGGGTTTGTAACATTGCCGATGCTGCAGTGACAAAAATGGTACTAAGGCAAGACTTATTTCCTTTTTCTTCTTCCAGTGAAGTTTGCATTCCACCGAATACAATTTAAGGAAAATTGGTTTTTGGGGTTTTTTTCCCCTCTTCTGAAAAACTTTGACTCATCAATGTACTATTAAAGCAGACTGTCACCAAAAACTGAAAACTTGATGGTCACACAAATGGAAAGCCACACCCTGGAGGACTGGCACCTTGTCTTCACTGGAAAACCCAAAGTCTGCAGCACCCATTTTGGTTTTCTAAAAGCAGGCCTCTCTGTCCATCCATAGCTACTAGAAAGAACACATCATTCTGATACAGGAGGAGCTCCAGATGGGTGGGCATTTACAATTGTGTGTCTAGGTTTCCTTAAGAAGTTGGGAAGTCTCAAAGCATGCCTCATGCATTTGGGCAAGCTCAAAAAGAGCTTGCTCAGTAAAGCCCTTCTGTGCCAGCAGCTCCTCCCAAATCATGCCCTCAGAGAGGAGATCCAGAAAAGGTGGAGCATCTTTTTTTACTGAATTTGGCAGCATAAGGAAAAAGTAAAAGCTTCTTCATGTCCTTATAAAGCCCCTCCCTTCTCTCCTATATAGGAAGAGTACACTGCTGGCCTGCAGCAACGTCACTGACCTCCTGATAGATAGCAAACAACTATTTAATAACTTTTAATTATAAACTTGCACAGTTAGAAAAGTAAAAGCGATTAAGACACAAGTTGCTTCTGGAAAGAAGTCAAAATCAGACCTCTTTAAGCAATGCTGGTCATAAGATGAAAGACCAGATTCAATTACACAATAACGTTGAACAAAATCTTTCATTGCTTTTCCTCCATCTTGGAAATAAGGAATATCATTTTCAATCTACTGCTGAAAGTTTCAAGATTCAAAGTGTACAGGGAAATTTGTAAAATAAAACATGAAAACCTTTAGTGAATTATTTCAAAAGAAGTCATTTCATAGACTCATAAGACTTAGAGTAGAAGGGCCCTTGGCAGCCATCAAATCCAACCCCCTCCTTTCACAGAGGGCAACTAGGTGGCAGCTTGCTGAGTTCAAATCTGGCCTTAGTTGGGTGACACTGGGCAAGTCCCTTAACTCCATTTGCCTCAGTTGGCTCCTCTGTAAAATGGCCTTGAAAGGGAAATGGCAGACCATTGCAGTATCTCTGTCATGAAGAGTCTCACGTGACTAACAATAACAAGAAATGATTAACAGAGCCGGAAACTATCTGAGGCCACACTTGAATTTAGGCCTTCCTAACTCCAGGGCCAGAGCACTCGCTGCCCAAAGGCGGTGCTCCTTCTGCCCTGTCATACTGCCTCAAGTCTGTGTAGTCACTCAAGTGTCAGGTGAGGGGGAAGGACGATTTCTAATTTAGAGACAGAGAGAGAGAGACAGAAACAGAGACAGAGAGAGAGAGAGTGAGAGAGAGAGAAAGACAGACAGAGAAACAGAGTGGGAGAGAGACAGAAAGAGAGACAGACAGAGAGAAAGAGAGAGACAGAATGAGAGAGACAGAGAAAGACAGAGAGAGAGACAGAGACACAGTGAGAGAGACAGAGAAAGACAGAAAGACAGAGAGAAAGAGAGAGACAGAGAGATAGAGTGAGAGAGAAAGACAGACAGAGAAACAAGAGACAGAAAGAGAGAAAGACAGACAGAGAGAAAAAGAGAGACAGAGAGAAAGAGAGAGACAGAATGAGAGAGGGAGACAGAGAAAGACAGAGAGAAAGACAGAGACACAGTGAGAGAGACAGAGAAAGACAGAAAGACAGACAGAGAGAAAGAGAGAGACAAAGAGAGAGAAAGAGAGACAGAGTGAGAGAGAGAGACAGAGAGAGAGAAAGACAGAGAGAAAGAGAGAGACAGAGAAAGAGAGAGAAAGAGAGACGAGTGAGAGAGACACAGAGAGAGAGAAAGAGAGAGACAGAGAGAGAGAAGCAGAGAGAGACAGAAAGACAGACAAAAGAGAGAAATACAGAAAGAGAGAGACAGAGAGAGAGAAAGAGAGACAGAGTGAGAGAGAGAGAGAGAGAGAGAGGAAGAGAGAGACAGAGACAGAGAGATAGAAAGAGAGAGACAGAGAGACAGACAAAGAGAGACAGAGAAAGAGAGAGAGGCACAGAGAGAGACAGAGAAAGAGAGGGAGAGAGAGAGACAGAGAGAGAGAAAGAGCACACAATAACGTCTAGTCTTTAAAAGGTGCCTACAAATGTTTAAGTGACTAGCAAATAAGGTCACAGAACTAGAACCCAGATCTTCCTATTACTCATGACATAACTCTCTTTATTGCCTTAGGCACACTTCTCAATGAGTATATAGCAGATGCTTAATAAAAGTTGAATGAATCAGATTAATTTCACAAGGAGGTCTTGGTGAGTTTAAAGAGAGATACCAACTGTCCCTAAAAATACATTTATTTAAGTCATTTCACGTTCATTACAGCAGGAATTTGTAACCCCATCACTTTAAAAAGAGCCAGGAACAATAAACCATCATTCTCTTGGATTGTCTGGTGTCTTTCCGCTAGATGGATGTTCTCCCTATCCAGGTGTCTTTCAGACCAGCGTGATGATCTGGGGGACTTGATTTGTTTCACTCATGTTCTTTGTTTACCATCTTTTCCTGCACAACTCAGGACAAAATAAAAGGGTGAAATGTCATGTTTATTTATGTACTTGTAGTCCAGGCTACATAAGCGTTTCTAGGTACCATCTAATTTGCACGTTTTGGACTTGAAGAGAAACCAGGTAATTCTTTAGGGTTTTTTTCTCATTTCTGAAATTTCTACACCTGGTTTATTTCAATTGTCCCCTTTACTTTTAAGTAATCAATCTTTTACTCTCTGCGTTACTGATTAATGGTGATTAGCTGAGAGGCAGCACAATGGAACAGAAAGAACACTGGCCTTTTTGTATAGGTTCGACATATACTTTCCTATTGAGCATATTTTCACTATAGTGATGTTATGTAGTCACACTGAGATAAGTGGAAGAAATCATATAATAAAGCAAAACATAATACACTAAAACCCACAGACACACAAACATGATCTGCTACAATCTGCGAATGACTTCCATATTTCTTTCTCTGAGTGTGGTGTCATGGGGAGGGAGGGGGGTAGGGGGGGTAGGTGTGGG
>CM053772.1:32519632-32634147 GCA_028658325.1 Potorous gilbertii
GGGGGGTAGGTGTGGGGGTATAAAATCTTAATTTTAAGGAAGTGATTGTAGAACATTTATAAATAAAATAAAAATTTAATAAAAAAAAAAAAGAATGCTATTAAAAACATTAGATAGCAAAAAAAAAAAAAGAACACTGGCCTTGAAGTCAGAGGATCGGAGTCCTGGTTCCAGTTGCATTACTCACTATATATGTGACCTTCAAAAATGTTACAACTTTTGGAGCCTCAATTTCCTGACTTACAAAATGGAAATAATTCTCTCCTTCCTACACATTTCCCTATTCTTTAAAGGGCACCACCATCCTCCCAGTCACCCAGACTGGCCATATAGATGTCATCCTATCTCTGTCCGTCTGTCTGTCTCTCTCACTCTTGCTCTCACTCTCTCTAATTCCTCCATGTAACCTGTTTTCAAGGCTGCCTGAGTCTACCTTCATAATCTCTCTCCCCTGGGCTCCCTTCTCTCCTCTGACACTGTTCCTACCTTGGAAGCCTCATCACCTTATTCTTGAAATAGCCCAATGTGGGCTCTGCCTGCCTCAGTCTCCCCTCACTCCAGGCCATCCACTCAGCTATCCAAGTGATTTTCCTAAAGCACAGGCCTGACCATTTTACTCCCCTACTCAATAAATTCCAGTGGCTCCCAGTTACTTCCAATGTCAAATATAAAATCCTCTGTTTGGTATTCAAATCCCTGAATAACCTGGCACCTCCCTGACTTTCCAGTGTTCTTATACCTTATACCACCACCCCATCCAAATACCTTTCAGTGACAACATTCTTCTTATTGTCCTTTAGCAAGTCCCTCCATCAGCGGACTCTAGGAATTTTTAATAGCTGTTTGCCATTATAAGAACACTCTCCTTCCTCAGCTCTACTCTTGGCTTCCTCCAAATCCTAGGTAAAACCCCAGCTTCCATAGGAAGCTTTTCCCAATCCCTCTTAATTCTAGGGCCTGCCCTCTGTTGAATACTTCCTATTTATCCTGTAAATAGCTTGTTTGTACATAGCTGTTTACATATCTCCTTTATTAGACTTAGCTCTTGGAGAGCAAGAATGTTTTTGAACCTTTCCTTGTATTCCTAGTTCTAAGCACAGTGCTTAGCACACAGTAGGCATTTATAAATGTTTAGTGACTGACTCCTTGTACTACCTATCTCACAAGATTATTGTACAGAAACCACTTTGGACATTGGAAACAACTAGATAAAACATAACTAATCCCTGTATTCATTCCACTCTCTCTTTCTCCTTACTATTCTGAAGCACTCTGCAATTAAATAGTAATAATGGCAACTTACTGTGTCCCATCTTTTTCTAATCACCCCTGCTGGTCTTAAGAGTTAGATAGGGTATGCCAATCTCTACCATAACACTGTCCTGAAAGGGGAATCTGGCCCTGATCGTGGGATTAACTAATGATTAATTAACTCATCTAAAAAAATTAGTGAGCTGGCCAACATCTTTCAGATTCCTTCTGAGACTACAGTGGAACAGTGAACTGGGAATGAGGACAATCTGGGTTCACACGTCATACCTGAGGTCCTACCTCAGATGCTTCCAGTTGAACATCAACTTCTGGAAAGAAAAGGTATGATTTCCATTTTGTTTTGTCTTCATTCTCCTAGTCCCTAGCATAGCATATGGCTAGTGCTTAATAAATATGTGCTGAGTGATTGACCCTAGCCGGTGACCTTGGACAAGTCATTTAATGCCCAAAGCCTCAATTTTTTTCATCTGTACAATGGGGGGAGAAGGGGGTAACAAAACCATCTGCACTACCTACCTTTTGTTAGGATCAAAAGAAATAACACATGCAAAGAGTAAATTTCCAGTGATTATGATAGTGATACTAGTTGAACCTCTTGAGAAATACAATATTTCACTGTCCATCTAGGATTGAAAAAAGATAAATAAAACCAATGAAATAGTAATGGTTGGCATCATAGAGGAAAAAACCCCACAAAAGTCCAAAAAGCTCAGTTAAATGCCAGAGGTGCTCACACGGAAGGTCAGTCATGATCTCACCCTCTGGATTTCTCCTCGCTCTAATCCTATTCATTCCTCAAGGTCTAGCTCAAATGTCACCTCTCTTTGAAGCCCTCTGTGATCACTGCGGTCCAAAGCAACTGCTGCTTCTCCAGCTCCCTACAGCATTTTGGTTTGCCCCACTCTCAAGGAATGGATCACATATTTTCTTTGATTATAGTTATTCATGAAATCGCTCTCTCTGCCTCTAGAATGCCAACTCCTTGAGGGTGTGGACTATTTTTTTCTCTTTATGTCCCCCCAGGTCTATCATAGTGCCTGGCATATAATAAATGCTGGCTGAATTTAACTGCGTCAATCTTTGCACCCCTAAAATGCCTACAGCCTTCAGGAGGTGAAAAGAAATTTTTGATGACTCAATGAATGAATGAATGACTAGTCAACAATACTTTGGGGTGGTTGTACATACTTAAGGGTTGTTGACAGTACACACTGTCACTACACATACTCCACTAGCCCACATACCATCTGAGTCCAGGTTGATGCTTCAACAGTTGAGATGACCCCTTGAGTGTCCTTACAGAGCACTATATGACCAAATAATAAAGTCTAGATGCAACCTGGAGAATACTGATTAGTTTTAGGGTTATCATAGATGGACCAAGTCATTAAAAAAAGCCCAACAAATGCCAATGTTTTGTCACATCCACCTTCTTCAAAGCCATACTAACTGACTGGCCATATGTTGATGGTAAAATAACATCAATCCTTTAAACCTCATTTTCCTACATATAAAATGGAGATAGAAATGTTTCTAATACCTTACGAAGGAGCTGTGAAGAAAGTATTGTATAAATCTTAAATCATCAACATCATGATCATCACCCTTTCTTCAGCAGTTATCCCGAAAAGGGTCCCACAGATGTGTCCTCCACACTGATCTTAAAGTGAAATTACTGATCTGAAATATTATATGGGCGAATCATGCTTCAGATAAGCTGTGGATCAGATAACTTGATGTCCCTTCTGAATCTATGCTGGATAGCATACTGCCCATGAGATTTGACAACTTAAGTTCAAATCTCAGTTCTGAGTGCTACCTGTGTGACCATGACAATTAATTAACCTCCAAGGTTTCTGTTTCCTTTTTTTGTAAAATGGGGGTGTTGGATTAGGTGGCCTCCGAGGTCCTTTTCAACTCTATGAGCTTACCATTCAGTATGTAGGGAACCACCAAGAACCAGAGCAATTATACACTATGAGCACCACAATCTGAATCTGTCTGAGCACTGAAGAGCCCTGTAACTGGCCTATGGTCTGAGAAAGCACCATTAAAGAGTACTGGGAGTGATAGGAGAAGAAAAGGGAGAGAAAAGAAGGGAGGCAGGAAAAGAGAGGAAGAGAAAGAGAGAGAGAGAGAGAGAGAGAGAGAGAGAGAGAGAGAAACATTTATTAAGTACTTCCTATGTGTCCAGTACTGGGCAAGCACTCAGAAAAAAAATTCAAGCAAAATCAAAGCTTGTCCCTACCCTCAAGGACCTGACAAGTGCGATGGGAGAAAGCAGCACATCAAACAAAGTTGAAAAAGTGGAGTGCGGAAAATCTTGGGCTGAGCATGTCTGCTGTGAGCATTTCCTTAAATGGAGGTTCTGAGGGTGGAACTCTCTAACTGGAGGAGAAGGCCTTAGGGATACCTGGCTAGAGGAAGACACTGGGGCAGAGCCAAGGTAATTTAGATTGTCATTAACTGTGTGAAATGCACTCATGGGTACAGGGGATAAAAAGGCTAAAGGACAGGATTCTGGATTCTCTTCTTCCCCCAACTTTCCACTATCAATTATCTTAATCTTTAGAACCAACTACAAAGAGATTATGAACTCCTAGGATTCACTTTGTGATGCCAGAGTTCAGAGCAAAGGAAATAAGGGCTATGCATTTTGTCCGATATATTGCCCTGAGATTAAGGTTACTTAGTTGTCCTCTCCACAACTCAGTTCTGATTATCTACTTGTCAAATCATCTTTTGCTAAAACTCTAAATTATAGTATCTGACACAGTTCCTAAGCTGCTTGGAACTGGAAGGGTTAAAGTCACAGGCTCTTTTCTCAACCACATCATGAGTCATCAATAAGCATTTCAAAACCTTTTTGTTTTGTTTTGTTTTTCCTCCAGCCTGGAAGAACACAGACTGGAAAGCTTCAATAGGACTCCATCAACTGGAAGATCAGAAAATGGACAGTTTTTGTGGCCAGAGTCCTCCTCTCTCAGAAGCAGAATTCTGTTCTCTTCTAGTGACATCTAAAGACAAAGGCAGTCTTTTCTATTTCCTTGATATTATAAAATAGAATCCACCATGATGAAGAAGGTGATGCCTTTGGGAACAAAGATATAGGGAGGGGAAACTACAATTTCCTTTTTTCTCAGAGATTACCACAATTAACGAGTAATCATTAGGAAAACCATGCAGAGAATTCATTCTAAAGTACTCACCGTGACAATGTCTCTGCCATTTGCCTACCTGAGCCATCATGGGAAGGGTGGGCATGCCTCCAAGCACACGCACAGAAGAGGTGGTACTCAGCTTGAGCAAATAGGTGGCCACTAGAGGAAAAGCTGGATCATGACTTAATATTCCTGAATAACCTAACCACGTTCTGGATGCTGCGCAAACGAGAGTCAAGAAAAGTCCTTTCATAAAGGGTTTACATGTCGAGTGGCCAAGAAACTTGAAGAAACAAAGGGGAAAGACAGATGATGACAGGAGTGATGTAGCATTTAGCAGAGCTGAATTTATTCCAGTTGTATTTGGGGTCATAAGATTGCTGAAGCAATGGCTTCCCAGAAGAAATGAGTCATAAGGAAAACCTTCAAGGAAGAGAAGGTGGCTTTTTTTCCCCAGATGAGATGTGGGAGGTTGTTCTAGCAATATGGAATAAAATGTGAGAAGAAAGAAAGTGGGCGTGACAAGTGAAAGGGGAAAGCAAGCTAGTGGAAGCAACTAGAGGACTGGAGCGAGTGCGTAAAGTTGGAGAACCTTGAAGTAATAATATTCTGAATTCAGACAGTAGCCTTTCAAGGTTAGCCAAGCACTTCATCTATAATTCCCCATTTAGCTAGGGCATCAACATGGACATTTTCATCCATCTCTATTTTACATGTAAGAAAACTGAGCTACATACAAAGGGGGTGTGTCCTAAGTTCATATCTCCTACTCTTTTTATTAAAGCTGAATCAGAAAATTCAGAAAGTCTGTGAATTGGTTTAATGGGAAAGGTCACATCAATAAAACAGCTGGCAAAGAAGATCACTGTAAACTACAAAAGTTTGAGATTGTACTAGTCAAATGTTTCATTTGGTCTGCAACTACTTAACGTGATCAGATAATGTTTTTACTGTCTAATTTATTTGTTTTGGGCAATAAATGTGCTCTTAAACATTTCTTAGTTTCTTGGAACATTAAATATTCAATCTATGTAACAGAAAGATACTTGATACACACACACAAAAGGTCAACCACTGCTCACCTCTCCGAGTCATTCCAACTTCCTACCATCTATCCTTATTCTAGAACAGGGAATTAGATATGCACATAAACATATGATCTCCCTCTCTTAAGAAGAAAAGGGAACACCTCACCCTTTGGAAAACTGTAGCAGTTCATTTCAATAGTTATGTAAATGACTTCCATTGAAATCTAGTAATAAAATGGGGAATGCAGACCGAAGGTGCTAGAGAGATAAAAGAAAAAAACAAAAGCTTAAATAAGATAATTTGGTTTCACTTAATGCAGAGGAGAAACTTGAAGCCAATGGTTAAAGGAGGAATCCCCATTACTTGCTGTATTTACCATGGTTTTCAATACCTTTCCTTTACTATAAAACCTAATACAGAGTCGATAAAACCTAGGGGTGGAAGTAGGGATAGAGCATGGGATGGGGAAGGCAGTGGGGTGGTTTGTATATCAACAATACCCAGAACAGGACCTGGCACTGTTTGACAATTAGACTAGTTTTAAAACAAAAAGAGTAGGATGGCAAGAAGAGAGATGTTCTAAATTCCAGCCTTCCTATTTTATGGATGCCCATATGAATGATTGCAATAGAAGGGTATTCAATTTTTAGGCATCTATTCAAAGGACAATACAAAAAGAACATGACACAATCTTCTTTGAAAGGGCAAAGCAAAGAGGAAAGTATCGCGTACTCCAATGTGGCTGACACAAGGAGCTCTCTAATCATCTAAAATATACTAAGGTTATGTTCCAAAGATGGAAGCAAGGCCATGTTACTGCGGACAAACATAAAAGAAGGCCATAAGGCTATGGAGAAAACTAAAACTCCTAAGGTTAGGCTTGTAGAAGTTGCTAAAGTGAGCAAAAAAGGATGGGGTGTGCTTTTTAAAGGCTACATTGAGGAGAAAAACAAGGAAAGAAGAAGTTCAAAGCTGGGCTCCAGGGGTTGGGAATTAATTGTGGGCAAACTCAAGACAATGCAACAGTACAATATGACAATCCAAAAAACCTAATGCAATTGGGCCATGTTGAGAGGTATTGTAGTGTCTGATACTGTATTATAGTGTCAGGTGTTCAACCATACCCTGTCCTGGTCAGACTATACCTAGGGTATTGTAGTCTGCTCAGAGCACACATTTTTGAAAGGTACCTGATAAGCTGATGAGGAAAGAAAGGAACTCATAACTGTGAAGGGTCTCAAGCACATTCTTCATGACCATCAGCTGAAAGATTTGAAGATGTTGGGTACGGAAAAGAGAAAACTTAGTGGAAGATGTGAGAGTCCTCACTAAAGTTTTCGGTTCGTAGGTGGATTAGATATTTTCTGCTTAGCCTCCAAGGATGGAGTGGGAACAAGACATGGAAAATGCAGGAAGGTAGATTTTGGCTTGAGGAACAGGAAAACATTCTGAAAACCACAACTATCCAAAAGTAGAATGAGATATCCTGAAAGACAGTGGATTTTCCCCTCAGAAAAGGTTTTCAAGTGGAGATGACCACTCATTGGGGAAGACTAAAAGGGATCCTTGCTCAGGAATAGACTCAAGTAAATGGCTCCAAGGTTATTCCAGCCAAGATTCTGGAATGCTGTTTACAATAGACTGAACAATGGTAAATTAATAGAAAAAAAATGTGCAATTTCTCAACTCCTATTTTATTTCTGTATCAAGGAGATACAGAACTTCAAACTAGAAAGAAAATACAAAAGGTTGAAAGGTAATTAGACTCCAAATAGAAAAAGAGAAATAGTAAGAAAACCTGGTGGCCTTCAAAGAGTTTACGACACCTGCCCTTAACAAATCACATACCCAAGTATTGAAGACGTGATTACTGAATTACTTTCAGTAGTAATCTTTAATAAACCATGAATTTGGGTAGGGAGAGGGAAGAGTGAGAAAGAGAATCCAAAAAGGAGATTCTACAAAGGATGTAACAGTGACCTTCATACTGACTCCTCGAAAAAGTCTGTAACTTATTATTTAAAAATTTGATTTATGAATCTTGGAATGTGAAGTAGTGATTATCATGAATCTGTATGCATTCAATGGGTTTTTATCATACTAGACTAACCACATTCTCTCTTTTTTACCAGATTGTAAGACCAGTAGATTGAGGGAATACCATAGACAAATTATATCTGGATTTTAACAAGGTATCCTAGAAAGTTTCTCATGATATATCTCAGGATGGAGATGTGAACTGGATATTAGCACACTGGAGTGGAATAAAAACTGGTTAAATGACTATTTAAAAAAAATGTTTAGTTAATAGATGGTTAAAGAAAATCTCAAGAACCATGTGATTCTGTCCTTGACAGATCAGTGTCCAATATTTTTATCATTAATTTAAATGAAGATACAAATAAGATGAATTTTTTTGCAGATATTCCAAAGCTGAGAAGGAAAGTCAATCACAGGGTAACAGAAACAGGATTCAAACATATTTTTAGTGACTGAAAAGAAGAATCAAATCTAAGATGGCATTTTATATGGATAAATGCAATGTCCTGTATTTGGGTTCAAATAATCAACTGCACAAAAACAGGAAAGGAGGGACAGAGAAGAACTGGGAATATTGGTGGAATGAAATATTTAAAGCAATATGAGTTAACAGTGTGACACAGGTTCCCCCAAAACCTCGTGTGACATTAGGCTGCATTAACCAAAGGATACTGTCCAGAGGGAAAGAGACAACAATTCCACTTCATTATTTTCCTGGTTATAACGCATCCAAAGTGTTGTATTTCATTCTGGACACCACATTTTGGGAAGAACATTGGTAGGCTGGGGATGATCAAAGGAAGGAAGAAAGGATGACAAGGGGAATAGAAACTATGCTATGTATGTTCAGGGAAGTCAGGTCATAATAAGTCTAAAAAAGAGAAAATCTAAAGAACCATGATCTCTGCTTTCATACATTTAAAGAGTATTCATGAAGAATAGGCATTAGACTTATGTTACTTGGTCATAGGAAGCAAAACTACAACTGATGAATGAAATCTATATGGAGGCAGATTTGAGCTTAACTAAGACCATTTTAACAACTGGAACTGTGCAAAAACAGGCAGTTTGAAAAGCAATGCGCCCTCAACACTGTATGTGTTCAAGGAGGGACTGGATAACAACTTGTTTGGGATGCTGTGGAGGAAATTCATGCGTTGATTAAGGAACTGGGACTAAATGATTTTGTAAGTCTCTTCCAGTTCTGGGATTCCACTGATTCTCTGACTTTTTTTTTCTTTATCACTGCTGATCCACAGCCTCAGTCCTTTACTCTCTTTCACACTGTAAATTTTCTGTTAGATGTCTAACTTTCTTGGATATCAGGTTACATTTATGAAGGACAAAGGACAAAAACAATCTGCATTGTCCCATCTGGTCCTTCAGAACAAAGTCTAGTGACTTGAAATGTGAGTAGTGAAGCATGCTACTTTGTCTGTACAACAGATACAGCAAAATGTCACAGAAACAAATATATCTCAAGAATCAGAGATGTGGAATACTTAATTAACCAAAAATGCACTTTCAGAGCAAACAGTGAAATCCAAACAATAAAAATAATAAAACTTCTCTTATTAACATACTAAAAGTTTGGAATACTACTATTCATAAAGAACATTTGATTCTATTAGCCTTAGTAGTACCAAATGACTTCCTGCTGAAAACATTTTATTATAATGTAGCTTTGCTTACGATTTAAGTTGTGCTAATACAATGTATTTGACCATTCCTTAACCAAATAATATTTTGCATCTCAACAGATGTATTCTGATTAGGAAAAGAAAAAACTCCAAAGGGTCCAATACAAACAAAGGTTTTCAACACATAAAATTCAAGAAAATCTACTAAAAAAATCTACTACACCGGTTTATGGATCAAAATCATGAGGTTGAAGCAGAAATACAACCTTAAAAATTTACAAAATTATTAAAATATGTACTTTTTATTCCATTAAAAAAACCAACCCACTTAATGTATTTCATATGGCACATAAAATTTACAATACCTGCAGGAATATTTTCATTGGTTAAACCAGCACCATAGGTCTTTTTGAGCATTTAAACATATTACAATTCTACCTTTTTATTAGCATTTTTGGTTATTGTTTTCATCCATTATAATAAGGTTTTGAGAACAAGAAATAATCAACTATAAAAAGGAAGTACAATTTTAAAGAGCAACTTTTAAAATGGGAAGGGAGGTGGCAAGGAAAGATTTGGAATCTGCTTTTATAGCTCCTATCTTGATGCCATTAATGTAAAATAATTGTCTGGACAGGACAAACTGAAGCCAAAGTTAAGGCACTGCAGTGCCTTCCCAAACATTATTTCCATGCTGTTTCCATCAGGCTGCTGCAGCAGATGTTGGCTGTTAAACAGCACAGACGACACAGTTCATGACTTTTCGGAGACGGCTGTGTGCCACATCTGCAGTTGATGAAATAGAGTGCCGAAGTGTGGCAGACAGAGAAAGAAAGTGTGAGGGAAACAGACCCAGGCTAGGCCAAATGAATTGTCTTCGATGCTGGACTAAAAATAGACGAACACTCACACTTAGACAATCTCCGCATCCAACCTTAGAAAACCCTGCCTGGCTCTCCTATTAGGGAGCCAGCCTATCACAGGCACTTCCTGAACACAGCTTCAGCTGGGGAGAAAAGGAGAGCATCACGGAAACGGGCGCTCTCACCGAGGAGGCATGCCGTGGCAGCAGACTCCGACTGCAGCATTCTCTCCTAGATCCTCACTAACTGGGCTGAAATCCAAGTTCATCTGGGCCCCGGAGAAAGGGAATGCTTGTGTTTAGACCGCACAATACTGACATAACATTAACAGATTTACATATGCAAAACTGTGAAGCAACAGGCATTCCCCCTCCATTGACCCACAGCTTGTAGTGGCTGCCGAGTTATTCCCTGCTTAGGCTCTGTAACCAAGTAGGCGTCATGTGAATACCATCTGGGTACCACTTATTGAAAACTGGCACTCTTTCTGTAATAGGCAGGCTGGCAATAAGAGGGAAGGGAATAAATTGCATCATTTAGTTAACATCCACTTGCTTTTGCGGCTGTTAAAAACCCATGACTGAATAATAATTTGGTTATTTCTTTTGCCAGATACTGCTGTCGGCCAAATTGTACTACGTATGCTACAAAAGTCAACTTGCAAACTTTCCACTTTAAAATAAATTAAGAAATATCCAGGGAAGAACGTGTAGTTACCTAAGGAATTCAGCACTGGTGACTGGGGGAGGGGAAGTGTGATGTTGAACTTGAGAGGGGTCAAATCAAGCTGGGTGGATGAGCCAGAGTCCCAGCGAACCACAGTGTCATGGGGCAGCTATCACAATGTGTAGGAGAAACTCGTTTGGAGGGGCTTGCTACAAACACACATCTTTCTACCTCCTGTTAGCGAGCCAAGATGATAGGTGACATTGCTAATGAATGGATAAATACAACTGATACACAGATACAAAGCCTTTCTGCCAGGAATACCACCACTGGTCATATACTCTCAGAAGGTCAAAGACAGAAAGCAAAGTCCCACACATGACAAAATATTCAGAACAACACTTTTTTTTATAAACAAAAATAAGGGATGTCCATCAATTAGAGAATGGCTGGAAGAATTATAATATACGAAGGTAATAAATCATAAAAAATACTGATGAATATAAAGAATTCATAGAAAAATAATAGAGTACTTGCGTGAACTAACGCAACATGGAAGTTAGCAGAATAAAGAGAACATATATAATGACTAAGAAAGGAAGTGAAAACAACACTCTAAGGTACACATATTAAAATTAAATAACCAATCTTGGTGCCAGAAAACAAATGAGATGCTCTGTTCTCCCCTCGGTAAAGAGGTGGGGAATGCAGAAGCAAAATACTGAATACGCTATTAAATAGATCTTTTTTTTTACTTAGCTGTTTTAATTTTTTACAAAGAAGGCCAGAGGGAGTTTATCAGAAATGACGTATAAGTTGTCAAGAAAAGGGCATCAATTTAAAAATGTGAAAAAACAAAAACAAAGAATCCTATGGTCATGAAGTCCCTGGCTTCATACCAAGTAGGCAAACAGGCCCTAAAGACTATAGTCCACTGCCTCACACAGAGGTGGGAACCTGCAGCCTGGAGGCCACGAGTGGCCTTTAGGGTCTTGGGTGCAGCCTTTTGACTGAGTGCAAATTTTACGGAACAAATCCTTTTATTAAGGGAATCTGTTCTGTGAAGTTTGGATTCAGTCAAAGGGCCATACTTGAGGATCTAGAGGGTCACATGGGACCTTGAGGACTCAGGTTCCCCACCCCTGATCTAGCAAAATGTATTCCCTTTGAAGGTAGTCTATATCATTTTTCTCTTTGTACCTCCAGGACTGTAATACAGTACACAGCAAGAGGAGGAGACATTTAATGTTTGTTGGATGAATAAATAAATGTCTTTTTTATTCTGGGATCAAGCCATGAGATTACAATAATATACAATTATTTGATATTTGCATAATATTTGCATAATTTGATATTTGCAAAAAGCTTTCAAATAACTTTGTATTTTAAAAAATGCAGAATCCCTTGCTGGAGGTTCACTAAAACTAGGCAATTTCTGCTGTTCACTGTAAAAAAAAAGGAAAAAAATTTGAAATGGGTTAATTTTTAAATAGGTTCAGCATGTCTGTGAAAAATAAAGCTATATTTTTTTAAACCTAGTTTTAAAAGGAAAATAAATATTTTTGGTCATGGACATATGATGCAATTGAATTCAACATACATTTGTTCAATCACTCATATGTGAAAAGTTCCATGGTAGAAATTTCAGGGGATAGAGGTTTATCCAATAAGGCACCTGCTTTCAAGAAATTTATAGTAATCTTCCTATATGACAGAGAAGCATTCACTTTGGCACAGTTATAGTACCTAATTAATATTAGAAAGGGACCAGCTTCTTTAAGGAAGAAAAATTGTCTTAACATCATTGACCCAGCATAAAGTACACCATCAAGGACCACTACCGACAGAACAACATTAAGCCTGGTCCTTCCCTTTCAGTGCCTGAAAAGGCCATGTAAAGGAATCTTTGAATGTACAAACATTATTTCAAACAATCAACATGATAGAATCATATGATATGACAGAATTTAACTTTGTCATGTAGGAATAAGGTTTGAACATGTGATTTTATTGGTATAAGAAACTCTCAGGTGAGGATAAAGGGTGACACAGCCAGTGGCATGAAAGAGGACCTGATTCCAAGAGTTTCTAAGTCTGAGGCCAGCTCTCCATCTACCACATCCTGCTACCTCTAACTTTGGAGATGAAAGACAGAAAGGAGTAAATTAATTTTTCCAGACTTTACAAACCATAGAATTTGCACACCTGCACTATATTCATGTAAAACCCTGGCAAATGATGCCTATTTGCAGGGAAATACCATGCTCAAGAAAGACAAAAGATTCTATTTTCTTTAGCATCCACTTCTAGGCATTTGTGTTCTTACAGAGTACTAACTGGTTTGTTGTTAGGGTCAGACAAACAAGAAACTCAATTTGCCCTCTATGGACAGAAGTGGGAATGATTTAAGTCTGACCACAGAAAAAGGAAAATGAAAATAAATGAGGGAGAAATTATTTTTAAAATTCATCACCACTAGAGGACAGCAAGGTGGTGCAGTTCATAGAGCGCCAGCCCTGGAGTCAGGAGGACCTGAGTTCAAATCCAACCTCAGACACTTGCTAGGAGACCCTGAACAAGTCACCTTTAACCATGACTGCCTCAAAATTACCAATATCATCATCACCACCACTGTTGTGTGAAAATCAAAAGTACTTATCCTTTTTATTAATTTTTATCCACAATTTATAATTAACGCTACATGGTACAGCAGGAAGAGCCAGATGCAAGACTGAGAAATGTCAAGTCCCAAGTGTGTCACTTTCTCTAAGTGACCCTGGAAAAGTTATTAACCCCCCCTTAAGTATGAAAGAAGTGGATTCAACTTGGTAGCCTCTATAATCATTCTCAGATCTTATGCTTATTTAACAAATACTGAATTAATTAACAAAATTCTATTAATCTGTGAAAACAGCCCAAAATTATGTCATAAGAACTTAATTCTTAAAACCCTCTAAATAAAAATTGAACTCCTTCCCAGAGATATAAATTCAGCTTACAAATCACTTGGAAATGTACATGAAATCTAAAAATACAAATTATTTGAAAATGTGTCTTTATTTTGATAATTACAGCTATTGTGAAATAGCAATGCTTCTTTGAGGAAAAACAGCGTAATTAGATTAATTTTGTCTTGAGAAAACATCTATCTCCCACGATATTACACATTACTTTGAAATTGTTTAAAATCCCAAAAGTTCCCAACCTATTTCAAGATTTCTGATTTCTATGTGTTATTTGTTAAGTTAATTAAAGTCTAGTATAAAAGTAACTCAAATAATTCATATAGTCATTTCCATTAAAAGTGAAACTGCAAGCAACAAAGTACAAAAAAATTTAGTCTTGAAACTAAAAATCAGTCCAACACATTATGGTAACTCCACTATGCAAAGAGAAATTTTAGAAAATATCATAACTAGAATATGTACATTATAAAGCCTCCCCAGCAAAGTGGAATGAACCTGACAGAGCCACTAGGCTAATGAGGGTTCTTTGAGTACCTCTACCTATAGTCTTGTAAAATTCATAGGTAGCTGCTGCAGGTGATTAGTAGCCTGGCATCCATCCCTCTGAAAGGGAATCCAAACTCAGATTTCTGGGCCTAAATGCCTAAAGTGAGTGGTGTAAGACTACAAGTACTTTCTTCGTGGTTGTTTATCTTCTTTCATCATGGGTCACACCCAAAGTTGTTTACCATTCAGGTTTGTTTACGTCCTGTTGATCTGGGTCTACCAGTTAGGGCACATGAAATAACACTGTGAATTCCTTCTGTGCCATTAGTTTCCTTTTGAGAAATTTCTTACCCATCTCTGGGTAGAAACCAGCATTCCATTTTTATATAACTCGTAAAGCACCCAACATATCTATTTTCTTATTTTTTTTTTTTAGTATTTTACTTTTATTTTCCCCAGTTACAATTTTTAACATTTGTTTTTAAAACTTTAAGTTCCAAATTCTCTCCATTCCTTCTTTTTCATCCCTCTCATTAAGAAGGCAAGCAGTTTGATATAGGTTATACATGTATATTATGCAAAACATATCCATAATTGTCTTGTTGTGAAAAAAAAACAGACAAAAACTCAAGAAAAACAGTATGTTTCAGTCTGTATTCAGACAGCATCAATTCTTTTTCTGGGAATGCATTGCATTTTTCATGTCCTTCAAAGTTGCCTTAGATCGTTGTATGGGTGAGAAAGCTAAGTCATTCATAGTTGATCATCTTAGAATATTGCTGTTACTTTGTATATAGTAACAACATATCTATTTTCACTCCGAAACATCAAACATTCCTAGAATTTAAGAGTTTGAAGTGACCAAAGGTCATCTAGTACTACTCCAGGCCTCCAGCACCTGTCACCTGAACAATTACAAAAGCCTTCTCATTGCACTCCCAGTTCTCCCCACTGGAAGCCACCTTCCATACAGCTAAGAAAGTCATTTTCCTAAAGTGCAGGTCTTCTCATGTCAACCCCTGACTCAATAAACTCTAATAGCTACCTCTTACCTCTAGGATCAAATATAAATATCTACTTGTCCTTTAAATTCTTCATAATCTAACCCCTTTCTACCTTTCCAGTCTTCTTATACTTTACTCTACCCTCCTCTGACTCATACTCTATGATCCAGTTGCACTAGTCTTCACCTTCTTTCTCTGCCATGACATCCCATCTTACTACTCTATACCTTTTCACTTACTGTCATCCATCCTAGGATGTTCCTCCACCTCACCTCTACCTTTTTGCCTATTTAATCTTCAAGACTCAGTACAAATCCCACTTCGGCAGGAGGCTTTTTTGGGTCAACCCAGTCTTTCTCCATAAGGTTACCCTCCATTCATTCTCTAAGCACTTGTTACTTCCCTCCTTAGAATGCAAGCTCTTTGAGGATAGTGACTGTCTTTGTCTTTCAGCCTGGTATGGAGTAAACGTTTAATAAATACTTGTCAACTGTCAATAATTTTCCTTTTTCTGCCAGTGAACCACAGTATAAACTCTCATTCCAGTAAAAACCATCTATGGTTTTACCAAAGTTTAAAGTCTAACATCAGCATTAGACATTAGCTAATCTTGAAATTGGGAATTTTGACAGATAGATATAGCACACATTTTATCTATAACCAATAGAAAATTACTTTCAATATCAGAGATGTATTTGTGTTGACCTACTCCCACTTCTTCATTTGGTTCTCTTTGTAACCAACAACAAAATTAAATGGCTGAGAATCATAAGATAACCATGGAATAGGGTAGAAATATTTGGTCCACATAAGAATTCAACACATAACCTTGGCTTCCAGCAAGTTATTTCATCAAAACCGAATGATGATATTGGTTATCAATATCTGGCCAATCTTGGAAAGAATCAATGGCTTACTCACCAACTGGTGTCAGCAAAGTAAATTTCACACATTGAAAGGTCTAATAATTTCAGGTTCTAAATTGCTCTTAGTGACAAAAAGGCTGTACATTTATGTTTGCTCTTGGTAAAAAAACATTTGGACTGAAGCAAAGTTTGGAATTTAACCATAACGTATACAATTTTAATCATGGCAGGTATGATTAAAAATGTCACACGTTTTTCAAATGCCTTCCTTTACTCTAGTATCACTTAGAATGAAATAAATAAAGGGTTTCAGAAATGGAAGAGACACTAGAAATCATCCACTATAACTTTTATAGCTTACAAGCAAAGATAGGAAGTAGGGAGGAGAAAGAAGAAAGCTGGGAAAGACAGAGACAGAATATGTACAGAGCACAGCAGGGAGATACTAACCTTTTGATATTAACGACAAATGACTCAGTCAGGAAAAGATGATGACAAGCCATCAACACGTGATGAGGAAAGTGTCACTGGAACCCCTTCCACAAAGAAACAAGTCAATAAGTGGAGCCTCTACCACTTTATGTGGTGAGGTAACAATTTGAGTTTTTCCATGAGTAAATGATGGCACCTTGCTTTTCCATTTTAAAACATGCTCATTCACCAGAGGCTGAAGGAGCTAAAGTCCCAAGGCCCATCTTTAATAGGCTTCCTGGATAGCAATATTCTCTGCTGCCTGCCAAGTCATTGCCACCTACTCACTATATGGGTAATGTTTAATGATGGTAATTTATACTACAAGGAGCTACACAGAGTCACTAATGGTTCCAAGCACTGGCTTGTTCCTTTAGCTTTCATCTGAAAAAAAATTAAAAGATCCATTTTCAGCATTAACTCCAGAATAAAGAAAAAAAAAATAATTTCTTGGTCTAAAGACAAAGATAATTACAAAGCCTAGCTTGAAGACTTGCAGTTAAATTTTAGCATAAATGTCTTTGCTGTCACTTTTCAGGAACATATCTCCTATCAAAGGATAAAAGGTCTATGTGGAAACCAAGACATCTGGACTTTATATAAAGCAAAAAATTATAGGTCTCGAGGACAATTAGGTAAGACTATATTCTCAGGGTGTTAGACTGTACCCATTATTGCCAGTCTGACACTGAAGAGGATCCTGACTCCTTCCACTCATCTTGAAGCCAGAAATATCAAAATTATTGGAAATGTTGGACATTATAAAAAGTACTCTTAAAAAGCTATGCATTTGAAATCAGAGGACCTAGGTCCAAATCCTACTTGTGATAACCGTGTGACCTTGGGCAAGTCATTCCACTTCCTATTGTGGAAATGCTTTCTCATCAGTGAAATGAGAGGGTTAATCTATGCCAATGAAGTTCCCTTATGGCTCAATATTTTTAATTCTATAATCTTATGACCATAAGATTCTCCACACCTAACAGAGTGCCTTGTATACAACAAGTGCTTAATAAATGATTGTTGATTTTAATTCACTTGAAAGGTAAGTACCAAAAGGTACTTTTAACATACAGTCTTTCAAATGTAGCCTAGATGGAATGCTTTGCAATTTAATAACAGGAGAGTACAGCAGAGAACATACTAGACCTGAAGTCAAGAAGACCAGTGTTCAAATCCTGCTTCTAATGATTAATTATCTATGACTTCTTTATGCCTAAGGCAACTAATTGTCTAGGCCTTATCTACTAATTCCTAGATAAGGTGGCTCGAATGGGTAGGGCTAGTTTCCACATCAAGAGTTCCCTACATTGATCAAACTACAGATACTTCACACATTTGAATATTGGAACATTGTGAAGGAGCACCAACTCTGAGAACTGGGAATACTGATCCTGAAGAAAATGAAGGAAGACATAAGAGCTATCTCAGGTATCTAGAGCATTTTCATGTGAAAGAAGGGATGCGACTTCTCCTGCTTGACCTTGGAGGGCAGAACTGGAACCAACTGGTGAAAGTGGAAGAAAGGCAAATATAACATTTAATTAAATTATTTAAAAAGCATTTTACTGAACACCTACTGTGGGTGATGAAAATATAGAGATAAAGGGAAGGCAAGGGGAGAGAAAGGAAAAGAATGTGGAAACAGGTAGAGAGAGTAAAAAGGAAGTAGAGGGGAAAGAAAGAAGAAAAGGAAAGAAGGAGGAAAGGAAATGAGCTTACACTATATCTGGGTAGACAATGAGTATGTATGTGTGTAAGTATGTATGTGTCATATATATGTATATATATATACATATATATGACACATACATAAAAATCCAAGTAGAGACAGAGACAACTAGGAAAGGCTCTACATAAAAAGCAGGGCTTAAGATCTGTCTTGAAAGAAGACAGAGGTTCAACAGGTTGTGTTGAGGAGGGAGTGGATTCCAGGCATGGCAGCCAGTTCCAAGCAGCATAGTAGTAAACAGGGAGCTACAAAGCCCTAGTACAGGGTATAAGTGGAGATGGAGCAAAGGTAGAGCCAACAGTGTACATCTTCATGTATTCTCCCAGAAATACCCATCCAACATCTTGTTAGGTGGCTCTTATATTAACCAGTGATCATGACCATATACCTGGTCATTTATATCAGGGAATCAAGGAAAAGGTATACAGGGAGTGTTTCCTTCCCTCAGTAATTCAAAGGTCATGTTGATGCTCTTGAGTCTGGAGTCAGGGGAAGGGTAAATGTTGCCTAATGACACAAAAACTTAACTTGCAAAATTACTTTTGACACAATTACATAATAATCTACTTAATGCATGGTTTGTGGTTCATCTGCATCAAATCTTTAGGCTCTAGCTCTCTCTGGTGGGGTCAGGAGAGATGGTGCATCTATTTTACTTTTAATTCCTTTTTTAATATCATTATTAATCCCCATGAATTTTTAGTCAATAACATATATAGTGAATTTCCAGTATGCAGGTCACTATACTACAATGTGAAGTAAGGAGAAAGGAAAGTTAGAGGTTTTCTCAAAAATTTGAGATTTCTCAAAAATCTGCATAAAAGAGGAACCTCAAAAGTTGTCTTGTATAACTTTCATCCAACGCAGGATTTTCTTCTACCATATCCCTGCCATGCATTCCTTTTTGCTGCTGCCTGACTACTTCTAGTGAAGTCCAAAGCTCATTTCACTGCTGGACAGCTCTCATAGAAGGTTCTTACTTACATCAAAACTGTAATCTACCTCCATATGACTTCACCACATGATAATTTAAAGTAATGCTTATGTTTCCCTGACTCCCTCCCCCATCTGAAATATTCTTAAAAAAAAACAAAAACAAAAGACTTTTCTCTTTTTCAGTGAAATCTTCGGTATTTCATTTCACCTTTCAGTTTGAAGTTTTTGAAGTCTAGTTTGAAGAATTATGATGTTCCAGGATTAGCATCATGGGTCTGGATCCAAGAAGAATACGGTGAATTTTCACCCATCCCAGAAGCCCACTGTGTTACAACTGCTTCCCTCTCATTAATCTGGTAAATCAAAATTGATTCAATTTGAGCAGACTTGACTAAAAAAGCAGCATGAGAGAGTGCAGCCATGAACTTGGGTCCAGAAGATGTAGGGATGAGATCCACTGTGTGACTTACTTCCTGATTGTGCTCCACGAGTCAAACCTCTTCAACCTTTCCAAGCTTCAGTTTTCTCATCTACAAAATGAAGGTTGTAACTGTAGGACTTACCTCATAGGGTTGCTGTGAGGTAAGGATGAGATAAATCATCTTTGCATGTAAAATGCTTCATAACTAAAAAGTATTATAAAGAAGAGTCATCATCATTATTGGGAAAAAATTAAGCTGAGTGAAAGGCAGCATGGAATGACAGCTAGAGAGATGAAAGCAGAGACCTGATTTCAAGTCTGGCTTTTGACACATACTGGCAGAGCCTCCCAGACATCTCTCTAAAACCATAGAAGTTACAGAAGACTGACTGGGTTGGAGTGTGAAGAAATTTCATCTACACTGATGAAATCACAGGTCTGGTTTAAAAGACAAAAAATCATTCCTAGCAAACTTTTTTGTAGCATGTTCAATCTATATAAATAATTTTTCCTCCAAATATCATGAATAATATGCTACAAATAAATTACTAAGCAAACTAAAGGATATTACTTTAAGGGGAAAAAAATCACTCAATCTGGAAGCAGGAAACCTAGATCTGCATCCGAGCTTGGAATGTCAGGCTGGTTTTATGACTTAAGCCATCAAGGTCATACTTACTCCATACACCTCCAAAATCATCTAAACCTTTGCTTGGCCTTTCCTCCTTGAGCTTCATTACTGAGGAAGAAGTGCTCATAATCCTTGTCAATGATATTCCTTCTGTCTGTTTACCTCTTCTGTGTGAAACCTCTCATCATCCCTCCACATGCTGTTGATGTCCTTTTGATTCATGTGTAAATTGGATTAAAGTGAGGCAGAGTTGCATGAAGTCGTCAGCCTTACTTTCTCCTCCACAGTCATCACAGCCCACTGGCAGGACACAGCCAAGATGGCTGGTGATGGCTCAGGATGCAGTGGATGACCTTGGCATCTTCGGTGTCTAACTAAGCTCTAAGCTCTCCACATCTTCATCTGCTTCATCTGCCTTTATGGCCGATGGAACAAATTGTTCTCATTCATCCATTCCACCAGAGGAAGTCTTCACATGCATGGGGTAGACACCCCCCTAACTCACCAATGGGCTTGAGTTACCCTTGGTTACCCTCAACCTAGTTTGACACATCTGCCGAAACGATTTACTAGGGTGTGGCCACTGCACATACTGCAACTTCTTGGAGCAAAAGGTGAGAGTTAGGTGGAACAGGTGGACAGCAAAGGTGAAAGGAGCCCCACAAAGGGCTCAGCAGTCATCATACAAAAGGCATTGCTCCTCCCTGAACACACCCTACACCCCCCACATGCTAATACTCTTCCCTCAACATGAGGAATTCTATGGTATATACTATGTTTATACCTGAAATATACAAGCAGAATAATAGGAACCTGTCCTCAGAACCTGAAAGATCTAGATTCAAGTCTTGTCTCTGACACATAAAAGAAACAACATGGTGACCTAGACAATATTTCTGACTCCCAAGATCTCTCAAACTTTCCCAAAACAAAAATGACACACCAAAGATAATGCAACTTTGCTGTTTCCATGGTCTAAGACATCAAAAAATCCAAAACAAGGTTTAAAAGGGGTATAGGGTGTGGGGGTGGTGACAGCTAGGTAGTGCAATGGATACAGCACCAGCTCTGGAGTCAGGAGGACCTTAGTTCAAATCTGGTCTGACATTTCCTAGCTGTGTGACCCTGAGCAAGTCACTTAACCCTAGAAAGCAAGGAAGGAAGAACTCACACTCACTAACTCTGAGTTCATTCAATACTCCACTTCTACATTGTCAATGACAGTGAGGAGATACTAATAGCTCCAAGGGCTTACATCAAAACATATCCCTAAACCCTGGTCCACCTTCCCTCTCTCTGGTGCCATAGAGACCTTGGCTCCAGGCTAGAGAAGTTTTCTTGGGCCTCAATAGCCAGTTTGGCCACAGCTTTTCAGGAGCAAAAGCGTGCCACAGGATGGAACCCAAAAGCAACAAGGCTCTAAAGCTCTAAACTGACAGTGTGAGAAAAAGCAGGATCTGAACAGCTGATGCCAGATAGCTCTTTGGTGCTGGGCCAAAGAACTAAAGAACAGAGGGTCACTAGGACCAGACACTGTGCATGTAAGGAGCTGTGCAACACTCCACTAAACTGGAGGGAAGAAAGCAGAATCTCTGCTTAATTCTTTTTCTTCAGGTCTTCCTGATACCTTCCCATTGTTAGTACTCTTTGCTTCCTCAAATTACCTCACATTTATTTACCTGTGTACAAGTTGTATTCCTAGTAGAAGCAAGCCCCCAGGGGGCATCTTTACATGAGAGGCCTACCATAATGCCCTACCTGAAGGAGCAGCTTAATAAATGGTTGTTGATATGAATTAACTTCATCCATCCTGGGTTTCCTCAACTGTAAAAATGCTAATTATCTGTGTATTTGTAGTATGCATATATGTGTGCATCCCAAATTGCACAAGGCCATTGTAAGGAAAGCATTTTGTAAATTGTATATTTTTAAGATATACAACTTATAAAGTCAGAAAGCACTATCAAAATTATTAAATATTAATATTAATTATTATATATTAATTATTAAACTTAAATATTAAATTATTAAATAAATATTAAAGTTAATATATAATATTAATATTAATAAAATAATAATTTAAAAAGTTATTGCTATCATCAGGACTTGAAATCGTACATCCAAAATACACCAGTTGAATGCAAGCCTATCACAAATCATATGGGGGGAAATTGTCCAAACTGCTAACAAGAGAAATGAAAACTAAAAACAACTCCAAGGTAACATTTGCTGTCCACACAATCAACAAAGGCAATTAAAAAAAAACATACAGAAATGGAGGGACCAGGTGATGACAGACACACTGATATAAATTTGGTGGGGTTGTGAACTGTGCAAACTGTCCTGGAAATCAATTTGGAATTATTTGAGAAAATTATAAAATTATTTAACTATTAACTTATCAAACCAGGCAATTATTGACTCAGCAAGTCTACTGCTGGACATAAACTCCAAAAAGGTTGAGGACTGAAAAGAGAGGTCTTATATATATCAAAATATTCACAGATGTTCTTTTGGTTGAAGCAAAAACCTAGAAGCAAAGGAAGTGGCATTCATTTATGGAATGGCTAAACAAATTGTAGCATATGAATGCAATGGAATATTATTACATTAAAATGTACCATACAAGAACAGAAAGAAGTGTGGCAAGCCTTGTATGAACTGCTGCGAAGAAAGACCCAGGAGAGCAATATAGACAATAACTGGAAAGATACAATGAAGGCAACAGAATTCAATCAAATACAGTCATCAATATTGGGTCCATAAGATTGATGCTGAAACATAACCTCCTTCTTGAAAGAGAGGTCAATGACCCTGGTATGGAAGGTCAATCAATGAACATTTATTAAGGTCTTACTATATCTAGGTACCATGCCAAGCACTAGGGTCACAAAGAAATGCAAAAACTGGTCTGCTCTCAGGGAGCTCACAGTCTAAAGTCCTATATGTTGCCAACTGAAATTGCTTTCAGTTTAGCTTTTTTTCTGTTATAAGAGAGGGTACTCCTGTGAGAAAGGGCAAGTAGTAATATTAGGTGGTGAAGGTGGTATAAAATTCAAAATACATTAATAAAACATTTATAGAAAACAAAAAGAAACATCCAAAAAATAGTGTCTTCCTTTCCTTCCTTTGCTCTCTGCCACAAATTCTTCTTCTGAGACCATGGTCATAGATCCTGGTTATCCTATAGGTTCTATGTTAATAAAGGCCTTCTTCAGGAAGGCTGAGAATCCAAAGCTTGGACATTTCAACTCTTGGCATTCTTGCCACATTATGTCTCAGAATCAAAGACTTAGAGCTAAGAAGGACCTTTTAACTCCAGCTCCCTCATTTTACAGATAAGGAAACTAAGTCTAATAGCCTGACTGAGTTTCCCTAGGTCACATAGCTAGTAAATCAATTTCTCTTTAACAATAAGAATGTCCAGAAGTTAGCCAAAATCCCATTGGATTTTTAGTCCTTGTTACAAGGAAAGTTGTGGTTTCTTTACTTTAAAAAAATGAATTCAGCAAACATTTTATGGTTACAGTTACATGCAAAGGATCATCTCATAAGTGCTGAAAACACAAAGATACTTATGACCCAGGTCTTGTTTCCAGGAAGCTCAGAATAAAAAGGAGGGGCAGAGATGAAGAAGGCACCCATATAAGGAAGAAGCATACAAGAGAGAAGTCCTAGCAAATGTCAGGAGAAACTTCAAGGGAGATCACTTTCACGTGAGATGGGGGCACTAAAGGGAGAATACAGGGAAGGCAGTCAGAGAAGCCTACACTAAGGAGGTTGTCCCTGAGCTGGATTCTAAAGACTGTAGATGAGTTCAACATAAGGAGGCTGGGGATCAGGGGACTCCGTTGCAGTCATGAGTGACCACCTGATCAAAGACAAAAAGCCAAGTTGGAAGCCCAAGAAGAGAAGTTCGGGGTAGGGGAAGGTTATGAATATTTAGATACAGCTAGAATAGTAAACAGGAATAGAATGAATTAAAGCTAGAAATCTTCAGTTCACCAAGAGTATTGTCTTCTAATGTGGTAGAAAAATATCTGAAATTTATCTTAGACTTCAACTCTAGGTGTTCCCTAAGAATGTTTTTCTTCAGTCAGTCAGGAAGCATTTATTAAGCTCCTACATCGTGCCAGGCACAATGCTAAATGCTGGGGATACAAAGAGAGACAACAAAAACCGTCACTGCTCTCAAGGAGCTCAAATGGGGAGGAAGAGAACATGAAGATGAGCAGGTATAAATCGAATATATACAGGACAGATTGGTGATAACCCACGAGAAAGGCATTAGAAAAGGATCAGAAAGGTGGGATCTGAGCTGAGACTTGAAGGAATTCAGGGAGGCCAGGAGGTCCCAGTCAGGAGGGAGAGAATCCCAGCCATGGAAAAAGCTGGTGAAAATGCTCAGAGTACAGAGATGGAGTCCCTTGGGAGAGGAAGAGCAAGGTGGCTAGTATTACTGGATTGCAGGGTATGAGGGGGTAAGGTATATATAAGATGACTAGACATGGAGAAAGCAGACATGTCACAAAGGCTTTAAGTATCAAAAAGAGAATTTTATATTTGATTCTACAGATAAGAGGGAGTCACTGGAGTTTAACAAAAGTGACCATTCTGAGGTCTACCTAACATTGCAAATGTCTCTGTACATCTTCTGATTTAAAATAAAAATTTCCACGGTCTACACCAGGCCTCTCAGTGACTTATTTTTAATGAACAAATTAACACCTACTAAGGCATTAACAACAAAGCTTAATGTGACAGTACTGCCCAAAATGTTAGAAAATCTGTTTTTCTCATGTCAGTTCTCCTTAGATTCAGATTTCGGTCAGCATATCTGAAAGAGCTGGGCTGCTAGTTGTGTTTTTGAAAGCCCTTGCTTTCAGGCTCTTGTATAATCTCTAAAAGGAATTAAGTACAATTATTTTTCAAAAGGAAGCAATGCCTATACAACTGTAACCATCAAGGCACCATCCACAAAAAACATTCTATAAAATTTCAAGACATTTACAAGAGAAAAGTGTGCTATAAAACAAAATGATGCAAATTATATTTCTCTTCACAGACTCCAAGTAGAACTCTATGTAACCAGCAAGCTTCAATAATCCTCCTGGGGTTACTAAAATACAAGGCTAAAGAAGAAGAGAACAGTCAAAGGGGGCTTTTTCCTCTGCACTAAGTGCCATTGGTCTATTGAAACGAAAATCTTTGGATATCTGCCAAAACCAATGCCTTGAGACACCTAGAGTAAGAGACCACATTGGATAATGTGTGAAATAACACATTTCTCACTCTTGATTCAATTAAAAAATCATTTACAAAGTACCTACGAAGCATCAAGTCACCATGTTGGATGTTGAAGCCACAAATATTTTTAAAAAAGGAAGAGGAAAGAGGAAAGAAAAGTAGCCTGGGACTCAAGGAGGCAGTTCTACTGGGAAACAGAAGAGGCACACAGGTAGAGAGTCGATACAAAGATATTTCACAAAAGTCTTTTCTGTTCAACATAATATAGCTATTAAATTTTATTCAAAAATCTTACTTAGGTCTTTTTATGGAGTTTTATACTACCAATAAAGGGTTGTTGTGGAGAAAACAATATTTTAAAAATCTGCAATCAAGGTAGCATCACCACTACAGCTGTCTGTTCACAGAGACTTGACAAAGTGAAGTTGTCTTAGGGATCAACTGTAAGTTCATCCATTTCATCATCACATGTCCGTCAACACATCCTGGATTAGACCAGAAAACAAAATCTACCATGTTTTGCAATGATCCATAAATACTGCTTTTGCCAAAGGAATGTACATTGTGTTGTTGGCATATTATGAATGCTTTAACTGCAGGTAGGTGGAACCAAATAAATTGAGACAAACATGCCCAATGCATTGGCAAGAGAAGAAACTTCCTGGAGAAAATGAGATGTTTTTAAAAAACAGAGCTAGAGGGTTACAATTGGAAGAGCAGTACATCTTGGCAAAGGTCTTGAGTTCAAATTCCATTACCCCCCCCCACTTACTTCCTCTGTGGATCATGGGCAAATCACTTACCCACTCTGGACCTTGGTTTCCTTATCTGTAAAATGAAGAAATTAGAATACATGGCCTCCAAAATCTCTTCTTGCTCTAAATCAACGGACTTATCATCTATGAAAATTATTTTTAAACCTGTGCTTGTGATATTAAAAGGATTACTTTGACAAAAGAAGGTTGTTTACAGAATCATTAAGCATAAAAAGCCTCATTCCAGGGGAGAGATGTTGGTGCCACCCACAGCTACTGATATGGTTGCAATGATGCTCAGGGAATAGTCTGTCCTCTATATCAGTACAAGGATTTCAAATTCACATTCTTATTTATAAAGGTAAAGTGACTTCATTTATGAAAAATTTAGGATTATTAATAATAAATTCACAAAATAAATTTTGATGTTTTTGGAGGTTGCTAGCTAGGGGGTGCAGTGATCATACCTGGAATTGATTAGGCCTAAGTTCAAATATGGTCTCGGACATTGTGTGTAACAAGCCTTTAGTATGCCTGGCTCATAGGAGGCACCTGATAAATGCTATTTGATTATCTGAACTGGAAGCAAGACACTTCACCTCTCTCAGACTTAGTTTCCTCGTCTGTACAGTGGGAATGATCAAGACACCTTCCAGGATTATTTTGAAGATCAAAGGAGAGAACATTTATACATTGCTTTTCAAATCTAAGGAGCTACATAAATATTAGTTATCACCATTATCATAATTTTTAAGACACCAGCCCCGTAAAAAAAGGAATTTTCATTTATTAACAGTCACATGATCAGTCAGGAGAAGTAACCCTCATTTTATTTTAATAACACAAACATCTCTAAATGTAAGTGGATAAGGAACATCATGTTCCAGAGACAAAAAGGATTCATTTGATCTCAGTTCATCTGAATAAGAATAAGAGATCTGCCTTGTGATGAAACATCTCGAAACATAAGTTTGAACTTGAAAACCTTACTATGTTTTTGTTTCGGGTGAATTTTGAGGTATTTTGTTTAACAGATAAATGGATACAAATATTACTACCATTTCTAACGTCTTCTTTGAGGGAAATATGGTTTTCTGGTGTGGCTTTTATAATGAAAACTACATGTCAATAAATAGTCTAAAAAAGAATTCTAGTTTGCATCATCAATGACAGCACACTTGGAGGAACTTTCCTGCTTAAAAATGAGTCCATTCAGTCGATTAATAGAATTATAGTCATCACTTTATGTTATAAATCCTATAAGCTGTACAGAATTTTGTCAACTGAGTATTTCTCAGTTGTGGTATTATTTTTATTAACCATTTGAGATCTGGGGTGACAAGTGGAGCCCACTGTTTGGTGGACAGAGACCAGATGGCCTCTAATCAGGACCTGAGCTTAAGCATTACCTCTTGTATACACTGGCTGAGGAACTCCAAACAAGCCATTTATCTGCTTGTTGCCCTACACAGGAAACTCCCTAAGACTCTAAGTTACAGCACAGGGCTAATCTACACTCCTAGGGGGAGTTACCTTCCTGGGAAGTTGCCTATACTAATATAATCAGTCTGGTAAAAAAAAAAAAGTATAATTAGTTATTAATTTTATTTTAATAAATGCTAACAAAATTGTTTGCATAACTTATTTATGAAAGTGTGTACATGGGACATTTTTCCCCAAAAATGGTGTTGCTATATAAAATTTGGAAACCACTGCAAAAAGAACCATAAAGCTCTCTGGCCAATTACTTTCTTAACCTGGAACCTCAAGAGACAGACTATAAGGAAAGAACTTTGGATTCTGAGTTCTGAGACTGGGGTCAAATCCAGGCTGGCCAACTAAGTCCTGAGACCCTGTGCAATAATCTTACCTCCTTGAATTTCCTTTTCCTCAACTGGAAAATAAGAGGCACAGAACACACGATTTCAAACATCTCTTCTTGTTCCAAATTGTTTCATTTAGAGAAGCAGCACTGTAAAGTCATGGATAGAATGCAAGATATGGAACAAGGTAGATATAGCTTTGGAATTTGCCTTTGACACATCCTAGAAATGTGACCATGAGCAAGTCATTTATTCTTTCTAAGTTTCAGTTTCATCATTGCAAAACTAGGATTGTGACTATTTGTAGTACCTCCCTCATGAGGTTACTGGGAGGCACAAAGGAGGGAATGTTTGTTCACCACTTTACCACCTTTAAAGCATTCTGTAAATGTCATCTCTTTTTATGAACCTACCCCACATAGCAGTGACTTCAGGCTGTGATAATGAGGCCCTTTGGACACTCTACTAACTAACCACTGTGAATGCAGCTCCAGACAGCACCACTTTATGTCAAATTCCATAAGTAATAATTACAGTCAGTTTCCAATGTATGATGTACTTTCATTAATTCCACTTAAAATTTTCAAATAAGACTTAGTTAAGCTCAGAACTTTGTCCCCATAGACTTTTCTCCATTAAAAAAAGAAAGAAAACAGAGAAAGGAAAAATCAGTTGTGCCAGAACCAGTAAAAGTTTTTCATCTTTTTTTTGAATGGTTCGTAGCAGAGAAAAGTCATGATACCAGATTGTTACAAACTACTTCCATGTGGCTGCATCAAACTCAAAAAGTTAAAAAAGCCAAATGTTGCAGACTGTTGATAGAAGTTTGGGTCAGCCAACCTGTGCTCACTCTTAACTCTTTTGCCCCCAAAGCTGTCAAGACACAAAAATGTTTCAAAGAACACTGGCCCTTAGCACTAAAGGGAGCCTGATCTGCCTCCTAGAGAGTGGGGGAACGTGATGTAAAAAAAAAAATTAAAACAGTTTCAGAATGAAGACCAAGCACTCACACGGTTCTGATTTTGATCAACATAATGTATATCAATCATGAAATTATTTTCTCAATTCTGTCTCATTTCTGGAGACCAAGATTATGATGTGAAAGTAAAGCGGAAAACTGAGCAATTATCAAATAGTTTTCGACCTTGCAAACAGCTAACCTGGATCATTTAATTAAACTTAAATTTTAATTTGTCAATAATGTCACAACCCATGATTGTGGCATTATTTTTATTGAGGTTATTTAAGATCTGGAGTTTTTCATTCTTCTTTTACTGTAATAATAACATTTACACAGCACTTCAGAGTTTACTGAGTATTTTACACAATTTTATCTCATTTCATTTCATAACAATCCTGTGAAGTAGAAGAAGTAAAAACTATTATAATTTCCATTTTTACAAACAAGGAAACCGAGGTTGAGAAAGGTTAAATGATCTGTTCTAGGTCACACAGTTACTAAGTGTGGGATTTTGAATTCAGGTCTTCTCCTGACTCCAAAGCCAGCACTCTGTCCACTGTACCACCCAGTTGTGCATAAGTATCATCAAGTAACTGCAATGTATAAGGCACTGTGGATACAAAAAAAAAAAAACAAAAAACACCACTTGCTAACCTCAAGTAGCTTACAATCTACTGGCATTATCGTGGAGATCCCCAGCACTCTATTGTCTTCATATGCCTTTCTTATTAACTGAAAAGGAAGACTCTACCTCCTTCCTGCCAGATTTCTACATTAAAAATATGAGAGATTCTCCAAGTGATAGAAAGTCAAAGGATATGATCAGGTAGTTTTCAGATGAAGAAATTAACGCTGTTTATAAACATATGAAAAAAATGCTCTAAACCACTATTGATTAGAGAAATGAAAATTAAAACAACTCTGAGGTAACACCTCACACCTATCAGATTGGATAATATGACAGAAAAGGAAAGTGAGAAATGTTGGAGAAGATGTGAGAAAATTGGAACACTAATGCATTATTGACAGAGTGGTGAACAGATCAACCATTCTGGAGAATAATTTGGAATGGTGTCCAAAGGTATACCCTTTGTGCATACCTTTTGATCCAGCAATATCTTTACTAGGTCTGTATCTCCAAATAATTATAAAAAATGGAAAAGGACCTATTTATACAAAAATATTTACAGTAGCTCTTTTTGTGGTGGCAAAGAATTGGAAACTGAGGGGATGTCAATTAGTTGGGGAGAAACTGAACAAGTTGTAGTATATGAATGTAATGGAAAACTATTGTTCTATAAGAAATGATGAGCAGGCAGATTTCAGAAAAACCTGGGATGACTTACATGAACTGATGCTGAGTGAAATGAGCAGAACCAGAACATTATACACAACAACAGCAACATTGTGCAATGAATAGCTATGATAGACTTAGTTTTTCTCACCAGTACAATGATCCAAAATAATTTCAAAAGACCGGTGTTGGAAAATGCTATGCACATCCAGAGAAATAACTATGCAGTCTGAACACAGATCGAAGCATAGCATTTTCACATTTTTGTTGTTTTGTTGTTTTTTCTTTCTCATGGTTTTTCTTTTTTGTTCTGATTCCTCTTTCACAACATGACTAATGTGGAAATATGTTTAACATGATGATACATGTATAAACCATGTCACATTGCTTGCTGTCTTGAGGAGGAAAGAAGGAAAGGAAGGAAAGAGAAAAATTTGGAACTAAAAATTTTACAAAAATGAATGTTGAAAACTATCTTTACATGTAACTAGAAAAACATATTAAGGGGGAAAATGAAAAAAAAAGAATATATGGGAGAATTGGGGTTTCAGGTCCAGTAAGAGTACTAAAAAAATAAGGTAGGTATGTCACAGAAAAGGATGCTGAGAGAATGCTATCATGATGTCCAATGAATTATGACTTAAAAATGGAGTTCAAATATAACCGAGTAGGACACAGAAGAAGGAGGGGTATATGGGTACTCAAGAGGATCAGGTAACATCTGACATTCTTTGACATATGAATGTCAAATTTTCCCAGACACCACAAATGAAATGTGAGCAGTTGACTTTCTGGATCAAATCTAAAATACAAGGCAAATTGATCTTTTCAGTGTGGTAATATGAGTAGCATAAATATATCAGTCTATCACATCTATAAGGGCCAGATGGCAAAATCTAAGCCCCTATTAACAAGCAACAAATAAAAGATATGAACAAACAGTTCTCAAAAGAATGGTAAGCTTGAAAATTTTATGAAAGATGACTCCAAATCACTAATGATATCAGAAGTATAAATCAAAACAACTCTGATGGAAAAGAAAAGAAATAAGCATTTATCAAGTGCCTATCGTGCTAGAAGTCCTTTAGAAATATTGTCCCATTTAATACTCACAACAAACCTGTGAAATTGCTATTTTAAGTCCCATTTTGCTGATGAGGAAATTGTTATAGATAGAAGTTTAAGTGACTCTTCCAGGGTCACACAGGCAGGAAAAGACTGACTGAGAGCTATAGAAGAATAAAAAAATTAGAAAAGGAATTAGCAGCTTGGCATAAGAGATGAATCACAAACTGATAACTTCATGAGACAAAAAAAAATATTAAACAAAGTAAAAAGGATGAACATAATAGAAGAAAATGTGTCTCATAGTAAAAGTAACTGACCTGGAAAACATGTTGAAGAGAAAAAAAATATTAGTCATTGGACTATCTGAATGGCATGATCAAAAAAAATATCATTGTCAAAATCCAGAGCTTCCAGGTTCAAGAAAAAAATATTTCAAGCAGTAAGTAAGAATTCAAGGACTGAGGAGGCAGTAAAGATCACACACAACTTCACAGTCACCATTATAAAGTAGAGAATTTGGAATATGATATTACAGCAAGGAAAAGATATAGGTATATACCTAAGAACTTACCCAGAAAAACTGAGTATAATGCTACAGGGGAAAAATGGAACTTCAATGAAATAGAGGACCTCCAAGTACTCCTGATAAAAAGACCAGAGTTACATAGAAACTTTGAAGTTCAAACACAGGAGTTAAGAGAAACATAAAACAGTAAACATGAATGAACAATGAGAAATGACTGATAAAACTGCTTACATTCTAATAGAGGAGATGATACATGTGTTTCCTCAGAGCCCTATCATCATCAAGGGTCATAGAAGGAACATAATTAGACAAGGCTTGGCAGTAGCTTTCTTATGTCTTAATGATCTGAAGAGAAGAATGTAAAGAGAAAGGAAAATCAATACATTTCAGAGGAGAGAAAAAAATGGTTAGGGAAAATTACTTAACATAATTAGGATGCACAAATAGAAATCTATACAAAAAAAGAGGAGGGGGTGGGAGAAGCAGTTGACAATTCAACGTCACTCTCACCGCCAGCTGAGAGAGAGAGAGAGACAGAGAGAGAGAGAGAGAGAGAGAGAGAGAGAGAGAGAGAGAGAGAAATACATTTCATTTAACAGGGAAACAGGAAGGAAAAGAGAAAAGGGGGTACAGCAAACTAGAAAGAAGATAAAGAAATTAGTACTAAACAAAACTCTAAGGATGTACAGAGATGTTTGTAGCAAGACTGAGAATCTGAGGTGGTTCTCACAAACTGGGGAATGGATGAACAAGTATAAATAGGCTGGAATACTACTTAGTCATAAGAAATGAAGGGGATAATCTGAGAGAAACCTTGGAAGATTTCTATGATCTTAAGCTATCTTCAAGTGAACAGAATCAGGAGAACTATTTGTACAATGACAACAATATGGTAAAAGCAAAGGAATTTTGAAAGGAACAGGAATTTTTTTCAATGTAATGACAGGACATGATTCCAAAAAGCTCATGATGAAACATACCAGCTATCTCCTGACAGGGAATGAAAAACTCCTCACAGAATGAGACAGATACTTTTTTTGGACATGGTCAATATGGAAATTTGTTTTGACAGATGTTTAGTTTAGTAGTAACAGGATTTGTTTTTTCTTTACTTCTCTATTGGTGAAGTCAGGGTAAGAGGACGAGAAGGCAGACCTTTGCTGATTTAAATAAACGTAAGTTTTTAAAGAAGAAAATAATTTAAATTTTGCTAAGAAAATGACTAAAATGCATGTACTCTTTTGACTCCAGAGATCTCACTATTAGGAACCCATATACAGATATCAGAGGCAGAGAGAAAAGTCCCCAAATAAAACTATTCATTGCAGCACTTTTGTTACAACAAAGACCTGGAAACAAAGCACCTGCCCATCAATAAAAAAAATGACTGAAGAAAATGTGCATGAATGTGGTAGAATATCACAGTACAGAGAAATAGTAGAAGACTTATAAGAACTGATTCGGTGTGAAGAATGACCAGGAAAACAATACATACTGTATGCTCTGAAATCATAACAACCAAGTCAGTCTCCAAAGACAAAACCAGAAAATATACTTCCTTCTCTCTCCTCCTCCTCTTCCTCCTCTTTCTCTCTCCTCTTCCTCCTCCTCCTCTTCTTCTTCTTCTTCCTTCTCTTCTTCTTCGTCTTCTTTTTGCAGAGGTAAGGATTGAGTACATAGCATTTCACATATGATCAGATTTGGTTGATGCGTTAGCTTTGTTAAACTGCTTATTTTTCTGTTCCTTCTATATTCTTTATTACAAGGGATAGTTGGCTAGAGAGAGGATGAAATGGAATATGTTCAGAAATAAAAATGATATAAAAATCAAAGATGCTAACTAGAATATTAAAAAAACAAGGAAAAAACAAAATATAGTATTTATATTATCTTCACATGATTTTTTGAGGAGAAAATATTAAAAACACATTTTATATTAAAGAATGTGGAATTTGGCAACTAAGACTCCAACTAGTCTATGGTTGCACTGAGCAAAATTTGGCTGGTACCAGACTATACCAGGGACCTGCTCAAATACTACATTCCTTGGTCCTGACAGGCTACATTTAGGATTCCTACATTAGATCTCCAATTTTCAAATTATTCTACATTATATAGTAATCTCAGAATATGGGCACTTACCTACCCCAGGCTAAATTAGACTTGTCTCTTGGAGCAGGGTTCCAGAGCTAATAGGCATCAACAGTAGGCTTTTAACCCTAGAAACATGCTGCTTATACCCTTATCAAAGAAACCTTCACAGCACACAACTGACAAAACCTCAAAGTCAAAGTGAAACATGAACAGACAAAAGAGCTACTGTAATTTTACTTCCCCCTGATGTGGCAGGAAAACTACTTTTTCTGCCATCTCTAAGAACGCAAAGCAGTTTTCCTCTCCATGTCTGTCTTCGGTGTCTCCCTTCCTGTGAACAGTTGAGGTTGGTGCCAAACTGCTGGATGACTTCACCCTTGGTAATCCACACGGCACGTGTGAATATCCACAGGATGCCAGATTATCAGTAAGTTGATAACACTTGTCTACTATACCTGCTTGGCACCATTTGAGAAAGGATCCCTCAGGGCTCCTAGAGTTTCACTTCCTGATATTTGCACCTGCACCCTTTTCAGAAGCAATAAAAACACACAACAAACCATATTTAAAACACTTATTCAAAAGCCTAGAGTCAAAACCAAACCATCACAAACCCCAGAACAAAATCAGGTAGGAAGTGACCTTGAGTCTTCAAACTATATAGTTCCCTTACTGAGCCACATGGCACTATGAGGAAAATTCCCCAATTTCATTCTCTAGATTATTTAATAGGTTAAGTTTTATTTTTTTAACCTATGAAAACAGAAGAAAACCCATATTCTTCAGATGCAAGTGTAAGACAGAACTTCATTTGGATGTGGTTGTTATAATTTTTAGTAGACTTCTCTGATACAAATGTCATCTTTATCTTTAAAAAGGTCTCTCTATATTCATAAGTAAATGACCTAAAATTCAAAGCAATTTTTAAAAAAGGTTAAATTTCAATAAACTTGAAAACGGAATACTTTGTGGAGCTAAGGTTATGGGACGGAAAGTGAAAGGGAGGAGAAAGGGAAGGAATCAAACCTTTTGCTGGGTTTCTAAGACAGTAAACCCCAGTGCCTTCTGGAGCTGGCCCCGCCCAAACCATGCTAAGGAAAAGGGTTAGGTCACATTAATCTGACAGATCTAGTCTTTTTAAGTGGTCCAAGGCCTAGTTAACACAGTGCCTGGCAAAAAGGAGGCCTTCCATAAATTGTGCTTGATTGACTGATTACCACTAAGTGGCCAGCAATCTTCTTGAGAGATCAAAATGAGGAATGAAACATTTTCATCTTCACAACTTTATCAGAGGAATTTTTTTTAGTTTTTGCCAAATTGCCATTTAAATGTAAATCTCAGCCACATATTCTTCCTATGCCAAGAAATTAGATAAAATAAAAATCCAGTTTGATACCTGCTTTCTGAACTAAAATCAGAGCACATTTAGGATCATGTTTAGATTCTAACCCTGACCCTAAATTGGTTCCTCCTTTAGATACAGAACTTACATACTTAAGAGACTGCAAGAATACCTACCTATACTTTATGAGGAGGACATTTTAAGTACTCATAAAATTCCATACATGGAAATCAAATTAGACAATAGAGATAATAGCTAGATATAGTTAGATAGCTATAGACAGAGAGATACACAGATGATCGAGACGATAGATATAGATGAGTAGATATGACTCTAGACCCATGATTTATTAATTTCATTGATGTATGGAAATCCACATGTAGAAATTCCTTCTAGTACTGCAGTCTGGTAAGTTACTGTCTTGGAAATTTGCCTGGAACACTGAGAAGGTGATGGATTTGCCTGAAGTTACCCAATTAAAGTCACCCCACTAGTATATGTTAGAGACATGGCTTGCACTCAGATCTTCTTGACTCCCAGGATGGCATGATATCTATTAGGCTATGCTGGCTCTCAAATCATAGAGTGACTATTTCAGAAATAAGAATAGGCACAAGGATTCCTGGAATTCCACACTGCTCTATATTATCAGAAGAGGAAGAGGGGCAAATAGGAGAAATTGATCTCCCACTTAACAAATCCATATGTGCATGTTAGTGCATTAACACAGTGAATTGTGGTAAACATAAATACCCTCTTTCCAGTTGGTCTCTATAATATATAATATATTAATATATGATATAATTACAATCTGTGATTTTATTAATTAACATGACCTACAGTATACACAAATCAATTTAATTCAATTCAAATGTAAGCATCTGCCAGGCACTGGGCTCAATGATGTGCAGACAAAAACAAAAACAAAGCAGCCCTGCCTTCAAGGTGCTTCCATTCTACAGGAGTGCAAAACCCTGAACGAACATATACAATAACCACGTGCATTTGTGAAATTTTTATCAGGACAGTTAAATATTTTGGCAAAACTGCTCTCTAAATTCAAGAAACACAGATGTGCTAACCAGAAGGGAAAACTCTTTCCCCAACGTGTTGTGATCTTCTCAGTAAGTTACAGTTCCTAAATGTGCAATTCCTCTCCAGAATTCACTACCCAACAAGGTCCCTTCAATCAACACCTGCCTTGGAAGAACAGAATGCCTGGGATATCTCATGTAGCAAATGCTAGGATCAGAAGTTCATGGATGGCTTCTTTTTATATGGTGAGTTGTCCTCAGTTTTCTAACTTTCCAATTCCCATAGAACCTAGACTTGAACACCATGCATGATAAATGAAAAACAAACACAAAATAAGTTATGTGAGGAAATATATCCAAAGTGGAGCCTGAGTAAAAAACATTTGTGTAGCCTAATGGATAATCCAATCAAGTTTATTGTTCAAAGGCTCATGGGCTAAGGCTTCGGTTATATAAAACAGCCTTAGATCTACTTGGTAAATAGTCCAGTGCCAAGCTCCTGTCCTATGTGGAGTAAAGAAGTGAAACCTGAGATACAAGGAAAGAAATGTTCAATTAAGTAATTATCAATCAGTACACATCTATCGTATGTTAGGTACTGTGCTAGGCACTGGGAGAACAACAACAAAAAAAAAAATCAAACAGTTCCCACCCTCAAGGACCTTGCATTCTATCAAAGAAGATAATATGACTTGATCTAGAAGAAGACAATTGAGCCAAGTTTTGAAGGAAACATGACATTCTAAGAGGGAAGGATAAGGTGAGAGTGAGTTTTAGGCATGGAAGACAACCACTGCAAAGATATAAAAATGAGACAGAACACAAAAGAGGCCAATTTGATTAGATGGAGAGTGCTAGCAGGAATTGGTAGATAATGACATTGTAATGGTAGGCTGAGGGTGGGGCCCCTTCAAATAGGTACAGCTTCTTTCCACTATCTCTTGTTTCACCCCATGGCTACAATGTTGTCTTCAAGGGGATGACACCTAGCTAACTCACATTTCCTCAGCTTGCTTACCGTTGAGACATAAAATGTCTGGGTCCCAAGTTCAATTTATATAGCATGCATAATAAACCCATCATTCTTCCATGCCTCATTCCCAGCTTTCAATGAGGAACAGGGACCTACATAAAGGTGATTACCACCAGCTTCTCAGGAAGAGCCTTCTTGTCACAGGGAAAAGTGAACAAGCTCACCTCTTGAAGACTTCCAGCTGATGCCAGCTGTTATACAGGAAAGGCTCTTGGGAAGGGAGGGCAAAATATAAACAAGGCCCATGGAAAGAAAGGAGACATGGTGAGGTAACAAGGAGGCTTACTGAGCCTGGAAGAGAGGATTCATCTCCCTCCCCTTTGGCTGATCCAAGTCGTCTAGAGATAACAGAGGACACGTTGTGCTAAGCAGCCTGACTACCTGCAAAGACAACTCAGGTGTCAGGAATTAGCAGACATTATAGAAAAGAATAAATTCATCTGACACATGGCATGCCATTTTACAACATATTCCAAAGATAAATCCCTTATTTTGTTTTCCATATATGCCTACATACTATTAAACTATACTACCGATGCATCCACCAAAGGCTCCCCTTTATGTGTTTCTAGCCAAGTCACTTTCTAGGCCACATGTGGATTTTACGGTAGAAGTGGAGTTCCCAGAGGAGTGAATTAGACATTGTCCGAGCGTCTGCCTTTGATCCTTGATCTAAGGCAAACACAAGCTATTTGATTAACAATCAACATTTTTGCATAAAAGAAGGGAAGAATGGCCCTAGGACTCTTGCTCCTGGCAGACTCAACTCAGGGTCTCCAAGAGCAATTCCACTTCCCAAAGAGCTCCAAGCTAAAGACCATGGTAGCAGCAACACCCCCTAAGCAGAAGTTTCCTTGTTGGCTAGTAGTGAAAAGGAGTGAAAGATGGCTACTATAATAACCATAAGGCTTCGGTGGCCCAATAGAATTCAAGCTCCGGGAGAACAAGAACTTTTAAAATTTTTTAATCTTTAGATTCCCTGGTGCCTAGAACAATGCCTTGCACATAGTATGTGCTTTTAAAAGAGCTGTTGACTGATTGATCAATTATGTCACTGGATCTGTGATCTCAATAATAGACTACTTTCTCCAGAGGACTAAACACATTTTCTAATTCTTTATGATTCCTGCCCATGTCCTCCTGTATTATTCTTAAAAGGTGCTAAGAATAGTAACACTAACTTGCATTAAAATGAAGTTTTCTAAAGGTTTACACTGTCAGTGCTTGACAAAGTCTATCTCATTTGATACTCAAGAGAAATCTGCGAGGGAAATGGTGCAAGCAGTATTAGCTGCATTTTATGGACCAGGAGACTGACTTTAGCCAAGAGCACTCAGCTAATTAAGTCACAGGGCTGAGTTCTGAACATCTCCATCTTTTACCTCTAAGTCCAGCACAGAATTCCCCTCCACTGTGGGGTGTTAGGATGAACCTTGAGAAACAAGGGAATGAACTAATTCAGAAATTGGGAAAGAGAAAATGGTAGAACTGACCTCCCAACTCAACTCAGCGAAAAGGAGATTTGGGGACATAGGAGGGCAGAGTTCATATCCTAATTTTAAAAATGAGAAAAATGAAACCCATTAAGACTGTGAGGTCAAGCATGGGAAGGAACTGAAATGTGTTGGAATCGGCACCTGGACTTGGAGCTAGAAGACTTGGCTGTGAGTGCGGGCTCTGCCACTTTTCAGGTACGTGATAGACAAACACCATTCTGAGCCTCTGCTTCCCCAGCAAAGAAAAGCTGACAACATGGGTCATGTTTACCACATAGAATTGCTAAGACTGCCAACCAAAAAATATATATTTCAATTATCTTGTAAATATTTAAGCACTATAAAAGTGTAACGTTCCTCCTACTACACCAACTACCTTGTCTTCCAGCCCTCACTTTGTTTACAGATTCAACTTTCAAAATGTTCACCCCTAAAAAGACCTGCACCTGCAAGTTGGGCTAAGCTGACACCAGGTGTTAACTGAATAAATCTTTCCTTTCAACTTTTCACATTAGAAAAAGTTGAAGAAACTTTTGCACAAAATAAGGTCTGCCTAATCAGGATCTCCCAAACCAATATTTAAGTTATGAGGAGGGCAAAAGCTTCCACTTCTCAATCAAAACCTTTCCCTTTCTCCTGACCAGGAGGGTGTCTGTATCTATGTCTCTGTCCATGTGTGAGAGCTTAAGAGCATTCCATTAGCCTATCTGACAATCTAAAAAAGCTCATGGACCCTTCTTAGAATAATATTTGATGGCTATATTTATAACTGAGGGAAATGATGTTTCAGTTGGAACTTAGTAAAAATAAAGATGGATTTTTTTTCCCATCCAAGTTCTAAGACACATTTCTAATCTATCTACAAACCCTGGATTAGAAAGCCCTGCTCTAAACCAAAACATGCCACACCTTACAGTAAATTTCTTTGGGAGCCGGAGATGGATGTAACCTAAAGAAGAAATTCCTAAGATAAATTCAGGCTGAGATGAAGAACAGCAAAAAAAAAAGGTGGATAAAGTAAGAGATACTGTCAAGAGAAAGGAACTCTCTGCCATAGTGGATCTCTGAAAATGTCACTTTAATGTGTTCTCAGAACTTGGGTCTGGAGATAAAATGAAACTTCAGGTATTGATGCAGGTTGTAATTCTGAGGCTGTTACAGTCCTAGAGAGAAGGTGAGTAAACAGAAGGAGCCCAGTCCCCCGGTGCCATCTTCCCACCTAGTCCTACACTCATAACCTCGGAATCATCCTAGAGTTTTCTTTCTCTCACTACCACCCCTATTCCCAACAAATCAGTTACTAAGGCTTTTCAATTCTAATTGCTCAATATTCTTTGCCTTCTTTCCATTTAAAACACTGAACACTTTTATCATTGGGCACTCACCATCTCTTACCTAATCTGCATGCCAATTGATTTCCTTGCCTCCAGGAACTCTCTTTTCTAATCCAACTTTCACAAAACTTCCTGAGGCACTTGGTGTTCAGTCATTTTAGTCATGTGCAACTCTTCATGACTCCACTTGGGATTTTCTTGGCAAATATACTGGAGTGGTTTGTCATTTCCTTTTCCAGTACATTTTACAGATGAGAAACTGAGACAAACAGGGTTAAGTGACTTGCCCAGGGTCATGGAGTTAGTGAGTGTCAAGGGTCTGAGGTGACATTTGAACTCAGGTCCTCCTGACTCCTGCACGGGTACTTTATCCACTACACCACCTAGCTGCCTCTAATGGGATAGACAATGTGCAAATAACTATGACAATTTTCACAGAATCTTAAGTGACTCACCCAGGGACACACACAGCTACCAAGGGTCTGAGGTCATGTTTGAGGCCATGTATAGGATTGATTACAAGATATAGAGAGACTGAGGCAATGAGTTACATCACTAAAAGAAAAAGAATTAGAATGAGGAGGAGAAGAAGGAAAAGAAGGAGAAGGAAAAGAAGGTGATGGAGGAGAAGAAGGAAAAGAGGGAGGAGGAGGAGAAGAAGAAAAAGGAGGAGGAGAAGAATGAGAAGGAAAAGAAGAAGGAGAAGGAGGAGAAGAAGAAGGAGGAGAAGAAGGAGGAGAAGGAGGAAAAGGAGGAGAAGAAGGAAAAGAGGGAGGAGGAGGAGAAGAAGAAGGAGGAGGAGGAGGAGGAGGAAAAGGAGGAGATGGAGGAAAAGAAGGAAGAGGAGAACAAGAAAAAGAAGGAGGAGGAGGAGAAGAAGGAGAAGGAAAAGAAGAAGGAGGAGGAGAAGAAGGAGGAGAAGAAGGAGATGAAGGAGAAGGAGGAGAAGGAGGAAAAGAAGGAGGAGATGAAGGAAAAGAAGGAAGAGAAGGAAGAGGAGATGGAAGAAAAGGAGAAGGAGAAGAAGAAAGAGATGAAGAAGGAGGAGAAGAAAGAGAAGAAGGGGAAGGAGAAGAAGAAGAACAGTGACCAAGTATAACATAGGCAATGTGAAGATACACTGACAGACATAATTCTCTAGATCCCCTCTCAGGGGTATAGACCCAGGCAAATAAGAGCCCACAAAAGAATCAACAGGCACAGGGTCTATCTTCCCTTCCTGACCCTAGTTTAGACAGGATTCACCAAAACCCCTGTCCTTGACGTCTCTCCACCTAGGGGGTCATGCAGACCCCTTACATCCCTGCCACAGATCCTAGGCAGCCCCTCAGACCCCTCAGCTAGTCAGAACTAGGAAGCCCATGAAGACAGGCAAGCAGCATTGGAGCTGAGAGGACTTCCTGCCATCAAGGCCAGGACTTGGCCTATAATGTTGTTGCCTCTTCATCTGGAGGGCACCTCAGAGGTTATGGGTAAAAATCTCTCATTTTATACATATGGAAACAAGCACAGAGGAGGGTAAGTGACTTGCCCACAGTCAAATGGAGAAGGAGGGAGGAGATTTGGCTTAAACACATAGACATAAAGGACCAAAAATGGAACATGGAGAGACGAGACTACACTGCTGAGGAGTGTGAACTTTTGGTGCCCTCTTCAGTAGTTTGGGGGTATATTTTTGTTCCCCTGCCTCAGTCTTGATAAACCACTAGCTCAGGAGGCAAGATGATAATGTGATGGTAGCACAGACTTAGAGACAGAAGGCCCAGACAGGTATCTCCAGCAGTGCCCCCACTTCACCTGTGAAAAGATGATCAAGGGATTGTGATTCTCTGGGTCCACACTGCCTCATCTCTAAAATGGTCTTGGGGTCAATTGGTGGCACAGTGGATAGAGCACCAGCCCTGGAGTCAGGAGGACCTGAGTTTAACTCCTACTAGCTCTGTGACCCTGGGTAAGTCACTTAACCCCAAATGCCTGAGGAAAGAAAGAAAGAAGGAAAGACAGGTTTTGACCTGGAAGGATCTCCTTGGTCTCCACCAGCTACTTCTGTCCTAAGCAGAGCAGGGTCTTCTAATTCCAATGAGTATTTATTAAGTACCTACTATGTGTGGGCAGCAAGACAAAATTAAAAATAGTCCTTACGCTGCCAGATCATACACTCTCCTAAAATAATATGATATATATCATATATCTATATGATATATCTCTCTATATATATCACATAGATAAATAATACTTTGGAGAGGAAGCAATGAAAGGAGAGATGACTACGATGTAAGGACATCGGGAAATGCTTCCTACGAGAGATGAGCGATCAGCCAAACCTGCAAAGAAGTTAACTTGTTGGGGAGTGGTGTTTTTTTTCTTTAAAGACACAAGCTTTGGCAGCAGGGCAGAAGTTCTTAAAGTGTGAGAGATGATGGGAAATTTACAGATGTACGCGTATAGCTTCGACCAATCTTGCAAACAGGGATACAGCAATCTCTGTTTACTCTTTGTCTGATAAATGAACTATATTCCTGAGGGGCCCATTCCCATTACCAGCTTTTCACTCCTTTAGACCTGAGGAAGAGGAACTCAGAAGGATTCTTTGGGATCATATTGAAAGTTGCCACCCCAGCTCCCTGTCTCTATCAACCTTGGCCATGAACCTCTAGACAGGCTGCTATTTTCTCCTCCTGAGTTATTCTCCTCCTGGGGAGCTGTACTTTACCCAGTCAGTGAACATGACCAGCCACATTCCTCTAACTTGTCTAGATATACCAAAACAGGAAAGAAACAGACACAAATGTTCATCATACTATTATCTCAGCACAAGGAGATCACTGAGGAAGAGAACGCACTACGGGAAACACTATAGGGAAATAAATTTAACAGCCTTTCACCAAGTCCAAATCTTGGCATAGAACACATTAAAAAAAAAAAAAAAAGGAGAGAGAGATTAGCTTCATCTTAGCCCCCAGGGGACTTCTGTGGAGATTACAAAGTTTGACCCAATTGACCAAACCTGCTAAAGTGAAGTCCAGTACTAACACAGCAAGATTGGTTACTCCTAATAACTGGCATAAAGGGATAGCTGACGTTTTCCTAACACTATGAAGTCTGGAAATTGCTTTCCATATATAGTATCATGTGAACCTCACGGTGAACCTATGTGGCAGGAGGAGAAAGAAGGCTCAGAGGGTTTCAAACAAAAATGAAATGAGACAATCAAGCGTCTTGCAAACATTAAAGTTTTATATAAATGTTCACTCTTAGGTGATCTGTCCATGGTAACAAAGCTGGTGAGTGGCAGAGTGGAACCCGAACCCAGATCTTCCCAACTCCACGGTCAGCCCTCTGACCACAATCTGCATGGATAAGAAACTACAGAAGGAAAAAGGGAAAGGCAAACTGAAGGCAGCAAGGTGCTCTGCTTTCATTTTCCTGGGAATCAGATCTCCAAAGCCCTGTCTTTGTAAAGATCTGGAAGTCTTCATTCTGGCTTCAGTCACACCTTTCCCTATGTCATTTAAAACTTAACAAAACAGCCCTTCACTTTTCCCTTTCATCCTTCAGTGCTGTGGCCCAAATTTCTGGTCTACCCTGAGATGGCAATCTTGGAGAAAGCACAATAGGACCCTCTATTACTGTCTTTATGTTTTCACAACTCTTCAAAAGGTTGGAGACAAAGGTATTAAAAATCAAGCATTTCAGTTTTAAAAAACAGCAAAAAATATATATTCTGCTAATTTACAAAGTCACAGATTCACAAAATGTTACAGCCAGAAGGACACTTATAGACAATCTAGAGGTAACCTCCTTCCTGAACACTATTTTTATAGATCTAGTCACCCAAATCCCACTACTACTTAGTGACTGGGATAGGAGAAGAACTGAAATTAAAAAGAAAAATAAGTAATTACTTGGCTTATACGGTGATTTAAAAAAAAAAAACTTTTTTTTTATGCTATGGCCAATTTAAGACCCTTGGTTAAGATAATACACTCCAGAACTTAACACAGTATCTGGTGCTTAATAAATGCTTGTAAACTGACACTGAAATTTCTTTTTTAATTGCAACCAAGTTTTCTGTTTTGATCTGTATTGTTCCTACATGTTTCAGAGAAGCACATTCTACCTTGGTGGTATTCTTCTTGAAGGACTATGATGATGTGTTCTGTTTGTTAGTTCATCCTTCCAATAAAACTTCAATAGAAATAACCAAATTATTCAGTTTGGGAGAAAAAAACAACCTTTCCCACTAATCAGGGACTGGTCAAGAGCAACATTCCTAGATGGCCAGATCAAGTAACCCATAGTGACACAAATACATTTTCATCTTTTCTTTTAAATTATAAAAGATTATCATTTTATTCAGCAATGAACCTTACTAAATTGAAACTCTGTACATCAGAATTAAATATGTTCTATCTACTAAAAATGAACAGTGTATTATTTATCACTAATGTTTAATGACAAAAAAACTGATAACTTTCTCTGATTATACCACTGATTTCCCGCAGTCATGCATCATTGATTCCCTTGGTCATTAGCATTATCACAGTGCATAAACTCCGGCTTATGCAGCAAGTTTGATAACAGGGCTTGAATTTGACATAGACAATTTTTAAAATATCTTCCCATTTATATCTGTGTGTATTTTTATGTATATAGATAGATATATACTTGCATATATACATATATATATATATATATATATATCTTACTATATAAATGCCAACCCTTAAAATGCCCATAAGTAAATCTCTATCTTAAAAATAAGGTGTTATACCATAGTATGAATTCATGTGCAAATATAAAGTACTTGCTAAAGTCAGTCAGTCAACAAGTATTTAATCACCTACTATGTGCTGATAATACAAAGAAAAGCAGTCTGATCTCCAGAAGCTCATGGTCTAATGGGGACATGAAATGAAAACAAGTATGTACAAACAAGCCATATACAGGAATAAACTGGAGTTAAGCAACAGAGGGAAGGTACTAACATTGAGAATCAGGAAAGGCTTCCTGGACAGGTAACATTTGAGATGGTACCACAATGAAGTTAGAGAAGTCAGGAGATAGAAATGAGAAGGGAGAGGAGTCCAAGTGTGGAGGAGCTAGCCAGAGAAAATGTCCATACTGGAGAGATGGAATGTCTTATAATGTCTTACTCGAACTACAGCTGTCCAGTGCTCTAGCAAATCCATTTTTTTAATAATTGGTAAGTCCTAGGATACAATTTTAAAAGATGCTTAAAAAATAGCTAGTGCCTTTCAATAAGTGATTTATTTGATTTTTTTGTATTATGAGAAATTGGTGTTAGGATTATCATCTTTACAAAAATGTCATAATCCAGATAAATATCTCATTTAAGAAAATTTCCTTCCAGAGCAATTACTGTGTAAGAACAAAGAATTATACTTGCATTTTAAACCAACACCCAAAATTCATCATACTCTTTTCTTAAAGAAAGCAAAATGCTTTTAAAACATATATGTATGTATATACATGTATGTGTGTATGCAATTAAGAGCTTCAACACACACATATGCACATAATTCTTAGAGGAAATAAATTAATGAAGAATTACTTAAAAGGCTTATTGATTGTCAAAGTTCAATGGGACCTTACAGGTCCCTTCAAATCTAACTTCTTTATGTTACTGATCAGTGTGCAGACCTTAAAGGTTTCTCCAAGACCATCAGTGTGAACCCCCTTTGTTATTTAACATATAAAGAAAGGAAGGCTCAAAGACATGATTTGTCCAAGGTCACAAGGCTAGGAAGTACCAGAGTCAGAATTTGAACCCAGGATCTCTGATATTAATCCAATATTCTTCCTATTATGCCACACTGCCTCTCCCCAGAAAGACTGCACTAAACTTGAAAGTTAAGATGTATATATGTGTATATTGGATGAGAAAAATTCACTTTTGCAACAAATAATAGCAGAAATTTATTCCTGGTATGTTACTAATAAATCAATGTCTGTTAAGATATGATCAAACTTTTTACGTGAAATTCACTTTTAATGCAGAAATGACTATTTTTGTTCTTTGCTAGGGGAAAGTACACTAGCTTTGGATTCAGAAGACTTAGAGTTCTTTCACCCTCAGTTTTCTTAAATGTAAAACCAGAGGGCTAAATTAAGTGGTCTGTACAGTTCCTGTTTTGCTTTTTGGCAATTTATGAAAGAAAATAACACATCTTTTTGATACCAAACATGAAGTCCCTTTTGCATGGGAAGAGTATTTCATGTAGTCCTTGATTTTTTTTTAGGGGGAAATCAGTTCATATAAACAGTTTAATAACTTTATTTGATTGAGTGGGGGGGGAGGAAAGGGAATGCCTCTGTGTGTGAATTTTCTGCCTCACTCTCCAAGCAGGAGTACTTAAGGCACTGTATTACACCTTCAGTATGGAGAGAAACAAAAGGGCTAGCTGATTTGACAATCTAACGAGCAAAGGAAGATAACTTGCTTCTACAAGTAAAAGAATTTGTTGTAAGCTTACCCAAGTTAATGCTCCTGATTTACTGTCAACAAGCATCATACTGCAACAAAAGCCATTATTTAGAAAACAAGATGAACCCTTCCTAAACCCACAGAAAACATTCATAACACAAGGGCTGCAACAACATGCCTGGAGGAGGCTCCAGGAGAAAACTCAGGCAGTCACGGGCTGCCTGCCTGCTGCAAAGCCTTATTTTCTCTAAAAAGCATTCTGTCCTGCATGCACTAAGTGCTTGTGGGAGCCGAACATCTCTGCTCTTACAAGGTTTAGCTGGCAAGCCACCCTTGTAAAGTTAAAAAACGAAGTAAACTTTCTCTTTTCACATTTCAATGATAAATCACTAAAAGACATCTGTCACTACTTCCCTAAAGACATATAGTTAATTACTTACCCCTTCTTAATGAAATGATTAACATCCTTGCAACAAACAAGAGAGTAATGATATAACACTACAGTGTATGTTTCATTAACCAGTGCATTAATACCACTTTTCCTCTTCTATTGCATCTTCTGTTTTTCCAATCATTTTCATTTTTATAGAACACCCTTTATTCACTGTTAGGGTAGTAAAGTGTTCTGCCCTCTCCCTAAAGATCCTTTGGTTTGTTTTATTTTCTTTGGTTTTGCATGAGACTGACTATGCCGTGTAAAAACAGAGTGCTTGGAAAACTAAACAGAAACAAGAAGGCAGACGTGTAGAATACTATGAAAGTAAATGAATTGTACACAGTGATAATGCACCTGTCACACAGTAGGTAATTAATAAATGCTTGTTAATCGTAACTGAAAAAATACACTTGTGTGTCACATGAAAATGACGCCAAGCTAATTGAAAAGTTATTAAAATGGAAATGTTTTATAACTTTGAGTCAAAAAATACTCCAAGTCAAAGTAGCAATTCAAGATGAAAAATAGGGCATTTTGGACAAACACATTTCTGCTGGATAACTTCAAAAGGCATGTTACTGATGCAGAGGAAAACTATGTCTGTACAATTTTTATTTAAATAACTCTTTTGATCTTAGTGGTTAGATCTTTAGCTGAAGCCTTGAATATTTAAACAAACCTCCTTAGCATTTTATCTTCCTTTATCACATAATCTTTTTAGATGCATTCTTCTTGCTACCCTGCTTTCTCTATTTATATCTCTTAAAAACACTTTGGCACCATTGGCTAAGCTTTCTAAATCAATAATACTGCATGTCCAGTCACATAAAACTACAGAGAATTTCCCAAGATGCCCTGGGAAATCTGACTACTTTAGTTTACTGATGTGCTAACACGGTTAATCTACTAATTAATGAATAAACAGTTCTGATTAAGAAAGTGAGATGGAATACTCAGAAGAAAAAGTGTCAGAGAGCCCAAGGAAAGCCATTTGACACTAATTGCTAGCTACAACCTGACAACACTCATTGGGAAACATGGATGAAACCACAATACAATATGAAAGGAAATGTCTGGATGCTAAGGGAAAACTAACAATGCTTTTACTTGTGCCAACCATCTTGTTGAACTGTGACACCTTTTTGTTCTGCCTTGCTTCTGTAGTCGAAAACACCAAGTATCTCAATTTCCTCCTTTCTGTGACTCTGAAAAGGGGCCTTATGCCTTTCCAAATTTCACCTTTTCCAAAGCAGTTTTAGGCTGCCATTCCATCAAAAGAAAGGTCTAAACAGGTGGGTCAACCCCTCTGATTTTTTGGAATCAGCTATGCAAATTCATGTCTCTTTCCCCATAACCCTGGCCTGTATCAACATACTGCCTCTAGAAAGGGAAGCCGATCCTGAGAGAGAGCATCACTAACTCAGTGAATAAACGTGAGGAGCTACAGCTTAGTCGGCACTCTCTCTAAAGAGATGCCAGCAATGCCCTGACAGTCTCCTGAAAACCCTTAAAATGTGAGTAATAACACTACTTTGGGACTTTTTAATCAGCGATCTTAAAGAATGACTCTAAAAATGCTACCTCTAGTTTACAGGATGGAAAACTGGTCTATGGGAGGTTAATGATTTGCCAAGAGGCACATAATGAGTCAATAGCATAGCTAAGGTGGGGTAAAGACATCTTAGGAATCCATTTCACTAATTTGGTGCTTTAAATGTCTTGGCATAGTCAATTTAACTGGGGGGGGGGGGCAGAGATAATGCTATCTCCAGATCCACTTTATGATAGAAAAGTCCTTTAAGGTGTTAGTATAAATTATTATAAATTATTTTCATACTAGGAAAATAGAAGAGACCAGAACATGTCCCAGTGAAAGAACCATCTCTTTTAGCTGTCTGTGTAATTTAGGAGTATTGCAGGTCCAATAACAAAGGAAGTAAGCGCTTGAATCAAAAACAGCTCTGAATTATATTGTATGGTGAAAGTAGGGAATAATAAATCACTTGAGTCTAATTTTATAATTATTAATACTACTTTGAGACTGCTCCTACTAAAACACTATTTAGAAAGACACTAGCAATTTAAAGAAAGTATAGACATACTATGTTACGCACCAGACAGATGCAAATCTCATGACATGGGTTCCATTTTGGCAGGTCTATCCAGATATCCCTGTACGGATGCCCTGGAAAGACTGACAGTACTTCTGTCTTGAATTTTCATACAAATACTTTAATATAATTTAAATAGATTGTTACTGATCAGAATATACTATAAATTTTGTTTATGATTTAGTCACTTTCAGTACTCACACTGAAGAAACTCCCTTAACCCCATGACTGAGTTGAATTAAATGTGGAGACAAGACTTCCAAAGAGCTTCTAACTGCCCTTTGCACTTACCCAATAATCTTAAATTACTGCAACTTAATTGCCATTTCAAGGGTCTAAATGGAGACTTCTTTTAAAAAGCAGAACACAGAAGGCCATACGGCAAAAATGATTTATACCTGAACAGGTATCAAGTCTGCTCAATCTGGGGTTCCTTCACCCCTACCCCACCCCACCTCCTTCCCTTATGTGATTGTGTAGAAAATATTTTCTCTGTTAAAGTTTCATAAAAAATAACTGTCCACATTGTTCAAGAGGGCCATGCACACACCTGTTGTAAGCAAGGCCGTGCATATGTCAAAAATTGGTATCTAGGGAATCAGAACCGAAAAACAAGCTGTGCAGACTCTCCTTCTCAAGCCGCTTAGTGCAGCTTCTGATCGGGTGAAATAATAGAGGAAAATAATAGGTTCAAGCCAAACCTTGTCAATAGGAATTTGATTTCTAAAAAGCGATCACTAAAAACGCCCTTGCCATATCTGACCATGTTGCTAATCAAAAATAACTTACTGACAGAACAAACAAGGCTATAAAACTGTTTCTCCCTGATGACTGTACAGCTAGCTCCCTTCCACTGTGCCTTCCAAGAGGAGAGCCAACAGCCACCCCTTGGCCTGCCCCAACCCAAATTTAGAAGAAGGATATTAGCAATAGACCTCCAAACTGCAACATTTTCTTGAAATCAAAGAGGCCATACCATTCTTTAAAACACCCTTCTTTTCTGTTGGCTACCCATTACCACACCATTGCAACATATCCTCAGAGATACTGTAACAAACTCCAGAGTCATTCAGCTCATGTGAAAACAACTGGCTATTTCAGTCAAAAAGTCCATGAATTTGGCAGCCTTTTTCTCCTCTAACTCAGTGCTTTGTAACTAACCAAGCCAGGTCCTATTAATTTGGAATACAAGGGCCACTTCTGATCTAAATAGTGCCTCACAGAGAAAAATGTGGAGTGAGGAGGCCTGGAAGTCACTGCCTTGATTACTCACAAGGAGGATGGATGGCTGACTTAGATTCTTCACCAGCCAAACCCTACCAGAGGCATCTTCTTGCCATTCACAGTTTGAAGGTTACTTCACCTTGTCTAACTACCCACAATAATTTTTTTTAAAAAATAAAAGAAAAAGAAAACTCTTTCCCCCCTCAAAAGACAAAAGAAATTTGCTAACATATAACGATAAAGTCTATACCTCCAGTCTCCCCCAGGAATAACTGTAATATATCAGGTAGACCTTTATTTGAGGGTCTTCTAAAAATGAAAACCATTTGAATCAGTTATTAAGAAGCAACACCTCATGTTTATTCATTAAAAAATGTTTATTCTGAATGAGTTTTATTAATGAACTATTATACCTGATAAGATATAAAGATAAGAAAAAGGCCTCAGTAAAAACTATTTTAAAAAAACCTACCACCTGTGCAAATCTACCGCTGCCTTTTACACCCTTTCTCAGTCATATAAAAACATGTTGAACTGAGCGCCTTGAAGTTGCAATTAAGTTGTAGTAATTTAAGATTATCGGGAGAGCAAAGGGCAATAAGGGCTCCTTAGAAGCCCCCTCTACCACTTAATGCTAGTCAGGCCCAGGGTTAAATGATCTGCTTTAATGTAAGTGCCTTAAAGTAACTGAATCATAAACAAAATTTATACTATTTTCTGACATTCTCTAATCTATTTAAATTTTATGAGCATATGTCTGAAATTGTTTTTAAAAGACAGGAGTATTATCATGTCCTGTAAATATTCAGAAGTACTCACTAAAATGTAATCCACATCTTAACACACATTTTCTGTACATACACACTTCCTTATGGTGAGTACCTTTCAAAAATCACTTGGGTCTTTCCTGAGTAAAAGTAGATACAAAATAACTGCAACAACCACACTCTTCCTAAAAAAGTAACTGAGTTCAATAAAAGTTGCCCTCTGTGTTCTACTCCCCTTCACTATTCACTCAATTTCATAGGATATACCACTGCATACATGCTTATTTATTTCTGAAATATCAAAGTTGTGCTGCTAATTCTAAAATCTATTGAAAGTGGGCTTATCCTCCAACCCAGTACAAGAATATATAATTTACAAGTTTAGGGTAAAGATTTTTTCACAGAAGCGGTGAAGGAAAAGTTATGCAGGAAAAGCAGACCTGACAGGTCCAGTATTAGCAAAGGGGACTTTTTGCCATTGTAGGTACAAATGATTTAACTAGGACAAGTTTATAGCTTTTAAAAAACATTACATATTACACCAAATGGCTTAATAGCATACATGCTATGTTTAACACACATTCTTAATTATACAATAAAAGGTGTATGCAATAAAAAGCTACAGACTTTGCAATAGGTTGTTCCTTATGGTTGTGAGACTGGCTTATAAAAAATCCAACAACATAAAGTGCTCATTGTGTGCTCTGTGCTGCTAATTAAAAGTATAACACCTAAATGACAAGTTTTTTTTTTTAATTCTTCTGTGGGTGTTTACTTATCTTGTTTCCTACTTAACATGGTATTGGTTAACTGAAAATGAAATTTTACTTAATTTTAGGATGATTTATTGCAAGAATAGATAAATAAAATGGTTTACATTGCAGGACTGAAAAGAAATGCAAAATCTTTTTTTTTAAGTACCCAGAAAAATAAACAATGTAAATCTTATGTTGTCAGTTTAAATTGCAGGAGTTTTTTGCATTATGTTTTGTCAAACCTGTGAAAACAAAATGCTACAGTAATTCCTGTTACTACTTCCTTTAAAAATGTAAGGCAATTACATTTCCTTGTCTACAAGCAAAGACAAGTTTCAAAGAATTTGAATAAAAGTTGCAAAGTGGCCATGCTTAATAATATGCTGAGAAGTCAATATAATATTTTTTGAAATTTTTGCTTTGCCTTTTAAAAAAGAAATCAAGAATTGACCAACCCCATACTGTTTCAGGAAGAAATGCTTCTATTGAACATAAGTTTTACACTGCCACATCAAATACCTCACCCCTCCCCTAACAATACAGATCTCTTTTTTTTTCAGACTGGAGATGAGAGAATTTTAGTAAACTCTAATTGGAGAGTGTAATTTTGGTGAAAGACAAGAATTCCACTATGTGGTTCTGAGAAGTTCAACTCAAATGAGAATGCAAAGACCCACTCTGCTATTTCTGGGTGGAGTTCAGATCGCCAGAGTCCATTTTAAAAATTAACTTGTTTAGCCACTCAGAAAGCTGAAGAAATAAAAATAACGACTGAAGAGACTATAGATCTTTCTTTCCAAGTTAACCTTCGGTTGCCCAACAAAGATCAGCATTTGCAATGGTCCATTTCTGCATAAGTGAACATAGAGTCTGGCTGCCTAAAGGCACGGTACAGAGCTTTCCCTGAGGCCGCCCCTGACAACGGCCCAGCAGCAGCTTTGTTTGATCTCCACTGCCTTCCTTAATCTGGGTTGTCAAGGTTCACTTGTTGAAGGCTGTTTACTTTACTTTCTTCCCCCCCACCCCAAAAAAAGTGATTTTTTTTTCTCTCTCTCTCATACAATGACCAATCCAAAGACTAAGGAGAAAGAACGCTTCCAAGGCAAGATGTTGAAGCTACAATACCTTTTTCTTTCAATGAGAGTTTAGCCAATACCTTGTGAATGGTAACTAGCTGAGTGGGGTTGTGTGTGTGTGTGTGTGTGTGTATTTAATGCTGTGTAATTATGAGATAGTTTAAATAAAGGAACTGGGAATGGGGGAGGGAGGATATAAATTCTATTTGTGTGTGTGTGTGTGTGTGTGTGTGTGTGTGTGTGTGTGTGTGTGTGTGTTTGAGACCAGGAATCTATTCTACTTGTCCTAATTTAAAAAAAAAAAAAGGTCTACTCTGAGAGTTACTGCTCCAGGGGAGGGAAAAAGAAAAAGTCACATTGCATTTCTCTCAATAACAATGAAAATATCAAGTACTTTTCTTTCTCAATTATATATCCTACCACATGGCAGTGAACATTTGAAGTATTTCCATCTCCTTTTTAAACCCTGGTTGTAAGGTTCAACAAAAACTGGCCACAACAATGGAAAAAAAAATTTCCAGAAGGCCATTACTATCGGTAGGAGGCTACCTCTCCTCCCAAAATCACAACGTCCTAAATGTCACTGCTTTACTTATTCAGCTTCCTTCTTCAATATCATTTGTCAAGGACAGGAATCACTAAATGTAAAGTGTCTATGGTCTGCATGTTTTGGATCCCTCTAGAATGAATACAGTATGTACTGTGTGGGGTTTTGAGATATGGAGACTTATTTCAATGGCAATCGCAAGAAATTGAATCCTAACAGGATACCTGGGAGGGAATATCAGCTCACCTCTAATTCTTCAAAGTAGATTTCAGAAGCACAGAAATAATCAATGCAATAGTTACATTAATTTCATTCTTCAGCCTAGTGAAGGGTTTTTTTTGGGGGGGGGCATAGTTTCATTTCAACCTTTCTGGTTGAGCAAAAGAAAAAAATAAATTTAGTAAGATGAGCACAGACTAAATCAATATACTTTGTAATCAGCCCAGCAATGGTATTTGAACACAATGACTTGGAAATAATTAATAGTTATAAGAGGAGTGAGGGGGTAAGAAAAGGGGACAGGAATGTCACCATATTTTATAGCAGCACTTATACGATAGGGCTAAACTTTGATCTCGGATCTGCTGCTTTTAAAAAAGGGGAAAATTCCATTTTTTAAAAAAACACCCATCCTCTGAAGGATGCGCCCTTTGCTGTTTCCCTTTTCCTTATCCCTAAATGAAACCAGAGTTGTAAAGTCTGGGGCTTTGGCAAGAAAGCACTCTCTTTCCTCGCTCTTCCTCAACCTTGCTCTCAGCTTTTCCAACTGCACACACACACACACACACACACACACACACACACACACACACAATTCTCCCCCTCCTCCTTCTCCTAGGGTCCCACAGACCTGCGATCCGAGACGCCTCAGTCTCTGCCGAGTGTCCTCCACTTACCCGGAACAGAGAGACAGGTCAGCCGAGCTCTTAGCGTGCCCACTCTGAGGCTAGCAGAACCCGCACGACCATCTCCTCCCTAGCACCATCTGCTGCTGCTGCTGGGACTGCTTCGGCGGCGGCGGTGGTGGTAGCGCCGGCGACTGCTGCTGCTGCTGCTGCCGCCGCTGCTGGGGCTGCCTCGGGCGCTCGCCCGTTGGTTTCCTCCTGCAGACAAACTTTCGGCTCAATGGTCGGCCAGAGACCAGGGCTGTTGCAACAAGTCTCCAGAATACAGGTTTGGGGATGGGAGGGGATGGGGAAGTAAGGGGAGAAATAATGGGAGAATGTCCGCGATTGTGTGATTGTGTGTGTGTGTATGAGAGTGTGTGTGTGTGTGTGTGTGTGTGTGTGTGTGTGTGTGTGTGTGTGTGTGTGTGTAGGAGTGAGCCCCAGACTGGTATGAGAAATCGGTATCTGGAAACAGACACAGGCAGGGACTCTCAGAAAAGTCTCCCTCCCCTCGGCCCTGTTCTCACAAAGTTGCGACCACAACAACAACAAAAAGGGGGGAGGAATAGAAAAAAATAAGGGGGAGGGGTGGAAGAAGCAGTCCCAGGCTCAAGGTCTGAAGTTTCCACCGTTTATTTAGTCCTGAATCTCTTAAGGGGGCCAGGGGAGTGGGGGGGGGGCGGGTGTGAGTGAATGGGGAGGGTGGCGGATGAGGGGAGGAGGGTTTAGACAGCAAACCGGGTGTGGGGGGGAGACTAGGGGGAGACTGTGATTTGGCTTCTCTAAGCAGCCGGAGTCCCTGCTCCCCGACAGCCTCGGGGTAGGCGATGGAGGCGGAGACCACAACAGGTGGGCAGGGGGGTCTGCGAGGCTCGATAAGTGCCCCCAAATATATATGTCTGTATATCAAAGTTTCCACTGTTTGTTGGCGGTGTGTCTGTGTGAGAGTGTGTCCGTGCGTTCGCGCGCGCGCGAGTGTGTAGGGACTGGGGGGAGTCTGCGGGGGGAGAAAGGAAGGGGGGATATGGAGGAGGAGGAGGAAGAGGAGGAAGAGGAAGGGGGAGGCAGGCTCAGCGTCTGGGAGTTTAGGCAGACTAACGACCCCGGGCCGCCTGGGCAGCCGCAGCGGCGGCGGCAGCAGCAGCAACTTCAGCAGCTGAGGCCCGCCGACCGGCAGGCAAGCTGGCAGTGGGGCTGCCGGGCAGGCCAGCCGGGAGAGAGGCGGGCGGGCAGGCAGGCAGGCTGGCAGCGGGGCGGCCGGGCAGGCCAGCCGGGAGAGAGGCAGGCAGGCAGGCAGGGCAACGCCGCGAGCGCCCGCCTGCTGCGAGTGTTAGACAAGGGTCGGCCCAAAGGGATCGACCGACGTGGGGGGACAGACAGACCTAGAGAGAGAGTGAAAGAGAGAGGCGAGGGCAGTCAGGGAGGAGCGAACGAACGGACCGACAGACGGACACAGAGGGAGAGAAAAGAAGGTGAGATCCCTTCTGTCTGTACAGTCCGAAATAATCACCCGAGATAAGTCGCGACGCGTGTGAATCTGATGGGGGGAGCAATCAGAACTTCAGAAATTCCCCAGATTGAGAAAGCACACAAGCACACACACACACAGACATACAGACACACACACAATCACGACCAGGATTGTAGACGACTCTAGTTCACAGGGTCATTGCAAAGTCTTGCGAGAAAGGGTTGAGACTGGCCAGTCTTCTCAGCTGTTTGAGTGTGCTTCCCTGTGTGCTTGTATGTGTGTCAGTGTGGTTGTGTCTCTGAATTCGGTATAGAAGTAGCTGGGAGCAGTGCGCACACTTGGGAGTGTGAGGTGAATGTTTTCGCTGAAAGGCGTGTGAGTGTGAAAGCGCAAGAGGCTCCCAGTGGGTGCCCCTCGTGGGGTACCCGGGGCCTGTCTGCTGGAGCCCACGAGGTAGGTGGAACTAAGAAGGGGTAGACCCAGGAAGGAAAAAAAGTTTCTTAAAGTCTCAAGTGAAGGTGCTTGAGTGGTCGCGTCCCCGCCTCCCCTCCAGGTCACTGTCAGCAAAGCGAGTCCGCCCCACATAGACTCCCCCCCGACCCCCCAGGAGGCCCGAGGCCCGGCCGATCCTCTCCCGGTCTGGAGCAGCCCCCTCAGTCCCTACAGACCTTTGCTCCTCCCTCCCTCCCGTTTCCCTCCCTCTTCGCTCAGCTCAGCGCCCACAACCACTTTCCATTCAACTGGCAACAGTATCGACTCCAACTCCGGGAATCTAAAGTTACACTACGCTTTTATTTGTTTATTTCACCGAAGCTACTGTATCCACCGGCCAGAGCCCGAGACGTGAGGGAGGGGGAGAAACGGGGGCTGGAGGGGAGGCTGGAGGGCCAGGAGGTGCGAGGCTGGGGGCGGGGGGACGGGAGAGCGAGCCCCGGGAGCCTCCAAGCCGGGAACCTCGCCGAGCTGAGCCTCGCCTCTCCTTGCCTCGCCGCGCCCGGCCCGCCACTGAGAAGCTTTGGATCACACTTATGCAAATATACAGACAGATGCAGGAGCATCACAAACAGCGGACCCCCCCTCACCCAGAGCCCCCACCCCCACCCCTAAGAGACACAGACTGAGGGAAAGGAGGGAGGCAGAAGAGAGAGGGAGACACACGTGGAGGCTGATCGTGGAAAAAAAAAGTAGTTGGGGGGTTGCTCTCTTTTTTTTTTTTTTTTTTTTGCTGTTTTGGTTCTTTGGGGGGGTTTGTTGTTGTTGTTGTTTTAAGTGGAGAAAACAAGCAGGAGACGGCTGGAAAAGTGGAGCAGAAATGGAAAAATACAAACTCACCCGCTGCAAACGGTCTCTCGGTGCAAACTAAGGTGTTTTCTGTCCTTTACACACGGACGCTCGCCCTCGCGCGCACACCCGCGTGCACACCCGCGCGCACACACGCACACACTCATAGGCGAGGGCTTGTGTCGCTGCTGCATGCAACAGCCACACAATAAATAACAATAGATTCCTCCGCTCCGGACTAGCTTCCAGGAGAGGCTGAGGCTCCGGCTCGGGCTCCGGCTCCGCTCCGGCTCGCCCTCGGCAGCGGTGTTGGCGGCAGCAGCAGCAGAAGCAAGCCCAACGGAGGCGGCGGCGGCGGCGGTGGCGGCGGCGGCGGCGGCGGCGGTGGCGGCGGGGAGGAGATGGGAAGCGCCAGGCCAGGTTGCACCCCCCCTCCCCCACCCGCAAACATGCACTCACTCACACGCACGCACACACACTGCACACACACAGACACACACGCACGCACCCCGCTCCCTGGCCCGCGGCCCCGGTTCCTGCCCCGGCTCAGCTCGAAGGGCTTCCCGGCCACTTTCGAATTTGCACCCACCCCCAAAATAAATAAATAAATGGGGAGCGAGCCGAGAGGAAAACAAATCGCGGATGGAGATGTTGTTATTTTTTGCTGTTGTGAGTCTCTGACGTCACATCCACCTGCTGGGTAAACAAGGCTCTGTGCAAAATATCGCTATTGCAAAACGGAGGGAAGAGGGGGAAGGAGAGAGGAGGGGAGGGGGGAGAGCCTGGGGGCAGCGGGCCTAGCCCCTAGGACCGGGGAGAAGGGGCGAGAGGGGCAGGCGCAGGGGAGGGATGCTGGGAGCGGGTCAGGGAAGACCTGGAAAACAAACAGCCTGCCAGAGGAGGGGGAAAGAGAGACTGAGATTGCTCAGAAGAAAGAGAAATCGGACCAGTTTAGGGACTGGAGAGGAGAGGGGGAGAGCTACTTGTGCAGAGAGAGGCCGAGGAGGAGGAGAAAGAGTTTGTTTATTGTTGACCTCCCTAAAATAAAAACAGAAGATGCGGAGGGGAGGGGGGTGATAACCCGAAGCCAGGAGCTGTTAAAAGTGAAAGTGCTTTCCAACCAGTGGTAGTTGAAGGAGAGGCTTTTTCTTTCCTTCACCACCACCCCCTTCCTCCCTCCTCTGGCTCTTCTCTTTCTGCACTTTGTCCAATGAAAGGAGGCGAGTTCGAGAGGTGAAAGTTCAGCAGAAGGACAATTCCATGTTTGCTAGGAAACAGAAATCTCTCCAACCAGGGCTTTCCCTGTCTCCATCCTTGGGTCAGAAAGGATGAAAATGTGATGAGACAGACTTATCTTTCTCTGGCTCACCTAAGAGTTACAGGGGGAATTCTGTAGTTCTGTCCAGTTTGTAAAAAGTGCCCACATCTGTCTTTCATGAGAGGCTGTTTGTTTCTGTTCTGTGTGCCTCTTAGGAAAACTGCTGGAATCTAGGAGGCCAATTAGGAGTTTAACACAAATTGCCTGCTCTTGCAGATATCAGTCATGCCCAGAAAGCTTTATTGCATACAGTCCAGTTCAGACAGGGTGACATCCGTTTGTAACGATGAAGATTCACTAGGTTTGAGAAATTTGTCTGGATGGCTGGATGTTGTGGAGAATGTAGAATGCTGAATAAAATGATAGCAGAGTTGCTTGGAATTAAGCACTATACAGAGGGATATATGTATGCATATGTATGTATACACATACATTCATCTATACACACATATATACACACAGAGGCATCTATAGATATGTACATCGGCTTCTGGGTAAATGAAAATGAGGAAGGTCAGGGGAATATGTATGTATATGAGCACACACACACACATACACACGTATATACATATATCCCCAAAACAAAAAGGAGGAATTATGGATCTTATATTTTCATGTTACAAATTAGAAAATCTCTGCTTTAATTCTATAATCAGAAGTTAATAGGGATAGTTTTTATAGAAAATTAATAAATATTACCTTCTGTGCCCAAACTCCAAACGAGCTCTTTGATAAAGAGATTTTCATTTGTGGAATATAAGGTAAACAAGGCCACTGAGGGGACAGGGATGTAAAACCATAACACTGAAAGCAGTTGTTTGCATCCTCCAAAGTAACTTCAGTATTTCAAATCTCAGGAGAACGTTATTTCTTTAGCTCTAATATGCTAATAATGGTGTGAATAATAAACATCTTCAAAACAGAAATGTAGGGGGAAGTGCTTTTTAAAAAGTGACAGTATTTCTCTCTGAGGTTTGCTTGCCTTGTTTTCTGAAATTATTTAGTTGTATTTTTACTTTCTTTATATGTCACTCTGAAGAGTCTCACATACTACCTGTTGCCTGTTGGATAGTATTTGAATTAAAATTCCAAATTACCTTGGTCAGATAATTTGTCTCTTTGCAATATTGTCACGTATAATGCTTGCTGATGAGCTATTTTAAGCAGTAATTCAGTGATGATGTAAGGAGTATCATTTTAAAGCTGTATCTTTATGTTTTTAAATGTATACAACACATTAAAAAGCAAAAGAATTCAATAGATGAAGACTGCAAACCCACCCTGTGCCAATTTAATTCATATTCGATATATGCTGTACAAGGTTACACAATATTCTCTGATGCTCAATCATTAGATCATTTTGGCATAATTCTAAAGAGTCCTTCACCCTTCAAGATGAAGGCTAGGTCTCTATATACACTCCTCCCCTGATTTAATATGTTATCTACCACTCTTTCTCTTTAAGCTTTGTCAGGCTTCCTGGCAAGCCACAGAAAAAGTTCCCTGGGATGGCTAAGTCAATGTCAAGAGCCAGTAGAAGGATGGCCTCCTTCCAAAGTATAGTGACAGGACTCCCAGTGGGTAAACTAGCTAAGGGCAGATGTTTCAGAGGCTTTCTTATCTAAGGTATATATCTTCATTACCTGTTCTGGACATGTTCCTTGTAAGAAACTCTCCTTGACATCAGTGGATATTCCAAATACAGGAAGCAAAGAAACTGTGAAATACAAATCCATAGGCCATGTGGGAGAAGAGAATACCCTTTTGTTCTTAAACATTTTTTCCAGATACTGAAAGCAGCTAGTAAATGAAGGCCTGTAGCAACACAATCGGGGGAAAATGTTCATTTATTTTAACTTGACTAATCTAGCAATATTTCATAAGAACAAACACAGATCCTCATCTTATTTTTCAGATAAAGTCACTTTTTATTATGTTTGTCAAGGATTTAAAAGATCTTGAATAGGCCATAAATCTATTTCTACATTTTTAGATTATATATAGGATGTGTATGTGCGTATGTCAGATTATAAAATAGATTATTTAGATTATATATAAATATATAATATACACATACATGTATGTATATATATGTATGAATATATGTGCATATACACATTCGCTTCAGATTTGGAACTGAAATTAGGTTTGCAACAAGTTTCATAGACAAGAGGGAAACCTTCATGGTTTCCTGTGATATACTAGAGTCAGTTTTGTATATGAAACCGTCTGGTGCTGCATTATTAAAGAACTACATATCCATTTGGTTTATATTAGCAAGAAACTTAACTACAGCTTAACATATTGTTCATTTTCAACACTCTCATGTTGCATTCATATGGAGCACATTTTGATTTCTTGATCAGTAATCAAGTGGAAGTATCTTTTTGGCAAATTAGAGCGAGAAGGGTTGAAAAGAAAGGGCATGGGAGTAGAACGCCACCTTTTGGCAGAAAATTAAATAGATATTCGCTTAAAAAACAGATGCTCCTAACATTATATTAATGTAAAACTACACACACACACACACACACACACACATACCCACACATGCGCGCACACACACACATTTCCTCACAGCAACAACCAAGATAATAGCAACATTACCAACATGGTTACATGAATCCATAAAGAAATTTTAAAATATGTTAAAACACACTATGTTTTTATTATGTAACTAAACAAGTATAAATTCTTTTCCCCCTAAAAAGATTGCATTTCACCCCTGGAATAGAAAGATGGGTGTGTACTGTGTTTGTGTGTAGCATGTATGTTTGAATATTCTTGGGGAGAAGTTAAAAATAAACATTTTGAATTTGAATTTAATGATGCATAATCTCTGATTTGGCCAAGGTTTTGACCCAGTCACTTGGTGGGTCGTAGTAGCAGGGAAAGCTTCTGCTGTATACTTCAATTCCCTGCCATCACAATGGATGCTGCTTGCGTTAAGAGAACTGAGGTTAAAGTATGACTGGCTTAGGGTAACCTGCCACCAGTAGGGTAAACATTAGAAAAAGAATAGCAAGTTTATGTCTGACTCGAATGTCTCATATTTTCCTGCAGAAGTCCTTCATGTATAATGAGCAACATATTTCGTAGTGTTTAAAACATAAAATTAACTTGATTGGTCAGGATACAATCCCCACACCTTTAAAAATTCGCCTTAGTCAAACTTAGTTAGTTTCTTGTTTTTTAAACTACTTGCAGATTCAAGCCACTAAATTATCTCTGTAAACCATGATTAATTCCTTTGACATTAATCGCAGGATGACTTCTCCCTCCTGCTGCTCCAATGAGACTGCTAATTGTGCTCCAATTGTTTACCTTTGTATTGTTTTATGAGTACTGGGAGAGAGAGAGATGGCAGATATTCCCCACTAGGCCAGAAACAAATGCCAGACAGGTTTGAGGAAGGGCGTACATATGCTATGACTACATCTGGTTAGTAAAAGCGTTATTTTTTTTTGTTGTTTTCTTTTTTATGGAGGTGATGACGCCTCCATAATTATAGGTGTTGGTCTCTTAAACCCCAGCATATTTCCAAACCACTGTGGTGCCACACCCCCCAGCCTTCCCTGAGCGGTTCTTCTTGGATTCTTTTCCAGTTTTCTAAACAGGTTATAAGGGTATGGATAAGATAGACGTAGAATTACCTTAAATATAATGAGAACCAAAGAGGTGGTTTCATCCTGACCCTCTTTCTGAAGTCAGTATGTAGCAAGTTTAGGAACCTAAACACTATATATACATATGGCATTTCCATATAGACAACAGGTAACTTTTGTAACCTGAAAAAATAATTAAAACTATTGTTTTAATACTATCCTAAGGCAGTGTAATTAAGTCTCTGAGTCTATGAGTAATTGTGTACCTGAATTCAAAATGAGATTTCAGATGTAAAGCAAAGTTCTGATCTCAATCTCTTAAAAGTGCTTTGGCATATATATGGAACTCAAGAATGTCAGGTTAGAGTTGCAGTAAGCATTGTTCAGAGAGGCTGGAGAGACAAGCTTGTTTATATGAGAAGGTAAATAAAGCAAACCTCTCCTACTTAGCTTAGGAACACTGAGTCTATGGGACTCCAAGTGGAAAGATATTCTAAAGTAGACCGAAGGATCTGAAGAGTAGTGTTGACATTTTTGTCAGTGAAAACATTATCCCTTAAGTTTGGGATATTTAAAGATCAATAACAATGAAAATAGCAATCTGAGATAGCTACTTTCAGGCTGGCATTCTGCAAAGCTAATATTGAATTCTCAGATCTATGTTACACACACTAAGATTTCGAATATGAAGTTTTCCTATGTTCACATCTAGATTACTATATTTAAAAGAAGGAGTCTTGAAGTCACTGGAGTTAACAAAATTGATACTAACTCAGTGAAAGAGCTGCCATTGAAGAGAAAATACTAAAATAATCAAAATATAAGAAAGTGGTTTTTATACTAAATTGTTTTTTTAAAAAATATATAAATAAATGGCAAATACCAGTGAAGGCTATTTTGCTTTCCTGGTAGAAATTTGTGCCTTTTTCTATGAAAATATTAAAATACCAAAAAGCTATTTTTCAGAGGATTATAAAAAGATTGTAACTTCCCTCCATGATACAGTTGGGATGCTTTATTGAGGGTGCCACTTCTTCTACCTTTAAGAAGTCCTAAGTAAAATTATGACTGGTAAAATTTGTCCTCTGCTCCCATACCTACCTTTTCCTCTCGATTCTCCATCTTTTTAGCCTATGCTCTTACCCCAGACACTTAGTACTCTCCTACCGTCTGAAGATCTTCTTACAGAAAACATCTGATAAACTGAATCTCAAAAAATAATAATCACAGTATTTAATGTATAACCACTCCTTGGAGAATTTGAATTTTAAAAGGAGATCATGGGAGATGGCAATACCTACCTAATGGAATGAATGGTCAAATGTTAGAGTTGGGAAGGAACTTAGAGTGCTCCTTCCTTTAATATTTGAGGAAATCAAGTCTCAGAAAAGACTAAGTGAATTGATGGAGGGGTCAAGATGGGACTGGAGCCCAGGTTTCCTGACTTCTCGTGGGATGCCGTATGAACAAATGAATGAAAAGGCATTTATTAAACTCCTACTGTCCTAAGCACTACAAGGCAATACAAATATAAAAGTGAGGCACTCTTCTCCTTGAGGAGCTTCTGTTCTAATGGGCATGGGGGAGAAGACCAATAAAGTAGGTGAGTGGTAGCTGAGTTTTGGTCTGTCGAGTCCCGGATGGTGAGTGGAATCATAAAGCAATCAAATGTCCCACATGTCACAGAGCAGAATATACAAAGATGGTAAGACATGTCTTCAGAGGGAAAGGACAGCTAGAGCAGGTTACATGACATAGTGCTCACTCACCAGTCAAGACAAGTCAAATCTCAGGACAGATTTACAAAATTGACTGGATTAACTCCTTCAGAAATTGGGGGTGGGGGTGATTGAGTTTCTGGAAATCTGGTCCTGAAGGTGCTTTTCCAGATGAGGGAGAAGAAGTAGGAGCTCCAGTCAGAGGAGATGGCAAGATATCCAAATGAATAGCCACATAGAACCAGAGAGCACTTGGGCAAACAGGCCCAAAGAGTTTAAATGACCTGACCATGGTTACACGGGTAGTATCGGGCAGGATTTGAGCCCTAATCCTCTGTTTCAAGGGTCAGTTCTCTTTATTTTGAGTTATCCCAAGTCCTTTCTATGACCCCTCAAGTCATGTTTTCTAAGTCACCTGTCATTTACATGATAGTTTTCAAAACAGTTATCAGTTTTTTTAAAAAACATTTTAGATAAATTATCTGTCTTCCCAACAACCTGTGGTACTTGTATGTGTACTGCATTATTTACATAGTACATAATCCCCTTTTATAGAAGTATGTATCTGTCACAAAGATACATATAGAGGCTCAAGATTATAACCTAGGTTTTCTGACTCCAAGCCTGTTGTACTGTTTCTTATTCCAGTTATGCCATCTGTTCAGATGGTAAATGCTGCCTCCATGGTTATGAACAAGAATTAAGAAGGGGGGAACACAGTGGAAAGAGCCAGAAAAGGCATTTTCCTTCTTCCTATAGTGATCTCAGGACTACAGAAAAGGGACTTCCAGAAATGGTGCCCAGGGAATCTCTTCTCTGACGCAGATGTTCTGACTGTGCTTCTGAGAGGAGGGTAATATTGATGGTAAGATTGCTTATAATGAACAGGGCTGGCCAATGAAAACTCATCTCTTATCAACATACACAGCATGCTTGACCTGATGCAAACCTTGTCATTCCCCATTCCCCACCCACCCACCCACAGGGACTTTGGGTCATGGAAAATGACTGGAAAGCTACCTATTTCCAGTCTACTTGCCACAAGAAAATCTTTTCGATTGGCTTCTGAGCATACTTACAAGAGACTTCAGTGACATGGCCGTGTTTTCTTTCCTACCTGTCTACATTAACATGAAGATGCAAGGACTGCTCCCATCCTAAAGACGGAAAGAGAAAAAGCTACTCTCGCCAACTTGGATGACAAGAAGCCACGACCACCTGACCCTGCTACTGCTTCAGTCCCTGGTGTTTCTGTCCTTTGTAGTTTTAGGTGAAGGAGTATTGGAGACAAAAAGGATCAGGCTGCTACCTTGTGAGTTTCAAAGGGTTAGAAGAGCACCAGGGGTCTAGGATTTGGAATCTATGCCACGATTTGCAGCCAATTAAACCAAGGTAGAGACAAAGCTTCTAGCAATTCAGAAGTAGATCCACATCTCTGGTTTCTGCAGGCAAGGAAAAGACTTCACTAACTGGCTGTTCCACATTTTGAAGTACACTTGAAGGGGTAAATGCTTTGCCACTTTCCTTAGGGGCAGAAGTGGTTAAGGAAGAGTATGACCCCCATGTGTTGGGGAATGGTTTGTACCTCTATCCTTGCTATATTTTTTCAGCAAATATGCTTCTATAAAACCTAATTGATATTAATTGGTTAATGATACTAGAAGCACTTATCATTGGTCATTGATATTGAGGTAAATATGAGAATGGGGGTTCAACATGATAGCATTAGAAAGATACTATAACTCTTCAGGTGTACTCCTAGAACACTGAAGAAAAGATGTAGCCTTGCTCTGGGAATTCTACAGGGAAAATGGGAGTTAGGATAAGGCCCCCCAAAGTCTATAGTTAACTACTTCTTGATATTCAACTTGCCATTATCCTTTTTAAGCTGACCAGAAATATTAATTCTAACATACCTTAAGAGTTTGCATTGGAAAAAAAATGTCAGAATAAAGGCCCCAGAGTTTACATGAGCTGTATAAGTAAGGAAGATTAGAGAGATAATACATTGTACTGAATAGTGGGCTCAACCTTAGAGTCTGGAAGACCTGCATTCACATCCTGCCTTTGACTTATATTACTTATGTGACTGAGTCACACCTTAGAACCCAAGACAGCTCCTTAAGACTCAGAGTTATAGATGAGTTACTGAACTCCTTCATCAGAGGGAATTTCCAGGTATCAGCAGTGATTAAATCACAGGTCCATATCACCAACCCTCACTCCTGACCAAATGAAAAATCTATCACTTTGTTATCTACAGGCAAATGAATAACCACATAGTCTCAATAGTATTCAAATGACTTGAGAATTTCTCACTATTATTTTTAACCCAGATAGTACTCTTTAAAAAGCAAAACAACAAAAATGAAACAAAACCAAAAAACCCTGCAGAGGATAAACAGATTGATGACAACTCTATTTTGAATTTAAAATTTTTTTCCAAAGTAACTTGTCTGGCCTTAAATAAAGATAAAATAATTTTATTTAAAAAGAGAAAAAATCAGTAAGACTGTTACACACCTCTTCGTTGCCTTTCAGGGAACCTGTGATCTTGATTAATAGCATGCTGTGATCTTTGTTATTATAATAATATTAACATTCATACAACACCTTATGGTATTAAATTTTTATATGCTACAGTCAAAAAATAATAAACAATGGCAGACATGCCTTCCCCCCCCATACTTCTAGGACAAAAACAAAAGTTTCAATGTAAAACAACAAAATAAGGGGAATTACAATGTTATGGTTAAATGACTGAAGTAATAAGTCACACCAAGAGGTATTTCACCAGTTGGAATCATCTCAGTTCGTCCATCAAAAATCTGAATTTTCTAGAAGACATTCACAGAGGGTGCTGAATCACTTGCTGAGCCCAGCCTAAATGAATTTTTTAGTGTTGTTTATGAAAAAATTATGAATGATAAGCTCATCAGATTGTGTTCAACCAATTTAGGTCAGACAAGAAGGAGGGTACTGTTTATTCCCTTTTTAGTGACTTTCATTAACATTAATCTTATTTCTGTGGTTATAGATCTAGTTCTTAATGAGGTTCTGGGATGTAACTGCTGTCTTTGAAGGGTCTGACACTGGAAGGAGAAGCAAGCTGCTATAGATAGGGGCACATTTCATGAGCAAAGTCCAGTAACCAATTTACGGATGAGATTTGCGTAATACACTTATTGGCCATCTTGCTCAAAGAAACTGAAAATACTCTCAGCCATCTTAAGTTTCAAAGAAGAGTTAAGGAAAATGTAAGAAGTGGCATGAAGCTACAATTAGAAACCTGGGCAAAATTGGACAACACCAAAAGCATCTCTGTCTTCCTGGCTGAACCAGAGGAAAGGAGTGTGAGTCAGAAGGGTTTAAAAATAAATAAATAAAGTGTTGCCAAAACACTTTAGCTTTGAAAAAAAAGAAAGAAAAAATCTGTCTCATTAGCAAAGAGCTATAGAAGTGCCTTGAAAAGAGTGCTAGGTCCAGGGAGAAATGGTAGCATAAAGATTATGATTCTGGCAGCTATGTTAGAGTCAGAATGGCACAATCCAACAGGGCATTCCCTCCAGGTAACAGAAAATAACCTGCTTCTTGATGCTAGTATTAGGGCATAGAACAGCAAGAAGCAAGAGTTTGGGGGACACTAATTCAGAAGGTAGAATCCTGGAGAAGGGATGATAATGGCCTGAGTCATTTACATTGCCATCCCTAAGGAAGCTCCAAGCATATGTGATCCAAAGGAATTAAGTATGGCTGGCACAGGATTTTCCTTGTGGAACTCTGTGCAGGCCAAATGATTACATGCTTCTTCATGTATAAGAGTGTACTGTGTATGGTTTGTTTGTTTGTTGTCATTGGTAGGAACCATTTGATCTGTTCTTGTAGAAGACATGTCCCATGAGCAGAGAAAACACAGCCCAAATGCACAGTCAAATACTCTGCTCTGGGACAAAGTAAGACCAGTTTTCTCTTGTACCAGAAGATTCTTTGAAGAGAATGGCCTAGATCTTATCCTCCTGAATGCTAAATAGGATATAAAAGCTTTAAGAGAGGTAGGCTGTTCGGTTATGTTGCAATTCTCAAATTGTATTCCCATGCTTATAATTAAATAAGCCAAAGTATATCTTAAAATGCCCCTGCTTCTAGAGTTCTTAAATTCTTCTCTCGGAAATTAACCTTATGTCTGAGATCTGTCATTTATCTGTAATACAATTATTTCCATGCAATTTATGGTTCTTGTCATATTCCGGGAAATAGGATGGTATCAAGGAAGGAGCCTTGTTCTAGGAATCGAGAGAACGGAGTTCAAATTCTGTCTACACTAGTAGCCACATCAGCCATGTGGCCTTAGACAAAGCATTTAAGTGACCAAAGTCCTGGCTTGTTCATCTGTAAAATGGAGGGAACAATTCCATCCCACCTTCCTCCCAAGACTGAGAGAATTGAGAAGGATATGAAAGCATATTAAATATAGGTTATGGTTTATTATTAATTCATAAATTGAGTGACAAGACATAAGTTGAAATGAAAGTTCCATACTGACTCCAGCAAAATCTGTATGACAAAGTGTGACTAAGTGCCTAAGACAAGTGACAATTGGCTGGGGGAGGGAGACGTGGTGGGGAGTGCAATGAATAAAGCCAGCAGCATGCACTTAGTGGTTATGTAACCCTGGACAAGTCTTTTAACCTTTTTCAGCCTCAGTTTCTTCATCTGTAAAATGAAAATACTTACCTCCTTGTGAGGAGCAATTGAGATAACATGGGTAAAGAACTACATAAATGTTAGCTGCTAGGATTAATCAATCAACAGGCTTTTATTAAGTAATTACTCTGTTCCAGGTACTGTGCTAAGCAATGGAGCATTCAAAGACATAGGACGCGTGAAGGAACAGAAATATGCATCTTGGCAGTGGGCCCATTAAACTCTACTCAGACTTTCTGTCCATATTTGACAGAAACAGGCAAGTGTTGGACTTGAAGTCAGAAAGATCTGAGTTCAAATTCTACCACCAACATTTATAAGCAGTGGTCAGATCACATAGCCTCACAGTGATGCAGCTTCTTCAACTGTAAGATGAGAGCTGATTAAGTCTGTGGCATCTCCCTCCCAAACTTGATGTAAGGCTCAAATGCCATCATGGACACAAGGCATTTTTGCAAAACTTACAAAGCAATTTTAAAAATCAGTATTTCTTATTCAAACACTAAGGTGGGTGGATCAGCAATTAGGACAGTGATTGGCACATAGTAGGTATTTAATAGTTGTTCATTGTTTGATCTGTTTCTCACTGATTTAGAAGTTCCCTCCTATCATACAGATTGCAATCCATCCGTGCCTACCCCTCTTTGTGACATTTGACCATGTCCTCCCAAAAATTTGCCTCAGAGGGCTACCCCAACATACTGGCATCTTGACATGCAAGGGAAGGATACCAATGAAACACTCTGGCTGTCTACCTGTCATCCTCCTTACCTTTCCCATGGGACTAGCCATCTTCTTTCAATGGAATTTTGTTGTTCAGTTGGTTCAGTCATGTCCAACTCTTCATTATCTCATTTGGGGTTTTCTTGGCAAACATATTGAAGGGATTTGCCATTTCCTTCTCCAGCTCATTTTACAGATGAGGAAACTGAGGTCAACAGGGTTAAGTGACTTGCCCAGGGTCACACAGCTAATAAATGTCCGAGTCCAGATTTGAACTCAGGTCTTCCTGTCTCCAGGCTCAGGCATTCTATCTTCTATGCCATCTAGCTGCTGATTTTCTATCATGCAGTTCTTTAATGAGGTTCTTTTTTCCTGTTTTGACTCAAAGTTACTCATTGGTTATATGTTGTAACCTGCTCCCACCTACTATTCATTTTTCCACTGCCTTATATTTATATTCATTTTTCATGGTCAAAAATTGTTTTATTAATGAGAAATCTCCAAAAACTTAAAAATTAACCTCATCCAGAGGGCAAAGAAAAGTGCCTTTGGGTGTCTGGATGCGAAACGGTTTATGATTATGACAGTCTTATGATTAGGACCCTACTAGTTTCTGTCAAAACTGATGGAAGTTGGAAGGTGACAGTAAGTGAAAAATTGAATGGGTGGAGGAAGAAATGAGTTCCTTGTGATCATATGGCTTTCCCATATTAAAAAAAAGATACCCCTCCCCTTGTAAGTTATGAACTTTCCTACCATAGGGATCATAGCATCATAGATTTAGAGCCAAAAGGTACCCTAGAGGTCAATTAGTCTAACCAGTTCATTGAAAGATAGGTAAACTGAGGCCTATAGATAATCAATACCTTACCCAAAGCCATTCAGTCCTTTGACTTGGATTCCAACATACTTTCAGCATTCAATATTGCACTTCTCTCCCCCACCCCCCAACATGACTGATGTTCCTTTAACAAACACACCAAAAAACACATATCTCAATCAGCGTCCTGGCTTTCAAAAGAGGTTATTTCAGAAATTATGTGTGTATTCTAATGAGGCAGTCACAACTCAAAACATGCTTGCAACTTTTGGAATGGCATTGGAAACCCAGTCACATATATTTGATATTCATAATGGGTAGTAAATTGCTATCCTTTGAGGGTGAATTGACTTTTGGAAAATAGTCTGAAGTCAATCAAAGGCAATTCAGATGAAAATGTAGCTGGTTTTTTTTCAGGGTTTGACTGTAAAGTAAGGAGACATTATTGTGTCTTCTTCTCCAAAAGGGATTCCCAAACAGGAGCACCAAGGAAATGCTGAATAATACCATTATCAGTGGAATAAGTGTATAGCCTTCTAAAGTGACTACTTTATGGAACAATCATCAGAATATACGATTTCTACTGCAGCAGATCAAGCAATGGGTGGGGAGTCACTACATCTGGGTTTGAATCATGCTTCAAATATTTTCTAGTTCTGTGGTTATGTCCAAATAACTTTGTTGATCCTCACTGTCTTTATCTACAAAATATGGCTCTAATAACTCTGACACCTTTTGGATCTCAGCACAATTCAAATTTGAGTTATTATTTTTATAGTCATGCCTTATGTAACCAAATGTCTAAAAATACAACCTCGATAACAGAAAAGCTTCTTACAAAGAAGTACCTAGTAATTTTTTTGTGCCTGGAAAAAGGTGAGCAGCATGAAATGTACCCTCACTGATGCAGCTTTGAGGAAGGGAAGAGTTAGGGCTAGTGAACCAGAGAGCATCTCAGCTGAGGTGTAGCCTTGGTGGGGAAATGAAAAATTGCACTGAGGGGATTTCTTGTTTTAAATAATTCATTTTGATAATGAGGTGCTGAGCTTAATTGTTAGCACTTAGTTGAAGGACTTGAAGTCATATCCTTACCCTCTAAATTTCAGGATTCTGGGTCAAAGCTTCCTTCCTTCTACTCTAGAGTAGAAGGATGCAGGGGACTTTGATTGAAGTAAGAAGTGATGGCTCCCACCTCAAATCAGAGCTAATGTTAATATTAAAGACATTTCCTACTACCTTTCTAATAGTTAAATGAGGGGAAACAGACAAAATTGAATATACATTCAAGATTATAGTACGGAAAGGGCAAAAATGGGCAAAAGTACATGTATCTGAAAATTGCTTTTGTAAAAGTCATAAACACGTTGTGGGTTTTGACACTATTTAAAATTCCTTCCCAAATGGCAGACTTTAGAATTGGTTCTGTCAATCTGCATTTCACTGCCAGTGTGTATGGACAGCTTCATTTCTGGCCAAGAGCCATTGGCCTAACCTACTGCAAACCTCCCATTTGAACTAGGTTCTTATAGCTCTCCCTAGCCAACTGGGAAAAATTGGTAAGCTTTAGCTTGTGCAAGGCAAAAACTGAACAAAGTACATGAAAAATGTGATCTCTCTTTGTTGAGTCATATTTTGGGATTTGGTGCAGTGGGCCTGGAGTCAGGAAGCCTTGAGTTAAAATCTGGCCTCAGGTATTTACTAGTGTGTCACCCTAGGCAAGTCACTTAACTTCTCATCCCCAGTTTCTTTAACTGCAAAATGGGGATCATCACAGCACCTGCCTCATAGGGTTGTTGTGAGGATGAAATAAGATAATATTTGTAAAATGCTTGGCACCTAGTAGGTACTATATAAATACTTCTCTTCCCTTCTCCCTTGATTTACCAGTAAAGGTATCTTAATATGAAATAGACAAGTAACTAAAATATTTTAGAGAAGATAAAAATGAATCCACCCAAGGTTTTTTTTAATGTAGCACCATTCTGGGCTATTTGTATTCACATTTTGAGACTGGGTCCTCCAAAAATGACTTCTCCTTTTGGTTCTAACCTGTGATTTGCTACCCTTAATAATATAGCTTTTGACACCACAGATGTGCTTCTCATTAACAGTCAGACAATAAGAGCAAATAACTCCTAGAAAAATCATTAACTCAAGAGACATAGCAACAATAGTGTTATAAAACAAAGCATACCCTCTCCATGTACCTTGAGTATATGCTCCCATCACACATACACATAGCATCCATGGGAAGAGTGAGCTCAAACTCAGAGTAGAACGGTGATGAGGCACATATAGGATGCACATGTGGCAAAGGTACTCACCAATAATATTACTGCAGGACCTGGAACATTCTCTTTCTATGTGCTGCTCATGCAGTTTTCCTCAGGTGCTGCCAGACTCCTAGGATCTGTTCCTCTCTGTACTCCAGCACTCTTCTCTGTGGACAACGGTCCTGCTCCTTGAAGCTAAGTTTTCACTTGAATGACTGTCTATATCCATGCTTGTCTAGAACATGTGTCTCAGTTCCCCATCCCCATCAAATGTGGTATCTTTGTGCAACTAATTTCTCTTCAAGGCTACATGGACAATATGGGGAGTTAATGAGAAATAAATTCACTCCTCCCCCTTCATATTCTTTCCAGATAGCTTCCAGTTCATAATCTCTCCAGTCTCAAATTACTTAAATTTGAATGTCATTTGTGTTGTTCCCTTCTTGCCTCATAAAGTGGGGGAATCACAGAATGTTACACCTTTTTTTTTAACACATTAAAACATTCTCCTGTGTGACATCAGCTGAACTGGAGAAGTGGAATCACATACCCCTTCCCCTGCATAATATATTATATAATGTTAGAACTGAGAGTATTAAAAAAGTACACTCCCCTATTTGGACCTATGTACATATGGTATATGTACAAACTCCAGCTAGTCATTGTTTTAAAGTGGGATAACATTCATAGGAACTGCAGCATCCTTAATTGCAAAGATCCAACAGTATAATAAATGAACTATAATTCAGGGGGAAAATGTTAACAGGGCAATCTGAGCTATTTTCCCACATGTAATTCTTGAAAAACTTGATCCCCTGGCAAACAGTATAGAGAATCTGTGCTGTATGTAGAAAAACCAATCTCTTATGATTGCTGTCCAAATAAAGCCTCTTTGCATGCAGTCAACCCAAAGTGAAAGCCCATTGTCATAACATTATGTCTGTAGGGCACCACTTCAGATAATGTGCAAAAAAAAAAAAGGAACTCTGTAATTAATACAAAGCTCCTGAATGAGGAAAAAGGGAGGAAAATTGTCAACACAAAAGTTCAAATAGCATCCAATAAGAAACTAGATAAAAACCTGGCTCCAAACTATTTGTCTTCATTCATTGCCTCAATTTCCTTCCTTCCAACCTTTTTTAAATAATTTTTTCAACCAATAAGTATTTGCCTCCTTTCCCTCCTATCTCCTGCTCTCTAATTGAGAAAGGAAGAAAAGCAAAACTCCCATTAAAAGTAGCTATAGTCAAGCCAAACAAATGAACACATTGACTGTCTTCTTTACCCCTGAAAAAAAGTTTCATTTGACACTGAGCATTTCACCTCTCTCAGGAGATGGTGGGTAACTTGTTTCATTGTCTGTCCTCTGGAATTGTGATTGATCAGTACACTAATCAAAGTTCCTGAATTTTTCAAAGTTATTTAACTTCATAATACTATTGTCACTGTGTAAATTTTTCTTCTGGTTCTGCTTCCTTCACTCCGCATCAGATTATAGAGGTTCCTCCAGGTTCATCATTTCTCATAGCACAATAATATTCTATTACATCCATATACCATCATTTATTTAGCCACTCCCCAATAAGTGGGCACCTCCTTAGTTTCCAGTTTGAGGTTACTACCTAAAAAGCTGCTATAAATATTTATATGCATGTGGATCCTTTCTTTCTTCTGTGATCTCTTTGAGATATTGGTCCAATAGATGAAAAATTAAAGGGAAGGCTCAGTTTACTCATTTTGGGGGTGTGGTTCCAAACTGCTTTCTAGAGTGTGTTGGACTCATTTCACCAATGCCAATTCCACCAACAATGCATCAGTGTGCCTGTTTTCCCACAACCCATCCATCATTTATTATTTTATTATTATATTATCTGGAATTTTAACCCCACCTATCTTTCCAGTCTTATTCCATGTTATTCCTCTTCATGCACTCTCCAGTTTGATCAAACTGGACGACTAACTGCACTGTATACACAAAACTCCATCTACGACCTTTATCCAGTGATCTCCCACGTCTGGAAGACTTTCTTCCCATTGCCACCAGTTATTTCCAGGACTGTTTCAGGTGCTAGCTGCTCCATGAGGCCTTTCTCCTAGTCATTATGATCCTCTGTATTTAGTTATATTGTCAATACTCTGAATTATCTGACTGTATATATATCTCCAAAAGAATATAAGCCCCTTAAAGACAGAACTATTTCTTATTTTATCTTCCTATTTCTAGCAACTACCCCATTGTGCTTTACACATAGTAGGTATTTAATAAGTATTGGTTGAATCAAATAATTTAATTCTTATGGAATATCATTTTAAAGATTTCATGTTTATGCCAAATGAAAAATAAGGAGACACAGAATGGCTTCCTGGGAAAAATGTGAATATAAATATGTTTAAAATTTCTTAGTAGAATAGAAAGTAATTTCTTTCTAAAGGTTTTTAAACTTTGATGGAAGAAATCATGCATCTCTTATTCCAGTAATGGAAAAGGGGTTTCAATGTGTTATATTTTCATTTGACTAAGATTCTACTTGGACGGATGGAAACAAACCATATTTTTTCCAAACAAATAATTTTGCAATTGTTATCATTTCTAAAAGACATGAGTAACACAGCTATTCTATTATAGAACTTCATTAACATGTTTTTTATTAATCACAACTTAATGGAAGCATTAAAATAAGTTATGACATGGAAACATACAAATAAACTGTGCATCAACAGGGTATATACAAAATAGCAAAACGTTGGGATAAACAGTGAAAAAAGCTGAACATCTAGATATTTTGTCTGCACAACAGCAAATATCCAGTTGTTCATAAACATCTAGACTAGACATTTGCCGATTCACAAGTTGACTTTGAAGTCAACCATTGAGGATTTCTGTCAACTTCCATACTTTCTTCAGCTCTACTTTCTGCCCTGGGATGTGTTTAGAAGAATCCTTTATGCAATATTAAGAATATCTATTTACTCAATAAAATTCAATTCTAGAAATATATTTACTTGCCTTGTATTTTTATAATACTAGGTTTAGATGTGACCAAATAGTTTATTTAACTTAAACTTCCTAAGGAAAAAAAGAGGCAGCATGGAATAGTAGAGTATTGGACTTGGAGTCAGAAAGAACTGAGTTCAACTCTTGCCTCTGGAAGTTAACTAGTTGTGTGACCACAGGCAAGTAACTTAACTTTACTGAATCCTGGATTCCTTACCTATAAGATAATGTGAACCACATTTACCTAACAGGGTTGCTATGAGCTTAAATGAGAAAAAATATATAAACTTCTCTGCAAATTTTAATGCACTAAATAAACTTCAATTATTATTATTAAGAAGTTTTTGTTTTTAATGGCTCATCATACCAAGATACCAGGATAAAATGGGGAAAAGTCTATTTTTACACTTCAATGAGCTCAAATATCAAAATATTTGCAGCCTGATGGGTAGAAAACATGTGCTGATCTTTTCATCCAAATAGTTTGCCATCTTTTAGAGAATGCTTGGGGTCATGCATGTATTCTGTACCAGTCATGTCAATCAATTGCTTGTACTCTTTCAACAGATCTATGATTTAATTGCTCCACCAGGGCTGATCACAACTTACTCTGATTAATTAACCAGCATTCATTAAGTGCCTGCTGTATAAATGATACTTGCCTAAACATTAGGGGAATGAGAGTTCATGGAAAAGGAGCTAGTAAATGAATTACAAAAATCCATGAGTTTCAGTTAATTGAACGCACTTCTAGATTTCTCTTTCTTGTAAGATTTACCAAAGACCCTACAATTTTCTCCTTGGCACCACAAGGCAGCACAGCAACCTGGAGTTCTGGATAGAGAGCTGATCCTAGAACCAGAAAGAAGTGGGTTCAAATCCTGCCTCAGACAAAGAGTATCCTTGTAACCTTAGGCAAATCACTTACATTCTGATGCCCCTTATCTGAGACGATAAGGTCGTAAACAGTTACTGATTTTCATTAGTCAAGAACTTCCAAGGAAACTCTCTACAAAAATAAATTTACAGTTTCTATCTGAAAAAAAAACCCCTGCAATTTCAGATTTAAATTCAGAATGGAATTAACTTCAACTAGATAACTAATAATGAGCCAACATGGCAGAATGGACTTGGAGCCTAGAATATTTGAGTTCAAATCCTGCCTCTGAAACTTAACCAGCTGTGTTGTCATAGATAAGTATTTGGGTTACAGCTATAATGATATTTTCTATTCTCCCAGTAGCATTTCTCTATCTTTGCTTTTATCCCTTATTATTTTTATATTTATTGATTCTTCTTTTTGACCTCAATTTTCCCTTGGCTATGGTGTTAATTCTAACTTCTTTTAGGTATTTTTTTCTATTTCCAATAAATGATGTGATACATTTAATCTGGAAAGGCTTTCCTTTTAATGGCATCATTTAAACTTATGGAAAGATCATAAAGCAAATTATGCTAAGGTTTATAAAAGAGTTATTCCTGAAAGAGAGAGAAAGGAATCATTGACCTACACTTTTCTCACCCACTGTTAGTGCCTTTGTTGGTGTAATAGAATGGGGGTTAGTAACCAGTGACACGCTGCACATTTCCATCAGACATACTGGGTTTGCCCCTCCCTCAGCTCTCCATACTGGATCAGCCATGCTAGTATCCCTGCCTTGTTGGCCCATCACAGATTTCCACCGCCCAACCCTCAGGCATCAAGAGCACAGCTGGGTGGATGTCTAAAATATCCAAATGTAGTGGTTGTGCTGGTATCACAAAGGTAGGAAGATACTGACAAGCTAGAACAATAGACTGAATCTAATGTAGCTGGTAAGGAGTTGGCCCTGAGAATTGACTTTCTTATCACATCCCAGAAGTCAATAAGCCTACAACCAATGGATCAAGCAACTCATCCATCTATTAGGCCACACCTAAAAGTGAACTTGGTGGGGAATCTTTGAAAGGATAAAAACACATCCTGGGCCAAGAAGTACCACCCTACCCCCTCTACTGCAGGTTTGTAAGTAAGGGGAGAATGTTTTAAAAATACAGTTATCCCTTCCACATCGTGATTTCCCCATTGCAGTTTTAATATGTTGCAGATAAGCATAAGAAATTAAATGGGGAATTTTGAGTGAGTTTTGAGGGAGCCACAGATGACACATAAAGGCCAGCAGACAACACAAAAAAGTTTAGAAACTCAGAAACGAATAAAATATATTTATAGTGTTGTAAAATATAACCTATAACCAATACTTAACACAAATTTTACAATAAGGTACTGTAAACATCCCATCAAAGAAAAAGAAAAAGATTCAGGCTTCTTCTCTGATAGGGAGTGCCAAAAAATTTTATGTGGATTTTTCAGAATGCAGGAGTGCTGTACCCCTAATCCTCCTCAGGGTGGAGGGGATAACTATAATTTAAGTTTTAATATAATTCTCTCAAGGGATTGAGTTTGTGTGTAGAAGAAAAGTGTACCTCCTAGCTTGATGAGGAAATTTGCTTTATTTTAGTCATTGCTATGACTTTACAGTAAATACTCCATTGTAAATACTAAATGGATATTAATTAATAGTGAGGAGAGATTAAATTTTTAAAAGATATTGGGTTGGTAAAACACACCAGATGGGGACTTATGAATAATAGCATTAGAAATCCTTGGGCTGATATATGGTACAGTAGATAGAGCACCAGCCCTGGTATCAGGAGGACCTGTGTTCAAATCTATTCTCAGACATTAGCGGTGTGACTCTGGGCAGGTCATTTAACCCCAATTGCCTCAGAAAAAAAGAAAAAAAAGAAATCCTCCAACCCTTCAGGGTTAGTCCTAGAATTCTGAGAGGAGAATTAATAGCTAAGTCCTGGGGACCTGACCTGTTCATTTAAGTTCATAGCCTGTACTATATAACTGCTTTATCTTTCCAACCAGATGGCCGCAGGATTTCTTGCCTTGTCTGCAATGAGGAAACGGAGATTTTGTTCATATATGTTTTATAAGGTGGGGGTAAAGAACAAAAAGACATTTACTTGATAACTTTATTACATATTTCAAAAGAATAGCAAGTCGTACAGAGTAGACAGGTAGTTTCATACGCATTCATCTTTTTTAATTATACTATGTTATGAAAATGCTTGTTTTATTCCATAAATTAAAAATAAATTTAAAAAAATTTTAAAAGAAGCAAAAAATACTATTCTCCATGAAATATCCTCCCAGAACTCCACACCATGGCAAGGTGTGATTAGAGATGCCAGTGTTAGACAAAAATATGTTCACATATATACATGTATGTATATATGTATATATGTGTATATACATATACATACACACATAAATATATAATCATTCTATACATACTTCTGTTTATTAGTTTTATTAGTTCTTTCTCTAGCTGCAGATAGAATCTTCTTTCATATGTCCTTGGTACTTAATTTGAGTATTTATAGTAAAATGACTTATTGGTTCCAAGTTATTCTTAAAACAATATTGCTATTACTGTAAACAATGTTCTCCTGGTTCCGCTCATTTCAATTATGACTTCATGCAAATCCATCCATGTTTTTCTAAGATAATGAAGCTCATCATGTCTTATAGCACAATAGTATTCCATTTCATGGATACTAATGATAATTTATTAATTAAATTAATTTATTTACTTCTTAAAATAAATTATTTCTTTTGTTCCTCATTGATAAGATTACATACAGAAAAAGCCAGACAAGATAATGAAGGTCTCAGGATCCTAAAATTTAAGAAGTATTTGAAGAAATCGGAGTTGCATAGCCTGGAAAAGAGATAATTCCTGGGGGCATGATGCTTTCTTTAAAGGGCTGCTCTTTAAAGGAAAAGCAGGTGGGCTTGTGATTTTGAACCAGGAGCAATGGGTGAAGTCACAAAGAAGTCAAATCAGGATGAATGTCAGGAAAAACTTCTTGAGAATTACAATTTTCTAAGGTGAATGGCCCATACTGAGAGGTCTTTGGGCTCCTCCTTGAGGGTCTTCAAGCAAAGACAAGGAAACTACTTGTCAGATGATCAGAAAGGGGATTCTTGTTCAGATATAAAGTGGATGAGATGATATGACCACTAAGATCTCCTTTATCTTTGAGCTTATGCTCAAACTGGATCTGTCCCCAAACAGCTCAATTCTGTTTGTTTGGATTTTATTATTTTTTTTGGTAGGCTTTTTAAAAAAAAAAAGTTGAATATTACTAGGTGATAATTGAGTCTTCCTCTTTTAGACAGGTCATTCTATTATGTTATCAGGTGGATCCAGCCTTAAAGGGCTCTCCAACTCCTGGCTATCATTCAGTCTGTGAGAGGCTGTCAGCAATGATTGGAGCATGCATTGCTTCTTTCTGTAAAGACCCTGATTGGAGAAGAAAAGAGAGAAAGGTCTGGGATGAAGGGAGCCCTTTCCTGTATGTAGATCATGGTGCTACTACTGACTTTCTCCACTGCAAAGGAAGGATCAGATTCCTCAAATACTTCAACAGAAAAGCATGACCTGCAAAGCAGTAAAAGCAGCTTCATGCTTTAGATAATCCATTGTAAATCCCAGACATGGTCATAATAAAGAAATATCTACACTAATGAAATATGGCACAAGGCCCTAAAGGTCAAAGTCTACATTGGAGAAGGATGCAGCTGTGGGAGAAGGGAACATAGGATCCTAGATCTAGAATGGGAAGGGATCTTAGAAGTCATCTAGACAAGGAACTGAGGCCAAGGGAAGTTACTTGTCCAGAATCACATAGCTAGTAAGGGACTGAAGTCAGATTTGAACTTAGGTCTTCCTGACTCTAGGCTCTGCTCCATCCAGGCGCCATCTAGCGACCATTTCATGAATTCAGTTTTGCAGGGAGTTGAGGTAGGGAGGACTTGTTGAAGACCTATAAGAGACAAATTCATTGACCTTGTGTTTCTTCCTCCGTTCTGTCTTTTTCATTTCACTCTGGGCAAAGGTCCTCCTGGCTTTGGGCTGACCCTTTCAGAATTTTCCCAACTTTCTGTCTATTCCTTCAGGTGTGGGGAACCCACACTTGAGAACCTAGAGGGCCACATGTGACCTCCAGGTCACAAGTTCCCTACCCCTACTATTGCATCTTTGAGTCCAAGCTAAAATTTTATAATGCATAGTGGTAGATGGTACAAAGTTTTGAAGGGCACTTCCTCTCTCACTTGGCCTGTCAATTACCCCAATCACTACTATGCTTTCTCCTCTCACCATCCCAAGCCCCTAACTTATTAATCCTATCTATTTTCAACTATATATGCCTATAACCAGCTTCATAGTATCCCAAATGATGGTAACATTAAGAATATAAATCATTTACACCTTAATATGAAGTCATTACTCCCTCTCCCACCCTGCCCCAAGAACAGTCATTTGATAGAGGAAAGCAGAGAGAGAGAGAGAGCATGAGAATGTTGAGTGACCAAGGAAGGAAAAGGTAAAGTTTTATCTTTTTCAGAACATAAATTTCACATTTTTATTGAAAACAAGCTCTATTAATATACTTTGCTTGTCGAATGTCAAAATAATCTGAATAACTCAGAGAAATATTATATCTAGTCTACCCAAAAATGACTCAGGTGGGGGGGGGGGTGACTGACAAATCGTTGTACATATTAAGTGAAATATGACTAATCCATAGACTTCACCCTTCTACTTCCACATTTCTGGCCTATTTATGATACAGACCTTTTGCTATAAATTAAATTATTTCTTTAATTCCTTATCTTTAGAATCTTTAATTTCACAGAATATCACAAGATCAAAAGCCCTTTTTCCTGTTAGATCAACCAGGATATCTGAGAAGCTGAAGAACAATAAAAATAATGAGAAGGAGGAGTAGCAATCATATTAAAAAAATAACATTTTACATTTATGTTGCATTTGGTAGCTTTTTGGCAGCATTTGCTAGGATTGTCCCCCCCCCCCCGTGACTAAGCGTGTTATGCAAGCATTGATATCTCCATTTTACAAATGAGAAATCAGAAAGTCAGAAAAATCATCTGAATGTCCACATTCACCCTATGACCAGTAAGTGACAGAAATGAAGATCAAACTCAAGTTTTCTGCCCCCAACTTCAATGATTTTTTTCTTCTATTGCAGATTTCTTTTTGGTATAAATGCGGTCATTTCCCCAACCAAAGTTTAATAAATGACATTTGCTGAATCAATATCTAACTAAAACAATCAGTTGAATTTTTTTTATAAACCCTTCTCATTGTTTTGTCTTTCGTCGGCCAAACAATTAGTTGGATAACGTCATCAGCACTAGTATCGATGTCGCCATTTATGTGGGGCATTGAAATTATTGGTAATGTTAACAATGTGGGGAAATAGATTTATTATATTTGTTTTGTAGTGATTTAAACAAAAATACTGTTGCTCAATAAAGTTTCTAATTCTAGGTCATATTCTATAATGGTATTGGCTTTTAATCCTTCAATGAAAGGTCTAAGGAAAACCCAAGAAAATACCTTCCTCTCAGATTGTATTTATTTGCTGAAAGTTAACAGGACAAGAGTGTTGTCCTCCCCTCCATTCCCCATATGGTCCCATCAGAGTCACTGAATGAGTGAATAAAATGGATGAGTGAATTTTATTCATTCACTCCATTTCTCCTACATCGTGGGCAGTAAATAAATATTTGTTGATTTGATTTGACTTGATGAAGGAATAAATCAATGAAAAAATGCAGCATTAGCAGAAATTCACAGAGTGGTTTCCTGATATTCCCACTGTGCCACCTCTAAATAAGAAATGTCTCTAAAGTAGGGTATTGAGTCTTTAAAGCTGCCATATTATGATCAATATATTTGGAAATTGTTTCTAATGTTAAATATCTTTTTCCTCCCCTGGAATAATAAATGCTTCCTTTACCCCTCAGCTGTAGGAATTTCCCTCATAGATGAACAAAGCAACGAAAGCGAGGGAGTGATCTCTGATCCCAAAGTAAGTGATGTGATCTATGAAAGCACTGAGACAAAAGTAAGGTCTTGGGGTATTTCTCTGGTCTTGAACCAGTTCTATACCTCCATGGCTTAATGTTTCATTCTTGCTCTTCACAAAAAAAAAAAACCCAGAGCAGCACAGAGTATACTCAATGATGACTGATTCAAGTTTAAATTATTCATCTAGTCCAAATTTCTCACTTTCAAAAGCCTATTCTAGGTACTGGTGATAACATGTGACAATTCACCGTGATTTTCCCCTCAAAAAATTCAAATAAATAGTTTTCATTCCAAGATAAGTCATTATCTTGTGTAAACTGAGCAGGAAGGACAGGGGGTTACCAATTCTGCATGAAAATCCTGTGGTTGGTTCAGGCAAATACATTCTGAACTGGTGACTGTGGTTTGCCTGACAAGAAAGAATGGTTCAAGAGTTTATGGAAATAAATCTGTTATCTGGAAACTAGCACCTCAAGGAACAGAGGGACTTTGATTTGTTCCACTGCTCAGTTTCACAGAATTTAAAAGTGGGAAGATACCTTAGTAGTCATCGAGACCAACTGACAATCATAAGGAATCTTATGCGATATAGCACATTTTCATTTGGATCCCCATAACTGCATGGCACTTGGCATAGAGTAGGTACTTAATAAATGTTTTGTTGATTGATTAATCGATTGGTACCTGATGAATGGTCATCCAACTCTTGCTGGAAGACTTCATTTTCTAAGGTGGCATAGTTTGTACAAAACCTTCCCTCTAAAGGTCTGACACACACTCTGACACCAAGTCAGACTAGGTTCAGGGACAAGTGGGTTCAAGCCTTCCTTGAGAGTACATATGACAGAGATGCACAGTTACTGGAAGTTATTTTACAAAGGTCCTCAATATGTTCCCCTTCATTATGTTGTAGTTTTTCTGCTGGGCTCTTTGTAGAACCTTGAAGGATGCGTCCAGTATGTCCTTGACTGTAGATATAGACATCTTCATCAGCTTTTCTAGAGATTTTGCTAGATATCAAGGATGATTGGAAGTTCAAAATTCTATAGACATTTGGAATCATATATGGTCCTCCTCCTCCACCCAAGGGGCTGAAGAAGAAGTCTAAGGTGTTCTCCCCCATAAGAAATCCTTTCTTGAGGGCTTACCTTGAACATTCTCTCTTTCCTGCTGTCAGTCACTCAAAATCTATCATTCCAATCACCCCAGTGTGGTCATGTCTCTTAGTCATTCCAGAATTCCTGTCACCCCTATAAAGGTATCTAAGCTTTATTCATATCTGATAAATAGCCAAAGTTTATTCTCACCAGATAAAGGTATCAGGGCATGGTATCTTATCACTTATTTTATTTAAGTGGGGATAGGGTAATCATTTTATATTCTTTCCTGACTAAATTTTAATATTTGCAGATTTCTTGGAATTTGCTTGAGAAAGTCCATGGCATTAAATCCTGGCTAGTTGTTTAATAACTTGGAATGTCTTTGTAGTGCTAGATTGTGAAATCCCAAGACGCTGCTTTAAAAACCACTATCAATAACAAGAGGCAGTGTGGTAGAGTAGTTACAAAGCTAGTATCTGAGTCAGGATGATCTGGGTTCAGGTCCTGCCTCTGATATATGTTGATCATATGATGCTGGGCAAATCACAGTCACTTAACCTCTCAGTGTTGGTCTATAAAACTCTCCAAGTTATAAAGTAAATTTGCATTGCTAGAGGGAGTTTCCACATTTCCCACATCTAGGGAGTTCCCTATGTTAATGAAACCATAGGTACATTCACCATGCTTTGGCCATCAATCAATCAGTAAGCACTTTGCAAGTACTCACTATAAGCTGGGAACTTAGGATATCAAGACAAAAATAAATAGACTTGAGAAACAACATAAGCTCAGAAAAACAAATTATAAAAAAATGTGTAAAATATATCCAAAGGAATTTCAGGTTAGCTCGCTTACTCTTCTTTTCACAAGCTCACTCCAGTCCAAATCACAGTATGATGAGCCACTCTTTAATGGAAGCAGTTGCCTAAAATCACATGGCTGAGAATGGATCATTAGCAGCTTCACCTCTCTGTATCGCTGCATGATTGGTTTTCTCCTTCCTTCCTCCGCCATCAACATCCACACCCTGTCAAACCACATCTGAGAGAAGTGATGCATGAACATTTTATTATCTTGGACAAAAAGTGGAAAACTTCAACTGTACAAATTGTTTGGTAATTTAGGTGCCATAATTCCAAGTGTATATTGCGTGCATCTCGTAAATTATGCACCCCTTCAGTTGACCAAATATTTTATGATACTGGGCATCCTAAAATTGGCTTTTAAAGGATGCATAAATCTCATGGCCCCTGAATGCTGTTAAGCTTCTCATAATTTAATTTTTCCTTTATGAAATGGGAATGGTATAAACATGAAATTATAGTACAAAACACTTTATTTTTATGTACATACCATCTTTCCTGAGCTGTTTGGAGTGCCCTGGGCTGTAACACATAGGCAGCTATTTGATCTCTAACTCAGCTCCCCCTGAATCATATTTAGCACCGCCTCCATAGGCTGGGGCCCCAAACAGATGTCCATTTCGCCCCCACTTCAAAATGGTACTGTGCCTTTCAGACGACCAAGATTACAAAACTTTGGAGAACAGATGAGACAGGGAAAAAAGATGCTTTTGATAACCATGTGTCCTAACACAGAATATATTTCATACCTTATGGGAAAATAACAATAAAAAATGAAGATAACTGGCACCACAGAGTACAATTTCTACTTGGCTTCCTATTAGGATAGCTTAACTAAGTTGATGTGTTGTATGAATGCACGGAACTGCATATCTCTAGTAATTTTAAGAGACAAAAGTTATATTGACAGAACACCCAAGGAATAAGATCAATTCAGTTAAAAGTTTGGTCTTGTAGTTGGATAGAGGAGGTTATTCTCCTCATCCTGACTAGGTGACTGACTTTTCCCCCCTTTTCATATAATTGTTTTGGTATAGCATAAACTGAGCCTAATAATAAAAATATCTTTTTTTGACTAGTTCTTTAAAATTTGTAAAAACCCTTTATACCCTCTATCTCATTTTATTCTCAGTCTTGTAAGATAAAAAGCTATCATTATCCCTCTTTTCCAGAGGGGGATCAGAGAGGTTGCATCATATTCCTAGGGTCACTTGGCCAGTAAGTGTCAAAATTAGGATCTGAATCTGCTTCCTGACTCCATGTCTTAGGCTCTTTGTACTAAGAATAAGAGAATAGAAAAGGGAAACAATGAAATTCAACAACTTTATACTTACTGTGTGCAAGACACTATACTAGGTTCTGGGGGTCTGAAAATATGTAACCTAGGTCTCAAGCCTACAACATTTGGATCAAATTCTCCTCATTGGTGGAAGGAATGATGACTCCACCGTGTGCCTAAACGAGGGGTAGATTTGGCGAGAGGACTTTGAAGAAGAGAGAGATTCTTCCTGATGCTTCAAGGACAGAGAATATATGGTTAGAAGCTTGCTTCAGGTAGAGACATGTGAAGAGAGGACGGACTTGGGAAGGCAAAAAGGTAGAGGAAATTTGGCTAATTGACATCCATGAATTTCTAGCTTGCCTCCTCAGAGACTTCAGGGAATTTCTCCTTGGAGGACATTGAAGCCTGGCTCTTGGTTAAGATAAGATATTCCCCTCATCATAGGCACACAATACACCTACCAGTAAAGAGAGACATGCAAATACTGGATTACAAATGAAAACAGTCCCTTCCTTCAAGAAGCTTAAATTCTATGGCAAGGATACAACACAACACAAGTTATATACAAAGTACATGGAGTATAAGAGCAGAATAGGTAGCCAAACAAATAGGTGTGGGTCTCTATACAAAGAGAGAGATTCATATATATGCATACATACATGTATGCATATATGTATATATGTATGTATGCATATATATAATACATAAATGTATGTAGGTATGTATATGGGGGATAAAAAAGGATAAATAATCAGGGAAGAAATAATCTCTCATTTAAAAGACAGAGCAGAGGGGAAAATGGTACAGGAATCTGAGGAATCCAGAGACCATACAGCCTATAAAGTGAAGGGGCCTGAGCTAGACCATGAACAGCACACAGAGGGGTCATCAAGTTTTTGCTTGAAGGGAGGTACCTCCACTCCCAGGGGGCTTGGCCCCCTCCACTTTGAAAGTCTGACATCCAGCTGAAGTTGCATCTCTACGACTGTCGCCCTTGCTCTGCTCTCTAGAGTCAAGCAGAAGTCAGATTGTTCTCTTGCTTGGTAGTTCATATACCTGAAGACTGACATTGTATCTCCCCTAAACCTTTTCTTTCCCAGGTTAAACACCCCTAGTTCTTTCCATTTAACTCATGTTGACAGTGTAAGTGGTGAAGAGAATAGGGATGGGACGAGTCCAATAGACTCACCCATCCTTCTGCAGACCAGATGACATATATGGGCTCAGAAAAGTCACTTAGCTCCTTCATCCATAAAATGAAAGAGTTTTGATGATCTCCATGGGTCCTTTCAGCTTAGAATCATATAATCCAAGGATCTGTTGGTGTTTCAAGAGCCTGCTTTACTATTTTTGGATTATCTTAAAGAAGACATCCTGCTCTAATATATCTAAGGAATAGGTTTTTTTTTTAATTTTCCTCAGAAGATAAAGAGAACAAAGAACTTCATAAAATAAGCTTCTGGTATCCCAAGGCATCCCAAATTCTATACTGAAATCTAAGTTTAGGAGAACTAGGTACACAGCAATCCCAGACCAGTAGAATCAGTGTAGAAATACTAGATTTACTAATTACCTGGGCCAATAGAGGTACATTTTTTCCAAATTTTATTTGCATAAGAAAAAAAATTCTATCTGCAAATTTTCACATGCAAATTTTAAGCCTGATCTGGTAGCTATAGTCCTAACTCTATAGAAAAAAAAATACATCAACTCTCTCATCTGGCTTTCACTTTCTATATTCTGATAGAAACCAGAGCTCTGACTTCCTGTAAACCTCATGCTGCAGCCTCTGTACACTAAGCATCATGGAATTTAAAAGCATGCTCTATTTCTGAGGATATTCTCACAGCAGCTGGTGGATTCACTGTCCATGCATGCAAATAATATACTTCAAATTTTGTACAGAATTGTATAGGCCACACTAAGCCAAACAGCAATTCATGGTCACCATCATGCATCTATGTGGTCCTTTTATCCTGTTTTGCTAAAGAGACTTATAGTTTTTATCTTACTAAATACTTATTTTCCCCCCAAAAACAATGTTTTTCATCATTCTTATATGTATGTCTTTACATATATATATGCATATACAAATACGTATATACATAACATATATTCATAAACATACACACACACACACACACACACACACACACACACACACATGAATTGGGAAGAAGAGGTCTAAAGTCAGAAGATACCTTAGAGGACATCAAATCCATTTCCCTCATTTTAGACATTAGCAAACCAAACCTAAGAAAGAGGATGTGCCTTGTCCACAGGAAGTAAGGAGCAAAGCTAAGAACTACATTCAGGTTCTTTGACTCTGAGTCCAATGCCCTTTTCATTACATGTCACAAGACCTCTTAAGATTTTGTGGGAAAATACACGTTTTGTAACCTTTGATGAGCCTTTCTGAACTGAGCTAGTCTGGTCCTCAAATGACAGGCCTATAGATTACCATTAGACCCACACTCAAAGCCTTTCCAGGTTGACAGGTTTAGTTATAACTTGTGCACCTCTGTCATGGCCTTTAAGAATTCAAGTCATCTCTGTTGATGAGGTATCAGAAAACTTAGCAAAGGATTGAGATGAGAATAGATATATAGCATTTAAAGTCATCTTGAAATGACTATGGTATAAGAATGAAAAAAATCAATAAAACTTTTTTTAAATAAGAGATTTCAGAGAAGGGAAGAATTTATGACCACACAAGGGATAGAGGACATTACAAGACATAAAATGGACAATTTTGACTTTATTAAATAAAAAAGATTTTGTACAAACAAACCCATTGCAACCAGGATTAGAAGGAAAGCAGAAATCTGGGAAACAATTTTTATAGCAAGTGTATCTATCTGATAAAGCTTCATTTCTCAAATATATAGAGAACTGAGTCAAATTTGTAAGATTAAAGTCATTGTCCAATTTATAAATGACCAAAGGATATGGACAAGCAGTTTTAAGATGAAGAACTTGAAGCTATCCATAGTCTAATAAAAATGTTCTAAATCACTGTTGACTAGAGAATAAAACAACTCTGAGCTACAATCTCACACCTAGAAGATTGGATAATATGACTGAAAACTAAAATAAATAATGTGGCAAGGGATGTGGGAAAATTGGAACAGTAATACACCATTGGTGGAGTTGTGAACTGATCCACCCATTCTGGAGAGCAATTTGGAACTATGACCAAAGGGCATTTAAAACTATAACCTTTGACCCAACAATAGCATTACAAATCTATCCCAAAGAAATAAAAAAATGGTGAAGGGATATGTGTACAAAATATTTGTAGTAGTTATTTTTTGTAGTGGCAAAAAATTGGAAATTGAGGAGCTGCTTGTCAATCGGGGAGTAGCTGAACAAGTTGTGGTATATGAGTACAATGGAATATTATTGCTATAAGAACATAGGGGTAATTCATTCAAACCAGGAAAAACTTTTATGAACTGATACAAACTGAGGTGAGCAGAACCGAGAGAACATTGTACACAGTATCAGAATATTGTTCAATGAATTACTGTGAATAGCTTAGCTATTCTCATCAGTACAGTGGTTCAAACAATTCTAAAAGACTCATATTGAAAAATTCTATCCACCTCCAGAGAAAGAACTAATGGAGTCTGAATGCAGATGGAAACATACTATTTTTCACTTTCTGTACTTTTTTGTGTTTTTTTCCTCTTTGGGTCTGTGTCTTCTTTCACAACACGAGCAATATGGTAATATGTTTTATATTATTGAACACATATAACCTCTATCAAATTGCCTACTGTCTCACGGAGAGGAAAGAGGAGGGAGGGAGAGAGAAAATTGGCAAACTTAATTTTAAAAAAATGAATGTTCAAGATTGTCTTTTCTTTTAACTGGGGGAAAATAAAATACTATTTTTAAAAGGGACTTCAAAGACCATTTAACTTAGGGATTCTTGGGGGTTTTTTGTTTTTTTGTGAATTTTGCTGCTTTAGAATATATTTTTTTTCCTTTTTTCAAATAATAAGCATGTAAAATCTCAATCTGTCCCTTCTGCCACCTCAGTAAGCAAATTAAAAACAAAACAAAAAAATAAAGCCAACACTATATAACTTCATAGTCCAGTCAAACAAATTCCCACATTAACCATGGCCAGAAATGTATTTCCCTTCCCGAATTTTAAGTTCATTATCTCTGTATGAAGCTCAGTGGCATGTCCCATCTCTGTTCTTTTGGGTTTATCATTATTTTGATCAGAGGGCTAATATCTTTCAAAGTTGTTTTTCCTTAAATTGTTCTTGAATCTTCTCATTTCATTCTGCATGAGTTCATACAGATTTTCTCCAGTTTCACAATTTTTTTCAGTCATTTCCCATAGGAAGACACCTCTTGAATTTCCAGTTTTAGGCTATCATGAAAAGAACAGCTATAAATATTTTTGTTCATATAAATCTTTTCCCTCCTTCTTTGGTTCTTTGGGGTACAAGCCCAGAAGAGGTATACTTGGGTCAAACTTCATATAGTTTGGTAAATTTGGGGGAATAGTACCCAATTGCTTTTCAGAATAGCTGAAATTCCACCAATAGTGCACTAGTGTGTCTGTTTTTCCATAGTTTCTCTAAGATTTGTCATTTTACTCTTTTGCCATGTTTGCCAGTCTGAGAGGAACCAGGTAGAACCTCAAAGTTGCTTTATTTAACATTTCTCTAATTATTTGTAATATAGAGCATTTCTTTATATGCTCATCTCCATGTTTTGATCCTTGATTCTGTCCTTTGAAAATTCCATTTATATTCTTTTACTATTTATCTTATGGAGAACGGCTCTTAGTCTTATAAATATTGTTCAATTCCTTATGTATTTTGGATATGAGACATTTATCAGAGAAATTTGCTGCGAAGATTTCTTCCTGAGTAAATATAAAAATAGAAATCTAAAAATAGAATTTTTCCCTTTATTTTTTATTATATTCAATTTCTTAGTGCAAAACTTTAAAATACATGTAATCAAAATTGTGCCTTTTATCTTGTGTGATTCTCTATATCATATGTTTAGTTATCAATCCTCTCCTATCCATTACTCTGAAAGGCAATTTCTTCCTTATTCCTCTAATTTGCTTATGATATAACTTTATATTACAATCCTATTCCCAATTGGAGCTTATATTGCCGTATGATAAGAATTAGTGGTCTAAATCTAAGTATTTCCAGTCTGATCTACTGATTGATCTTTGATTGACCAGAAATAAGTCACTTTCATGATTTCTGCATTGTAATCTCTCTCTTTGCAATGCTTCCAAACTTTGTAAATTTCGAGTGCTGTTGTCCCTAGACTCATTTCCTTCTCACATTTTTTCATTATTATTCCTAAGAGTCTGAATTTTTGTTCTTCCACATGGGTTTCATTCTTTTGTTCTAGGTCCATAAAACAGTCTTTTGAAAGTTTTGTACAGTGCTGAATAAGTAAATTAATTTAGGTAGTATTGTTACTTTTATTAGGTTGGCTCTACCTAATCATGAGCAATTCATGTTTTCCTAAGTTTTAGATTTTTTTCTGTAAAGAGCATTTTATAGTTAAATTGATATAACCCCTGGGTGAATATTGGTAGATATACTCCAAAATATTTTATATCTGTGACAGTTATTTTGAATGGAATGTATCTTTCTGGATTTTCCTGCTGGATTTTATTTATACATAGAAATGCTGATGATTTATGTGGATTTATCTTAAATCTTATAATGTTGCTTAAGCTATCAATTATCACAGTTCATTTTTGGTTGAAAATCTAGGTTTCTCTCAGAACACTATCATATCACTGAAAAAAGTGACTTTTTTTCTTCTTTGTCTATGCTTATTTCTTCAATTTCTTATTTTTGTCTTATTGGTATTGCTAGCATTTGTAACACTATGTTAAATGGCACTAATAAATATCTTTGATTTATTCCTGATACTTTTTGGAAAGCCCTCTAATTTTTACATATAATATTTGTTCTTGGATTTAGAGAAATACAACTTACTGTTAAGGAAAGATCCATTTTTTCCCATAAGTTCTAGAATTTTAATTAAAATGAGCATTGGATTTTACCAAAAAAACCTTCTTGATATTTTTTAGTATAGTCATATGGTTCATATTTATATTACTAACATGCTTTATTATGCACATATACACATACATATATATGTATTTGTGTATATGTGTGTGTACATGTACGCATGTGTGTGTGCATAGTCTTCCTGTATTGAAAAAATTCTGCATTCCTGGTACAAACCCAACCTGGTCATATTGTATAATTTTTCTAATATGTTGCTATAGACTAATTGACACCATTTTATTATTAAAACTTTGCATCAATGTTCATTAAGAGTATTGGTCTATATTTTCTTTTACTGCTTTCTCTCTCTGATTTAGATAGCTCAGTTATTCTTAACCTCGGATCTGTGAACTTGAAAAAAAATTATAAATAAAATTCAATTTAATTACTTTCCTGTATAATCTTATGTATTTTATTTTAAGCATTTAAATCATAATTCTGAGAAGGAGCCTATAAGTTTCATCAGATTGCCAAATGAGTACATGACACAGAAAAAAGAACTGACCCCAATACCTAACTCAACACCTGTAGTAAGTGAAGTTACTTGAAATTTGAGATTCTTTGTTCATGGAGATGCTCATCAGCCCTCCTACTCCTGAGTGTTAGCCTGTCAGAGTTCATTTTCTTTTTAGCTCTTTTTGTTTTTCACCAAGACATTTCATAATTTTCCATGTTGGTCATCTTATTCATTTATGTGGAAGTGTACCTTTTGTTTATTTCCCCTTGAAATATGAAGACTTTAAAGGCTTCCTTTTGTCATTATTTTTCACTCCTTTTGTTGGGATCTTTGGTTTTGATTTCCTGTTTGCTCATCTTTTTCATTTCTTTGGCATATTCTACCCCATCACGAGTTTTTATTCTTTCCTTCCTCGAGGGATTGGGTTAAACAAGTACAAACCCCACCGCCCTACAACCCTTGTTCTTCTCCCAGCTCCATTCTTGCCATCACCCTTTCAAAAAAAAAAATTAAAATAGCAACAAATGTTGCTCCATAAGAAAATTCATAAACATTTTCCTTTTGTCCTTATAAGGTTACTATTCTGGGTGCATTTTTCATTCTTTAAACTTTATATTTTCAGGGAAAACTTTTGTCTCAAAAGAAATAGCATATACATATATTTGCAATAGCAAAAACCTGGAAAGAAATTATAAATCCAATGATGAAGGATGGCAGAACTAATTATGGTATATAGAATGAAAAAAATATCATGGTCTCATAAAAGTAATTCTTATCAATATTAGGAAATGTGAAGTATTTATATGAAGTGATACACTGGGAAATTGGCATCACCATAACTATCTATATATCAGCTCCTACTACATGTTTTTTAAGAGGCAGTATGCAGTAATGGAGAGAGCCAGCTGTCATCGGAAAGATATGGGTTCAAGTCCTACCTCTGAATGTGTATGGACTGTATGACCTTGGGCAAGTCATTTAATTTCTCAGTGCCTTAGGCAACTCTCTAAGACTATAAGTTGCAGAATAGCTATTGATCTCTTTTGGTAGAGTGCGTTTTCTCACAGGGAATCTCCTACAATTATAATAATAGGTCTGGACAGAATACATGCACATACATCTGTGTATTGTATAGACTCACATAATGCTCCAATATGTGCACGTATACATATAAACACACATATATGTATACAAAGTAAATATAGAGTCTTCTTTGAGTGTGAAGTCATTATGATCTGGAGAATGAGGGTCAGAAAAGTCCCTTCATAGCAAATGGTACTTGAACTGAGTCCTCCCAGCCACTAATGCCCCCTGCTCTAAGTTTACCTTGCATTTTCTTTATATTTGTACATATATATTGTAAGGATCTAGTTAATTACGTGAAATTTCTCCCACTAGAATGTGAGCTCTTTGAGGGCAGTGACTGTGTTCTGTCTTTCTTTGTATCTCCATTCTTTGATATAGTGCATGGCATAGAGTAGATGCTTAACAAATGCCTATTGACAGACGAGCTAAGCTTTGAAGGGGCCTGAGTGTTCCAAAAGTTGAAGAGGGAGGGAGAATATTTGTTTGGTTCAGCTCTGCTAAATAACAAGGATTAAATATGAAATTCTGTCCCTTATTTGGAATATTATTTGACTGTATTTTTGATGATTAAATATATGAAAAATCTTTAAATTTTTGAAGAGACAGAATATATAATTGTGGTAATTCCTACATAACTCATTATTATATGAAAACAATTAGAAATTGTTTGATGAAGCAGATTCTGTTACAGATGGCCAGCCTCCATACATTCCATGACTTGGGTTTCTTCTCACCTTCCCCCAGTCTCTTGCCAATTCTGTTTTGCATCCTCAGATCTCTTAAAATACAAGCATAAAATGTTAAAGGACACTTCTTCCACCTTTATTCCTTTGAGTATTCTTTGTTCTTCTCTAAAGCTTCTCCAATCAATCTCTACTTACATTTGAAGGACTCCTGTGTGACCCTATGCAAGTTACTTCATGTCTCTGGGTCCCAGTTTCTTATCTGGAAAAATACAGGGCTTGGGCTCATAGGATTCCAAGATCCCTTCCAGTTGTAACATTTTGTGACTCTGTAATTGACTCTTTGGGGCTTTTTCTGTCACCCTCATGATCATATCATCCACATAGGATGCACAGGAAACCAGTTATCACTTTATACTGCTATTTCAAGTGTCCATTAGCACTTATCATCTAAGAGAACTGAAGTTTGCATTCTGGTTCATACACACTTGGCATATTCAGTGATTCAGGTTAGATAGCTAGACTTCCCAGGTATTGCACCAAGGGCCATCTCTATCTCCTCTTTCAAAAGAATTGCTTCTCACCTTGAAATCTAACTTTATGCATGCTGGAAGAGGAAGGAATGCTGAAACATTTTCCTTCAATCATTTGGATTTTCACTTATCCAGAAAATTCTTGCTTTTTAGTTATTAGTATGTGAGATCATTCCATACTTGTTTCTTTTTCTCATGTCACTCAGAGTCCACAAAAGCCCTCCTTGGATACTTTATGGTGGACATGATTCTGAATCACATGATAAGTTAGCAAGTTGCAAACTGTAGCTTACCACCTTGGAATACCATGAACTCTCTAAATTGAAAGAAACATTAAAAGTCATAAAACCATACCCATGTAAGAATCTCTTCTGCAATATACTTGCAAGTGGTGGGAGATCTAACATCAGACTTTTTCCAACTGTGTGGCCTTGAGCAAGTCACAGAACTTCAGTATGCTTGCAATTTCCCTCCTCTCGTAGAGTGAGAGAATAGGGAGAGATGAAATCTAAGATCCTTTCCAGCTTGAAATTTCTGATTCTGTGAGTCTGGGTGGTCATCTAGTCTTTGGTTAGAACAGCATCTGACACAAAGTAAGTGATTAATAAATGTTCATTGACTCATTGACTGCTTCCGAACTTCTCATGAATGGGAATCCACAACTTCCCAAGGCAATCTTTCCCACTTTTGAATAATCCTATGAGTTTTTTCTCTATATCCAGCTTAAGTCTGCCTCTGCAGGTGCCTTCTGGGGACAAGCAGAACAGATTTACTCCTTCTTCCGTATTACTGTCATTTAGATACTTGAAGATAATTACTGTGGCCCTCCCCCAGTCTAAGTCTATGTATTCTCCAGACTAAACATGACCAATTTTTTGCTATGCCATGATCTTAAAGGGCTTCATTATCCCAGGTGCCTTCTTCTGAATACTTTCCAGCTTATCAGCAAGACCCGTTGAAGGAGAAATGGGGAGGAAGCATGTGCCAGGCAAGGCAGCCGACATCAGCAATTTGCTAACCACCTCCTCTCAGATTCCAGAGGAGGCAGCCTGGCAATTTGAATGGAAGAGCCTTAAGAATGGCAATTCTTCTAGCCCAGTCCCATCATGCAACACCCAGGGAAGCAACCTCTATGAAGATACAGCTCCTGCAAATGCTAAAGCCAAAGCTGCTGAAGATCCGGAAAAGACATTTTTTACTACCAAGGTCATGGCACTGTCAAGTGGTTTAACATCAGAAACTGATTGGATTTTATCAGTGGAAATGACATTAAAGAAGAACCATTGCTATCCTCTTTTCTGATGCATCCTAAGGTCTGTTGGACTTTTTCATCTGACTTGAAGTTGAAGCCTTTCATATGTTCTTCCTGCTCATTAGGATGTGAATTACTTGAGAGGGGAAACTGTCTTCCTTTTTTTGTTTGTATTTCCAGAACTCTGCTATGTGCTTTGCAATGCTTTTTAAAATCTTTTATTCATTGATCACTGTCCTTCCTCAAATAAGGCAGCCAAAACTGATCATAGTGATTAAAAAAATGGTGTAACCAAAGGAAAGTACAACAGGATGAATTTCTTTAGAGTCCCTCATACTATTCCTCTTCATGTAGTTTTATCTCAGCAGCTTTTTTGGCTTTCAATATCATTCTGTTGACTCATTAAGATTATAATCCATAAAAACATCCAGATTTTTTTCAGATAAACTGATGTCTAGTTTCCCCTCTTGTGTTTGTAAATTAGATCTTTTTAGAGCCATGTGTAGCCCTTGGCACATTTCCCACCCTCCATAATCTTTCAAAGCTCACTGACAGAAAGTGATTGGTTCAGGAATCACATCAGTTCTTTACATACTTTGGGATATGGTTCATATGAACTCATACTTATTTTGGGTTTTAAATTCTTCTTAGCTATTTTTGTCCTATCATTTCCAGTCCAAAGACCATTCTCCTTGGCAGAGAAAACAGAAATAAAATAATAGTTGAATATATAAACGCCTCCTTGTCCTCACTCATTTACCATCCCACCCACTCTGTCTGGTAATAGGTTACCCACCTACGTATCCACCCACCTGTTGGAGGAAGAGACTAGCCACATATGGCAAGGCTCATCACCAAAATGTAAGCCACCAGGGGATGGACTTTTTTTTTGTCAGAGGAGGCTTTAACTAAGTAGAAAACAACAAAGAGCATACAATAATCCCATATAGATGGGCCCTTTCTACTTCTACTGTCATTATAGTAGAATGAAATAAAGGATATGGAAGGTGTTAAGAATCACATATTTCATGGAATATATATGGATATCAACTCAACCATTGGCATTCTTAATTCAGGACACATTCTTCCTACTGGATAGAAGGCACAGAGACCCTAAAATGAGCAGATTAGTCACCATTTTAATCATAAATCATTCCCACCATTGGTGATAGTGGAACCTTCAATTACAGAATCTACCATTTCAGTACATGATATCCTTTTCAAGGAATGAGACTTTAAAAAAATAGTCAGGGGAAAATAGCTGAATTAGACCAAAAATATGGAGAAGAAATCTGAGCATGAGGTGACACATTTTAAATGTTTTCAAGGAGTAGATCTCAAATGGGAGAAGATTCCAAAAGCTTGGGAAAAATTCAAAGTAGTAAGAGACAAAGTAAATCTGCAATGTAAATAGACACCATTGACCCTTATGTGTACTTTCTCATCTCGATAAAAATATTTATGAAAATAGTCTACACATGCACTGAGGGTTGAATCAATGAACAAACCTCCCTTAAAAAAGTTCTAGGGTCATTTATGCACTGAATATTTAATGTGACATGTCAATAATATGACTATATGTATGTATATTTCTGTATGTCATATATGTATGTATCCAATCTTTTCACCTAGACTTACGACATGGTCTGGAGGTCCTTCATCGTCCTAACCCCACCCTTTGGACTCTCTCAGCTTGCCAATATCTCTTGATCAGAATTGAATACCCTATTTCAGATATAGATAGATCAGGGCTAAGTATAAGACAACTATCACTTGCCCCATTGTGAACATTATGCTTCTCTTAATACAATCTATGATTACATTAGTTTGGGGGATGCCATGTTATATTGTTGAATCATATTAAGTTTGCAATGAACAGTTAGCCCCAGATCCTTTTTGAAGTGATATTTATACACACATGTATACATCTATATGTATACATACATATATACATACACACATATAGATGTGTGTATGTGTGTGTGTGCATCCCATGAAAAGATGAGATGAACAGGGCACTAATAGTTATCTTAAAGACTCCAAAGCCTTGCCATGTGGAAAAGGGATCATCTTCATTCTGTTTGGCTCTACGGGGAAGAACTAGGAGCAAAAATGTGATGTTGCAAAGAATTCAAGTTATGTTTGATGAAAAGAAGAGCTCCCCAATGATTAGAGCAGTCCCCAAAAGGAATGGACTTCTTTGGTATTTTGTGATTTCCTTGTCCCTGAAGGGATTCAAGGAAAGACTTGATAAGCCTTTTTCTCATATATTGAAGAGAGAATTTCTGTCCATTTATGGTTGGGTTCAAACCCTAAGATTCTATGACTCTGATTGTGTGTAATAGGAATCAGACAAGGATGGGGCTAAACTTCATTAGGAACAGTAACAGAAAAGACAAGATGGCTCTGAGGTGAAACCTCAGAGATGCTTTATTCTGCATGTCTTTACTTATTAATGGTTTGGAGCAGCATTAAATTTTATTTTTAGTTACAAATTCTCTCCCTTTCTTCACTTCCTCCTCTACCCATTAAGAAAGCAAGAAATATGATATACTTATGAATTCATGCAAACCATATTTCCACATTAGCCATTTTGTGGGTGGAGGGGGGAAGCAAGAAAAATGTTTTAAAAAGTGAAAAAATGTTTCAATTTGAACTCAAAATTCATCAGTCGTCTCTCTGGAGGTGAAAAGCATTTTCATCATGAGTCCCTTGGAATTGCCATGTATCATTGTATTGATCAGAGTAGCTAATTCTTTCACATTTGATTAACATTACTACACTGCTGATACTGTGTAGAATGTTTTCATAGTTCACTTGACGTTGCATCATATTAGTCTTCTCAGGTTCTTTCTGAAATAATCCTCTTCATTATTTCTTTATATATATTTCTTATAATACAATAGCAGTACATCAGAATCATCTACCACACTTTGTTGAAGCATTCCCCGATTGATGGTCAGTCACTCAGTTTCCAATTCTTTGCCACTACAAAAGGAGATGCTATAAATATTTTTGTACATATACATCCACACTTAAAAAGAAAGCAGAAAATTTGGGGAGCAAGGAATAGTATATTTGTCAGATTTATGGAGAATGGAGAAATTTTTGACCAAACAAGAGATAGAGAACATTATGAAGTGCAAAATGAATAATTTTGATTACATTAAATTGAAAAGTTTTTGCACAAACAAACCCAATGTAACCAAGATTAGGAGGGAAGCAGAGAACTGGGAATTTTTGCAGCTAGTGTCTATGATAAAGGCCTCATTTCTAAAATATACATAGAACTGAATAAAATTTACAAGAATACATTCGTTTCCCAATTGATAAATGGTCAAAGGATATGAACAGGCAGTTTTCAGTGGAAGAAATTAAAGCTATCTATGGTCATATGAAAAAATGCTCTAAATCACTCTTGACCAGAGAGATGCAAATCAAAACAACTCTGAGGTACCACATCACACCTTCAGATTGACTGACATGACAAAACAGGAAGATGATAAATGTTGGAAAAGACATGGGAGTGTTGGAACACTAATTCATTGTTGGTGGAGCTGTGAGCTGATCCAACCACTCTGCAGTGCAATTTGTAACTATGCCAAAGGGCTACAAAAATGTGCATACCCCTTGACCCAGCAATATCATTTCTAAGACTGTATCCCCAAGAGACCAAAAAATTGGAAAGGGTCCCATATGTACAAAAATATTTATAGTGGCTCTCTTTGTGGTGGTCAACAACTGGAAAATCAAGGGGAGCCCATGAATTTGGGAATGGCTGAACAAGCTGTGGTATATGAATGTAATGGAATACTATTGTGCTATAAGAAATGATGAACAGGAAGATTTCAGAGAGGCCTGGAAAGATTTTTATGAACTGACACTGAGTGAAAGGAGCAGAACAAAGAGAACTTTGTACACAGTAACAACCACAGTGTGTAAGGAATTTTTCTGGTAGACCTAGTACTTCATAGCAGTGCAAGGACCTAAAACATTCCCAATGGACTTTTGAGGCAAAATGTCTTCCACATCCAGAGAAAGAATTATGAAATTGGATTGCAGAATGAAGCAGACCATTTTCTTTTGTATTATGTTTTGTTTTGTTTTATGATTTCTCCAATTCATTTTAATTCTTTTATTCAACATGACTAAGGTAAAAATGTATTTAATAGAAATGCATTGTAGAACCTATATAAGATTGCATGCTATCTCTGGGAGGGAGTAGGGAGGCAGATTTGAAGGAGGGGGAAGGAGGGAAAAAAATCCAAGATATATGGAAGTGATTGCATAACACTGAAAACAAATAAAATAATTAAAAAATAAAGCAGATAAAAAGTACATTTGTCTAAATTATGATATACAACTGAATGAAAAGTGAAAAGAGTACCTACATAAATAAAAATCACACATTGATCAAAATATCCAATTAAATTTTTATACACTATCTTGGCCCCTCTAGCTTCCTAGTTGGTGAATTGATTGAAATATCAAATTAGTTAATCATTTTTCATATTCTGAAAAGGTACTGGAGTTGATACCAAACTGGGTCTAAAATAAGAAACTAGACTCAATCTCATTTGGACAGCTGATCAGTGCATTCAATGATGCCCACTGTTTTGTTATAACAAAAGTCCACCTCTCTCACATCAGTTTTCTCCACCATAATGTGTAATGGATTATGGGTCACTACAATATTTGATGAATTAAAGTAATAAATAATCTAAAAGGCAACAGAAAGACTCAAGGTGAGCATGAGTACTCTGCAGTGGATTACCAATAGAAATGTCAGGATGAGAGATTCTAGGAAAGAGATTCTGGAAGAAATAGGGATGGGAAATGAAAGTTAGCCAGTCATATAGCAAGAGAGACAATAGATGCAGAATCCAAATGTAACATTAATACTCCCAAGATATTGGAAGAATAAGAAGGAACCATCTAGTAAACTGGGTGACTTATGGAGAATGTATAGGAAAACAAATCAAAATGTCCTGGTTGAGAAGATGACAATGGGTCATGATCGGCTTTGGTGAATAGAACCCAGTCAAAAATCATACATCTATCAAAGTAACCATTGAAGTTACTTATCCACTACGTTGGCCCCTCCAGTTTCTTAGCTGGTGAGCTATTGCCAATGCAAATATCACAGGGACACTCTACCTTTCTCCTATTTTCTAAATTTCTCCTAAAATTCAGAACATATATGTTTTGATCCTTTCCTCTGGCTCTTTGTGCAGGCTAAAGTTACTGAGGGAGACTTCTTTGGAAATTCCATTACCTTAGCCTTCTTTAGTTATATCTGTTTGTTGTTATTTTAAAATTTCTTTTTTGTAAGAGATTTCTTCTTTGTTTATCTTGCCAGTAGTGTTCTAGAGGCATCTCCCCAGCTCATAGGAAGAAAAGATCACTGAGGCAGAGTGATGCCTCATAGCTTTAGAAGGGACTTATTCTAATTCCTACATTTTACAAATGAGGAAACTGAGACTTAGAGACATTAAAGGACTTGACTAAGATCACATAACTAGTAAGTGGAATTGAGTCAGGACCTCTGACTCCACATTAAAGATACTGTTTCTGCTTTTAATGCTTTTTCCCATCCCTACTTTTTAATTGTTCCCTTTATATCCTTCCCCATTCCACCCCCCAAATTTGAAGAGGTCCTGAGAGTTTTTACAAAATAGCATTTCTTGATCCAGTCTTGCCAGCATGTTTCTTTCTTCCCATTTTATGTAAAACTTACTCTAGCCTGACTTCTTTTAAAAACAATGTTTTAAAAGTTTGAATAGGGCCATTTGTCCTTCATACCTGGTATTTTCCAGTATTTTGTACATCTCCCTTATAAGAAAAACAACAACCAATGGCAACAAGCAATTAAGTAAATAAATCAACATCTGAGAGCATGTGCACATTCCATACTCTTTGGGGAAATATATTTCATCATTTATTTTCCAGGAACACTATGGGCCATTTCTGTGAATCTGACTTCGATGTCTTTCCATGAAGTTTTCCTACATATTATTATGGTAATTATGGACATTGTTCTCTTAGTCAGTCAATCAACATCTATTAAGGTCTTCTTATGTGTCAGGCACTGTGCTGATACAACACTTTGTGGATACAACAAAGTACGGAAGACAGTCTCTACTCTCAGGGAACTCACAATCTAATGGGATAGATAACAAAGAAGTACAGCTATATTTAGGATAGGTAGGAAATAATTAACAGAAAGAAGGCCTTAAAATTAAGAAAGTTTGGGAAAGATTTTCTGTTGAGGATGGGATTTTAACTGAACTTGGAGGATGTCAGGGAAACCAGTAGGCACAGATGAAGATGGAATCTAGGCATATGAGACAACCAGAGAAAATGCTCTTAGGGGAGAGGTAGAAGGTCTTGCTTATGAATAATAAGGAAGTCAGTGGCAATGGATTGGAGGGCACACAGTGGGCAGTAAGATTTAAGAAGACTAGAAAAATAGGAGAGGGCTAGGTTATGAAGGGCTTTGAATGTCAAGCAAAGAATTTTATATTTGATCTTAGAAGCAATAGGGAAGCACTGGCATTTGTTGAGTGGAGGGTGAGGGATGAGAGTGACATGATTGGACCTGTGTTTTAGGAAAATCACTTTGATGACCGAATGGAGGCTGGATTAGAATGGGGAGAGACTTGATGTAGGCAGACCCACCAGCAATAGCCCAGATGTGAGATGATGAGGACTTAAATTGAGGGCAGTATCAGAGGAGGTCAAATCCCCAGGCCTTTGCACAAAATTGGATACTGGGAGATGATACAGTGAGGAGACAGGGGAATTAGGAGAATAGCAATATCTTCAACAGCAATAGGGGAGTTTAGAGGGGCAAAGTTTAGGGAGACTGATAATAAATTCAATTTTGGATATGTTGAGTTTAAGATGGACATGTTGTTCAAGATGTTTGAAAGACAGATATAGGAATGGAGGTCAGCAGAGAGGTTAGGGCAGGATAGGTAGATTTGAGAATCATCAACCTAGGGCTGATAATTAAATCCATGGGAGCTGATAAGATTATTAAGAGAATATGGAGAAAGAAGAAAAGGAGGTCCAGAACAGAACCCCATGGGACATCAATGGTTAGATAACGTGACCTGGATGAGGATCCAGCAATAAATGGACACTAAAGAAAGAGCTGTCTAATATGTAGGAGAATCAGGAAAGGGTAGTGTCCTGAAAACCTAGAGGGAAGGGAACATCAATGAGGAGAGGATGATCAACAATAGCAAAGACTACAGAGAGGGAAAGAATGATGGTAGAGAAAAAGTCATTGAATTTGGCCATTGAGAGCTCACTGGTAACTTTAGAGAGAGAAGGTTTGATGGAATGATGAGGTCAGAAACTGAATTGTAAGGACTCGAGAAGAGTGAGAGAAAAGAAAGTGGTGGCACCTATTGCAGATGACTTTCTCAAAGAGTTTAGCCACAAGGGCAGAAGAGATATGGGGTAATAGTGTGGGTGGAAGGAAAAGTGAGAAATTTTTTGAGGATGGAGGAAACTTGGTTATGTTTATAGATGATACAGAAGAAGCCAGTAGACAGGGAGAGATTGAAGCTAAGCAGTAGAGTAAGGATGACAGAGCGGGAAATCTATTGAATGAAATGGGATGAAATAGTATTGCTTGTACAGGTAGAGGGGTTTACCTTCATAAGCATCCCTTCCTGTGAAAAATGAATGAAGAAAATAGTGGTAAAAGACATCTGAGGGGGGCAGAGCCAAGATGGCAGAGTAGAAACAAGCACATACCATAGCTCTTCCCCCACAGCCCATAAAATACCTGTAAAAATGACTCTCAGTAAATTCTAGAGTAGCAGAAGCCACAGAACAATAGAGTGAAAGAGATTTCCAGCCCAAGGTATCCTGGAAGGCCAACAGGAAAGGTCTACCACATGAGGCACAGAGCAGAATGCAGCCCCACTTTAGCCACGCTGCACTGGGAGGAATAGAACAGGAACAGGCCTCGGGGCAGAATCCCCAGCAGCAGTGGAGATTCTCAGATCCCTCAACCCACAAACACCAAAGAAAGCTTCAAAGGTCAGTGTTTTTTTGCCTCAGTGACAAGAGATCAGAGTCCTCCCCTAGTCCTGGCCCCAGGTGGCTGTAGTAGTAGTGGCAGCACTAGCAGCATCCATTTGTGGAGCTCCCAGCCTAAAGCTCCTGGAAGAATTGAGCAGCTGATCTGAATCTCAGCCCTGAGCACAATCCTAGGGTGTGGCGTGCTGGAGGTGGTTGTGGAGAGAGAATTCTACTACTTGCAGATTCTGGGCAGAAAAGCTTTGGTAGCTCCCAGACTAGTGCTTAGATCCTTGATTGTGCCACCCTGGAGGAACTAAGAACTTACAGGTCCCCAGAATATACCCTCCTACTAACAGAGGACTCAAAAATCAAATAACTGGCTGGGAAAATGCCCAAAAAAGGGAAAAAAATTAGACTACAGAAGGTTACTTTCTTAATGAGCAGGTATTTTCTTCCATCCTTTCAGGAAGAACAATGCATACCTTGAGAGGAAGTTAAAGCTTCCATAATCTCCAAAGTAAATATGCAATGGTCTTGGGTCATGGAAAAGCTCAAAAAGGACTTTGAAAATCAAGTAAGAGAAGTGGAGGAAAAGTTGCAAAGAGAAATGAGAGCAATGCAAGAAAATTATGAAAAGCTAGTCAAAAGTTTGCTAAAGGGGACCCAAAAAATACTGAATAAAATAACACCTTTAAAAATAGACTAACTCAATTGGCAAAAGAGGTTCAAAAAGCCAATGAGGAGAATGATTTAAGAAGCAGAATTAGCCAAATGTAAAAGGAGGTTCAAAAGTTCCATGAAGAAAATAGTTCTTTAAAAATTAGAATGGAGCAGATGGAAGCTAATGACTTTATGAGAAACCAAGAAATTACAAAACAAAACCAAAAGAATGAAAAAAATGGAAGATAACATGAAATATCTCATTGGAAAAACAACTGACCTGGGAAATAGATCTAGGAGAGACAATTTAAAAATTATGGGACTATCTGAAAACTATGATCAAAAAAAGAGCCTAGACATCATCTTTCGTGAAATTATTGAGGAGAACTGCCCTGATATTCTAGAACCAGAGGGCAAAATAAATATTGAAAGAATCCACTGATCACCTCCCCAAAGAGATCCAAAAAGAGAAACTCCTAAGAATATTGTGGTCAAATCCCAGAGTTCTCAGGTCAAAGAGAAAATATTGCAAGCAGGTAAAAAGAAACAATTTGAGTATTGTGGAAATACAATCAGGATAACACAGAATCTGGCTGCTTCTACATTAAGGGATTGAAGGGTGTGGAATAGGATATTTCAGAAGTCAAAAGAACTAGGATTAAAACCAAGAATCACCTACCCAGCAAAACTGAGTATAATACTTCAAGGGTAAAAAATGGTCATTCAATGGAATAGAGGATTTTCAAGCATTCTTGATGAAAAGACCAGAACTAAAAAGAAAATTTGACTTTCAGACACAAGAATCAAGAGAAGCATGAAAAGGTAAACAGGAAAGAGAAATCATAAGGGACATACTGAAGCTGCACAGTTTACATTCCTACATGGAAAGATAATATTTGTAACTCTTGAAACTTTTCTCAGTATTTGGGTAGGTGGAGGGATTATACATACACCTGCACACAGACAGAGAGCATAGGGTGAGTTAAGGGGTGAGAGAGGAATATATTGGGAGGAGAAAGGGGGAAATGGAGTGGGGTAAATTATTTCTCATAAAAAAGGCAAGAAAAAGTTTTTTCAATGGAGGGGAAAAGTGAGGAGGTGAGAGCGAAAAAGTGAAACTTCCTCTCATCACATTTGGCTAAAGGAAAGAATAACATGCACACTCAATCTGGTATGAAAACCTATCTTACACTACAGGAAAGTAGGGGAGAAGGATGATGGAAGGGAGGGTAAATGATAGGAGGGAGCAATCAGAAGTAAACACTCTTGGGGAAGGACAAGGTGAAAAGAAAGAAGAGAAGAAATAGGGGGCAGGATAGGATGGAGGGAAATATAGTTAGTCTTACACAACATGACTATTATGAAAATCATTTGCAAAACTACACATATATAGCCTATATTGAATTGCTTGCCTTCTCAATGGGGATGGGTGGGGAGGGAGGAAGGAAGAGAAGTTGGAACTCAAAATTTTAGGAACAAATGTTGAGAATTGTTTTTACATACAGCTGGAAAATAAGAAATACATGTAATGGGGTATAGAAATTTATCTTGCCCTACAGGACAAGAGAGAAAGTGGGGATAAGGGAAGGGAGGGGGGTTAGAAGGGAGAGCAGATTGATGGAAGGGATAATCAGAATGCTTGGTGTTTTGGGGTGGAGAAGGGGAGAGATGGGGAGAAAATTTGGAACTCAAAATTTTGTGGAAATGAATGTTGAAAACTAAATTAAATAAACATTAAAAAAAATTAAAAAAATATAACTCCAAAAAAGACATCTGAAATGAGGAAGAGGGAAGAACAGGGAGTTTATGGCGAATGGCCTCAAGTTTTCTGTAAAATATGAGATCAGGTTCTCAGTCAAGAGGGTAGGGGGAGGAAGATCCATGCAAGGTTTGAAGAGAGATGAAAAGGTTTGGAAAAGTCTCTGGGGAGGGAAAGAGAGTGAATTGATTAGAAAGGTATAGAAGGACCACCTAGGAGCAATGAGGAACCTGTTGAGTTTGTGTAACATAAATTGGTAGTGGAGCCAGTCAGAACAGTTGAATGATTTTCTCCCCCTTCATTCAGCAGCATATGTGTACATGCTAATGTGGTAAATGATAGGATTGATCCAAGGCTGAGACCTAGCTGGGAATAACATATGGGCTAATACAAGAGATAATATAAGTGATAATATAAGGTCTAAAGATTCAATCAGCAATGAGAGGGTTAAGGATTACAGAGAAAAGGACAGCATAGAGTTGAATTGGTTCACCAAGGTGACAAGATGAGGAAAAGAGGAGAGAGTGGCAAGTGCAGAAGCAATGAACTGGGAGAGAACTGAGAGGTGAGAGGAATGGAAGTCTTCCTGTAGACAAAGAGTAAGGTTTGGTATAGGAAGGCATAGGGAGACATGATAAGCCAATAGATTATGGTGAGATAAAGGAATTCTTGAAAATGGAGGTGCTACATTTGTGGGTGAGGGGAAGATCAAAGAAAGGTATGACCACCTTTGTGAGATGTGGTGGAGGAGTAGGTCAGGGGAAGTAAATAATCAGGTTGCGGGCCTGAGTGGTGAGCCTGTTTGAGGGAGGGTCAACATGTATTTTGCCCTCACATGAGAGCAAGAATTGAGGAGGAGAGAAAAATGGTGAGTACTGAACTCATTGATTAAGGTAGAAACATCCTGGAGGTCTGTAGACAATACACACCAGGATTTTCATTGGGTGGTAGATGTGGAACTTAGGTTGACTTGCTTTGACTTGTATCATGTTTTAAAAATGTTCTCAAGTTTCTCTCTGTGTGTGTTTTTTGTGTTGGTCTTTTCTTAGGGAACAACAGTCTTGCATTGCAACTATTTGCCACAATTTGTTCAGGTATTCCCCAGTTTATAGGCACTTACTTTGTGTGTAATTTTTACTACTCCAAAGGTAACACATCAATTCTTTCCAAACATCTCTGTTTTGATAAATTAAATATTCTTATTATATCTGAAGGTACTTTTAAATTATTGTTTATTTCTGAATAACATCATTGCCTCTAAAGCAGATTATATGTCTCACTCTGTTTCCTCCTTACTTATGAGTAAGTTCATCAGAAACTACAGGTGTTCTGAGATAGGAATTCCTGCTTACTTATCTTTTTAATAGAGCATGAAAGAGATATGTAAAAGTGAACTTTGAAATTATTTGGTCTACAGTATAGAACAGAAGATAAAAAACTTTCAAAGAAGGAGGGTTTACCCGTTCCCTTGGATATCATTCCTAGTCAGCTCAGTTCTTCCAGGGTGTTGGCCTGATCTTCTCCTTCCTCAGTTTTCTAACCTCTGGGAAGTCAGGAGCAGCCTGAGGGCGTGGAAAATTCAATGAAGAAACAGCAGCACAGGGGCTCAAGTGTAGCTAGGGACCAGGGGAACATGCCACACTATATGAATGGAACAAGAGAGAAGCACATGTGTACACACACACACACACACACACACACACACACACACACACTTTTTTTTCCCTCTAACCTCCTCACACATCTCACTCCATAGCATAGCTCCCACCCCCTTCCTCTGTGGAGTTGGGACTCGGAATGTGAACAGCTGCACAGTGCTCTCATCTTGCTACATATTCAGACACAACATTCTTAATGATACATCACAATGAATAACTTGATGCTTTTTCACTCACATTAAACTATGTCGTGGACGACATCAATCCCAACATGAATGGCAAATTTATTCCTAAAATGTCCATTCATAAATAAGAAGAGCATCTTATTTGCTATGAATCAATTCAGCTAGATAAATATTTTTAAACGATGTGTTTTTGATTGCGTGCTCTGATGATCATTGCTGGCTCACACTCTATAACTACATCAATGTGTTCTACGTACTATTCCTTTCTTTCATGCTGACAAATGAATATAGCAGCTAAAAGCACATTATGATCTAGCAACTCATGCATTCATGATTTTGCATGAATATGTGCATTATATTCTAGGTGATGAAGGACATCCATGAACCCCAAAACTTTGAAATATGATACTAAACATAAATAAATTCTTTTCAGGAATGAGAGGAGACAGTCCCCCATCTGGTCCAAGCTGGAAGGACAGTGGCCCCTGAGTTACCAATACCACTGAAATCAACCTTCTGTGTCTCTGACTTGTGTAGGTTTGGTACTCCTTAGTCAACCCAGAGGTGGCAGATTTAATATGGTTGCTTGATCCACTTTAGCTTGACTGCAGCTCAGATCTCCTGAGCTCAAGCAATCCACTAGTCTCAGCCTCCCTCAGTAACAGGGATTATAGGGAAATGCCAACAGGCCTGACTGACGGGGATTACTAGATGCTCTCCATTACATCTATTTTTTAGAATCCCCAGTACCTTCAAAGCATTACTTTTTATAAGAAGCCTTTATTCGGAAAGTTCAGAAATAAATAGTAATAAAAATGTATTTTTAGACAATTAGATAATAATGAGAACTCTTAAATTTGCTTGTACCTCCCTCCCCGAATTACCTTGGTTGTTTTTTTTACATATACTTATACATACACTTGTCTATATTCTTTTCAATAGAATATAAACTCCTTAAAGGCAAGGACTATTTTATTTTTTGTTGATATAATTGAAGCACTAGGCACAATGTCTGACACCTAGAAGGTACTTAATAAATAATTTTTGATTGATTGAGGTAGCAAATATAATTCTACTAAAGCAGGCAGCAGTTGTATCTCTCCATCTTTTATTAAAAAAAATTAAATAGGATGGGATTGACTTTGTTATGTCATGATCTGACAGAATTCCCAATGAGGAAATTCTCTCTACCAGTGTGGATTTGGTACATGTTCTGTAACTGAGAGTATTGAGAGGGTTGCCTGGGGCTACAAAGAGATGAAATGACTTCCCCAGAGTCATACAATCAGGACAGGTCAGAAGCAAGCTCAGAACCTCCTAACTACCAATATCACATTCTAGCCATCATGCCATGTTGCCTCTCAAAAAATAAGTAAAGTATAAGAACCATTTTTACAGGTTTGATTCTTCCCTGTGAAAGGCACACAAATGAATCTGTGGCAAATTTACACTCATCATGGAAGAGTGTGGTCATTTTTGGGGACTGACAATTTTTTTGACCAATCTTGTCCCACAGTTTACATAATCTTTAAAAATAGAGAAAAGTCAAGTTCTTCTATCCACAGAACTCAAGTTCTTCTTAAATTTCATCCCTTCTATATCCTTGAAATCCCTATAGACTGAGAAAATAATATAAATTCTCCTGTTCCTATTTCATAGATGGAAAAACTGAGTCAGAACAGGCTTAACTCCTCGTCTTAGGCTATGTCACTAGAAGAACCAGAAATGAGGAGTCCATGCTTCCCAAACCACCACTTTAACTAGAAGCACTACAAATTATAAAACCTCAATTCACCAAGATAAATATTTAAATAAAATGTGTTTTCAGTTGTGCTCTGTGATGATAATTGCTAGCTCACACGCTGTAATCATATCAATATGTTTCTCCCCTCTTTTCTCATGCTGACTAATGAGCACAGAATCCAAGAGGCATGAACTATAAAGCTGGGTGATAAAAGCAGAGATAAGGCGTCTCAGTGTGACAGACTTCCCTTTATTCCTATCCTATAGAACTGACCCCTCCCTCCATCTTTCCAGCATCTTACTTGGGGGGGTTAAGCCATTTTGAGACATCTGCTAGTCAGCCAAACAGTGGGATAACAGTCAGATTGAAATTCAATGTCAACATCATCTCACTCCCTCAGATCCTGTGCTAAGGAAGATCAGTGCCCAAAACAGTCCTCCTCATAGGATGGAGCCATCCAGTAATTCCCACAGACCACCATGTGGGCCTGTCTGAAAAGGAAGCAACCCAGCCACTATTGCTCAGTTCAATCTACTCTGACCAGTGATGTCAAGCACGTCAACTAAACCTTAACTATGGCTTAGTAATGTTTGGAAAATTACATGCTGCACAATTTCATAATGCTTGATGATTGATGAAACAAATATTCCCCAAAGAAAAAGGAACAACACTTTACCTCCAATTCCCATCACTTACCTCTCCTCTCAGTTACTTGGATGAGAGGACTTAATGTAAAGCTAAACAATGAATAGGCTATCGGGTTTCTAATCACAGTATTATAGAGTTTTTTTAGGGTCTGGAAAGTACTTCTCTGGCCAATCACTGAGGGGAGTAGGCAGAAGCAAAGCAAAAATGCAAATTAGAGACTTCTCTTGCTCTCAGAAGGGCATGACTCAAGCTGACTCCAGCATCTCTAACCTTTCTCCTTGCAAAATTATTACTTTAAAAAATAAAGAAATGGATTGAGGAGGTGGGGTTTAGATTTTGAAATAGACAATAAATACAACTTTTACTCGGAGATTCCAGTCCTGGGGATATACTTCAAGGAAGCCAAAGAGGGAAAGAGAAGTCCATTTATACCATTATATAATTACGGTTCTTTGTGCTGGTAAAGGATGCTGGTAAAGGACTGAAGACAAAGTCAGTACCCTCCAATCAGTGAATGGTTAAACACTTTTTGGGTTTTGTTACAAGGGATTTATTGGAATGGGAAGGATGGATTTGGAAAGTAATGTCATATAGAAACAAAGGAATCAATAAAACTTTTAAAAAAACTTAAAATGAAAATTTAAAAAAAGAAAATGAATATGAATTTAAATCATTTGGTTAAATGTTTTATAATTATAATTAATTCAGTGCATAGGATACCTTGCACAATAGCACCAGAATTAAATGTTGAGAATTGAGGTGTTCCCTTGCAAGGCTGAATGGTCTAGACTCTCGGATTTGGAATTTCTACTTCAGCGTTGGTTGTTTGGGTGGCTTGATGAGTAGGTAGTGAAGTTCATGCTTTGAATGAACTTGAAACAAGAATGACAACTGGGCCCACGAAGAGACAGATGAGGTGCTTAGCCTCATAAATCACAACAGTTCCTTTCTAGGATGTAATTCCAGGTGGGGTACTACTTCATGTCCAATTTATCTTGATACAGGCTGCTCTGTCCTTTCTGTTATGCTTTTCAGAGTTATGAGAGACCTAGTCCAACTCACCGTTGAAAGGAATTCCACACTAAAACATACTCAACAAATGGTCCTACAGCCTCTGCTTAAAGACTTCCAATGATGAGAGATCCATGGTTCTATGAAAGCCCATTCCACTTTTGACAACTCTAAGGACTGTTCTAGATTTGTATCTCAACCACTATATTCTGACTGGTAGACCATGTCAATAAGAGCCTCTCATCATGGATATGACTGGACAATGGAGTTTTCCTGTATTATTTTCTTTAGTAATGTGGTACAGTCAAAAACCCCCACTAAATTTGGATTCAGCAGATCTAGGTCCAACTCTTGACTCTGTCATTACTTGTGGGACCATAGGCAGTTAATGCATTCATTCAAGGAGTATCTATTAAGTACCTATTGTGTACCACACACCAGGGATATGAAGACAAAAATGAAACAATACTTAACCTCAAGAAATTTACATTGTCTGGGAGTGGATGAGAGGGAACTAAGATAAATAGATATATGGATAGGTGTGGATGGATAGATGGAAAGATAGATAAACAGGGTGGTAAGAGAGATTGTAAGACAGGCAGTAAAAGAGGAAGACACAATGTAAATAAAAGTAATTTCCAGGGAGAGAACAGTAAGAGCACCAGGATAAAACTCATATAAGAAGTACCTGAGTTGAACCTTGGGGAAATGAGGGATTCTATGAAAGAAATGAGGAGGATTTTTTTTTGGTAAATGATATTTTATTTTTTCCAATTATATATAAAGATAGTTGTCAGCATTCATTTTTATAAGATTTTGAGTTTCAAATTTTTTTATCTCTCCCTCCCATCCACACTCCCTCCCATCCATCCTCTCTAAAATAACAAGCAATCTGAGATGCTTTATACACATGCAATCATGTAAACATATTTACGCATAAGTCATGTTGTGAAAGAAGAAACAAAACAACAGGGAAACGCCACAAAAACCAAAAAAAGTTGAAAATGTTGTGCTTCCATCTGCATTCAGACTTCATAGTTCTTTCTCTGAATATGGATAGCATTTTCCACCTTGAGTCTTTAGGAATTATCTTGGATCATTGTATTACTGAGAAGAGCTGAGTCCATGATAGCTGCTCATTGCATTAAGGTGCTGTTATTATGTACAGTGTTCTCCTGGTTCTGCTCACTTCACTCAGCATCAGTTCATGTAAGTCTTTCCAGGTTTTTTTCCTGAAATCTACCTACTCATCATTTCTTCTAATACAATAATATTCTATTACATTTATATACCACAACTCGTTCAACCACTCCCCAATTTATGGGCATCCCCTCAATTTCCAATTCTTTGTCACCACGAAAAGAGCTGCCCTAAATATATTTTTGTACACGTAGGTCCTTTCTGCTTTTTTAATAATCTCTTTGGGATACAGGCCTGGTAGTGGTATTACTGGATCAAAGGGTATACATAATTTGATTGCCCTTTGGTCATAGTTCCTAACGGCTCTCCAGAAAGGTTGCATCAGTTCACAACTCCACCAACAGTGCATTAACATTCTAATTTTCCCACATCTTCTCCAACGTTTATCATTTTCCTTTTCTATCATATTAACCAGTCTGATAGGTATGAGGTGATACCTCAAAACTGTTTTCATTTTCATTTCTTTTAATCAATAGTGATTTACAGCATTTTTAATGTGATTATAGAGGGCTTTAATTTCTTTATCTGAAAACTGCCTGCTAATGTCAATTTGACCATTCATCAACTGGAGAATCATTTGAAGTCTTATACATTTGACTCAGTTCTCTATATATTTGAGAAATAAAACCTTTCTCAAAAACAGTGACTGTAAAAACTGTTCTTCCCATTTTTCTGCTTTTCTTATAATCTTGCTAGTGTTGGTATTGTCTATGCAAAACCTTTTAAATTTAATGTAATCAAAATTATCCATTTTTGCATTTCACAATGTTATCTATCTCTTGTTTGGTTGTGAATTTTCCATTCCCATAGCTCTAACAGGTAAACAATTCCTTGCTCTCCTAATTTGCTTATTATATAACCCTTTATGTCTAAATCATATACCCCCTTTCACTTTACCTTAGCATATAGTGTGAGATGGTGATCTATGCCTAGCTTCTGCCATACTGTTTTTCAGTTTTCCCACCATATTTTATCAAATAGTGAATTCTTATTCCAGAAATTGGAATCTTTGGATTTATCAAACAGGAGATTACTATAATCATTTACTACTATGTCTTGTGTACTTGTTCTATTCCATTGATCTACCACTCTGTTTCTTAGCCAGTACCAAATAGTGTTGATGATTGCTACTTTATAACATAGTTTCATGTCTGGTACAGTTAGGCCACCTTGCTTTGAATTTTTTTATTTTATTAATTCCCTTGATATTCTTGACCTTTCATTTTTCCAGATGAATTTTGTTATTGTTTTTCTAGCTCTATAAAATAATTTTTGATAGTTTGATTGGTATGACAATGAATAAGTAATTAAATTTATGTAGAATTTTCATCTTATCATATTAGCTCAGCTTACTCATGAGCAATTGACATTTTTTTCCAGTTGTTTACAACTGACTTTATTTGTGTGAAAAGTATTTTGTAATTGTGTTTATATAGTTCCTGGGTTTGTCTTGATAAGTAGACTCCCAAACAATTTGCATTGTCTATATTTATTTTAAGTGAAATGTATCTTTCTATCTCTTCTTGCTGAGCATTGTTGGTAATATATAGAAATAATTATGATTTATTAAAACTGTTAATTATTTTAAGTAGTTTTTTAGTTGATTCTCTAGGATCCTCTAAGAACACCATCATATCATTTGCAAAGAGTGATAATTTTGTCTGCTCAATGTCTAGTCTAGTTCCTTCAACTTCTTTTTCTTCTTATTGCTAACGCTAACATGTTGGTACAATACTGAATAATAGTGATGACAATGGCATCCTTGTTTGACTCCTGATCTTATTGAGAAGGGTTCTAGCTTATTCTCATTATAGATCATGCTTGCTGATGGTTTTACATAGATACTACGTATCATTTTAAGGAAAGCTCCATTTATTCCTATACTCTCTAGTGTTGTTGCTTTTTTTAAAATATAAATTTATTTATTTAACTTTTTACATTCATTTTCACAAAATTTTGGGTTCCAAATTTTCTCCCCATTTC
>CM053772.1:32634647-32776963 GCA_028658325.1 Potorous gilbertii
TTCAGATGTTTGGGATACAGAGGCCTTGACTCCTATGTCTTTACCTGATAGTAAGCATTTTTCTTTCTCATCAGAAAGGAAGTGGGGTATCATCTGCTCCCCAAGAAAGTAATCTTCTATGGTCTTATTTTTTTTCCCTTTTCTGGGCATTTTCCCAGCCAGTTACTTGACTTCTGAGATGCCTGTCCACCCTCACCTAGATCTGCCCAGCTAGTGCTTGGGGTCTGAGATGCAAATGCTGCTCCCCAGCCTCAGGGCTTTTGGTGGCAGGCCTGGCTGCTATTCAATGTGAGCTTAAGTTATGGTGCTCAGGTTGGGGCAGGGCCACCTCCCAGGCTCAGTTCCCTCAGTTGGTTTATGCAGAGACCTTCAGTAATGGAGCCGAGGTCCTGCCTGCTCTGAGAGCCTCTGGCCACCTGCCGCCTCTGCCACTGCCTCCTGAGGGGGCCCGAGTCATGGAGACACCCCGCTCCCCTCTCAGCCCATCCAGACGTCTCTCTCACCGACCTGTGCATCTGTGGGTGGAGGGATCTTCCTGGCCTCTGGAGATTCCATCCCTGAAGTCTGCTCAGATCTGCTCGCTCCTCTCAGTGCCACACAGTCAGGGCAGAGCAGAGCTGGGCTCTGCTCCTGTCCAATGCGTGATGGACCTTTGGGATTTGTTTTTCAGGGCTCTCTGGAACGGAAATCTCCTTTAATGTGTTGCTGCGTGGCTTCCACTGCTCCAGAATTTGTTGGGAGTTCTTTTTAGAGGAAATCCATGGGCTGTGGGTTTGGAGCTGGCATATGTGGGTCTTTCTACTCAGCCATCTTCGTGTTGTTGCTTTTTTAAAAGATAATAATGGGTGCTATATTTTGTACAAAACTTTTTCTGAATCTGTGGAGATGATCATATGATTTCTGTTGGTTCTGTTATTGATATGGTCAATTATGCTAATAGTTTTCCTAATATTGAACTAGCCCTGCATTCTTGATATAAATTCCACTTGTTCATAATGTATTATTCTCATGGTAAATTGCTGCAACGTCTTTGCTAATGTTTTATTTAAAATTTTTGTGTGAATGTTCATTAGGGAAATTGGTCTATAACTTTCTTTTTCTGTTTTGACTCTTCTGGGTTTAGGTATTAGCATCATATTTGTGTCATAAAAGGAATTTGGTAGAATTCTGTCTTCTGTTTAAAAATTCATACTTTTTAAACAATTGAAATCAATTTAATTGAACAATTTAAACAATTGAAATGAATTGTTTAAATGCTAAAATACTTTAAATTTTTAGTAGAGTTCATTTGTAAATCCATCTGGCCCTGTTTTTTCTAAAGCTGGCTATTAGTTTTATTTATTAGTTCAATAGTTTTCTTACTTTCAGTTTTATTCATCTCTCCTTTGATTTTCAGAATTTGGTATTGAATTGGGAATTTTTAATTTGTCTCTTTTCTAGTTTTTTTCATTGTATGTCCAATTCATTGATCTGTCCCTTCTCTATTTTATTTATGTAGGCATTTAGAGATATAAAATTCCCCCTAAGTACTGCTGTGGCGACATGCCATAAATTTAGGTGTATTGTCTCATTATTGTCATTTGCTTTGATGAAATTATTGATTGCTTCTGTGGTTTATTGTTTGACCCATTCATTCTTTAGAATTAGATTATTTAGTTTCCAATTATTTTTTAGTCTATCTTTCTATGGCCCTTCATTACATGTAATTTTTGTTGCAACATGGTCTGAAAAGGCTGCATTTAATATTTCTGCCTTTCTGCACTGGATTGTGAGGTTTTTATGACCTAATACATGGTCAGTTTTTGTGTAGGTGCCATGTTCTTCTGAGAAAAAAGTTATATTCCTTTCTATTGCCATTCAGTTTTCTTCAGAGGTTTTTCATATCTAACTTTTCTAAAATTCTATTCACCATTTTTCTTGCTCATTTTGTGATTATATTTATCTAGCTCTTAGAGGGATGGGTTGAGGTGTCCCACTATTGCTGTTTATTTCTTCCTGTAATTCACTTAATTTGTCCTCTAAGAATTTGGATGCTATACCATTTGGTGCATATATGTTTAGTATTGATATTATTTCATTATCTACAGTAACTTTTAGCAAGATGTAGTTTCCTTCCTTGTCTCTTTTAATTGGATCTATTTTTAGTTTTGTTTGGTCTGAGATCAGGATTGCTCCCTATGCTTTTATTTTTCACTTTAGCTGAAGCATAATATATTCTGGTCCAGCCTTTTACCTTTACTTTGTGTGTGCCTCTCTGCTTCAAATGTGCTTCTTATTAAAAAACAAACAAACAAACAAACATATTACAGGATTCTGGTTTTTAACCCACTCTGCTATTCACTTTCATTTTATGGGAGAGTGCATTCCATTCATATTCACAGTCAAGACGAGAAGAGAATCCTTTCCAGAGATGGGGGATTAGCCTGAGAAAAGTATGGAGATATGAGATAGGAATTGGTATATGAGGAATAACCCAGTTTCATTAGAAGGTAGGGAATAGGAAGGAAAATAATGTGCAGTCTGGAGTCTGAATGTGAATGGGTTTAAATGACAAACAAGAGTTTTTATTTCATCCTAGAGACAATTGAGAACCAATGAGTAGGGGATGCACACACACACACAAAAAGAATATAAATTTGACAACTACACACAGGATGAGTTGAAGACAGAGAAGGGAAGTCAAGCAGAGTGGCTATTATACCAGTCCTGACAAGAGGTACTGAAGGTCAGAACTAAGGGGACAGCCAGGTGAGTAATGAGCAGGGGACAGATGCAAGAGATGTTATAGAAAGTAGAATTGGCAATACTTGGCAAATGTTTTGATCTGGAGAGGGTTGAGACAGAATGAAGAGTCAAAAGTGGCTATGAAACTACTAACCTTGGTGACTGGTGATACCCTTAACAGATATCAGAATGTTAGGAAGAGGAGAGCATTTGGATGGAAAACATAACTTCAGTTTTGAATATATTAAGTTTAAAATGCCTTTGGGACATTCAGTGTGAAGTATCTCAGTGGTGGTTGATGATGGAATAGAGACTATGGTTGGGCATATAGCCCTGAAAATCCTTTACAAAGAAATGATAGAAAAATCTATGATAGCTGATGAAAGATTTTAAGGAAAGAAGTCCCTGGGGTACATGCACACACATAAGGGAGCAGATACAGACAATGATCCAGCAAAGAAAACTGGAAAAATAGACTGACAACAGGAGAATGAGAAAGAACTTTGTAAAATCCAGTGAGAAGCTAAGGACTTCAGAGGGAGTTATGGCCAATTATGTCAAATGCTGCAGAGAAAACCAAAAAGAGGAAGTCTGAGAAGAGTTCATGACATTGAATGACTTTAACATTGCATTTAAAGAACATTGTCATTTTTGGAGCAGTTTCAGTTGAGTGGAAAGATGGGAAGAAACAGTACAAGGGTTCTCATGAGAAGCACTTCTTTGGGGCTAACTTTCCTCATCTGTAAAAAGACTAGAGGGTCCTCCTAGTCCCTTCTGGCTCTACTATTTGGAGAAAAGTATGTTAGTACAACAGATTCATTTATTGATATTTAATATGTGCCATGCACTGTGCTAGACACTAAGGATAAAAACAAACACAAACTCGTTCCTATCCTCAAGGAGCTTACATTCCTTCAGAGAAAAAAACACATATACATACAAGGTGTTCCAAATGAAACCATTAAATCTGGAAAATGCACCAAAACTTTTGGAACATAGTGTATTTGGTAGATAGAAAAATATGGAAAGTAGATGCAAGGTCATTTTTTTAGGGGAGAAAGAAAACAGTTGGAAAATAGGGTAAGGTCACATGTAAGAGGTGATGTTTGAGCAGAGCTTTGATGGAGGTCAAGGATTCTAAGAGGCAGAGGAGGGGATGAGGTACATCGTAGGGATGGGAGAAAAGGATTTCATGTACAAGAAACAGTAAGAAAACAAGTTTGGAAGAGACAGCTAACCCAATCTCTAGGAATTCTTCTTTCTAAACCTTACATCCTAATATTACCCTGAAACAGACAATATGTTTGCTTCAAATGTGCTACATTTGATTTAAGCCCACAAATCTATTTTTTTAAAGCAGGCTTCCCCTCTAAATGTGTCAAGCAGAATGTTTGGGGCTTGATTAAGAACTAAACACAGTACATCAACTTACTTAAATTCAGACACTTCCTTAAAAGCTTTCTGTTTGACTCGAGAAGGTAAGTCATTTTGATTACTCAATTTCTATATTTATTAGAAATGATAAACCAAAGTACTTGAGGATAATTTTAGTGCCTATGAAGTGTGGTGCTGGATCGATCGAGGACATGACAGTCAATTACCCTTCCACTTTATTTTGGTCCTCTGCAATCAGTTTGGATCAATACTCTCAATCTCAATTGATAGCATATAGCAAATCTAAAATAATTTTTAAAGTGGTCTGTCACTATGTCTATAGGCAACTTCCTCAGATTCTTAACCATTCACTTTGTTTCCATCTGGCCCAAACAGGAGGAAATACGTAATGTCCAAATTGAAAGCATGCATTGTTTCGGCATGAATGAATATCAACAATCAGTTCAGCATGAATTGAAAACAGAAACACAACCCATTGCATCTCATTATGCCCTGTGCCATATATAAGTAAAGCAGATGTACTTAAAGATTTAAGCACCTGAAAGAATCTGATGACAGAAATTGGATGGCCAAAACAGGAAAATGGCAAGACAATCAAGAAGTCCTTGTAAACCACTCTATCATTAAGAGATATTCAGTTTCTAAAAAGATATGTCCCTTTTGAGTCAAAGTAAATATTCAGAGACCGTGAATGGATATTTTAACTTAAGCATTATATTTCTCAAGGATCATGTACAGGTATGTGAAGAGTTAAGAGAGCCACAAGTGTTTTGATCTGTTGCTTTTTGAAGGTCCTATACTGACTATGTAAAAAGACAAGTAGATACTTGAAAAATAGTTTCTGTAATTTTCAATGCAATTTTCACATGAATTTTCATCATTAATAATTGCAAGGTGATCATGTCTTAATTTTCCCTTTCTCTAGTTCTTCTTACCCACCCACAGGTCTGACATCAAAAATATGAGAAAAAGTAGGCAAACTCCATATCAGCATCAGACTGCAAGTGGCCTTTAGGTGTCCTTAGAATATTAATCACAATTATGCCCTGCATGAGTTCTGTGATGATTGATCAATCTAGGTAAATAATCTAGAACCTGAATCTACATCATTTTTGCCTTCTTTTTAACTAGTACTTAGTACAGTGTCTTGCATATAGTCAGCTCTTAATAAATGTTTATTGATCTGAGCTACCACCTACACCTTTCAGATTGGCTAAGATGACAAAAAATGGAAGATAATGGATGTTGGAAGGTTTGTAGGAAAACTGGGACACTAATGCATTGTTAGTGGAGCTGTGAACTGATTCAGCCATTCTGGAGAGCAATTTGAAACTGTGACCAAAGGGCAATCAAACTGTGCATACCCTTTGATCCCAGTACTGTGAGGTCTGAATCCCAAAGACATTGAACAAAGGGGGAAAGGATCGATTTGTATAAAAATATTTATAGCAGCTCTTTTTGTGGTGACTAAGAATTGGAAATTGAAGGAATGTCTGTCAATTGGGGAATAGCTAAATGAGATGTAGTATATGATTCTAATGCAGTAGTACTATTGTGCTATAAGAAACGACAAGAAGGGTGAAGACTTACATAAAATGATGCAAAGTGAACAGAACGAGGAGAATGTTGTACACAGTAACAGCAATATTGTTTAATGAAGAATTGTGATTGACTTAGATGTTCCAGGACAATCCCAAAGGATTAATGATGAAGCATATGATCCACCTCCAGAGAAAGAACTAATATTGTTTGAATACAAACTGAAGCATGATATTTTTTTCTTTTTATATTATTCTAGTCTTGTACAAAATGACTAATATGAGAATGTTTTACATGATTGTACATGTATAATCTTTATCTGATTATTTATCATTTTAGGGAGGGGGAGGGGAAGGAGGGATAGAATTTTAAACTCAAAATTAAAAAAAAACCCAAATGTTAAAAAAAAATTTAAGCATATAATTGAAAGGGAGAATATATATACATATATATGTATATATATATATATATATATATATATATATATATATATATATACATCCATATAATACAATGTCAAAAAATAAATCCTTGTTAACTGATGTCTTGACTGACTGAAGCATTTGATGCTATAAATTATCCTCTCTCATTCCCCACTCCCCTTACCTTAGTTTCCATATCTTCTCCTACTCTAGCTCTCTCTTCACCTTCCTCTTCTCCATTCCTTCAATGGCTACTAGTTCTCTTTCAGATACTATAAGATAATATTCTTCAAGGTTCTGTCCTTGACCTGCTTATCTTCTTTCTCTCTTAATATTATCATTCACTTCCCTTGTTTTAAAGAAAGGCAGTATGTTTTTGGATAAGATAACTAGTTTGGAAGCAAAAGACCCTAATTTAAATCCCAGTTCTACCATTTACCAGCTAGGGTCTCTGAGAATATCAGGCATGTCAGACCTCAATTTTCTCATCTGTAAAATGAAGGGATTGGAATAGATGATCTTTAAGTTCCTTTGTAGCACTAAATCTGGGGTCCTGGAATCCTATGGATGTCTATACTGAAAAAGCTGAAATTTAGAGCAATTTTTATCATGAACTACATCTCTGTCCTTTTAAAGGTAAAGGACGTCTCAACTTGGTATCTCTCAGGGACTTCAAATGCAACAGGTCCAAATTTCTACTTTAAACCTTGCCCCTCCTTTTTACTTACCCATTTCTGTTAAAGGCATCATCAGTTATGGGTCTCCCATTTCTGAAACATTTATGTCATTTTTAATAATTTCTTCTTCCTCATATTTGTTGAATTTAAGGCATACCCACTCATACGTGCTCCTCCCCTAAAAACTGCTGGGATTCAAAGTATTCTGTGGGTCAGCTTCCAGTCAAAACCATAGGGCACATTCTATCAATAAAACGTTTACTTATCACAACCATTCAGAGGACCCATTAGTTCAAGAAAAAGACATCTAATCAAATATCATAGTAAATGAAGAGACAATACAAGTTCCTTCCATGCATATACAGGGTTACCATACAACCAGTAGGAAAGGAAGCACATACAGAAAACATGTATAACCAGGGAACCAACATATAGGGCCTGTATCTAAGGAAAGCACATGGGAACACATAGGAGACAAGTATGCTAAGGGCAATCCGTACCTCTAGTATGGGCTGCTGATGTTCCCTGATAATATCATTAATAATAGTTAATGTTTATAGCTGCTAGTATATGACAGGCACCATGCTAAGTGCTTTAAAATGACCATCTCATTTGATTCTTACAACAGCCTTGGAAGCTAGGAGCTATTACTATCTCCATTTTACAAAGGAGGAAATTGCTGCAAACAAAAGTAAAGTAACTTGTCCAGGGTCACTTGATTAGTAAGTGTTTGAGGCTGAATTTGAACTCACATCTTGCTGACTCCATTATATTGTTATCCATGAGGACCTGCTAACCTCGTTTTATGGTTGCTGCAGGGTGACTCTTGATTTCTGTTAAACTAAGCTTCTTTCTGCTACTAACTTTTGGGCTTCTTCAAGACAATTTAACTCTTTATTTGCTAAGTGAAGTGACTAGACAGTTTCTCCCTGACATGAGTAAACTTACAGGGTAAAGTCACCACATCCAGCTAAGGGAAACTGAGATACAATTATGGCTCTTCTATTGATTTTCTGAGTCTGGTATTGATTTGAAGTACATTGTCTCAGACAATCATCTGACTCAGGACTAGAAATTAATTGAACACAGGTGCATTGTACCCCCCGAAATCATTGCAAGAGCATCACCAAAGAAATGCTAGAGGTGCCACAACACCTATATGGGAGCCCTTCAGAAGACATCGTTTGGATCTATAGAGACCATTTTGCTCCCAATATCCTCTCTAGTTTGACATGTAGATGAATCTAAGAACAAAAGCTAAGCAAAGGAGCAAGGTCATTTCTCTCTGTCTTTCTCACATTACTGCCCTTATATTCTTCAACAGAAACAAGCTCCTTGAGAGCTTTTTATTCTTTGCATTTGTATCTACAGTACTAATTACAGTACATGGCTCATAGTAGTCAATAAGCCCTGTTTGATTGATTTTGCTATAGTATAACAAGTACAAAAAAAATGCACCATATTCCTACAGGCTCAATCAGTTGCTAAGTCCTTAACGTTCTATCTCTGTGATTTCTCCCATCTATTCCATTTTCTCATGACCCTACAGGTCCTCTATAATGTCTTCTCCACTTGCCTCTTCTCCCTTTCAATTTACCCTTCATCCTATATCATTATGGTTAGACCTAGTCATGTAACTCCAATGCTGAAAAACCTTTAATGGTTCCCTATGGCCTAAAGTTCAAATTCCTTAGCTTCACATTTAAAGCTCTTCCAAGTCTGCCATCACCATGCAACTATGGACAAAGCATTTGAGAACCTTTCTTACTTTTTCATGTGTCACTCTCCTCCATACTCCCTACACCCCAGCTTGAATGTTAACCATACCTTAAGCTGTCCTTGAATTTTCACATTGCATTGCTTTTCCTTACCTCCCCCCCATCTTTGCTACTTGAAATCCTTTCCATCCTTCAAAGCCCAATTCAAAAGCTACATTTTCCACGAAGCTTTCCCTGATTCTCCCAGGTGTGAGTGTATAGCCTTCTACCACTTGGACCTAAAAAAAGAAAATTGTTCCTACCACTCATGTATTCCTATTTTATATCATAATATAAAATATCATATTACAACATAATACATAATAGTATAATATACAATTATACTAATTATATATGTGTCTTGTTCCCCAGTTAGACTATAAACTCCATGAAGAGTATGAATGATGCATATCTTTCCTTGGACTGTGTAGTCTCCTGCACATTTGCTGTGTGAATGTTGGACTTCTTACATTTGATGGACTCAGTGCTGCAAAGTGGAAAGAAGTCTAGACCAGGAAAGAACCCATTCTGACAAGGAGCTAAGTGAACAAGAGAAGAGAATTTCTGTTCATTTTCATCATCTATAAAATGGGAATAACGATACTCCCTCTTTGTACCTCACACGAGGTTCTAGAAGGAAAATGCTTTGTAAGATTTAAAGTACTATTGAGGTGCCATTATTATGTATGTCTATATGCCATATGGATTAAAAGGGGAAACTCATAATATTTCATTTACCTGACACCATAGGATTAGAAACATCTGAGTATTTGACTACATTTTTCACTTTTCATCCAGACTTGATGCTCCATTCTGTTAGCACTGCCAAGCCCTCAGCCAGGTTCTTGTCAGCTCACATCTGGATTACTTCAGGGGTCTCCTAACTAGAAGGCAGAGGGTATCTTGGGAAGAGTACGAGATCTGAAGGCCAAGGGTGGTTATTTGAATTCTTCCTCCTACTCTTTCTACCTGGCAGACAGTGTAAAAGTTGCATCACTTCCCTGGTGCCATTTCCTCATCTGCAAAATGATGGGGTCAGATGTTAAGGTAGGTAATTTCCAGCTCAAAATCAAGACTTTTCTACTTCCACCCTCCTATCCATCCTACACAACATTTGTCAGATTTATCTTTCAGAAGCAAAACTCTGATCATTTCACTCCCTTGCTCAGAAAATTCCAAACTTTGGCTATTGAATTCAGTCCAAATTTCTCAGTCTGACATTTTGTGACCTTTGCAATAACATTCTCGCCTACCTTTACAGCCATATTTTCCCATCTCTTTCTTAAACTTCAGTAAAAGAGGACTGTTCTATAAACACTCATTACATGTCCCCACCTTGGGGCTTTGGCTCACAAAGCTATCTCCTCCTTCAGGGCCCTCCTTTCTCCATCACCGTCTATTGAAATCTCACCCATTCTTCAAGGCTGAGTCAAGTGATACCTACTTTGTGACAAGTTTCTCCAATTTTTCTTATTTATAGCTAGCATTTATATAGCATTTTTAGGTTTTCAAAGTGTTTTACAAATGTAATCTCATTTTATTCCCCCCAAAACCTGACTAGGTAGATGCTATTGCTATCCCCATTTTACAGATGAGGAGATGGAAGAAGACAGAAATTGACTTGTCCACAGTCACATAGCTAGGATTCTTCTGAAGCATTTGTGTGAGGAGGTCAAATTGCTAGAAGAGAAATTCTATCATGTACCATTCTCCTGCCTTTGGGAAACAGGAAGAAAATGCAATTCTGTCATGTCAAGTCTCCTACCTGGTCTCCAACCTCCCTTATGAAGAGGAGAAAAAGGCATTCTATTGTGTACTCCTCTCCTGTCTTGAAGTAACAAGAGAAAATACCATTTCATTGCACCAGGTTTCCTACCTTCTCCCAGAAGAGAAGAAACTCCATTTCATCAAGCACCACACTTCTCCATGCCAGGAAATGGGAGAAGTATTTCATCAAACTCCAGCCTGGTCTCTTGCTTTGGGAAAAAGGGAAATAACATCATTCCTACAGTTCCAAGAACTTTTCTCCTTACCTTAACAGCTTCACATCACTCCCACCATCCTTTGCCTTCCCTTCATTCCTATACATATAGTGCTGAGAAAAGCTGAAGAAAATGATAAAGCCATACCAACTGAAGCCACTATAGATTTATGTTAATACAACTTCAGCTGGACCCTTACTGCCACAAGGCAATCTTTTTATGTCTCTCTAATTAACTCACTATCCCACTCACCACAACAGCTCTTCCAAACCTTGACTTCCTTCCTGAAACCTCCCATGGCTCCCCCTCCACCCTACCTCTCAGGTGAGAACCTTGCCTCATATTATGCTTAAAAAAACCTCTAGATCATTAGCTAAGAGCTCCCTGTCTCCCCTCACATTCAACTCATGTGTCTCTGGTTCCTTCTGGGGCTAGCTCTGCCTTCACTCATATCACCCATAATGAAGTGGCCCTTCTCCTTGCAAAGGCAAACTCTTCTACATGCACAAATAATTCCATTCCATTCCATGCTTCTCAGGAGATTGCCCCCTTATCACTTCCCCTCTCCCCTTTCTCTTCATTTTCTCTCTATCTACTGGCTCCGTACCTAAACCATGCCCCAATCCTTGAAAAAAACATCCCTTGATCTGTCTATCCTTACCAACTATCGTCCCGTATCTTGCCTCCCTTTTGTGGCAAAGGAAAGGTCATCGACAGCAGATGTTTCCTCTTCCTTTTCTCTCACATTTCTCACATAGGTCCCCTTCTCTCCTCCAACACTGCTACCACCCTGTTGCAGGCACCTCATGCATGGATTATTACAATAGCCTGACCCAAATCTCTCCTCACTCCAGTTTTTATATAAATACATATGCAGATATATGTGTGTGTATGTATATGTATGTATATGTATATATATACACACATGTGTACGTACATGTATTGTATATAATATATATATATATATATATATATATATGTATAACATGGATATGTTAAAAATATATAAGGAACAGTTTCAAATTTGTAAGACTAAGAGTTATCTACCAGTAGATAAATAGGCAAAAAGTATGAATTGGCAGTTTACAAAGGAAGAAACCCAAGCTAATAAAATCATATAAAATACTAGAAATTGTTAATAATTAAAGAAATGACAATTAAACTGTGAGGTTCTACCAAACATCTAACAGGCTGAAAATGATGACAAAAGAGGGAAGTGACAACTGCTGGAGGGGCTGTGCGAAAACAGGCACACTAGCATACTACTAGTGGAACTGTAAATCAGTCCAGCCATTCTGGAAAATATTTTGGAATTATGCCCAGAAGGTTAACAAGTGAGGCATACCCTTCAACTCAGCTACATCACTACTAGTACTATACCCCAAATAAATCAAATAAAAAGGAAAAGGGTCTATACTTCCAAAAATATTGAACAGCTGCTACCTAGTCTTTTCATGGTAGCCCCAAATTAGAAACTACAGGGCTATCCTATTGGGGAAAGGCTAAACAAATTGTAGTGTATTAATTTAGTGGAATATTATTGTTCCATAGGGGGTGATGAAATGACAATTTCAGAGGAAACTTGGAAAACATATATGAGATGATGTATAATAAAGTGAATAGAACTAGAAGGACAATTTCTACTATGATAACATTATAGAGAAAAGACATCTTTGAAAGACTTTACAATTCCAATCAATTCAGTGAAAAATCCATAGTCCTAAAGAATTAAGATGAGACATACTGCTCATCTTCTGACCGAGAGGTGATCAACCTAAAATGCCAAAAGAGACATACATTTTTCAGGTGTGGCCAATGTATTTTCTGGTCTATGTGGGTATATGTGGAGGGATTTGTTTTTTGGGTTATTTATTCATTTGTTTTAATTCAGTTAATGCCTGGCTGGGTAGTGGGAGGGACAGATCGCTAAAAATAAAGTTACTTGAAAAATTTCTAAAAAGCTTCTTCCTTCCTGAAGCATTTTCTGAATTACCCAGTCAGATGTGATGTCTTCCTCATTTGAACTCCTAGACCATAAGAGAGAAATGTCTCTTATGGCACATCAGATTATGTCTGCCTTTCATGACAGTTGTGTATGTATACATTGGGTCTCTTTTATTAGACTATAAGTTACTTGAAGGTGGACTGCATTTTACCAGTCCTAATATTTTTACATTGGCTTATACATACTAAAAATTTAATGAATACTTTTTTAAAAACCACACTTTTGATTTTTTTGTAAAGATAATGAACTGCCAGTGAGGAAACTCCATCTACCAATACAGTTAAGCACCTGTTGGTAACTTCTAGCACGGGGGTGGGGAACCTATGGCCTCAAGGACACATGTGGCCCTGTAGGTCCTCAAGTGTGGCCCTTTGACTGAATCCAAACTTCACAGAATAAATCCCGTTAATAAAAGGATTTGTTCTGTACAACTTGGACTCAGTCAAGAGGTAACGCCTGAGGACCTAGAGGGGCACAGTAGCCTCAAGGCTACAGGTTTCCCACCCCTGATGTAGTCTTAGAGAGGGGTCTAGAGTCCTAAGGTTAATCTAATTGTTTAGGGTCACATGGCAAGTATGACAAAGATGGCACTTGAACCAATGCTGTCCTGATTCCAAGGCCAGTCTTCTATCTGCTACAAAAATCTGCCCTTCAATAAAGAAATACTTGCTGAATTTTAAATTGAACCTGCTGGAGAGCTGGATTTGATATCTCAGAATAACAACTATGATTAACTGTAGCAAAGATACTCTTTCTAAAATAACAAAATTGCCTTTTAAAATCCACTTTCAGACTACTTTTGAACTTTCTTCTTTAAATTCTTAGGTTCAATTCCATTAATCAAAGATCATTTGGCCTCTTTGTAATCTTAGGATTACCAACCTGGTTGGATACCTCCTAGGATGTTAGCAGAAGGGAAGTAAATAAAAACAGGAGACCTAGCATTTCCTCCCTAACCACATAGCTTTGGAAGGCAACTACGGACCCTGTGATCAACTAGCTAAGCAATCAATACATATTTATTGAGAAAGTACCTGAAAGAAGAGTGTCACAGCGAATTAAATATTAGACTTGGAGTCACGAAAATGTGTTCAAAGTTGGCCTCTGATATTTGTTGTCTTTGGGACCTTGGGCAAGTCACTTGATCTCTCTAGGCCTTAGTTTTCTCATTTGTAAAGTGGAGATGATAACACCTGAAGTACCTCCCTCATGCCTCATTGGACATATATAAAATACTTAGTAAGCTTCAAAGTACTATATATCACTTATTATGACAAAGGACACCTTTTAGAACCTGAGGGCTAAAACTGGTTGGAAACCCCCTAAGACCTTATGGGAAGGTGAGTAAATTAGGAATGCACATAGTAAATGTCCCCTGCTTATGTGGCTTTGGAAGGTGATGTTGTACTCTATAATGATGGTTCCATTAAAATGTTGGCTCTTTGAGAGTAGAGTTTCCTAGCACCTAACATGCAGCTTGTCATGTACAAGGCACTTCAAAACTTTCTGACTTATTTGTATAGCTAAAGAGCTGCCTAGACTCTGGAGAAAGGGGACTAGAGAAGCATAGGATTTTGTCCTTACTCTAAATCTAAAAGAGATTCCAACCTAGTTGAGGAGTCAAAACCAATAGACACTATTTACCCAACAGAATGGAAGTTCCTTAAGGGCTGGAACTGCATTACTTGGGTCTTTGTATTCCTAAATTCCTTGCATATAGTAGGTCCTTAATAAATGCCTGTTATTTGTTTATTGCCTTTTTCCAGTTGTAATTCTCTATTCGGTCCTGTGGACAAATGGAGAGAGCATTGAACTTTGAGTCATGTAGACTTGAGTTCAAGTCTCACTTATAACTTACAGATAAACATTCTAAATGTTAATTTCCCTAACAATTAAATGGCAAGAATAGGGGGATGAGATGAGCCTTATTATAAAAACTGACATGTGAACATATTCTGTGGTACCTAGCCCCATAATGTTATTGTGAGTATCAAATGAGATAATACACATTAAAGGTTTTGAAAAACCTTGTAGCACTTTATAAATACTTATATAAATACCTATTCCTGTTGTTTGCTCTGTGATTCATGCCCAGACATTGTTATGATGGGTTTATATTTGTGTCTTTCTGATTGGCTTGCTTCTGTTCAGGTAATCCAATTGTTTTATGTTTAATGAAACAGTCTAGTAAAGTGGGAAAGCATCGCATTTGGCAATAGAGGACTGGGCTCAAAATGTGGCTCTGCCACTTTATGACCAATTTGATTTGGGGGATCTCACTTTACATTCAGGGTCCTCTGTTTCTTCATCTGTAAAATGCAGGGTTTAGACTCAATGACCTCAAAGATCCCATCTACCTCCAATTTATGATTCTATGTTCAGCAATTGCAGGAATCTAAGAGTTAGTAGTTAGTGCAATATTTTCATTGTAGATCTCCCTATTTATGTATACCACCCATTAACTTTCATTATTCAGATCAGGAAGGGGAGGAGGAATAACAGGGAAGGTATTTCCCTTCTCCTCTTTTAAATACCATGGAAGTTATAAATATATTTTCTCCAAGCTGCCAAAATAATTATTTCTTTCACATAACAAAAATCCTCCCAGGAGTATACCAGTGAGGCTCTGAAGTGCTAACATCAAATATTCAGGAAACAAACATGGAATATTCCATATGTTACTGGTCCCCAAAGCAGCATCAAGAAAGCCTGAGAGAATTGGAGCTTTCTCCATTTCTAAGCCAATCCTTAAGCAGGAGCAGAGATAGTGCTGAGACTCACACACCAGCCAATATTTCACAGCATAGTGTGCTAGGTAGACAATTTGGGGTATCCTCACTAGTTAACATTTTGATAATTCCATTTAAAGGAGCACTCGGAAATGAATGTTGAATCCATGGTTTGCCCCATGGAAAGCTGTCCCAAATTCTTTTTAACATCAGTGCAAAGACCGTTGCTCAGAAGGGCTATCTATCTGACCTAGAATAGATAAAAAGCAGTCAGGAGGATACTCTCCGAGCTATCTCCATTGAAAATGACCTATGGCAAATTAGGAAGAGAACTTAATTAGGCAAATGCTATCTTGAAACTACTTTTAGTTTGAGCCCACTCTCCCAAGGGACCAAAGTCTCCAAAATATGAGAGGGAAATGGTTTGTAAGTTTTGTTCTGTCTTTGTGGTAACTATCTCTTCATACAAGCTAACTGATAAAAGTGAGTCAGTACAATGACTACCCATGATTTCTGAGGCCTGATAATTCAAGAGTACAGTCTACCTCATGACAGAAAGATGATGGATTAAAGGCAAAGTGAGAAATGTATTTTCTGGACATTGCCAATGTGATAATTTGTTTCACTTGAAAAATTGTATTGTATTGTGTTATATAATGCAAGGATACAATCTAGCATTTCTTTGTTTCCCCCGTGTGTGGGGATAGATGGTAGGGATGAAAATACGTTCTTGATCATTGTGGGGAGGAGAGGAGCTAATTGCTATTTTTAATTGAATAAGTAAAACTAAGGCTCTAATCACTAGATGTTAATGTGGGGGGAGGCAATGATAATTACAGCTAGATCTGATAGCATTAAAGAAGAAATCCCCAACCCCTCAGGACTACCCTTAGAATGCCAAGGGTAAGATCTAACTTGGCTCTGGGAACTTGACTCTTCAGTGAGAATGGGAGTTGAAATAAGGATCAACAGGGTTTATAAAGGCTATGCAGAGATTAACTTCCACTTGATCTAAGCAGCCTATTCGGAATCATTTTATCAAACTATGCCAACTATAGAAAATTGTCTTCACCAACAGGACTGAATCTTTTTCTGTGTTTTTTATCTACAAAATATCAAAACAACTGTTTGAAAAGTTGCATGTCATTTTTTTGTCCTTCTGAAACTAAGTAAATTATTTTTAAAATGGCCTATAGTTGCCATCATAAAGATATGGCCTAATTCCAGTTGTTGTGAGTGAACTTTAAAATGATACATTTGATATTTTGAGATGTTATTTTTTTTTACTTAATGGGTATAAAATCTTTCTTCCTTATGCTTCAGAACCCTAAAGTTTAAATTAAATGAAAGGAAAAGACTTCATTCTCAATTCTATCTTCATTCACCATAAGAGGTCCTACTGGTGTAGTAAGAAGTTAGAATATGAAGAAAAATTAAGGGGTAGTGTATGTGTGTGTGTGTGTGTGTGTGTGTGTGTGTGTGTGTGTGTGCATGCATGCTTGTGTGCATTATGATTCTGCATTATCCCAATGGCAATGAAAAGTAATTCTAGCTACTTTGGTCCAATGTTGATGAAAAAGTCATTTATGGAATAGAAATTTCCTGAACTACAAGTCTTTAAAATACATCACTCTCTTTTCCTTTTGAAATATGTCTGAACAAATTTTTAAAATATTGCAGTTTTCAGAAATAATATTCTTGATTTTAGATCCCGTTGGCTGATGACTTTGCCAAATTCAGTACCGTTTGACACTGCTATGTTGCATAAACAGAATGGGACTGACGTGACCAGATGTGGCATGTCACAGCAATGATCAATCAGCATAGAAAATAGAAAATGTTGGTTTCCATGAGCAGGCATCCAAGGACTGCCACCGTATATTCATACTACTTTAGTGGTGTTGTTTTAGGACAAAAACATGGACGTATAATAATGTAAAATCACAGGAATGCAGAGGAAATAAAAGTGAGTTTCTGATGCTGCATTTGTCAATGCTTCCTAGAACAGATAATCACCTCCAACTAGATTTTCATAATCTTGGTTCCAAGTAAGTATTTAGGATTTGCTAGATCCCAAGTCTGCAGCTACTCTGTAGCATGTCAATGTGTGGAATATATTATCTGTGAGCTAGAGATACTGAGATTTATCATTGTGTGATAAGGTTAGCTCCAGTTCTCAAATGATGTAGTCCCAAGGGCAAAAATGTGGGAGTCTTAGAGAATGGAAAGGATCAGCATTCTCTTAACATCTGCCTTGCCAGAATCTCCTGTCCACTAAAAATGTGAGCTCAAAGCTCAAGTCTAGGATTTAACCAGCTGAGTGACACTGGGCAAGTTGCTTAATGTCTCTGTGCCTTAAGCAACTCCTTAGAATGTTTTTCCCAAGGTATAAATGGCTAATTGAAATAATGGAATTCTCAGTCATCATGGAAATCTTTGTATATTGCTATGGCTATTCTAGGCATGCAGTAGGATATAAGACTCAGTAAAATAGTAGTAAAAGGAAAAGTTGATGGATTTGACAGAGTAAGAAACTGATTTCACCATGCGGTGGACATGGTTTTAAATGGTAGTGAAGCCTTTTCATAGCAAAAGAAATAGACTTTTGTTTTTTTCTCATCACCTCCAAATTCTGCCAATTCTCCCCCCCCCACACACACACACACAATCTCCTCATAGCCATACTCTATTTTATGAGTATCCTAATTCAGACCTTTATTAGCTCTTATGTAATCAGGATATTATAACCTCCCAAGCCAATTCCTCATTTCTAGTCTCCTCATCCAGTCCTTCCTAGATACCTTTACCAGATCAATTTTTGGATTAGGAGTATAGAACTAGAACTGAAAAGTATTGGTCATGCTAAATGAAATGCAGCTTGATTTTAAATGAGGTACAATAGGACAAATGAAAAAATCTGTTGTGATTTGTTTTTTCCCCTCCCAATTGTAGCATTTTTGTGTAATTTTGTACCAGCCTGAGAACATGTATGTATGTACATATGTATGTATGTATGTATGTATATATAGTATAAGAACAAAGGATCATATCTAATTTTGGAAGGACCCTTAGAAGTCATATAATCCAAATCTCACATTTTATAGATGAGAATAGAGCAGTCTGGGGAAGTTAAGCTTCTTACTCAAGATCCCATTGGTAGTGCTCATCAGATGTGGTGTTAGAACCCCACCTGAGCCAACACTCTTTCCACTGATGGATGGAGGACCAAACTGGGAGCCACTAAGACTCACTTTTAGATTCTGCTTCAGGTGCTAAATATCTGTTTGATTCTGAGTAAATGACCAAACCTCTATATACTTCAGGCAACTCCCTAGGACTTAGTTCCTAAGTCATAAATAGGTACCAATTTGTGTTGCTGGAAGGATATGTCACACTGAGAGTTAGTTCTTTATATTGAAGAAACCACAGATCAGTCACATCTACATATATGTGGATATGAATATAAATGTATCAAAATACGTATATACTAAAGTCATGCTATAAAGATCATGTATGTATTATCTATACATATACATATGTAACATTTGTCAAATTTCTATTTTTGCAGTATATTTGGCAAATGCCTAAATAATTTTTTTCATTACACATAAATATATGTATGTATTTATATGTATGTATATATATATACATATACACATATATGGGAGGCAGGTTGGCTCAGGGGACAGAGTTCTGCACCTGGAGTCAGGAAAATCTGGGTTCAAAGATTCTGGATAAGTCACTTAATTTCTCTTAGCTTCAGTTTCCTCTTCTGTAAAAGGAAGACTTATTGTGAAGCTTAAATTAGATAATATATGTAAAGTGTTTTTACAGATCTCTAAGTTCTTATATAATTATTAGACATTATTTTTATTATAGAGTCCCTGTGATAGTTTTCTCCAATGTATCTATGTATATAAATGCAGGTTCACATGTAGTATGTGTGGAAACCATCCTTAAGACATAGCTTTCTCTATTAGAAAGAAAATTGTATCATCTGTAGGGAATTAAAAAAAAAGAATCAGACCACATGCTCAAAATAACACTTATGAAGACAATAAGCATGTAATTGCAAGAGAACATGTGCTATTTTACAGCAGAAATTTGGCACCAGAGAAAAAGAGAAGATATAAGTTTAACCAGAACTAGGTCATTCCTCTCTTTGCTTTGTCCCCAGACAAACCCGTGTTAAGTGTTAGTAACATTAAGAAACAAGACATCTTAATAGTACAGCATTTCTTTTTCTAAAGGAAAGATGGTAGGGGGATAGACTCAAATCATCTTAAACTCAACTTCTTATGTATAATTGGTCATTAACTGTCTTTAGGCCTCAGAAAGATGGGACACTACAGACCATGCCAGAGAAACCAGCCAGCCCTTGATTCCTAAAGAACTGAGAGGTCACTCACCCAAGACAATCTACTGCTTTCATGCCAAGTTATGGGTAGGAGGCCAGCAACTCATAAGATGAGGTACTTAGCAATCCCTCTGTTGCCTCTGTAGGTACGTTTGGTGTTATGTAATAAAAAGGGTGATTGTTCTGCAATCAGAATCATGGGTTCAAATCTCAGTCCTGTTTCTTACTACCTATGGACAAACTACTCACTTCTGTGGACAAGCTACTTACTATCTGTGACCTTTCAACTCTTCTAGGCTTTAGCTTCCTTTTTTGCCAAGAGACAAGAAGAACTCCCAAGTTTCCTTCCAGGCTAAGATCTATGTTCCTCTGTGCTGGGACAAATATTATCCTCCTCATACTAGGGTTCTGATCTATTGTCTGTACTTGGGGGTTCTTAACCCGGCGTCTAGGGACAGATATACCCAAACCTTTGTAATAAGGGGCTGGTCTATTGTCTACACTGCCAAATGAAATAATGTACATAAAGCACTTTGCAAACCTCAAAGCCAAATATAAATAAATGCCTTTTATTATATTTATTAGCAGAATAATATGAGAAGCAACACTTGAAGCTGACTTGGAGGAAGCCCCCCAAGGTGGTACATCCCTCATTTCTATACCCTTCCAGTTTTTAGTTTTCCACCCTTTAACACATCCCACGAATACAGTCTTACCGATATACAAAATGGCATGCTAAATCCTGCATTTGTCTGATGAAAACTGAGGGACTTCAATATGCTTGACTAGCCCCTGCCTCGACAATGCTTGCTAAGCAAAGAAAAGCATTTACCTGGTATCTAGCCAAGCCCCAGATAGCGCTCACTGGCTACCACAGTAGCTCAAGATCTCCAAGAAACTGTGTTGCTTAAAAATAAAATAAAATAAAAAGGTTTTTCTTAAAGCTAACGAACACAGTGAGGTACAATCCTGTTTGGACCGCCCCTGATGCTGTAGGCCCCCTACAGAGGATTTCCGATGCTCTTTTATCTCCCCTTCTAAAAGGCTTTCTTGATCTTAAAGGGATCGCCACTAATAAGGCCAAGGTTGGCAGGCAAGGAGAGGACTGAGCCCTTCTCAATGGAGCACAGAAAAAAAGCATACCTGCAGCTTCAATATCCCAGGATATTTTCCATTTGAGGAGAGATGTCAAGAGCTATTCTTGCTTTGTGAAAACAAAACTGGATAAAAGTCCCTCTATGGCCTCAATGGGTCTAATGATGTTATGGAGATGGCCTGACTTCTGTCTTTACAGGCTGAAGGGAAAGACACCAGGAGTAATGTTTAAACATTTCTTTCATTTGTTTTCAGTCCTCATATCCATTGGATACAAAACTAAAAGTGGAAAGCATCCTTACATTCTGTACTTGGGATCTGGATCACAAGGTTTTTGTTTGAACCTTTCGAATTTTGTTTGAGTCCATTTGTCTCCTGGACATGTAAAAAGGCCTTTCCACATTGCAATCCCCCAATAACTTCTCACTGACTACATGGAATTGGGATCATATTCGGAACACATTTCCTATTTAATTTAACTGTCAGACTCATTCCTTTATACTGGTTCACATGTAAATCTGACAGAATTTTAATTCTTTCAGTCCTTATAATATATAGTGACTTTCTCCATAATTTATGTTATAGTGCCATCTTATGGTAGTCTTATGACCATCATTTTAATTTTTAAAAGATCTGCGCTGTTTCTTTAGTTTTTTCTGAGAAACACATGTAACTTAATTGGTGTTTAAATGCATGTAAACACTTCACATTCTGTAGAGATGAGAAAAGTCAGCTTGGAAGCAGTCTATAAAAGATCAGGAACTTCAGGGAATGCTGTAATAGCTGCATATGCCTAAGACATGACCCATAATGCATTTTTAAAAATTATTTCAAAGTATTCAGTTTTCCATCAGGATGGCCAGGGATGCTGTTCGCATTAAGGAGGCAGCATTTTTAATCCCATAACATCTGGAAAGAAGGACCTAAAAGGGAAGGACTTCTTTGGGTGACTTTGGTTCCAGCATCATCCGAAGAAGCTTGAAACCTGAGTTCTGCTTTGATACTACTCTGAGCCAGCCCATAACCTTTTTGTTTCCTTACCAGCAATACATAAGAAAACAAAAATCCTTCTTCAGGCCAGATTATTTGCATTATGTTTCAACCCCTAATTTAATTCCAGTAGAAAATTCCTTGAGGGGGAGTTTCCTTACAGACAGATGCCTGCCAGTTTTCAGACTTCAGTCTCTGTTTCTTCTATCTTTCCTCTATTGTGTTTTTTTTTCTATATAAACTTGACATCTCTCCTGGGGCTGCCTTGACCCTAGGTCCTTGGTATAAACTCCCTGGTGTCATGACCTAGGTTGTCTATTACACTCAGCAATGGAGGTAGCAGAAGCAATAAGCTGGTCTTGGCTGCAACCTCAGTTGGGTGGAAGAAAGTGAGAGGTCAGAGTTATCTTCAGGTTGTGCCTACAAGTGTAATAGTTGATGCTTTGATACAACCAGGGTGTATGTTAAGTAGTGCTTTGCTAGAATCAGCACTAGATTCAACTTCAAGTTGCTATCATAATATTACTACATAAGGTCTTTATCAATGGTGCTTAGTAAATGTTAATGGATTGATTGATTGACCAATCCCCCTGTCTTTTCTATAGTCTTTCAACTTTGAAGTGACTGAATATCTCATAAGAAAAATCTACTTTTTCACGTCTACAATCAAACTAGGGTTGTTATTCTCTCAGTGTTCTCTTCCAAAGTCCACCATTGGCTTATTATTTATTACTCTATTTTATCAGACCTGCAAAATGATAAGACCCGAGGAGATGGGTCAGGGGTGGCACCTTTTTCACTTGTCATATAACACAGACTAATACACACACACATATACACACACACAAACACACACACACACACACACACACACACACATATATATATATATATATATATATATATATATATACATATATATATATTTACACTGAGCTTTCAGCAGTTCATTAAGGAGTTGAAATTAATATGAATTTAACCAACCCCAAATCAAGAATTTTGGAACAAAGGCAATTTTAAAAGGACATTTGAATATCAAACATCTCCCAGCTCCTTCTTTCCCTAACACAGTCAAAATGCTTTTCTTTATAACTGCCCCAATTTCAGCAGTTGTAGAAATCACAGTTTCTAATTAAGCATCTTAAAAAATGGTGGTGAATTCCAGACTGATTTGTTTGTTTTTTCTTCTAATTTCTCTCTCTCTTTTTTAAAAGGTCCCTTTTGTTAATTCCTTTCTTGTCATACACTTACCTTTGCTGACCCCTCTTCCTCTCTCCTTGGGGGCAAGCCTTGCTTCAGTCACTAAATATTCCTCTTCTCTCTTCAACTGTCATTCCCAAAACAGCAAGGACCCGTCTGGTACCAACATTCTTCCCATCTTTTTTAATCAAAGGAACATTATCAGGGAATCCAACACATTCGGCTGACTGTCTGAACCAATTGTACCCATTAAGAATTCTTAAAGTGCAGATCTACACTGGAAAGTGACTCTTTACAGATGCAGAAATGACATCAGGAGAGGGGTTTTGGGCCCCCAAACTTATGCCTTTTCATTGACTTTCCAAATTAAAATTTCTCAGTTTACCAGTCAAAAAAAGAGATGATTTTCCTAATAGCCATCCTGCAAATTCCATCTGGGATCTCCAAACCAAGCTGTGTTCTTGCTGCTTCTTACACATAATGGGTTATAAAAATTCAACAATTAGAGCAAGGAAGGGGCTAGTTATTTCTGAGTTTAACCTTTCCTATCAAGCATCCTAGATTAGGACTTATCGTTCACTAGCTGAAAGACTACGAATGACTCAGGGGGCACAACACCTGGATGCAGAGAAGAGACGCCTTCCACTAACCCCTCTTCTTGCTTTTTCCACAGAAGGAAATCACCTTGGGGAGGCCTGGGTCACACAGTCCTTAGCAAATTGGGTGCAAGAAGCACATGTTGAATTCACAATGATTACATACGTGATTTTCAAGCATCTCAGTATTACTAACCTTCCAGGCTTTCAGCCTAGTCTCTTGTGGGAAAGAAGAACCAGATGGGAGTCTTTCAGGCTAAAATGGATACACCAATTATTTATAGATTTGGACTAAAAATCACGTGGACAGCCTTCTGTGGAGTTCCATCTTCTGAGAGCAAGCTGGAAATAGCTATAGTTATGGAAAATCTCAGAATTACTTGGAAAAATCTTTAACATGGTGATTACAAGGCAGGGACAACAAATCAAATTTTAAAAAATTGAATACATCTTTATTACAATAATAAGTGAAGTTGATCTGGAGATAATTCTCTGGGGTTTGCAAAACACTTTATAATGTCATTTCATTTGAGCTTCATCATGGCCTTTTGAGATAAAGACTGTTTAGAGTTACATACTCAGCTCACTTCACATTGAAGGACTCGATCCCCATATGGAAGGTAACTACTCTTTTCAGGAATCTAGGGGTAACCCTGAGAGTCTAAGTGTCTAATTCTCTCTCTCTCAAGCCCCCACCAGTGAGTTTTCCATTTATTATCAACCAGCAGCCTTAATTAGGTTGTGGCAATGGTATTTACTAACACAGTATAGGAATAATATCTGGTACAAAATGTGTCCCTCAGATCTCGTGTGCATACTCCCACAAATACACATGGAGTACAGGAGAAGAATGAATTTAAGCCTAGAGCATGAGAATAGTGAAACACGCATGTAGTCAAGTAAACGCATGATTCCAGATTATTGGAGTTCTTTCTCAGGTCAGTATCTGAGTTTCTTTGCTGGTGAAAGGGGTCATATTCCTTGAAATTATTTCTTCTCTTTGGTGACTATCTTTCTCTATCCATTTCCATATTTATCATTGGAGTATACTCTGAGTGAATTTTTTGTTACTGGTCCAAACTAAACAATAACATGATTAGTAGGGAGAAAGAGGATAACATTCTCTCTGGGTTTATTTCCCCCATACCCTCCTGTGGCCTTCTGAAACATGCTCAAGGTATTCTTAAATCTACAGTCTTCCATCACTTAATTATTTTGCTATTGGACTGGTACTATGCTAAAATTCCTCTAGCCATTTTAAGCCCCCAGAAGTGTGTCTTACTTGGTTAAGCAATCTGGATTTTCCCTTACTGAATGCCAACTGAAGAAGCTCTGATCTCATAAAATAATCTATCTTATTTATACACTTAAAAAAAGAATAATGTCCTTTTATCAATTAATTGAGCTGGGAGGTATAGAACTCCCCTCCTCCCAAGCCCTTTCATAGATATTACTCCCCTTTTGTAATTAGGAAAGTGAGGGTTAGAAAAGTTAAGCAATCTCAGTAAGCTAGAGAGTAGAGGAGGCATGTTTTAAAGCAAGGCATCTCTGGATTCAAGATGGATACTCTGGAAGGCACCAATAAAACTGATGTTAAAATAGAATTTTAAATGTAAAAGGAGGCTGCTTTTTTGTTTAAATGTTATAGTTTGTCTAGAATAGGATCAAAGGACTATAGATAGAAAGGTGGAAGAATTTTGAGGTCATCTACTCCAACCCTTTTCCTTTCAAAGATGAAGAAGCTCATCTTTCTTTCTGAGTGGTAAAAAGACTTACCCAAAGTCATACAGGGAAGGAGTGGTAGAGGCATGATTCAATGTTCAAGTCTTTGACTCCAAGTTCTACTCTCTTTACATTGTACAACAACCTCCCTAAAATAAGGAAATAATGTCTGAAACAAATTAAAAATAAACATAGAAATTCACATTCATTTAAGTGAGTCCTTTGACTCATTATTCATGACTATAATAACAGCAAAACCTTGGAGGGGGTGTTAAAGATAAACTTTTAATTTTTTTCCAAATAAAAGTCAGAACGCACTAAAAGAAAATATATTTTCAAACATGAAGTGCAGTTTTATTGGGTCACTTTTCCATCTGAAGCCATCAGTTTTTCAATTACCTGCCAAGAAAAATTTTCAATGATATGAAAGTTGAAAGATGAAAGTCTTACTTTTGGCCTAATCAATACCTCGGCTCTAATAGTAATTTTAAAAGTTAGATGGCTTACGAGCCTTGAAATGGCTCATACTCAAATTCATTTGAAAATCCCAAATGTCATCAGAAAAAACTGGACAATTTAGTTATGAAGTAAACTTTGTTAAGAACTGATTATCTCCCATTACTTATATTTTAACCAGAAATAAGTTATTCATTAATTTGGAAATAACTATTTCTGTGCTACATCACCCTGAGTGAAAATTAAAACCAATTAAATATTTTTTTTTCCTGGTTGACTATTGTTTTCTGAATGGGACAATTTCCTTCAGTTTCTCAGGTACCAGAGAACACTTAGGTTGAGCTATTCACCTTTTGTGGAAAGAAAGAGAGGGGAGTAGTTGCTATGATTTCATTGTTCTGGGCAGCTCTGTAAATGTCTAACTGCCCTCTGTAACTTAAGGTCATAGGGCTACTAGGAGATGTTGAGCTTGTGACTTCCCTGTGGTCACAAAGCCAGTATGAATCAGAGTTAAGACTACCAGGTCTTCCTGCCTTCAAGGCTGATCCTCTCTCAATTTTCAGGCTGCCTCTTTAGCCACTCACTTAGTAGGTAACATAAACAGAAAGAGCAGCAAATAATGCAACGGTGGGACATTCTGATCATGTGGGTGGAATAATGTGATGTAGAAGAAATAAAGCAAGTAAAATGTATTGAGTTATCAATACTCACTTCTTCTGGGGATGGTTTTCCAGTCAATCATCTAAGACTAAAAAAGAAACTAGCCTGCCATGTTGGCTATTTATCATGCATCACAACTGTTCAAATGCAGAAACATCTTTTCTCTTCATTTAAAATCCCATTGTTCCCCTACTTCTATTCCACTGTCAGGGCCAAGAGCCTGGTTGGGTGATTCTCCCCTCCCCCAATTCTGCTTTGTTCTTCAATAGAGCACTACTTTAGATCATCCCTGACAAGAGAGTAAAGGTTATCATTAGCATGTTGAATAATGGATAGAGTCCATTGTATTTTCTTGTTTAGGAAAATAAATCATCCTGAAAACTTTTATTATGTTCTATGTAAAATAGGGGCACATCAGCACTTGTTATGTTTTCTCTCCTTGAGTCAGTCTGGCAGGGATCCTTAGGTTGGAAAGAACAGCCCCATGCTGCCAAGGAAAGGCTGTCTTGATTCTGTGCCCATTCCTCTCCAGGACATAAACATCCTGCACTTCATTGCTTCCCCAACCTGTAGCTGGAAAACTCCCTTATTCGACTGTGAGACTTAAAAGCTATAACTGAATAAGGACCTCATTGGCCCTGTGGAATTCATGATCCACAAGGTCCTGGCTCCCAATTCACATGAACTGGGGTCAATCTTGGTTTCTGCCTCCAAAAGGTCTTATTCTCTTTAGCTGGTTATGACCCCACTCAGGGAGAAATCTAAAATTATACACTATTTTTTTTCTGGCTCTCCCAAATCCTCTGGCTTTTAAAGCTCTTGGCAACCTGGCTCCTTCCTACCTTTCCAGTCTGCCTACACCTTATCCCTCTCCATGAGCTCTATGATATCACAAGAGTCATCTTCTAGCTGTTCTTCGATGTTTCCTAATTGTTGACTTTTCCTGGCCATCTGCCATGTCAAGAATGCTCTCTCTCCTCCCCTCTGCCTACTGGCTTCCTTCCAGACCCAGCTCAAAACTGCTTCTGTAAAAGGCCTTTTCAGGTTTTCCAAACCCCACTGCTTATATCTTCCCTCTGGATTATCTCCCATTTACATTGTATAGATGATGTATGTACATAGCTTGCTCGTTATTTCTCCTATTAGAGTGAGATCTCCTTGAAGGCAGAGAATGTGTTTTTGTCTCTTTTTGTATTGGTAGAGATTAGCACAATGCCTGGTAGAGATAGGTACTTAACAAATGCTGGTTGATTGATTATTCAATTGCTTGAAATATGCAGAGAATAAGAGCAGTAGAAACTTTAGGTCATTAATTGAGGAAGGAAACATATAGCAGTTGAAACAATCTAAGAACTATCCAGTCCCTTTTGGAAAATAACGACTCTTGTCAATAGCTCTTTAAATCAAATAGATTTAAGAAGCTCATGTTTATCTGGAAATGTCAAATTTATGGGCTCATTAAGAGACAAGGATGGCCATAGCCACTGGAGGAGTATTTTTCCATAATTTAATTAGAGCTATTACATGGAAATAGTTTTTCTCAAACTGAATGGGATAGAGAGACTGACCTACACTTGAGGAATCAAATTTGACAGGGACACATCTAATCTCTGCTGATTACAAATTAACACAAATTGTCTCTGAATAAGTCAGACTTAGCAGAGAGCAATATCTGTGTCTTTTACTGTATTTTCTGAGAAAATAAAATAAAAAGAACATAGAGCACTTAATAATTAGAACTACTTAGTGTATAGGCATGTACAGAAAAGTGACTTACTTTTCAAGATAATATTTATGTGTAGGCCAAGCTAATACAATAAAAATGAAAATTCTGCCTAAATTAATTTATTCATTTAGTGCTATACCAATCAAACTATCTGATAATTATTTTCTAGAGCTGGAAAAAAATAACATAAAAATTCATCTGGAAGAACAAAAAGTCCAGAATAGCAAGGGAACTAATGAAAAGAAATGCTAGGGAAGGTGACCTAGCACTACTAGATCTCAAATTGTATTATAAAGTAGCAATTAACAAAACCACTTGGTACTGGCTAAGAAACAAAAGGGTAGACAAGTGGAATATGCTAGGTACTCAAGACACAGTAGGCAATGAATATAGCAATCTACTGTTTGATAAACCCAAGAACCCCAGCTGCTGGGATAAGAATTCACAGTTTGAAAAAAATTGCTAGGAAAGCTGGATAAAAGTATGGCAGAAACTATTCATGGACCAATGCCTGACACCATACATAAGAATAAAGTCCAAATGGGTACATGATCTAGGTATAAGATTGATACTATAAACAAATTAGTGGAGCAAGGAATAGTGTATTTGTCAGATTTATGGACAAGAGAAGAATTTTTGACTAAGGAAGATAGAAAACATTATGAAGTACAAAAACAGATAATTTTGATAACATTAAACTGAAAAGTTTTTGCAGGACCAAATCCAATGCAACCAAGATTAGGAGGGAAGCAGAAAACTGGGAGAGAATTTTTGCAACTAGTGTCTGTGATAAAGACCTCATTTCTAAAATATATAGAGGACTGAGTCAAATGTACAAGAATACAAGTCATTCCCCAGTTGATAAATGGTCAAAAAATATGAACAGGCAGTTTTCAGAGGAAGAAATTAAAGCTATCTATAATCATATGAAAAAATACTCTAAATCACTATGGATTAGAGAGATGCAAATCAAAACAACTCTGAGATACCACATCACACCTATCAGATTGGCTAACATGACAGAACAGGAAGATGATAAATGTTGGAGAAGATGTGGGAGAGTTGGAACACTAATTCATTGTTGGTGGAGCTGTGAGCTGATCCAACCATTCTGGAGAGCAATTTGAAACTATGCCCAAATGGCTACAAAAAAGTATATATCCTTTGACCCAGAAATATTGTTTCTAGGATTGTATCCCCAAGGGAGCATAAAAATGGAAAAGGGTCTCACATGTACAAAAATATTTATAGCAGCTCTCTTTGTGGTGGCCCAAAACTGGAAATCAAGGGGATGCCCATCAATTGGGAAATGGCTAAGTAAATTATGGTATATGAATGTAATGAAATACCATTGTGCTATAAGAAATGATGAACAGAAAGACTTCAGAGAGGCCTGGAAAGACTTATATGATCTGATGCTGAGTGAAAGGAGCAGAACCAGGAGAACTTTATGCACAGCAATGACCACAGTGTGTGAGAGTTTTTTTCTGGTAGACTTGGAACTGCATTGCAGTGCAAGGACTTTAAAAAATTCCCAATGGTCTTTCAAGGCAAAATGCCTTACATACCCAGAGAAAGAATTTTGGTATTCAATAACAGAATGTTATTTTTGTATAAAATTTTTTTTTGTATTATATTTTGGTTTGTTATATGATTTGTCCCGTTCATTTTAATTCTTCTACACAACATGACTATAGTGAAAATGTATTTAATAGGAATATATGTATAGAACCTATATAATTGTATGCCATCTTGGGGAGGGAAGGAAAGGGAGGGGGGAGGGGAAAAATAATCTAAGTTATATGGTAGTGATTGTAGAACACTGAAAATAAATAAAATTAATATAAAAAGATAATGTTTAAATGGAAAATAACAGAGATAGCAATGATACCCAGATTCAACACTGAATTTCCAGTTAGAATTCACTACAATAAAGTTACGTAACAAAAATACTAGAAACAAAACTCAATCATTAATTTTTTAAAAAGCAACTAAACAAAAACAGGAAAAAAATTATGCGTAGTTGCCCACCTCCTTGCATTTTGCAACTGTATGACAGAAAGTCATGAGAGACAGTGTGGTGCAGTGCATAGGGAGATAACATCAGAACAGAAGACCTGGGTTCAAGTCCCACACCTGAAACCTGCTGAATTGCTGACATGAACAAGTCACTTAATTTCTCAAATGCTCCATGGAACTAAGACTAAAGACTGAATTAGCAGGTATCAAACTACTTTAGTAGGAGAAGTTCCTTACCTGGAGCTCCAAGAGCTAATAACATGAGAAGTGTAGCCAAAACCAGAAATATGAGCAATTACAAAACAAAAATGCAACTTCCTATGTCAAAATAAATGGAGAAAACCCATGTAGAATTGTGATGCCTCCAAAGTGCTCCTGGCCCCCTTTCTTGTGCTCTTTTTCTAAGATCTCCATTACTGGAAAAGAAGGATCTTCAGACACCAACTTACACTTCCTGTGTGATTGTTTTATACTAAAGTGGTACTGAGGTCAGGTATCCATTTTCAAATGATTGGACCAAGGCTCTTTTAACCCTAATAGAAATCCAGGCATTAGCAGAGAATGAGGAAGAAATTCTGGCCCTTGTGGAGTCTTTTAAAGAGATGTAACCAGAAAGGGGCCTCTGATTATTTATCAGGTCTACATAATTCTCTCTAGAGATAAATTATTGCTGGGCTTTTTAAAAGCTGTGGTAAGAGTAAGGGAGCAAAGGGGGAAAGTTCATGGTCTCTCTGCCCAGAGAGTCTACCTCCCTCAGCCAATCTGAGGAGGCTAAAGGTAGAAACACCTACATCCTTTCTTCATTAATATTTGGAGCCTAGAATCTATCCTTTTCCCCCATCTCCAAACACTAGCTTTCTTTCTCTCTTATGTTCATTTTACAGTCAAAATAACTGAGGTACAGAGAGGAGTTAAGTTATTTGACCAAGGTCACTCTGGTAGCAAGTAGCATTGTTGGAATTTGAACTCATCTTCTGATGCCAGATTCAGCGTTCTTCCCACTGTGGCATAATGCTCATTATTCCTCCTTTTTTTCTCTTTCTTGATTAACAAACAATTTATTAAGTATGTACTATGAATAGGTGGGCACTATAGAGGCTCTGGGGTTACATAATTAAAATGCAAATAGCTCCTGCTTTTAAGGAGCTTACAATATAGCCAAGAGATTACAATATAGACTTACATAGATAGATAGCTAGATAGATAGATAGATAAAGGTGTAGATATCTATAAATAAATTTATCTATTTATCTAGATCTACATCTGTATCTCTGTATGTATATATGTGTGTACATATGTACATATATACATGCACATATACATCTGTAAAATGAGATAGAAGGGAATTGGGGTTGGGGGAAGAGGAACTAAGCAACTAGCAGTTAGGGGAATCAGGAAAGTCTTCATATATCTGGAAACATTGGAATTGAGATTTAAAGGGAAGCAGGGCAAGAGGACTCCTTGGAAAAGACTCTGATGTTGGGAAAGACTGAAGGCAGTAGGAGAAGGGGTTGGCAGAGGATGAGATGGATGGATAATGTCATGGAAACAATGAGCACGAACTCGGACAGATTTTGGGAGACAGGAGAGCGCAGAAGGGCTATGATCCATGGGGCCATGAAGAGTCATACGCTACTGAACAACAAGAAAGGCAGGAGAGAGTATTCCGAGTATGAGGGACAGAGAACACAAAGACATGATGATGGCAGATGGAATTCCAAGTCCCCATTGCTTTCTTGCACAAGCAAGAAGAATGATGTATCTAACACAGGACATTCAGAAGATTATACAAGAGAAAGTGTGATGTATGGACTGAAATATTTAGAGGCCAGATGTGGAAAGAGAGATGAGGAGGTCATTGTGCTCCTAATCATCCAGAATTTTTAGGTTAATACCACACGACATTTTTCTTACTATTCTATGATTACGTACTAGGTCAGGACATCAGGAAGACCTAAGTTTGAATCTTGTCTCAGACAATCACTAGCTGGGTGACCTGAACAAATCATTTAGCCTCTCTCTGGGTCTCAGTTTTCACCATCTATAAAATGGGGGTGATAAAAATCACTTACCTCCCAGGATTAAAAAGATAAAATGAGAAATTACATACAAGAGGCTTGGCAAACCTTAAAGAACTCTAAATGCCATAACAATTTCCAGTGACCTGGATGACATCCCTGTGTTTTAAGGATGATTTCTACTCTTTTTACAAAATTCCAGTTTCTCTGAATGGCGCCATCATTTATAGAGGGCTAGCTTTAGTATTTAAAGAATGTGTGTGTGTGTGTGTGTGTGTGTGTGTGTGTGTGGGTGGGTGTGGGTGCATTTTTGCACAGTTTACTTGTCCCCCTCTAAGAAATGCAGACCACAATACCCCACCCCCAAGTCAATTAAGTGTGACCATGGCTGAAAAAAAATCCCCACTCAGTGACCAAACTTCTGAGGATAAACAGTCTCCATATGTTGTTTGAAGGGACCAGTTGGCAGGTCTATGAGTCATTGATTGAATCACTGTCAAAGCCCTTGAAGGTTCATGGGGCCTGTCAAGAAGTTGCCTCTGTGGGCAAACCCCCTGAGGACTCCAGTTGGATAAGTTAGATCAGGAGAGGATTTAGGACCATGGCAGGAGCATAGATTTAAAGTTGGAAGATACTTTAGAGGCTATTGAGTTAAATTCTCTCTTTTTACAGATAAGGAAACTGAGATTAGGAGAAGTTAAATTACATGCTCAGGGTCACACCAGGAGTTAGGGCATTGATCCCAGTTCCTCTGATTCCTCTGTATCACATACCTTAATAGGATATTAGGAAAAGAACACAGGCATTACTATTTAGGATAAATTTAAACAGTTTCATGGTAAAACTAATAATTATAGCAACAAAATATGTCCAGACAGGGTTGATGCTTCAAAAAAGTGACCTGGGAGTTGTAAGAAAGTCCCCTTTCTCCTACCACATCATGTTGTACCTATTTGTATCTAACATAATGAGTGTGTTGTCTTTCCTGAGTGAAAGTAAGCTCCAAGAATGTGAGTTGCTTCACTTTTGGTTTTGTATACGCAACACTTAGCAGGATGTCTGATACAAAGGAAGCATCTAACCACCAATCTGTTGCAAAATCCTGCCCTTTCTTCTTTTGTTAATATCTCTCTTATATGCCTCCTTTGTCTTCTGAAACTGACACCCCCTGGTCCAGGTGCTCAGGACTTCATACTGCAGTAGCCTGCTGGTGCCTCTGCCTGCCTCTAGCCTCCATCAACTCCCATCTATTCTCCAGTCAGTGGTCAAACTGATCTTCTTAAAACAGGGGTCTTTCCATGAAACAACTCAAGTCACACTCCATGTTACCTCCAATTTCAAATATAAAATGTACGTATTTGGCTTTTAAAGTCATTCATAGCCTGGGCCCTTCCTACCTTTCCAGTTATTCTTAGATTCCAGTGAAAATGACCTCCCCACTGTTCCACACACAGTATTCTCCTCCTGACCTTGAGCATTTTTCACTGGCTGTCCCCATCTATTGAATACTCTCTCATTTCATCTCCATCTCCTTGCTTCCCTAGGCATCTTTAAAGACTCAGATAAAATTTTACCTTCTTCAAGAAACCTTTCTTAGGCTGCTTTAATCTTAGCACCTCGCCCTGAGACTTTTCCCAATTAATCTTTAATGAACGAACATATCCTTTTTGCACATATTTTGTCTTTCCCATTAGACTGAGTTCCTCAAGAGCAGAGACTGCTTTTATCTTTGCCTTTCTTTGTATCCCCAGTACTTAGTACAGTGCCTAGCATACAAAAGTGCTTAAGAAAATGCAAGTTGAGGGAGGCAGAGCCAAGAAGGTGGAGTAAAAGTAGGGACTTCTAGTGCTTTCCTCCCAAACCAAACCAAATACCTGTAAAAAATGACTCTAAACAATTTGGAAGCTGCACAACCCATGGAAGGATTGAATGAAGCAAATCTCCAGCCCAAGACAGCCTGAAAATTCAATGGGAAGTGACTATCACAGTGGGCAGTGAGCAGAGCGTGGTCCAGTGGCTGTGCTGGCAGAGATGGGACCTCAGCAGGCCTTAAAGGTACTGAATCTCTGGCAGCTGAGGCAGTTTCCAGATTTCACAACCCCATAAAACCAAGGACAAACTGGAAGGTCAGTGGAACAAAACTTGTCCAACCTATCTGAGAAAGAGTGGTCTGGCCCCAGCACTGTGGTGGCACAGTGGGGAAAGAAACTTGTGACAGTCTCAGCAGGGGTAGAGGCAGTGGCATTTTCTGGAGCTCTAGGACCATAGATTGTGGGGGGATTGAGGGGCTGACAGTATATCCCCCCAACCTCACTGAAAGCAGAGAACTACCTTGACAAAGAGCTCAAAAGGCAAGTAAATGGCTGGAGAAATGAGCAAAAAGTGGAAAAAGACTGACAATAGAATCTTACTTTGGTGACAAGAAGGACCAAAATATACAAACAGAAGACAACAAAGTCAAAGTTTCTACACCCAAAGCCTCCCAGAAAAATATGAATTGTTCCCAGGTCATGGATGAGCTCAAAAAGGATTTTGAAAATCAAATAAAAGAAGTAGAGGAAAAATTGGGAAGGGAAATTAGAGTGATGCAAGAAAATCATGAAAACCGAGTCAACTGTTTTCAAAAGGGGACCAAAAAAATTGTAAAGAAAATAACACCTTAAAAAATAAACTAACCCAAATGGCAAAAGAAGTCCAAAATGTCAATGAGAACAATGCCTTAAAAAGCAGAATTGGTTAGTCAGAAAAGGAGGTCCAAAAACTCACTGAAGAAAATAATTCCTTAAAGATTAGAATGGGGCCGATAGAAACTAATGACTTTATGAAAAATCAAGAAATTATAAAACAAAACCAAAGGAATGACAAAAATGTAGACAATGTGAAATATCTCATTGGAAAAACAACTGACCCGGAAAATAGATCCAGGAGGGACAATTAAAAATCATTGTACTACTTGAAAGCCATGATCAAAAAAAAAGCTTAGACATCATCTTTCAAGAAATTATCAAGGAAAAGTGCCCTGATATTCTAGAACCAGAGGGTAAAATAGATATTAAAAGAATCCACCAATCACCTCCTAAAAGAGATCCCCAAAAAGAAAACTCTTAGGAATATTGTAGCTAAGTTCCAGAACTCCCAGGTAAAGGAGAAAATGTTGCAAGCAATGAGAAATAAACAATTCAAGGATTGTGGGAACATAATCAGGATAACACAAGATCTATCAGTTTCTACATTAAGGAATTGAAGGGCTTGGAATGCAATATTCCAGAGGTCAAATGTGCTAGGATTAAAACCAAGAATTGTTTGTGCAGTAAAACTTGAGTATACTACTTCAGGGGGAAAATTGGTCATTCAATGAAATAGAGGACTTTCAAGCATTCTTGAGAAGATGAAAAGATCAGAGAAGAATAGAAAATTTGACTTTCAAACACAAATATCAAGAGAAGCATGAAAAGGTAAACAGGAAAGAGAAATCATAAGGGACCTACAAAAGTTGAACTGTTTACTTTCCTACATGGAATGATAATATTTGTAACTCGAGACTTTTCTCAGTATTATGGTAGTTGGAGAGATTTTCCATATATAGATAGAGGGCACAGGGTGACTTGAATATGAAGGAATGATATCTAAAATAATTAGGGGGTAAGAGATGAATATATTAGGAGAAGGAGAAAGAGAGAAATAGAATGAGGTAAATTATCTCTCACATAAAAAAGCCAAGAAAATGCTTTTTCAATGGAAGGAGAGAGGAGATGAGAGGGAAAGAGTGAATCTTACTCTCATTGGATTTGGCTTAAGGAGGGAATAACGTGCACACTCAGTTGGGTTTGAAAATCTATGTTACACTACAGGAAAGTAGGGGAAGGGGTTAAGTGGGAAATTGGGGTGATGATAGAAGGAAAAGCAAATGGAAGAAGTGGGTAATTAGAAGTAAATACTTTTGAGGAGGGACAGGGTCAAAAGAGAGAATAGAATAAAGGGAGCAGGATAGGATGGAGGGAAATATAGTTAGTCTTTCACAACATGACTGTTATGGAAGTGTTTTACATGACTACACATGTGTAACCTATATGGAATTGCTTGCCTTCTCAATGGGAGTGGGTGAGGAAGGAAGAAGGGAGAGAAGCTGGAACTTAAAGTTTTAAAAAGGAATGTTAGAGAGAGCAGAGCCAAGATGGCAGAGTAGAAAGATAGGCTTCTAGAAGCTCCCCAACATAGCTCATAAAATATCTCTATAAAATGACTAAACAAATTCTAGAACAGTAGAAGCCACAAAACGACAGAGAGAGAGATATTTCCAGCCCAAGACAGCCTGGAAGGCTGACAGGAAAGGTCTATCACACCAGTCACAGAACGGAGCACAGCCCAGTGTGGGCTGCTCAGTGCAGCAGGGACAGGACCCAGAACAGGCTTCAGGGTGCCACCACTAGCAGCAGTTCCCAGATTGCTCAACCCAGAAATACCAAAGACAGCTTCAAAGGTCAGTGAGAAAGCTCCTTCATCGAAGAGAAAGGATGCAGTCTAGATGACCAACAGAAGCCACTGCAGTAGCAGAGTCCATTTTTGGAGCCCTCTGCCTAAATCCCCTGGGGGAATTGAGCCACTGATTTGAATCTCAGCCCTGAATGGCAGCCCTCATAGCCCTTCTCCTAAAGCCCCTGGAGGAATTGTGCCACTGATTCGATTCTCAGGCCTGGATGGTTGCCCTGGTAGCCCTCCTCCCAAAGCCCCTGGGGGAATTGAGCAAGTGATCTGAATCTCAGCCCTGAATGAGGCCTTGGGGTGAGGAGGATCGCTGGTGTGGTGGAGCTGGAGATGGTTGTGGAAAGGGAATTCTACTTGCAGATTCTGGGCAGAAAACTTTTTGGTTGCTCCCAGACCAGTGTGGAGAGGAGTAAATGCCTCTCCCTGGATTGTGCCACCTGGGAGAAACTGAGAACTTACAAGTCCCCAGAGTATACACTGCTCTTGACAAAGGACTCAAAAGTTAAGTAACTGGCTGAGAAAATGCCCCCAAAATGGAAAAAAATAAGACTATAGAAGGTTACTTTCTTGGTGAACAGGTATTTTCTTCCATCCTTTCAGATGAGGAAGAACAATGCATACCCATACTATCAGAGAAAATAAAGGCTTCTGCATCTAAAACCTCCAAAATAAATATGGATTGGTCTCAGGTCATGGAAGAGCTCAAAAAGGATTTTGAAAATCAAGTAAGAGAGGTAGAGTAAAAATTGAGAAGAGAAATGAAAGCAATGCAAGAAAATCATGAAAAACGATTCAATACCTTGCTAAATGAGACTCAAAAAAATGCTGAAGAAAATAACACCTTTAAAAATAGGCTAACTCAACTGGCAAAAGAGGTCTAAAAAAGTCAATGAGGAGAAGAATGCTTTAAAAAGCAGAATTAGCCAAATGGAAAAGGAGGTTTGAAAGTTCACTGAAGAAAATAGTTCTTTAAAAACTAGAATGCATCAGATGGAAGCTAATGACTTTATGAGAAACCAGGAAATTATAAAACAAAAACCAAAATAATGAAAAAATAGAAGATAATGTGAAATATCTCATTGGAAAAACAACTGACCTGGAAAATAGATCCAAGAGAGACAATTTAAAAATTATGGGACTACCTGAAAGCCATGATCAAAAAAAGCCTAGACATCATCTTTCATGTAATTATCAAGGAAAACTGCCCTGATCTTCTAGAACCAGAGGGTAAAATAAATATTGAAAGAATCCACAGATCACCTCCTGAAAGAGATTCAAAAATAGAAACTCCTAGGAACATTGTAGCCAAATTCCAGAGTTCCAAGTCAAGGAGAAAATACTGCAAGCAGCTAGAAAGAAACAATTTGAGTATTGTGGAAATACAATCAAGATAACACAAGATCTAGCAGCTTCTACATTAAGGGATTGAAGGGTTTGGAATATGATATTCCAGCAGTCAAAGGAAGTAGGAGTAAAATCAAGAATTACCTACCCAGCAAAACTTAGTATAATACTTCAGGGGAAAACATGGTCATTCAATGAAATGGAGGACTTTGAAGCATTCTTGATGAAAAAACCAGAACTGAATACAAATTTGACTTTCAAACACAAGAATCAAGAGAAGCATGAAAAGGTAAACAGGAAAGAGAAATCATAAGAGATTTTCTAAAGTTGAATTGTTTACGTTCCTACATGGAAAGATAATATTTGTAACTCTTGAGACTTTTCTCAGTATTTGGATAGCTGGAGGGATTATACACACACACACACACACACACACACACACACACACACACACATACACACACATATATATAGACAGAGAGCACAGAGTGAGTTGAATAGTTGAATAAGAAGGGAGTAATTAGAAATAAACACTTTTGGGGAGGTACAAGGTCAAAAGAGAGAATAGAATAAATGGGGGGCAGGATAGGATGGAGGGAAATATAGTTAGTGTTACACAACATGACTATTAGGGAAGTCATTTGCAAAATTACACATATATAGTCTATATTGAATTGCTAGCCTTCTCAGTGGGGATAGGTAGGAGGGAGGGAGAGAGAGAAGTTGGAACTCAAAGTTTTAGGAACAAATGTTGAAAACTGTTTTTGCATACAACTGGGAAATAAGAAATTCAGGTAATGGAGTATAGAAATCTATCTTGCCCTACAAGAATAGAGAGAAGATGAAGATAAGAGAAGGGACAGGTGTGATAGAGGGGAGGGCATATTGAGGGAAGGGGTAATCAGAATGCAAGGAATTATAGACTGGGGGAGGAAAGAGATGGGGAGAAAATTTGGAGCTCAAAAATTTGTGGAAATGAATGTTGGAAACTAAATATAAATAACCATTATATTACTACTAAAGTGTAAAAAAATGAATGTTAAAAATTATTTTTACATGCAACTGGGAAATAAGACATACAGGCAATGGGGTGTAGAAATCTATCTTGTCCTAGAAGAAAATAGAGTGGAAGGGGATAAGAGAAGGGAGGGGAGTGATAGAAGGAAGGGCAGATTCTTGAGGTAGGTGGAGGGGAGAGATGGGGAGAAAATTTGGAACTCAAAATCTGGTGGAAGTGAATGTTGAAAAATAAAATAAAATTAATTACTTAATAGTAGTTAAAAAAAGAAAATGCTAGTTGACTGAGTGATGATTGACTACTTGCTTCTAACCCCTGAATGATGCTTGAAATTCTACCATTAGAAATTGTCTTTTGGATCAAGTTCTTGTTCCGCTAAAACTTAGATAACACTTAATCAATAATCAATAAACTTTGCTGAAGTGCCTGCTATATACCACAGTCTCTATTGTCAAGGAACTTACAGTCTAATGGAGGAGACAATATGTAAACAAAAATATACAAAGGAAATTATATATAGGATAAATAGAAAATCATTAAAAGAGGGAAAATAGTTGAAATTACAAGGGATTAGGAAAGGCTTACCATACAAGGTGGAATTTTAGTAGGATTTAAAGGAAATCAAGGAAGTCAGTAGTTGGAATGGAGGAGAACAAGCACTCCAGGCACTGGGGCTAGCCAGAGAGAATGCCTAGAGCCAAGAGATGGAGTGTTTTGTCCTGTGGGACATCCAGGAGGCCAGTGTCACTAGATCAAAGAAGACATGTTGCTGTATAAGGTGTAAGAAGACTGCAAAGGTAGGAGGGGGCCTAAATATGTGTTATTGAAGGCAGCAGGAGTCACTAGAATTTAGATAATATTGGAAAAAATTTCCTTTTAAATCATCATCATTTATTTTCAGCTTAGTATGAATGAATGTGATTCCTCAGATAGCTGATCATTTTCTATGAGAATAAGATACATAACAAGTAAGTTTTTTGAGTTTTAAGTAAGTTTATTGTATGTAGCAAAGATCTCCTGAGAGAATTACTGTAAAAACTATGCAAATAAATGATTATCATCACAGCTACCTGTACTCATAAAAAGAATAATCGCTCATTTCTGCCTTTTTTATAATCTGACATTTCTAAATGCTGCCATATTCACATCTAAGTATGTCAGAATTGTAGATACCCTAATGGAAATGTCTATATTAACAGTCATATGACTTTGTTTTTCACTCATTTACAAAAAAAGATTTCCTAGAGGAGAGAATAAAGTGTGGTCCAGAGATGAGGCCTGCTTGAGGAGAGCAGGACTGACCACTTGAAGGGAGGCAGATTCGGCTGTGCAGGGGAGGCCAGGGACACTGTACACCTGGGCGCTTCTCCACAGCAGGAGCCAGATCCAAAGGGGAAGAAAGGAGCACATAGAAAGGAGGAGATTTTTGCCCCTATCCTCATTTTGACAAGGGCTGACCTCACTTGCTCTTGTAGGTCACCTCATCTCAATCAGCTGAAAGCAATCTGTTCTCTGGTGATAGCAGGATGTGAGTACAGTTGCATACAGCATGCTAGCCATCTGCATATGAAAAGGAAAGTTTAAAAAAAGGAAGGAAAAACAATTCAGGTCTGTAGAATAGTTATGGAAGCTTAGCTTTAGGCCAGGTGTTTAACCAGTAAAGCTCTCTTGAAGATCAAAGAGAATTCAATTGTTTAAAAAAAGGAGCATTTTGCCCACCAAGCCTTATGAAGATAGGAAAGCAGCATTGACTAGACCAGATGTGAGTAGGGTAGGGTTTTTTCTAGAGTTGAGTAAACACCACTTGGTGGATTTCAAATGGAGTATAAAAATCTCATTCTAAGGGTGCAGCACTCCTGAGCTGTAATCAGAGGCTCTGGAAGCAGATGTAGGAGACTTCTCCAGGCATCTTGCTGAGGCAGTAAGAATCCTTTTCCAATGGTAAATGGACAGTAATTAATTATAGGATAGACTTCAAACCCCAAAATGTAAGTTCTCTTGTGCAGATTGCAAGTAAATCCAATTTTAGCAAATAGCAATGTGAGTGCTTCATGTTAACCAGTGTAACCTAGACAGGTGCTGTCTCTGCAGTCTTGACACAGGATGAAAAGGTTATTTCTGTACAGAGGACTGTTTAGGGCTGTCTGTGAAGTTTCCACTCCCTTCCCGCCCCACCCCCAATTTAGATCTGATGCCACAATAGCCTCAGTCAACAAGTTACTCCAAGCACTTTGGGATAAATGGAGAGACATGGAAATTTCATCAGCTTGGGACTTTTCCACAAGTAGGAGCTAGTTTCCTCATAATTGCATTACATAGATTGACATAAATACATTTAAATGGAATAATTACTATTGTTATGTTACTTTGTTCTTATGGGGCACTTTTCTTTCAAGGAGCTCAAAGAGGTCTAGCCGAATTATCCAATTAATCTTCATAGCATTACTGTGAAGAAGGTGGGTGGCAGTTATTCTCTAATTTCCCAGAAGGGAGAGAAGCCTGTTCAGTAACAGGACCGCAACAGAACTGGGCACTAAATAAGCTCCCAGAGCCTTCATTTCTGGACTCTGTCATCAGCTTTTAAGGAAAGGATTCCCCATGTGCTCATCATCAATCAGTGTAGACTCTCAGAGGGTAAGAACTAAGTTTCTGAATTATCTTTCAGTCTTTCCCAGCACTTTGCACACTATGGAAAGGAATACACATTTAAGTGCCTAGCAAAATAGTTGAAAAGGGTATATACATATTGGATATCTCAAGTTACTTTTGAGCAAAAAACTCCACTACCTGTGAATTGCCCATTGTGGTCAATGAGTCAAGCATCAGAGCATTTCTGGAGTCTTTCATGGTTGCTTTGTACTTGGGCAATTAGTATGTTCTACAACAGTCCATATTTTTAGTCCCCTGAACCAACTGAGTCTTGAGGTTAGTGCCAATACTTTTTCAAGAAATCAGATCTATCTTGCACAGGGGCAGGGTTTAATAAACTGCTCTTGCCACACATGTGCACAACAGATCATCAATAAATGTTGATGAATATACTTTTTTTTATAAAAACTTTGTACTAAAGCCCTATTTCAAGAGTGGTTTCTAAAGTGTCCCCAAGCCACCTGAACTCAACCACTAAAGATACCTAAAAATTACATTGGAATACTTATATTTCCTAAATCCAACTCATTGACCCGCCCCCCAACTATAATAGCTTCCTACTTCATCTCCTTCTCTCTACTCTCAAAGGTATTTCATTGCATACTTTGCATTGTTACTGGAATAATCCCATAAATACACTGCTCTCCTGGACAAAAGTCTTTAGTAGCTTCTTTATTCTGGATAAATTCCAGTCTAATCCTTAGATGGACTGTCAAGGTTGTGATCAGAATCCAACCTGCTTTTTCAATCCCATCTCACACCACTCTCCTTCTATTTTCCTATGTTCCAGCCAAACTAGATTATGTATCTTTCCCTGAACACCTGTCAACCATTCATTCCCTCCTCTGGGCCCTTCCTCTTGTCGAACTCTGCTCCAATTGCCTTTAATCACTGTCTCTACTCTAACCAACCTGTTAATATCTTCCCCTTTCAAGGCCCAGTTCAAATACCACTTTCTCCAAAAGTCTTCCTTGATCCTCCTAACCAGAAGTGATTTCTCCCTTCTCGAAACTGCTCCACACTTTGTCTTTTAAATCTCTTTTATGATACTTACTACAAAAACGCTTTGTTCGTGGTAATTATAGGTATGCACGTCCAATATGTTCTCCAAAATGCCAGAGAAGTATTATCAAAAGCGGATCAGAAGATCTGGAGTCAGGAAGAGCTGGGTTTGATTCCTGCCTTCAGAAATTAGGGACTAGCCCCATAACTTCTCAGAGCTTCATTTTCCTTATCTATTAAATAGAATGACAACGAATAATGGATTTGTTCTAATTTACTTAGTTGCTCTGTCACAGGATTATTACAAGAATTCAATGTAGGTAAAGAAAGCCAGATTAGCAGGATGGAAAAAAATGACATAGAAGATATTAAAGGGGGATATGAATGAAAAAGTTTGGATTACTCATGTGTTAGAAATGAGATTGCTCATGTGTTAGAAATAAGGCATAATGAATGGATTATGGGAAGAAACCAATTTTTGAAAAGAGGTAACTGTTGTCTAGTTTAATTCATTGCCTTCCCCTTTCTATGAGGCAGTTGGGCTATTGACCCATCTAAGGGCCAATTTCATCTTCATTATACCCTGATAAGATTAGCTCTGTGACTCACCTTTCTCCCTAGGATAGAAGGAAGGAAGTTCCTTTATTTACACTTACAGAACCCTCAAGAGGAGAGGTCCAGCAGGGCCTGAGTAGCAACAACTCTGGAGAGTTGATTTCAAACTGTATTTTAACCTATGATTTTCCATGTTCAAGAGTCCTATAAATGGTACCTGCAGTCCCATTGGAGTAGAGATACATGATGGATGGCTTGAGAAACCATGCTATTTTGGAATCTCTCTAAGCAAGAAATGGCATGATTATTAATGTTAAATAAAATTGTTTCTGGCAATACTTATAACTAAGACACAAAGTATAGTATTAAAACATGTCTTCCCTTCCCCCCTACACAGGAGCTACTGTAATCTTTTTTTTTTAAATAGTACATATTCTTATTCATCTGATCTGAGTTGTGATGTCACTGGGATAAAGAATACCCAGTTGGCAAATGCCCTCTACCAATGGAGGTCAGAAATTACTTTGCAATTTAAAACCTGACAGTTGCCTAGGGCAACTGTGCAACTACGTATGCACAAGTTTCTTTCTAGATAACTGAGAAACCCAGCCATGGCAGCAGTAGCAAATGACAATCGATGTTCTAGAGAGACGCAGCAACAGGCAGCTTCCGTGAATCTAGAGTGCAACCCAGAGGGTTGCTGAGAGATTGAGTTCACATCTTGGGAGGTGTTCCAGCTGAGAAACAACCCTGAGAACGTGCTATCCTGGAGAATATTCCACTCTTCTCCTCATTCCCAATGATATGGGAATCAATGGGAGAGCAGAATGTTTATTTCATATGGGATGGCAAATAATTCCTCATTATTTAAATTGCCATTCTGGTTTAATCAAATGTTTTTGCTTTGAATTCATGTCTCTCTTAGTCTGATATTTGAAATAACAAGGATTTGAAGAATCTGGGGCTTAGTTAAAGAGAGGACCACATTCTAATGAAAGAATGAATAAATGAATAATAGTTATTTGATCAACTGTGAAACTTGGGTGAGGTTCTAAAGTCTGACAATAATAATAGCTACCTTTTAAATAGTGCCTACTGCGTGCCAGGCACTACGCTAAGCACTCTACAATCATTGTTTCATTTGATCCTCATAACAACCCTGGGAGGTAGGTGCTATTATTAAACCTATTTTACAAATTAGGGAACTGAGGCAAAAGATGTCAGTGATTTGGGCTACAAAGCTAGTAAGTGTCAGAGGCCAAATGTGAAGTCAGTTCTTCCTGATTCCAGGCCAAGAACTCTGTCCACTGAACCACCTCATTAAGGAGACTAATTTTATAGGACTTTCATCTAATCATGAGGAACGTTGGCATTTCACAGGAGTAGAGGGGGGTGATGCCAGAAAATTCTGTTTGAATTCAATATAAGGTCAGGCGACAAAAGGACAAAATCACCCTTCCCTCTACCCAGGCCAAATTTATCTATATGGTCACACTATATACATGTTGAACCATTGTGTTGTGTTGGAGGCAAAGGCAGATTTGGATCACATTGCGTATTTTTGAAAAAAGTATTGCTTCCCATATATGTGGAAGGCAGATTTGGGGGGTGGAGGTGGGGGAAGGGCCATTTCCAAGACTCTTGCAGCTAACAAAGTGATTGATTGCTACAACTCCAGGTTGGTTTTGATAAGCACATTACCTTGAAGAATTTGGGAATGTGCCAAACAGAAGATCTGTTTCTTTCCATGTCTGGCATACAAAGGAGAAAATTAATCTCCTTTTTTTGCTGGTTTCCAAGCAGTATACTGAAAGTGAGAAACACTATTAACTTTTAAAATAAATAAGTTGAATCTCTTGGATAATTATGTAAGATTTGATGATGATTATATTACACATGTTCAGGTGAAAATACATATCTGAAATTTTAAAATATATGATCAACAGGATTTAGATTCCCTTCATTTGAATGGAAAAAATGACTTCTCTTTTGAGGTGAGAAAAATTAAGATGTTCCCATTTCTGATGAATCCAGCACTTTTGTATTTGGTTTCCACCACCAGCTGCTTTAATATTTAAGAAAAACAATTTAAAGCCCCATAGGTGGATTTTCTCTGTAACTGTTGATTTCCTTTTTGCTGGATTTCCTGTGGATACTTCAAAGACTGGAGATGTTGCAGATGTCCCCATGCCTCCCTCCATTCTACTCCATATGGGAAATGTACTAAAAAAAATGTTAGTATCATGGAAGGGAGTTTGGCAGTGAGAAAGAAAAATTTTAATCACATGAATTTTTAGGCCCAATTAATAATATTAATGAGACTTTTGCAAAACTAAAATAAATCGGACCACCCAAAAGATTTCAGCATAGCAAGTTTCTTCCATAGCAAAATCCTACTATGACTTAGCAGATAAGATCGGAGAAGTTACCCAAGGCACAGAGAGGTCAAATTTCTTGTGAAAGGTCACATAGCTAGAAAAAGTCAGAGACATATTTGAATACAAGTCTTCATGATTCTCAGTCTAGCATTTTATCCACTACATCTCACTGCTTCTATAAAATCAATTTAAACTGATTGAAAAAATTAGATCTTTTGGTGCTCAGAGAGTATAGAGCAAACAGCTTGTCCACAAAGAGAAGTCTCTTTCTAGAATGTGTCACCACTTGCTCTTTTTTCCTAAGCAAATTTTTTTACTAAATAAATAAATGGATGAATGAATGAATCCGACAATCTCTTTAATAACTTTAAAATTTTGTTACAAATTTTGACTTACTTAAAAATAGTTTGCTAATTTTGATTCTCATGCCTTTCAAAGAATCATAACCTAGTTAGATCTAGCATGAGGGAAATTTCACTTTAGCTATTTTGATATAGAGTTCCAAAATACCAATGAGCAACTCTTGTATTACTATTTTAAAATTAATTTTGTCTTAAGGAAGGATCTTCTTGGGATAAACTTTCTAAGATAGGTTCATTTTCTATGTATCTGCAAATATACATAGACTAAAAGACAATGACATAACCCATGCTGTGAGTTAATATTCATGTCATCAGCTCATGTGATGATGAGGGTGGCTATCAATAGGAAATGGAGTTCCAGTCTTATTCTGCTCCTTCCCCTCTCATAGAGAATGGAATTTACAGATCCAGTGACACTTGTTTGTTCCTTTCCCCTTTTCTTTTGCTACCAACAGCCTTCCTTTGCAACATGGCACTAGTCAAGTCTGTGAAATGGACATCTGTGAAGTTGTCTTAAATGTGACCCCATTGGTCCTAATTAATCGTAGGCAAAACTGTCCAATAGTCACAGAATCACTGAGTTTTAGTGGAAGGGCCTCTATAGCCATACAGTCCAAGCTATATTCCTAAAATTATCCTACCTACAATGTGCCAAACAACTGTTCATCTAATCTTTGCCAAGATTTCCAGTGAGGTGGGAATCCTTTATTACCTGGGATGACCCATTCTACTTTTTTATAGCTGCAATTGCTAAGAAGATTTTTTTCCCCAAGAGCAAATGCAGATTTGGTTCTTTTTATCTTCTGAATATTACATTTATTCTCAGCAGTTTCACTCTTTGTACTGAACTCCATTCTCCCCTCAGCAAACCTCATCATTGGGAAACTCATCATCCTGGGATAAAACATGGGCTTTGGCCCTCACATCTGTACCCTCAATCCCCTTGGTCCTTTTGATGGGAGGCCTAGAGAGAGGAGCAAAGAGCTCCTCCCAAAGCCTTCATCTCCCACCAGTTGTACTCCTTTGGATTCAGCTCCATCATAGCCCTGTTCCCAGAAACCCTCCTCCTCTCTTCCTTTTCAGTTTCCATTTCTGTCTTGTCTTCCTCACTAGATAATAAACTCCTTGAGGTCAGGACCATCTTACTTTTTCATATTTGTGTCCCTAGCACTCAGCACAGTTCTTGGAACATAGTAGGCACTTAATAAACGTTTATTGACTGACTGACTATTCTAAGTACTGCCTTCTCAAATGATGTGGAACAAGTCAAATCCCTTTTCCATGTGTCAGTCTTTTAATATTTATAGATGCTAATTACGTTCCTAATCTGTGAGTGCTATATAAGTGCTAGTTCTACTAATATTAATATTAATAATTTTAATTAAATTATTATTTTCTAAGTTGTCTTCAAGTGGTTTGAAACCAGTTCTTTCAACTGATCTTCATATGATATAGACTTAATGCCCTTCACTATCCTGGTTACTTTCCAGGTTATCAATGTCTTCCTAAAATTGAGTGCCCAAACTAAATTCAATACTGTAGTGGCAGAGTACAGGGGGACCCCTACAACATTATTCCTAGAATTTATGCCTCTATTAATACAATCTAATATTTAAAAAAACTTTCTTGGCTGCATATTATGAACAGTTGATTCTCCAACATCAAGATAGTCTTTAACAAACACCTGTCCACCCATGCCTTCTATATCTTTACTTATAAAGTTGATTTTTTTGGAGGGGGGAATGCAAGGCAATTCTACTCACTTTACCACCTAGTTGCCCCATAAAGTTGATTTTTTGAACCCAAGTGTGAGGTTTTATATTTATTCCTGTTCAATTCTACCTTACTTTATTTGTAACATTACCTTGTAATATTAAAGGTGCTCAAGCTCTCCTTGAATGCTGATTGTATCATCCATTATGTTAATTGTTCCTCCTAGCTTTGTGTCATCTGCAAATTTGATGAGATTGCCATCTATGCCTTTAAGAAAGTCATCCTTAAAGATGGTAAATGGTACAGGGCCAAGCACAGAGCTTTGTTCACTGCAGACCTCATCCAAGCTGACATCAAACTATTAATGAGTGACTCATTGATTTAACGACGATTCATTGGGTCCAGACATGTAAAGTCATCTTCTGTAGAATTGCCTCCCAGACTTCCTGCCCTGACTCAGAAGGCCACTCTGCTGACCTGTTCCAAAAGGTTCTTCCTAAATATAGTTGTACTTTATAGTGACATTATTTTATTTTGTACTTAAAGTGGTAAGCTATTGGAATGGATTTACTATTTTTCTAAATCCTTAAATTTCATTCTAACAATTTAATTGAAGTGATTTAAAACATGCAACTAATAATATCTGCTCTGTAAAGAAAGGATGAGTTCAGGGAATACATTATTTAAACAATCTTGAAATGATGTCAATGCAGTGAAAAAGCAATTAACTTGTAGTTGAGCTATGTTCTAGTTCTGGTTTTGTCAGTAAGTACTTGAGAAGATGGTTGATCTCTTAGATCAATCTTAGAATGAGGGTACTGGACTAGAAGAAGTCTAAGGTCCTTTCTGGATCAAAAATTCTTATACAAACTCCACCTTTTTCATTATGGTTTATTGGAGAGGGGAATGTTGGAGAGCATCTCTGAGGAATTTAAACTCTAATTTAAAAAAAAATTATTTGTTCACTATGCAAATTATAAATCTCTTATAATTATCTACACTAATGAAAGAAATAGTATGTTATTTAAAAGACCAAATAATATTAAAATGTTTTGTATTTTACTTGAGAATTCTAAGACATACAGTCAGATACATACACACAATTAGCACCTCTTTCATCCAGGGATCTTACCTTCTAGATAGTCGTATAATTGATACAATGAGATTTACATAGGTAGAGAACATTTTTTTTAAGGAAAATTAGGAATTGACTGAATAACATACATTAGTTTAAAAGACCTAATCCTAAAGCTAAACCCCTCTCCCAAGGAGGCAAATATATACCATTTTAAAATGGATTTGTCTTCATTCCAAGAAAATCTACTCTTCCTTACTATCTTGTGAGACCTCATGGCAGCGAGGGCATAGCATTAAGCTTTCTCTTGCTTTTGGCTGTGTTTGACCTCATGGGTTTCTTGGATTTTTATTGACTCTCTCCACACTAATTCTGCCACTGACAGATGTTTGGGGAAATAGTAGCCTTCACCATCAGCCAAAATTGTTCCACTTCAAAAAGATTAATTTCATCAGCTCTGAAATTCTCCTTTCTAGTAGCGTTGTCCTGATACTTCCACCTTCCCGACTGCCTAGACACTTCTCTAAATATCTTGTTTTCACTTGATCTTGAGGTCCTAAATCCCTCTCATTCTAAATCCATATTCTCTGTTCCAGCCTTATTCCCCTGAGCTCATCTAATTCAACAGACTTACTCCACTCCTATTCCTAAGCACATGAATGTTGCTAGAGGACAGATAAAACCCTGTTGACTAGATTTGTCAGATTCATGTTTTCTAACCTCAGTGAGATTCTCATCATTCCGTGGCGATTCTTTCATTTATCTAGTTGGCCCTTTCACACACCCCACAGCAGATTTTCCAAACCCTCTCTCTTATCAAGCCCCCCCCCAATACACCCTTGCCCTTCTATCTCTCAACAGAGAGATGAGAGAAAGAAAAGAAAAATGAGACTACGTGTTGGGACTTCCCTCATTGCTCCTCTGTACCTCTAAACTCATGTCTTCACCCATCTTCTTCTTTGTTTCAGTGTCAGGAAATGAAGAAGCCCCATGATTTGCCAAGTCTAATCCCTCAATTTGGACCTTTAATCCTAGCTTCTTTCCACTGTGCATCTCTCTGTCTCTCTCTCTCTCTCTCTCTCTCTCTCTCTCTCTCACTCTGTCTCTCTGCTTCTCTCTGTATGTCTCTGTCTTTCTCTGTGTCTCTATCTCTGTTTCTCTCTCTCTATGAAGACTGATAGGTATAGATATAGATCACTTTTTCTCTGGGTGATCTCGCCTGTTTCCTTGGATTCGTGTAAATGTAAATGACTTCATTTTCTATTCATCCAACCTAATGTCTCCCCTGAACTTCACACCCATGTTCAACTCTCTGCAGGATATCAAAACCTGATTGTCCAGTGGCCCTTTAAACGTAAACCAAACTCAATATTGCCCTTAATCTGCTTCTTTTTCCATCTTTCCATCTTTCTGTTGATGGCACACCATCCACTCAATCATTCATGCTTGAAGCATTGTAGTCATTTTCATCTCTTCCTCATCTACTATGTTCAATTTGTTATTAAGTCCTGCCAACTCTCCTTCCACAATGTCTTTAACATGCCCCTCCTCTCTACTTACAGTGCCAGCATCCTAATTCAGACCCTAATCATCTATCAGTCAAATGGTTGTAATCGTCTCCCACCTGATGTCTATACCTTCAGCCTGTCCTCTCTCATCCATCTATCTACGAAATCACTGCTAACAATGTCTTCCTGATGAACAGGAGAAGCTTTCTGACTTCCTGTTGCTCAGAGGATAAACTATAAAATGACTAACCTGGCCTTTAAGAGCATGTCCTCTCCCCCATACCTGGAATTATCTTCTTCATTTCTGCTATTAAAATCCTTCTCCTGCTTTATGGCACAGTTTAGATGAGATCTTTACCAGAAAGCCTTCTCTGGTTCTACCAGAAAAAATTGTCCTTTTCTGGCTCCATTTTTTTCCAGAGCATTTTGTGTCTCCTTCCCCTCTTTACCATTTTACCTTGGATTATATTGATCTGGCTACATGCCATACTTTTCCTAGTGGACTATAAGCTCCTTAAGGGCAAGGAACATATAATAATGTATGTCAGCAACTCATCAATAACTTATAGTCAGATAATTGTCTGAGGGCTCTGAGAACTTAAGTGACCTAGCACGGCCACTTATGCAATATGTGTCAGGGATGTGTTCCTGATTCGAAGGTAGGCCATCTATCCACCATGCCACTATGCTTCTCATCTTGTACCTTGCAGTAGGGAGGCATTTAATGAATGTTAATTGAAACAAACTGTTGAAGTATAGGGGAAAACAACTTCTTCTAAATTTAGATTTAATAAGCTTAGTCTCAATAATAAGGTGGTTAGGTGGTGCAGTGGATGAAGTGCTGGACCTGGAGTCACAAAGACCTGAGTTTGAATCTGTCCTTAGATACTTTCCAGTCATGTGACAAGTCACAACTACTCTCTCAGTTTCTTTGACTATAAAATGAAGCTAATGACAACATCAACATCACAGAGTTGTTATGAAAATCAAGTGAGATAATATGTAACTACATAGCAGGTACTTAATAATAGAAACTGTTCCATTTTTGTTTTTATATTGCCAGTGCTTAGCATGGTATCACACCTAGGTTCTTACTAAATGTTTGACTTAATAAATTCAGGTGGCTAAGGAAGGATGTTATATGGAAAGACTGGCAGCTTCACAGGCTCACCTGCCAAATTGTTTTGGTAGGACTTCTACTCAGCTTGAAAAAGACTATACTAGAGAGTATGAGTATTGCACTGAATTAAGAACCCACCTTGGGTCAAGAAGATCTGAGTTCAGATCTTGCCTCTGACATATTCTGGCTATGTGACCCTGGGCTAGTGACTGAATCTCTCAGTACCCCAGACAACTCATTAAGACTCTAAAGAGGCAGAGAAATATGCATTGATGGAGGTAATTCCATCACTGCAAGTCCCAAACACACAGAGGAATCATAGGATATCCTCCCCGCTTCTCCACTAGGACATCATCTCTGAACTAAAAGAACTCAGTGTTGCTTTGTCACAGACAGGGAGGTAGCTTGTTTTCCTCTCACCTCCTAGCATAAGAACATTGTTAATAAAGAACATTTTGGGGTTCTAATATTCCTGATGAGGTTCTAGTAGGAATTTCACTGTGACCATTTTTCTGAGTGAGTTCCAAGGACAAGAAAAGCACCTCAATGTTTAACTAAACAAAGGAGGGCAAAGTTCTGATAATTAGCGGCCATTTTAAAAACCCACTGAATATGAGAAATATGCAAACTCTAATAAAACTTCTCTTGTGGAAAATTGTTAACTGTGCACAATTATTCTCCTGATGACTATGAGCTGGTAATAAAATTTTGTTGAAGCTCCTTCATGACAAACACACAAGACATAAACTATTGCTGAGGACAGGAAGCAAAAAGGACAAGGCTCTAAAGTTACTAACGTCAGCCTCATTTTGTTTGGCTTCTTTTTCAAAGTCAGGAAACTTATTCACTGTGAAGATTTAAGGAATAGTAGTTGAAAGCTCTTTGAGTTGAAATGTCTTCTGAATGAATTGTTCAAAATTGTTCAAAAGAAGGCTTTTCAAGCTTTGTGATGAGGATGAAGATCTAGCATTTATAGATGTCATTTTAAGGTTGGTAAAGCATGTTATCTACACGTTATCTGATGGGATCCTCTCAGGTGCTATCATCATTCCCATGTATAGGTCAGGCAACTGAAGCACAATGAGGTTAAATGACTTGCATAGGATTATATAGCTAGAGAGTGAGGCAGGATTTGAACTTGGAGCTTCCCGAACTTTATCCATTGTATTTATGAAGTGGTTAGTAAATGCCAAACATGTGCTTCATGAATGCTAGGGATAAAATTAGAAAAGCAAGACAGACTCTCATCTCAAAGACCTCATGTAGCCATAGAGGAGGTAGTAAGACAATGTCATCTAGAAAGCAAGTAATCCAGTTTGGCTTGAGTATAAAGGAGAGATAAAGCTGGTGTCCATATGAAGTTACTAGATTAAAATTCTCCTTGGGTTGCTTCCCCGGATGATGGTGATTGGGGCAGGACTGATAGGCAAGTGAGTACTGCCACCCATGGATTCTTGGGCATAGGATCCTGGACAGCCACTTCTGTCATGACTTAAAGACCTTCAGGGAGGAGGGCCTCCTGATCATTTGCAACTTGGCCATGAATCCAAGAGTTATTCAGTCCTTGTCCTTTCTACTGCTTCTTGGGAAAGGGCAGAATCTTAAGAAGCTTGAACTCTCTCTCCTCAGGCATTGGGACCAAATTCTCCAGAATTATCTCTCTTCTTTGCCATTCTTTCACTGATCTGAATTCTTTCAGTTCAAGAATTCCTGTGTGACCAATAAGAGTGATGAGGATACTGAACCATTAGCAGTTCCAGGATCTGTTCTTTGCCATTAGTTACTTAGCATGGTTTCTGGAACGTTAAGTGATTAATAAATGTTTGCTGACTAACTGGTCTCATGTTTAGGAATCCCTCTGGGTGGTTTGTCATACATAACCATGTAGGAGACATAGAATCATAGAGCTAGAAGAGAGCTCAAGGGGTTCAGTGAAAAGAACATGGAGTTAAAGCCAGGGGACCTGGGTCTCAGTTGTTTTTCTATTACTTAATTCTTGTGTGACCATGGACAACTTAGTTGCTTAATTTCTCTATAAGATGAAAATGTTTCACTAGATGGCCTCTGTACACCCACAAATACTGCCCAAGGGTGGTCCCAGCTCTAAGTCTAGAACCGTATGATCTATCTAGTTCAGTTCATTGCTGATCCAGAATTCCCTCTGTAACATCCCCCAGAGGTCTTTGTTTGAAGACTTGCTGCTTGTCCTTCATTCTCTAAGAGGACCATGACAATAGGAAGGTGATAGATACTATGATTTGCGAGTGAATTGGATTTAAGTGAGGGAGGGCTGTGTAGTCACCAGCCTCAGTTTTTCTTCCAGAGCCTTCTGGGTCCAGTGGCAAGATATATAGATCAGGACAACTGGAGATAACCATGTACTTGAAAACTGCTGGTACAGGGAAATTCATTACCTTTCATGGCGGCCTGTTCATTCTACTTTCAGAAAGTTCTATTAGGAAGCTCTTCCTTACATGGAACCTAAATTGACTTTAGGCAGACTACATCCACTACTTCCAGTTTTGCCTTGTGGGCAAAAAGTTTACTTGAAGATAGTTATTTACTTCTGTGTAAGTCTTCTGTTCTCCAGTTTGTATCCCCATTTCTTCAACCAATCATCTAGTGTTCCTCATCACCTGCTCCTGGATATGTTTCAGTTTGCCATTTTCAATTCCAAAATGTGGTACCCACAGAACTCTGGATGTTATCTAACCAGGATATACTGTAGAAGGACTGGTTTCTCATTTGTTCCACACTTCATGGCTTGTTATAGGGACAGGAACTACGTATGTTGAGCTAGGCACATATTTTATCCTGTATATAATTTGCTTTGTATATAGTTGTTTACATATTGTCTCTTCCATTAAATTGCAAACCCCTTGAAGCAGGAGCTATATTTTGCCCTTTTTTTTGTATTCCTCACACTTAGCACAGTTCTTGGCACACAGTAGACACTATTTGATCTTTTGATTGATTGGAATGCAGTGACTGCATGTTTTTAAAGAATAGCTAGGATAGGAAGATGTCAGCGGCCATTCAGCAGGTTCTTAGTACTCATTGCTGCTTTAGATTCCAGTGGTGGCAATCATACCCATTATGTGGACCTCTTCTCCCAAACTCTCCTTTTTCTTATCTTTCTATTCTCTTTCCTTTCTGCTTCTTTCCCTGCTCTGAGGTACCACAGGAATTGTTTAGTCATTAGGAAACATTTATAAGGCAAAAAAAGCTTTCTGACTCAATTTAGGGTCTAATTTGAAAACTACTGGCAAAATAATGTGAGGGCAGGTATATGAAACCATGATGATTGAACCATAACAAGCGTATAGTCAGAAGGGAGGATGCCTGATCAGCATGAACAATCTAGCCTTAACATGAGGCCAAAACACTAGCCATATCAAAAGATATGGTGAAGACAACCTTTGAAAGTCCAACACAAAGAGACACAGTGTATCCCAAAGGACTTGAAGGGTAAGTTCAACTCAGATTTCCAATCTGGACTATCATTAATTGCAATAGAAAAAAATGAAGATACTATTAGAATCTTAGGCAAATAAGTGAAATTTACCATTTCCCCTTTCAATGTAGAGAACCTGTATTTTCTTTTTTTTTTAAATTTATTTATTTAACTTTAACAACTATATTTCCCTCCATCCTATCCTGCCCCTCTTTGCTTCTTTCTCTCTTTGGATCCTGTCCCTCCCCAAGAGTGTTGACTTCTAATTGCTCCCTCCTCCCATTGCCCTCCCTTCCATCATCGCCCCCACCCTGCTTATCCCCTTCTCCCCCACTTTCTTGTATTGTAAGATAGATTTTCATACCAAAATGAGTGTGCATTTTATTCATTCCTTTGGTCAAATGTTCCTTCTTGGTGGTGGTTTTCATGTAGGAGGTGGCAGGCTTCCACCATTTTTTGTTTTAGCACCACCACAATGCCCTTGCTATCAGCTCATTTGATGCCCACAGTCTTCCAATGGATCAGCTATTGTAATTAAATGCATTTTAGGACTTCAAGCTGCTGGTCTCAATACTGTACTCTAGTTACAAAATTAGACTCCAGTTACACAGTGGTGCTGTTTATGTCAAGGTTACTAAATGGAGTTGTTTATGTCAAATACTTAGCATTATTAGAGATTCTGCCAATCTTTCCTGTGAACATTTTAAAATTTGCTTTTCCCCAAAGGGGAGATAAAGACAGGTACACAAAAACTTCTAACACAGAATGATGATGAAAGTAGAAAAAATTCATGTAAGAAATATACAAAATAATATGGCAAAATAGGAGGGACAGATTACTCACTAGTCTCATTGAGAATATCAAGATATGACATGACATGCACTTGACTTTGTTTTGAGTGAGGGAGGGCTGTATAGGTCACCAGTCTCACTTCTCCTCCAGAGCCATCTGAATCCAATGACCAGATATTCATCAGGATGACTGGAGATGACCCAGGATAAGGCAATTGGGATTAAGTGACTTGCCCAAGGTCACAGAGGTAGTGAGTGTCAAGTGTCTGAGGTGAGATTTGAACTCAGGTCCTCCTGACTCCTGCACTGCTGCTCTATCTACTGCACCACCTAGTTGCTGGGAGAATATCAAGAAAAGGCTTTTAAAAGGTGGTGACATTTAAGCTCATCCTTAAAGAATGGAGGAACATAGGGGAAGAGTTTTACAGAAGGCATGACCTGAGGGCTCAGTCAATATTTCTTCAAAGAATCACTGGACTGGGAGTCAGTTGTGAACTGGGTTGAGAACCCGAGTCCAACATTAACTAGATGTGTAACCATTAACAAATCACTTAATCTTTCTGAGTCCATTTTCTCCTCTAAAATGTGATAATCTCATACCTCTAGTATCCACCTCCCAAAATATTTGGGAGGATAAAATGAGATTCATATGTGTAAAGCACTTTGTAAGTCATAAAGTGCTCTACAAATGTTAGCTATGATTCCCTTGAATGAACATTTAGGTGGGGAGGTAGGAAAGTGTTTGATTGTATTGGGAAGAGCAAAATGTCTGTTTTAACTGGTTTTTGTTTGTTACTTTTGAGTAAGAAACAGAGGCATTGTTTATTGGAGATGATCACAAAATGAGCCTTGAGTTGAAATGACCTTTCCCTATTGCCACCTATATTCCTCACAGTCTACTCTGGGGGCTCAGGGCCCATGCCCAACGTGCTGGTGAAAACTTCTTATGCCATCAGGGCCGTGGGGTAGGCCTCTCAATCAAACCTGGGCAGGGCTTGGGATAGGGCAAATTCAGGGTGAAAGTGGATTTGAATCTAGGTCTCCTGATTGCAAGTCCAGCACTTTATCCACTCACTACACTGCAATGATTCTTCTGTGTTTTAGAAGTGAAGATGGCCTTCAAAAATCAACTATTTAAAATACTAGCAATCGAATTTCAGTTGTTGAATAAAAGAGGATGTGGACTCAAATATTACATCTGTATCCGTGTATTTGTTGTGCTTCCTTCCCACTCCCAAGAAGAATGTAAACTCCTTGGGGGCAGGCCCTATGTCATTTTTGTCTTTGATCCTTGGGACTTAACCTCACACATAATTGAACCTTAATAGATTCTTATTAGATTTGGCTGGATAGCAGGACGGTAAAATTGCCATGTCCCTGGTCAGACCAATGTCACTACATGAATATTCATAACCACACTCCACCTTAACCTTATCCCTCCTTCCTCCTCTCCATCACTTAAAGCACAGCTTTAATGGAGTTCCATGGAACATTTGATGGTGAGAGATAAAGGCTGGAAATCTAGGCTTGTGCCAGATGGAGAGAGGTACAAAGCATAGCTTTTCTTATTCATTGCTAGACATACTACTTTAAGTTGTTAAGGGGTCTGGCATGCCACAAATATTTTGAAACCTGCTTGACTGGTTGAGAAAGGCAGTCGGAGGAAAGATCTTCAAAACCAAGTGTCCATGAGAGATGAGTCCAGGCATTTGTACTACCAAACTGCTTGCCTGGAGAAAATGTCTCTAATTTCTCTTTTGCAAATATTTATCAAGATTCTGTTGTTAAATTTAACCTGTGCTCTTTGAAATATGTGGGGTTTTTTTGAGCATTCACTGGAAGCATGGAGGTAAAGTTAGAAATAGATGCTCCAAACTTATAAAAATATGAACCCAGAAAGTTTAGGTTTTGGATTCAGCTTTAATTAAATATTTGTAGGGAAATAATGTCAGGTACCTTGATAAAATATTACCATATAAAAGGAGGAGCACTTAGCTGTTTAAAAAACTTTCACTGAAATATGTTGTCTTGTTCCAATAGCATCATGCCACACTTCATCTGGGCCACCGAAAGAGTTCTAAATATAGACCCATGTAGGGATCAAAAGAATGGAGTGAAATATACCCTGGGATGTTCTTATGCAAAAAAAAGAAAAACACACATGTACAAAACTGTGCAGAGGGTCTTGTGCTATAATACCTCACACCTCCATAGAGTATTGTATACAACTTATTATATGCAACTTATTTGCTAGAGTAGATAGACAAAACTTTTACTCTATTGCTTCACCTTGCACTGGCTTGTCTTAAAAGGAATGCAAATTTTCTGGTCTCAAGGACTTTCTATTCCTCTATTTTTTTAAAACCAGTTGCAATAAAGCAGGCCTGTTTATCTAAACTTGAGATATCCCTAACTTTTTCCAGATACCCCAAGTCTACTTAGTTTTAAAATCATCCTCACAGAAGTAACATAAAAGGGAAGATCAATAAACAGTTCAGTTTCATAATAAACTACTTCCTCAACATCTCCTCAGAGGGAATTTTACACTTGAGAAAAGGTGAGCATCTACAGAAAAGTAATTGACTTTGTCAGGATATCTTCCCATTCACTTAGTTACAGCTGAAATGTGTTTTAATAAGCCCTTTCTCCTTTATAACCCCAACCCTCTTTCTGCTTGATCCCCAGCAGAAAGAGGAGGAAGATGGCTCTCAGATATTCCTTTGTTACACTAATCAGAGCCAGAAGAGCAGTATTGACTTTCAGCCCTTGGGGTGTTGTAGTTCTTTTGTATCTATCTCATCTAAGAAATCAAGTTTGATTAATTTGTCATCGAGGAAAATGTGTGATCTCCTCTGCGCCACTCTTTGAAGAAAATGTATGAACTTGAACTGAAAGAAGAGGTCAAGGTCAACAGGTGAAACAGAAGGGTTTGAGAATTTAACAAACTCTCTCCTTTAAAAAAGCTGCCTCCTTTCATTGAAGATAATTTGCCCTTTTCAGCCCAGTGATCTAGGGCTGGTTTTGTTTCTGCCCAATGATGTTTTACAAAGTTATCAGAAGTCTGAGGCATTAGGTAACACTCAGAAAAAAGTCACTAAAAGAAGTATGAGGGCAGAATTTTTTAACCTTATTCAGGTCTTAAAAGACCACAAAGTGAGTGGAAGAGCAGAGAGGGCTGAGCCTAATGTCATCATGTGTTTCTGGAATGAATAATCTGGGAAAGGGTCTCCAGATGGGTCATATCACAGATGCACATTTGTCATGTATTGGACATGATAATACACCTTTAGTTTGCTTCCTAAATTGCTTAAAATGGATTGTATTGCCCCTCAAATACTGTATATCCTATACTTAGTGTCATATTTCCCTCTGTTATATAATCTTTATAAAGAACTTAAATATATAAAGACAACTTTTATAAATCTGACCAGTAAGAATTCAACTATCCATGCATTGAGCATGTTGGTAAGGAGAGCTTTTGATGACAGTTATTCCTTAGGGTATTTCTCTAAAGTTTTATGTGTGTGTGTGTGTGTGTATCTATGAATATCTATGTATGTATATGTATGTATATATACATATATGTGTGTGTAATTTATTTACTTGTGCATTGTTGTTTGCTCCAACAGCATGTGAATTCTTTGAGGGCAAGGTGTTTCGCTTTTCTGCATATTTGAACTGCCTAGTCCAGTGCTATCTCTAACTTGTAGAAGGTACTTAACAAATGTTTGCTGAATAAAGGGTGGGGGAAAGGAACTAAGTATTTATATAGCAGTATATATGTGTGCTCAATACTGTGCTAGGTGCCTTTCAAATATTACATTGTTCAATGAATGAATGGATGGATAGATGGATGGATGGTTGAATGAAGAGTATCTTTACTAAAGTCCCATCTCCAATGCCTCATATTAGTGTAGAGATAACCCGTTTAAGTCAAAGAACACTGGCACGAGCAAGTCTAACCAAGATGGCTTTTCAGTACAGACTAGTGATGGACTGTATGTCTCAGTTGAGCAGAGTGTTTCAGCATAAGAAAATATGGACCACAATATGATGCATTACATGTTTCTTCTAAAAGAATAGCAATTCTGAAAATTCCTAAAAACTGTTTCTTTTCTTTTTCTTTTTTTTTTGCATATACAGTGCCTACCTAAAGCAATGCTTGGCACATAGTAGGCATTGAATAAATTCTTACTGATTGGTGTCTCTTTTCAGAGAAAGTCACATATATAATTCAGTAAAGCATAGAGAGATCATGATCTGAATCAGGTGTGGGGGGGCGTCTACCCTAATCAATGACATTAAAGACCTTGCAGTATGGAAGGTAAACCCTTGTCCTCATGTAAATATAATAATACAATGAACTCCAGAGGCAATATGGAAGAACTTGGTTTATGGCAATGTTTGAAAATCTACATCAGATTAACAAACATGTTTATTCCATAATCATATCCATCTTGAGAAGGAAAGAAAAATGTGCACATAATATTACATAGCCATTTTTTTTTTGCTTATACATGGGTAGGGGACTGTTTCTTTTTTTGGTATTCCCAGAGCTAGTTAATATTTGTTGAGTTTGGTTTAAGAGTTTTCATGATGCAGTCACATAGTTTTTATAGGTAAAGTTTCAGGATGATAACGACCATTTCAAATATGTAGGCATGTATTGTGCATGTATATACATTCATATGTGTTTGAAAAATTCAAGCACTTCATAAAATTGGCACTGTTGAGTTATCCACAGTAATGGGAAAGAAGCATGGCTCTCAAAAATTCTTACTCGTGACCCTTTGGTCACTACTTATTACTTATGTAGTGAGTTCTAAATTCCTAAGGATGATCTCCAATGACTTCTACAATCTGACTCCAATCTCTATTCCAATTTTATCTCAAACTGTGCTTCAACCAAGCCAAATTTTTCCTTACTATCTGTTCCTAAGTAAGCCTTTGCTTGTGCTATGATTTCTATCAGGAATATCCTTCCTATGTATTTTCACCTGGCAAGGTCCAGCTCCATCCTTCAAGGTCCAGATCATGTCATTTCTTCCATGAAGGCTGCAGATTGTGCATCACCTTCTACATGAAGACCTTCCTGATTCATACCCCTATCCTCATCCAGTTAATAATGTCCTTCTGCTCAAAATTACTTTGTAATTATTTTGTACATATTCTTTACATTCTTGTATACGTACAAATTATCTTGACCGGTAGCATGCAAATGCCTTGAGGGCAAGTCTTGTTTCATTCTCTGTATTCTCAGCACCTAGAACAGAACCTGGCACACTGTAGACATTTAATGTTTATACATTATTGACAACGTTGATTTCCTAATCTCACTCCTTGCTAGAAGCAATTTCTCCCTCCTCTGAATACCTACAGCAGATATCCTATTGTATTGTACTGATTTATGTATTTCTCTCCTCTCATATATATATATATATGTATGTATATATATATATATATATACATATATATATATAAGCACCTTGAAAAGCAGCAGCAATTAGGTTTTATTCATCTTTGTGGCCCCTACTGCAAGTAGGCATAGAAAGCACTCAGTGAATATTTTTTTTGAGCAAGTAAATGAATGAATGGTGTGCCTGTCACAATTCTGACTATTAGAAGAGTTTCAAAGAAAAATATTTTCATAGGGTGGATGGCAGGTAAAAAGTGGCTTTTAACATGGTACAGATTTATCAAACATCTAAAGGTGTGCATGAAGGATACTCAAAGGAATTTTCAATCTCATCAATGTGAAAATTCTTTATAATAATGCAGAATACATCTTATTCATGCCAGCCTGTCCTGTGTGATTCTTGTACTTGTCATTTGTGACCAAGTCTTGGTTATCCTGGCATTGATGGATTACCCTTAGAACAAGTATGTCACCTCAAACATATTGTAACATATTGGAAAGAACACTGGAGCCGATAATTCTAGATCTGATTTTTGTCAATTTTTGGACAACTCATTTGACTTCAGGTGTTTTTCTAGGTTTCTTCATGTATATAATAATGGGGTCTGATTAGATCATCTCTAATGTTTCAACTCTAAACTTCTTTATCAATTTATGTTGAAAATATTATAAACCCATCTTCCACACCCTTAAAATTTCTAAAGATTTTAAGTTTTCAGAGAATAGGATACAAGAATACAAGAAATTGTATTTTTTTTTAAAAAAGTTTTAAACTAGGTGGAGCCAAGATGGCAGAGTAACAGCATGCACTTTCTGGAGCGTTGCTTCCAAACCCAGCCAAATACCTGTTAAAAAATGACTCTAAACAAATTCTGGAGCTGCAGAACCAATAGAATGACAGAATGAAGCAAATCTCCATCCAAAGACAGCCTGGAAGGTTGATGGGAAGTGTCTAACATGCCACACAGGGGACAGGGGGCAGGGCTCAGGGCACAGTCCAGACAGTGGGTCATGTGTGGGCCATGCCAGACAGGCAGGACCTGAGCAGGCCTTGGGGAGACTGAATCTCTCACAGTTTCCAGACACAAAAGACTGAGGACAAATTGGAAGGTCAGTGGAAAAAACCTGTAGGACCAGTGTAGGTGAGTGGAGTAGTTAGCCCCAGCACCAGGGCAGCAGAGGGGAAAGGTGGAGGAGCAACTTGCAGCAGCCACAGAAGCAGCAGGGGTAGAGACACTGACTGTTTCTGGAGCTCTAGGCCCACAGATTGTAGGGGAATCAAGGGGCTGACCATACACCCTCCAACTCCCACTGGAAGCAGAGATCTACCTTGACAAAGAGCTCAAAAGTCAAGTAAATGACTGGGGAAATGAACAAAAGTCAAAAAGAGAATCAGACTATAGAATCTTACTTTGGTGACAAGGAAGACCAAGACATGCAAACAAAAGACAACAAAGTCAAAGCTCCTCCATCCAAAGCCACCAAGAAAAATATGAAGTGATTTCAGGCCATGGAAGAGCTCAAAAAGGATTTTGAAAATCAAGTAAGAGAAGTAGAGCAAAAATTGGGAAGAGAAATATGAGTGATGCAAGAAAATCATGAAAAATGAGTCAACTGCTTACTAAAGGAGACCCCCAAAAATGCTGAAGAAAATAACACTGTAAAAAATAGATTAGCCAAAAAAGGAAAAGAGATCCAAAAAGCCAATGAAGAGAAGAAGGTCCTAAAAAGCAGAATTGATCAGATGGAAAAGGAGATCCAAAAGCTCACTGAAGAAAATAATTCCTTAAAGATTATAATGGAGTAGATGGAAGCTAATGACTTTATGAAAAATCAAGAAATTATGAAACAAAACCCCAGGAATGAAAAAATAGCAGATAATGTGAAATATCTTATTGGAAAAACAAGTGACCTGGAAAACAGATCCAGGAGAGACAATTTAAAAATTATGGGACTACTTGAAAGCCTTGATCAAAAAAAGAGCCTAGATATCATCTTTCAAAAAATTATCAAGGAAAACTGTCCTGATATTCAAGAACCAGAGGGTAAAATAAATGTTGAAAGAATCCACTGATCACCTCCTGTAAGAGATCCCAAAAAGAAAACTCCTAGGAATATTTAGCCAAATTCCAGAGCTCCTAGGTCAAGGAGAAAATATTGCAAGCAGCTAGAAAGAAACTATTCCAGTATTGTGGAAATATAATCAGGATAACATAAGATCTAGTAGCTTCTATACTAAATGACTGCAGGACTTGGAATATGATATTCCAGAAGAGAAAGGAGCTAGGATTAAAACCAGAAATTACCTACTCGGCAAAACTGAGTATAATACTTCAGGGGAAAAAATGGTCATTCAATGAAATAGAGAACTTTCAAACATTCTTGATGAAAAGACCAGAGCTGAATATAAAATTTGATTTTCAAACACAAGAATCAAGAGAAGCATGAAAAGGTAAATAAGAAAGAGAAATCATAAAAGACTTACTAAAGTCAAACTGTTTACATTCCTACATGGAAAGATAATATTTATAACTCTTGAGACTTTTCTCAGTACTAGAGTAGTTGGAAGGATTATATACATATAGACAGAGGGCACAGGGTGAGTTGAATAGGGAGGGATGATATCTAAAAAATAAAATTATGGGGTGAGAGGGGAATATAGTAGGAGGAAAAAGGGAAAAATAGAATGGGGCAAATTATCTTTCATATAAAAGAGGCAAGAAAAAGCTTTTTTCAATGGAAGGGAAGAGAAGAGGGGTGAGAGGAAAAGGGCAAATTTTACTCTCATCACATTTGACTTAAGGAGGGAATAACATGCAAACTCAATTTGTTATGAAAATTTATCTTATTCTACAGGAAAATAGGGGAGAAGGGGACAAATGGGGGCTGGGGAGGTGATAGAAGGGAGGGCAAATGGGAGGAGGGGTAATTAGAAGTAAATACTTTTGAGGAGAGATAGGGTCAAAAGAGAGAATAGAATAAATGGGGGACAGGATAGGATGGAGAGAAATATAGTTAGTTTTTCACAACATGACTTTTATAAAAGTCTTTTGCATAATTACACATGTATAACATATATTGAATTACTTGCCTTCTCAGTGGGTATGAGTGGGGAGGGAGGAAGGGAGAGAAGTTGGAACTCAAAGTTTTAAAAATGAATGCTAAAAATTATTTTTACATGCAACCGGGAAATAAGATATACAGGCAATGGGGTATAGAAATCTATCTTGCCCTGCAAGAAAATAGAAGGGATGGGGATAAGACAAAGGAGAGGTGTGATAGAAGGGAGGGAAGATTGGGGGGAAGGGGTAATCAGAATGTATGCTGTCGTGGGCTGGGCAAAGGGAAGAGATGGGGGAGAAAATTTGGAACAAAATCTTGTGGAAATGAATGCTGAAAACTAAAAATAAATAAATGAATTAGAAAAAAAATTTAAACTAATAAGCCATTTGAACTTTTCCATTATTCAAAATCTTTAGCTCTTAGGCATGGAGCTGGAAAAGACCTCATAGGTCTTTGGTTTTACAGATGAGGAAACAGAGGACAAAGTAAGTAGTTATTTGCCCAGGCTCACACAGGGAGGGAATGGACTTGAAGCCAAGAACTCCAACTGTAAATCTAGCATCCTTTCCACAACATAACCTTGTTGGCAAAAGTAGAACATGCCATTTCATATTTTGCTGCCCAAAGAATTAAACTTTTCTCTAGTGTCTTATTTTCTCAACAGTCTATTTATGCGGGGCAAGAGGAAAGAGGGAAATGATCAGCTTTTGAGATGCAAACATAGCTTATGTGAAAAATTATCCACATCTTTATGGGTGGGAGCAAAATGCATTTGGCCAAACCATCTGTATAAATGTTGCCAGATTCCATATACTTATTATTCTAAAGGCTTATGATTTATGATTACTATTTTAATATGCTTGTGATTTAAACTTATTTTTACTGGCATAAAAAATCAGCTAGTCAGCACAAAACTAAGTCTGGATGGTTATAGAAGGTACATACATACATATATGCATGTGTATGCGCATGTGCATGCTTCTATTTAGATATAAGTAACTTGATGTATTGTAAATGCTTTTTTCCCTTAAAAAATACTCATTTTTCTAAAATGCTCAAAAATCAATTAATCATCATTTATTAAACATCTGCTATGTGCCAGATACTAAACTAGTCACTAGGGATAAGAATACTACCAATGAAACAATCCCTACTGTCAAGGAGCTAACATTTGAATGAGGGATACAAAGATATTTATAAGCATATAGAAAGTAACCATGAAGGAGAATAAACACAAATAAATATAAAATAGTTAAGTAGAAGATGGTATAAAAGAAGAGGGCACTGACAGGTTTAGGGACCAAGAAAAGCTTCATGTAGAAGGTGCTGTTTGAGCTGTGTCTGGAAGGGAGAGAAGGATTCTTGGAGTTGAAGATGATCTAGAGTATACTTCAGACACTGAATATGGCTGGTGCAAAGAGGTGAGAGATGGAGGGTCATGTATGAGAAATGGAGAGGCTAGTTTGGCTGGATTGCAGAGTGGGAAGAGGAATAATATTTCCATGAAGATAGAAAGATAAATTGAAGACCAGGCTTGGAAGGACTTTAAAAGGTAAATAGGAGAGTTTTATTTTATCCTAGAGTTGACTGAGTAGGGGAAAAACATGGTCAGTTTGGGACTTAAGGAAAAATCACTTTGACAGCAGTATATATAGGATGGACTGGAGTGGGGGGAGAATTGAGACAGGGAGTAGAATTTAGATACTGTTGCAATAATCTACTTGGTGAGGGATAAGGGCCTGAATGATTTAATAGCCAATATGTCTAAAACGCCAAAGCAGTTATAGAGCTTATTAAATAGCACTTATTGAGCAGGGAATTATCAGGAATGGTGTGCTAGTGAAGGTAACAGAACAATTGGAGTCTGGAAACTCCGGGTTTGAATCTTGAACCTAACATTTAACTAGCTGTTGGACCATGAGCATTCTTTTTCTGTTCATCTGTAAGATGAGGATTCTAATACTTGGAGCAGTCTCGAGGATACATATAAAATACTTTGTATGGTAGTGTGGTACAGTGGATGGAGCACAGACTTTGGAGTCAGAGGGCCTGTATTTAGATCTTACCTAGGATACTACCTGTGTAACTTTTGGCAAGTCATTTAACCTCTTCAGGCTTCAGTTTCTTTGTTATGTGAACAAGTTCAATGACATGACTTCTGAAATCCCTTCCGTCACTAGCTCTGTGAAACTACATGGGGGCTCTGGTGGCTGTGCAGGCTCCAGTTTGCTAGGATGGCACCATCCACAAAAAGAATGCTATTTTAGCAAATTGAGGGGGGTTTGTATATGTGCTAGACCCGTATCACACTCCTATGAACTTAAAGTGCTAAATATTAGTTTTAAGCATGAGGGAAGATTAACTACAAAGAGTCAAAGTTGCAGCCTGCAAGGAACTTGCAGCCTTGTTGGAAAAATATTGGGTCACTTTCAAAAGCATGTGCCAAAAGAGTAAAATAGAGTACCTAATTTCCAGGAGTACAATATCATTTGAGCATAGAAATAAAAACTTTAAAACTAAGAGAATGATGTAGAATTTTTAATGACTTCTTGAGTTTTATGTTTTATTCTACATTTTGAAGATATTGAACAAATTGAATATATTTATTAGCCCTGTCATATAAATAATATTTCATTTCTAACAAAAAGTGTTGATGAGAACCCAAAGGAGGGTCAAAATGAAATGTGGTTGCATTAAAAAAAAAAACCAAACAGGAATATGAAAGAAATAGGCAAAAGGTGCTTATTTCATCTACAAAGCCAAAGAAAATGAGAGGTTGTGTAAGAGGTGAGGGAAGATGGCAGTCTCAGTGGAAACAACTTGACTATCAGGGGAAAAGAAAAAAAAACCCACAACAAACAATATAGAAAAGTACAAGGTGATGACATATTTGAAAAGAGAGTTGGTTGGTCTAAGCATGAATGCCCAGACAACTGTACTGATAATAAAGTTATTTATGTTTAAATACCAGGGAAGAAAAGAGCGTTGTTGGGTCAAGAAATGAAAACGTACTGTCTAAGGATTGGATAGGATGGAAGATCAGACAAGGGTCAAGAACTTCTATTTTCTAGGTTTTCTCATGCTTACCTCTCAGGGCTGCTGGGAGGACCAGATGAGCTAAGGGTTGTAAAGCACTTTGTAAACTTTAAGGAACTATATAAATGTCACTTTGGGTTATTTTTCTTTACTGAATAACAAAGGCCATTAAATATGCATTCAAATGGAAAAGTTGTAGACTGAGGCAGAAGAAGTTCAATGCCTTTTGTTAGTTGTGAACTATTTAATGGGTTGACTTCAGAAGAGTTAGCTCTTTGGAGTGTTGTGCCCAAGGATGGGACAAAATCTCCATCACTTGTAAGGACTCAAGTCTGTAGCAAGCATATACACTGCCATTAGATTGTTTATATTAGAAAAACAAATGTCTAGTCTTACTTTATTGTTGTAAAAATTCTGGAGCAAAAATTACAAACATCAAACCCCCCACTTTTCACATGTATCCGAACATCAAACAAAACACACAATATAAAATCAAAACTAACTAGAACAGAAAAGTTTTAAGTCTGACCTTAAAAATATCGAGCAAATCACTAGTTGAAGTAAGATCAAAAGGAAGGGCATTACCTCAGCTTGCAGCCAGATGTGAAAGAACCCCAACTGCATGGGGCACAGATGGTATAAAGGGGGGAGTGGGGGGAAAGCAGATCCAAAACATAAGGCAAATAAACCTGGTTCAACTTATACAAGTAAGATAGACAGTTCTAAAGAATGAATAATTTTGAATACAACTGATAAGATTTAAAATTTGGGACAAATGGTCCAAGATGTTCCCATCAAAAGTTGGTATGCCCATTTAAGCCCTGAAATTCCTTTCAATAATATTTTAATTACTACAATGAAATGCAAAATAATCAATATGAGAAAGTTTGAAATGATGTTGATAAAAGAGGGAAAATAATATTTTTTTTAGTTAACCTTGAAGTTATTTCTTAATGTCATACAAAATATCAGGGGACAAGCAATTTCTACTTGCTTAGTTTTTTTTTTTAAAAAAAGGATGCATTATTCTTTTTGGAACAGGAAGTCCATGACATAGTTATTATGCTAACCAAGGTCCATTAAATTGATTGTGAATGTTGAAAAATTTTATGTGTTTAAAGGTTTTGAATAGTTAAATTTAAGTTGGTTCATGTTCATGCCCTCTATCAAAATGATGAGGTTTGTATCTGCATGTTAATCATTTAACATGGAAAATTCTTCCTCAAACACACATGTGGCTTCATCCATATCTCTACATAAAGTTCCTCATTGTATAATCCAAAATATGTATATATGCAAGGCAAAATTACAATACAAATCATCAGGTTTCATTGTTAAGTGTCTGACAGTAATGTTTTACATATATAGAGACACACATATAGACACCTATATATTATCATTAGTAGTAGTAGTATTATATTATACATATTATTAGTATTATATATGTGTGTATAATATATAAACATTAAAGATAGAACTTTTTAAAAAAATTGGGTATCAACCAAAAACACATTTGTCATAATAAATTTTCCAATCCGTGAGATGCAGAAGCAGAAAATATACCAAAGAGTATTTCACAAAGTAACCTAATGGCAAATTTAAGAAATATATGAAATATGGCTCTAAGCTTCTCTGCCAATAATGAACAAAAATCTTGTTAACAAATTGACTTCCTGACATTTGCTGATCATTCATGCCGTCTTGCTCATCCTTTGATTATTCGACAAGTTTTCCTTTTAATAATCCTTTTGATATAGTAATAACTTTAGTCATTATATAATTTTAGTAAAAATTCTTCCATAGGCAACTTTGATAGTCATCTCAACAGTTCTGTGTTCTTTTACATGCACTTTTATAGCTCTATAACATTCATTTAATCTTGTTCAATGATGCTGAACCCCAGATGCCATATTATAGAAAAGTACTTACTGCACATATGGAGTAACCACTTTTTCTGAACATTAATTTTCTCCTCTAAAAATACTAATATACAGAAAATAGGACCTACCACTTCATAGTAAAGATATAAATGAAATTGTGGACCTGTAGAAATTTCCTAAATTAATTTTTATTGGAACCCCAGATATAAAGTTATTATTAATGAGTGTTACCAGTGCATATCTAAGTAATGGCAGGTTTCTTCAATACTCACAACATCATTGGCAATATATATTTGAACTAAGTAATCTGATGTGGATTGAGGAGTTTCTCTGAAACAGCTCACAACTACAGGCAAAATGGAAGTAATAGAAATGGTTGTAAAATAAAAGATTGTGTTTTTTTTTCTTTGTTCTTCTAACATCTGAATATTCTTCTCATTCACTCATTCAACAAACACTTTACTGTGATTACTCTGATCAGAGCACTGAGATAGTATTGAGATATCCTGATTGCTTTAGGACCCTCAAAGCAATAAGCACACACATAATATGTGTGTATACATACACATACATACACACACTCTACATATGTATAGTATATGTAGTAATATAGTCTCTACCCACATGGAACTTAAGGTCTACTAGACAAAACTGAAAACTTTAAGATACAACAATGTAACAAAAATGCATGATGGAGTTGCAAGGAAACAAAAAAAGCTTTATGGAAAAACCAGTCTTTGGGTTAGGTTTTAAAGGATGATTAAGAATTCAAAAGGCTACGAAGGCAAAGGAGGTCATTTCAAGCATAAGGAAAAGTGTAAAAAATAACAAAAATAGCCTTTAATGTACAAAGTAACTTAGTTTAGACTTTAGGTGAATAAACATTTAAATTTTGGATGTGTCTCTAAGGAATTTTTTGTCCCAGCTACACTAGGTTGACCTGAGCATGGGAAACAAGGGAGGACAACCAGTCCAACCCTCTCACTTTACAGATAAAGAAACTGAGCCTCAGGGAGATTAAATTGCACTTCTAAAAGCTGCAATTGTCAGAACAGCTTTTGATTGGCCTTATATCATCTAAAATGTAGGTTATAAATTATATCTCCATCCAAGTTCCTTTCTGAATATTCCTTAGGAAACAATGCCAATAAATAAATGTTTTTTTCCCCCACAATTAACCTTTAGGTTGTTTTACGTAAAAATGTATTTTTTTCTAGGAAGATTTCAATAATTAACTAAAAATCTTAAGTATCAGGCTAGAGACCAGATTTCTATAAAACCAAAGAGAAGGGAGATAGCATGTCATAAGGGATTTGACCTTACTCATAAGGACCCGGGTCTGGTTCCTCTCCCGACTGTGAGACGCTGGCTAAGACTCTCTCTGTACTGCAGACCATTTTTTTAGGAACATACATTGCAGGGAAGTTGCTGATTTGATCTTCATTTTGAAAGGGGGAAATGCATCCCTACGAGTTTCCCCTCTCTGTGAAATGCCAGGAATGAGGGACTTTGAATCAGGATGATCTGGGGGTTCAGGTCTCATCTCTGATATTTAGCAGCTGTCTGATCCTGGGCAAGTCCTTTCTCTGGGTCTCAGTTTCCTCATCTAAAATGTACCATGAAGACAGTAAACTAGTTGGGCACAGAGGTCCTTGCTAGCTCTACAGTAATGGTCCTATGATTAATTAAGAGAGAGGCATAGGATGGTGTGACTGCAGGAATGACTGCTGATCATTGAGATGTAGCTAGTGATGCTGTTTAGGAGTCATGACATAGATTCAAATCTAGCCTCACACATTTACTGGCTACGCATTCAAAGTCAAGTAAAAACCATTCAGAACCTTAGCATCTCCATCTGTAAAATGGGGCTGCTAATACTTGAGCTGCCTGGCTCATCTTAAAATAACGTGTTAATGTATGCAAAGTACTTTTTTCCCTAACAACTCATGCACCTAGAATAAGCTTTCACTAATGCTTTCCATGTTTACCCTCATCTCAATTCCAGTTTACAAAATTCCCCTAAGGGACCATGTCCTCAGTCCCAATTTTTGCCACTTTGTAATGTTCAATTGCTTAACAGATTTGCGATTGAATATAATATTCTATTTTTTAAAAAATCACACTGAAAACAGTATGTCCACTGACCACATAATTTGGTTGTCACCGATGTATCTGGAATAATTAGAATAAAAAATGATTATTTTGGTCAAATCCAACCTATGAATCAATCATTTCATTGCTCTTCATGCTAAAGAGATTGACCATCATTGTAGCTCCTCTCCCCTTACCACCAAACAATGAACTTCCCTCCTCCCCAGAAGATGCCTGGCTAACCTAGTCCGACTACATAATTCTACAAATAAGGAAGCAAAGAGTCAGAAAGATCAGTCCCAGTCCTGAGAGAGTTCCTTGAGGGCAGCAATTTTGGATATTTGCCTTTGTAGCTCCTACTCTCCAGGCACTCAGTAGGCCCTTGATAAATGCTTGTTCACTTGACTAGAATAAAGCAGCAGTTAGGATTTGAATCCAGGTACTTCGATTCTAACAGCCTACTGTAGAACTGTCAGATTTTCAAAATTCCCTGGAGTTACCAGAATAAGACTGAAATGTAATTGGGAAATATATGACAAAACAAATAAAAATACAATGCAACATAATGTTAATTTGTGCCTTTCTTAGTCAATATGTGACCTTCAAGAATTAGTTGCTATTTGCGTTAGACACCACTGGTCTACCATACCAGGCTCCCAATACATTCTAGTTTATTTAATGTCAGTGTACTGTATTGACAAGAAGTAAAACTGAAGGGAAAAGTTTGCTTAACCCAATTTACTGTCTAACTTTAAAAGCAGCCCCAATCCTACTTGTAGGAGAAACATCCAAAATAGCAACAGTAACTAATATTTATATTGCATTTTAAGGTTTAAAAAACATATTTCTCACAATAATTCTGTGAGGTGCATAGTACAAGTATTGCTTATATTTTACCAGTAAATAACCCATGTGGGGCAGCAAGGTGACACAGTGGATAGAGTACTGGGTTTGCAGTCAGGAAGACCGGGGCTGAAATCCTGCCTCTGACACTTACCCTGAGCAAGTCACTTATGCTTATTTGCCTCAGTTTCCTCATTTGTAAAATGAGTTAGAGAAGGAAGTGGCAAATCATTCCAGTATCTTTGCCAAGAAAACCCCAAATGATGTTATGAAGAGCTGGAAATGACAGAACAACAAACCCAACTGACCTACTCATAGTTACATAGCTAATAAGTGAAGTGAGATCCAAACCCATGTCTGCCAAGTCCAAATTCATGTTTGTTTCTGTGACATTAGTTTGGTGACCTGCCAATATCTAATAGTTCAACTACATATTATACTTCTTTAGTTCAATAAAGGATGTGATGGACCCAGACCTAAAAGATTACTGGTGCAGAAGTGCCTAGGGAAAATTGTAAGGAGTAAACAAATCTTGATTGCATTGATATAGTCTTATTCTGTGAAAAGAAATGCAACTCATGAGCACACAGAAAGCCCAAGACAGCTTGAGCTCACTAGCAAAGCCATTCAGAGGAAGAGAATCTTAGTGCCTGAAGGGATATGGATTTGGCACCTTCAATGACTTGGCTACAAATATTAGAATTCTAATGAAAGTCACCATTTCAACTTGGTTGGAGATTAGTAAAATAGGCTGAAAAGAAAGGCACAAACCACACAAAATGCTTCCTTGCATCTCTATATATCATTTCCTCCTTTAATCTAGGAAGTTAATGAGAGGTTTTAAAACTGATTAAATCAGCGTTAGCTCATTCAAAGGATATTATGAACCAAATATTCAATTAAAACAATTTCCAAAGTAAATTTAACAAAATCCTCTTTTAAGGTAATTAAGATGATAGGTTCTTAACATTATGTAAATTAAAGTCTTTTTAACAGCCACTAATTTAGAAAGGTGCTAAAACAATTGCTAAAGTTCATTTGGCCAAAATATGCCAAAATATTTTTTTTAACTTAATTGATAGAAACTAGCAAAAATTAAACTAAATCTAATATTATTTTTACTTAGATATATTACACAGATACATACATTTAAAAGTAAAAAATCTTCGGATTCAGTTTACTACTAAAGAAAATATACTGAAGACAAATTTCTTACTCTTTTGGGAAAAAGGAGTCATTTATAATTGTTTGATGAAAAATTAAGAAACAAGTTGAATGTTAGTGAATTTGTGAAATAAGCAGGTCTTTGTTTTCAGAAAAACAAATCTAGTAACATTTTATTTCAATTTGAAATGAATGAAGCAACTCAGTTTTAGAAAGTTTTTTTATTGATAATGTAAATGAACTGCACAATTTATTATTTATAAATACAGCTGAAATTCTAAAAATGTTAAATGGAAATCTCATTTATTTATAAACATATTTCTGATGACTATCTTAAGTCATATCTTTGCTGTTACAACTTTGCAAAGAGGAGTTAGAAATATTGGACAAAATGGTACTGAACACAAGATTTATAACCTTGTGTTACTTGCTAACAGTCCTGAAATAAAGCAACAAAAAGAAACAACTTAAATAAAAAACACACCAAAAAAATCTTGTGCTTTTTCCAGGTAGATGTAGGCAGAGATTTCCTAGAATAAAGATATGGATATCAGTGCAATATGAACAATTCCCAAGTGAAAATACTAATCTCATTCAGTGAGAGAGAAGGGGATGTACATTTGCTTCTACTCTGTAGTTTCTTATTTTTAAAAATTAAAATAAAAAGCTAAAAAATCAATAGTTCTTTGGTAGTATAATAAAATATATCAACAATTCCAATAATTAATATGGACAAAATCACTCAGAGTTCAATTTCGCAAATATTCACTTTCACACTGCAAATGAGAATTAACTTCCTGCTCCTAAATGAAAAAGAGAAGAAAAAACTACCTCCTTTAGAGTACTGTCAATAATATGAAACTACACAGAACACAAGCTAGAAATGAGAATCCATTTAGCAAAATGCATTAGGATTGATTTGAAAAACCTTAAGTAGGTACGTACACCCCGAATTCAGAAGACAGCAAACTTAATTCTAAGCAATTCCATTATCACCTCCCTTTTAAATAGGAAGCCTCAGGTTTCCTATGAAGTGAAAGCCTTGTCCTTCCTCTCTTAGGTAATGCTTTCAAAAAACCAAAGTGAAGTCCTGGTTAAAAATATTTCCAGAGTGGATCAATGTGAAAATGTGCTCATGGTATTCATCAAAAATCATTTCTTGATCTTACCTTTTGTGTAAAAACAAACACCCCCCCAACCCCAAAAACCTCAATCCAACCTATGTGTGCATTTGTCAGTGCAAAGTCAGACCACTTCGTATGGTAGAACGTGTAGTACAGTTTCCCTTTCTCCTGAAAAAAAGACAATGAGCAAAAGCTTTATTAATAGGAATGTTTCATGACAAATAATTAAAATGCCTGGTTCCCCAAGCCAGTCTCCTCTATGGACAACATGATCGGGAAAAGCAGCATTGTCAGGGCTCTATCTATTCGCCCTTTCAAGAGAAACCAGAACCTTGTCCCTCAAGGAGACAGGTCTATGTAAAACAATAATTTGACTGAAGAGAAATAAGAGGATGGAGGGAAAAAACAACCAGAATGAAAAGAAAAGAGAATCTAAAAGGCCCGAAGCAAGTAATATCAAGTTAGAAGTCAATACAAGTCCTCTGCCACCTCCAACTTGGAGTACTAATTGCCCAGTTGGAGAGGGTGAAAAACACATCTAAAATGGCCAGCATCTTGCTTCAGCAAGTCTTCTTTCCATTTTCCCTCCTGCTTAGATCCTGTCCACAACCAATCAGCAAAGGACAAAGAATTCTGTACAGAGTGCAATTAATGTTTTCCACGTCCACCTTCAAAAGCATAATGTTCTTCATGGGCTAAAATGGCAGGAAAAAGAAGAAAGGAAAAGAAAAATTTAAATAAAGAATGGGGCAATCTCCTTCTAAGTATCTTATTTTATTTTCTAAATGTCAGTAAAAATTCAAATACCATTTCCCCAGTAACTGTTCACAAACGCACTTGTTTCCTGGGATATGTAATTAAAATAAAAAACAAAGCATAAGGAAACAATAGTGATGCTGTCTGATTCTTTTTGCTGTGTCCAAGAAACTAAAACTGGACAGGATGATGAAGAAAATACGTTGCTCCAAGTGAGACCCACAAATTAAAATGTGTCACATGGAACGTACCAGAAAAATTACCCAGCTAAGACATGTTGTTTTAAAATACAAACAAAAAAATAACCTAAAAAACAACGAGATAGTAACAATAGCTATGTTGCTTAGTCAGAATACAATCAAATGGCATTTTGTAAAGTTAATATATTTTCTCACTAAAGTTTTCTTCTACTTTAATCTCTACAGAGACAAAAAAAAAATCTGTTATAGTGGTAATCTTTAGATTTCCTCCTGCTTATTAGTCCCAGTGCTAGATATGGGGGATGACTAAAATTGTGTTCTACAATGTGAAAAGATGATAGGCTTCACATTCTTAACTGAAAAAACTTAGAAGTCAAGTTTACAAAACATTTCCTCATGGGCTAAATTCCTGGTTAGAAAATTTATGTCCTAGAGGGCAGCTTCTAAAACCAAAGTCAAATGACAAGGTCAGACAACTAGATTTTTTATTGTCTTTTGCACAAGTAGGTAACAACATTTCAGAACTGACTTCGGTTCTCTGGTTTCCACACTTTAAAGGGCCCCTGGAGACTTAGAGAGTTGAGTCAAATCAATAGGGATTTATTAAGTGCTCGCAACGTTCCAGACAAGGTGCCTAACACAGGGAATGCAAAGAAATGCAGAAACAGTCCTTGCCCTCAAGGAGTTTACAATATAAAGAGAAAATACACATGTAAATAATAATAAACATAAAAGGTATGTAAACTGCAGTGATGCAGATAAGAAAGTCTCTTAAAGGAAGGTAGCTTTTGAGAGAATTGAAAGAAGCTAGGATTGGTGAGCTACCAACTGGTCATTTAAAAACTAAAAGTACAGCATCTCATCAGCCCATACCCGTTACACTAGTGCCAAGGCAAAATGACGAGTCTGACCTTTCCCTTCCCAACTTACATATGATATATGTTACATTTTCTCATACCTCTTACTATTTTGACTTCCTTTCCCCTGGAAATTTATTTTAACCTTAAATGCAGTTTAACCATAAAAAACTAGTGTAGCAAAGGATGAGTTGTCCTAAGACCTATATTCTCTTACGTGTGACTTTAAGCCGCAAAGACCCCAGATACAGAACTCCAACTTTGAACATTTCAATTGTCATATCTATGTACATTCACTTTTTTTTTGGTCATTTTACTGAAACATTTTGTTTTGACCCAGCAATTGCTCTGTAACGAACAGTATCCTACTTTGTAAAGTACACTCTCCTAAATAATTTTTTCATTTAACTACAAGGAAGGATATACTCTTTAACTTTGATTATGTGGCACAAATAGTGACATTTGAAATTGACTAGAGTTTTGTTGCTTCTTCACATTGATTTTAGTGTTGTCTTCGTTACTTGTATTGTTTTTTTGGTTCTGCATAATTTCTTGCAAAATTTCCCAGGTTTCTATTAAGTGTTCATACTCATCATTCTTTATGAATACTGCACTTAAAAACTGAGCACTTCTCACAGTTCTGTCTATTTAGTCATTTTTTTCCTTCCTTCCTTCCTTCCTTCCTTCCTTCCTTCCTTCCTTCCTTCCATTTTTCCTTAGAACTGTCAAGGCTTCTAATGAAATAGTTTTAACTGAGATCTGTACTGTGACAAAAAATATTCTAATTGAAAATATACATGAACAATACAGATAGTATGCCTAGTATAGAGTCTGTCATGTAATAGGGACTTAATAAATGCTTGTTGATTGACTGAAATGTGAACTGCATGGAAAGATAGTATAAAAATGTTCCTCCTACTTTCCGTAAAGAGATTTCTCATTCTACTCTACAGAAGAGTTCAGTACAATCTGTGATTTCTGCTTAACATGAATTCCATGGCTAAAAAATAGATTTAGACCTGGAAATAAAAGTAGCATATTGTCCAAGTTAACAGTAAGATATCTATCTATATCTATCTATATGTATATATCTATATCTATATTCTGACTGACTGGCTCACTTGATTATTAGGTCACTTCTCTGTGTGTGATTTTTAACATGCTACCCAGAATCTGTCAATTATTTAGTTCTTGAACCCAGAACAAAAGTTATTAGCATTACAAAATACATTCATGAAGTCAGCCACCTCTACTCAGTTCACCCTGAAGCTATTTGTCAATGTCAAATCACTCAGTGAACAAAATTGCTGGCAATTTCTTATGTTTCCAAAATAATTATACAGGGCTTAGAATATAATCCTGTTGAGCAATGACTGCCTGTTTTGGAGAGAGTCAGAAGAATTGTTGATGTTTTAATCAGCTTTGGGACAGTGATAATTTTATCTAAATTAAAATCTGGATAATTTGAAATATTTTAATTTTAATGTATGCCATTCATTTTTTTTTCCTACTCAGAAACGACACCCGTCATTAACAATGATTTCTAGTAGCATCCACACTCAGTTTGGTCATCCAGCTTGACTAAACTGGCTAAAAATAAACTCAATTCTTCTTTTTCAGCAAGCAAAACAATTAGTTGCTAAGCAGCAAATCACACTACCCCATGGTCAATCTTATTAGTTCACTGATGTGGACCCAAAAACTAGTCTGACCAGTTTGGGATCCAATTATTTAATGAATGTGAACAATTTAAATTTCTCTGATTCTAGATTGCCTAGAACACTCCAAACTACAGAACCATGGAATTTTAATATTGAAAAGAACCTTAGGGGTTATTTAATGCAACACTTTCCTTCTACAGGAAACTGAACTCCAAGGAAGTTAAATGACTTGTCCACAGTCACACAGCAGAGCCTGGACTACTACTGAAGTCTCTTGACTCCCAGGCCAGGACTCTATCCCTTTAACTCACTTTACCTCTCTATACTACACTACCAATCTCTTCATATTATCAAGTTCAATCAAAGTAGCAATATCTAAATGGATGAAAAAGAAAAGTCTATCCCTTTCCAACAAGAAAAACAAAACAACTCTGATCTCAAAAGTGTTATTATAGTAGTTTGTCATGAAATTTTTTTTAAAAATCCATATTGGCAATAAGATTTTAAAAAGTAAACTTTCAATTATTTCTCTTTTCTTTTTTTGAGAATGTAGTTTTATAGCATCCAAAGCACAAAATGGGCATGCACAGTTACCATCCCTGCACTCCAGTCTAAGGAATACTATTTATATGGCTCCCCCCACACTCCTTTTTGTTTCTCATTTTCATTTAAAGTGAAGAAACTCAGCACATTGTATCTAACTGTAGCTAGGAGCTAATGTTACTCTTTGGAACCTGAACAGTTTGACTTTGATATCTCTTATTTCCACAGAAGACTCTGTTCAATCACAGTCAGCCAATCTTGAAATAATAGATGATCCCTTCCCATCTTTAAGTCTCTCTCACCTTTTGTCAATGGTACTAGAAGAGCGGGAAAGAGGACATATTTGTTATGAAAGTTTGTGTATTTGAAACATTTCAAGTATTTCAAAAAACTTTAAATGGTTTGTGCCTTCTACATACTAGGCACTTATGGGATGCTCATTGGATACATAAGGGGCAATTCCAGTCTCCAATTTATCATTAAAACCATAATCCAGCATTTGCAGACACCTGCTTAGCAGGATATAAAAACCTGTTTCCTGTATAAGAGAGATAACTTTAAAATTACACATAAGCAATAGATATAAATTAAAATGGAAATTCTGGGTCAGTAAGTACATGTGTTATACTCTGGTTGCTAACATTTTACTACTGCAAATGAATAAATATATTTTCAGTTTGTATATTTACAATAATGGATAATGAGGAATGATTAGCGTTTCAGTACAATATACAACCATCCTTACATTTAGAACTAGTCTCACCTTATAATATAGATGTTATATCTTATAAATTCTTCTTTATAGGAAGAATGACTAAAGATCTACCCCATCTGCTCTTATAATAGCCTTTAAAATTTCTGTCTTGAATCTAATACAATCATTCCTGAGCAATATATATATATATATAGATATATACATATATATCTATATATATACATATATATCTATATATGTATATATATATATATATATAAAGATAAGGCTTAATTTTTTTAAATAACAAATATTTTATCTATTTTTTTTCTGACCCACATAGATAGGAAGGAATAAAATCTGGTCTGAGTTATGCAGACTATTTTTTAAACACATAGGAATTTCAAGTGATTCTGTTTTTCCCACTTTGAAATATATTTTCTATTTTTAAAAGTAAGCTATAGATTGACCTAGAAGGGGATAATTGGAACCAAAATACTTACGTTTATAAAATACTGCTTTGAAAGATATGTGTGGCAAGAGTTCGTAGATCTTTTCCAAGACTGTGGCTTCCCTTGCTAAAGATGCATTCACATTCCAGACTTGAACAACATCTTCTCGATCACGGACACTCACACTAACCCCTATTACGTCATCATCTGCAAGGAGGATGGACAGGATCAAGGGGAAAATGAGTGAATTTTTTTGAGTCAATCTGCAAGGAGCTTCAGAATATAACATTTTGCCTCTAAATAATGGATAAGGCTAAAAAAAGAATATGCTCTAAGGATTCATTTTATTTTAAGTTGGAAACAATCAGTAAAAAGCTAGCAAACAAGTAATTTTATAGCAGCAGCATTGTCATGGACTCTGCTGCTCCAAATAACTGAAACACATTGTTTTAAGCATCAAAGCTTTGAAAAATATTATCACTAAATTCATTTTGCTGGAATATTTCTCATATGGATCACATATTTCCCTGACACCTTAAATAGAATATGTTGAAATGAATGACTTCTTGAGGATGATGTGGAAAACAGTGGCTCTAATGAAGCTCTCATGAGCTACAGAGATGTGTATGCATCTGTTTCACTATATACTCTTTCTCTCCAAGTTCTGAGTCTTGCTGTACATTTTTATGTTTTTCTGCCACCTTCTTTACTGTCAGGCTATCAACTGTCCCCTCTTGCTGATGTCCTTGTGCTTGTTTGTAACAGTTTCTACCTACTTAGCCATGTTTAACTTGAGATTTCTGTTGTAGGTTGGGAAAACAGATAATCAAACTTGTTAGAATAGTGTCTCAAAAAAGGGTAAATACATTATTAGTGTTAACACAAGGGGATTTGGGTTCAAATCCAAATGCCTTATGCTTACTATGTGACCTCAGCAGCCACCTAATCTCCCAGGAAAAGTGGGAGTACAGAAATCAATGAGATGACATTTCAAGTTCCTTCCTGATCTAGATCTATGATCCCATGACCTGATGGGATATTTTTTGCTTTGTCTTCCAGTCCTTGACAGTGTTATCGATGGTTAAGGGAGGTAATGCATTAACCACTGGATGAGGTGTTATTGTAATCACTGTAGTGTTCACTTGTTGCATAGTTGTAGATTCAAACAAAAAATACTAGAGTTCAAAGGAATGTCTGAGGGTATCTATTCCCATGCAAAGGTGGTGGTCTCAAATGATGTCTCTGGTTTCCTACTTTAATTACAGTAAGACAAATAGGATGTGCTATAAACAGCATCACACAACTTGACATTCAGTTAGTAGAGTGAAGTACACAAGCATCAACAAATTTAGAAAGTGAAGTCATACATTATCTAGCCTGATTTGTTTTGCAAATGTCAAATTTCAGTAAGTTTATCCTGCTTTCTTTTGGAAGTGAAATTCACTGTATAATCAGATACAATTTAAATCACGATGAGTCTTGTTCTTAAATTTTCCTTTTAAAATTCACTAATTGCTTTATTAAAAAAATATTTTGAGCCTAATAAAAGGTGCTTCACTTGTGCACATGAGCAGAATTGGTACAGCAGGAAGAAAGCTAAACTCACGACGAGAAAATCTAGATCCTAGTTTTACCCAAGGCTATTAGCTATGTGACCTTGGGAAGGACGTAGGAAAAAAAGATTTACTAATATGCCAGGAAATGTATTAAGTGGCAAAAGCACTTCATTTCCCTGGCCTCAGTGTCTTCATTTGAAAAAAAATAAGGTGGTTGGGGTTCAAAGATCTCTAAGTTCCTTCCAGATTGACTATTTTATTATATGTGTTGAGAATTTTGTAGAACTAGATCAGGCATTTTTAATGTGGAGTCCATGAATAGATTTCAGGGTATTGGATTACTTACACACACACACACACACACACACACACACACACACACACACAATTGGCATACTTTGTAATCTTGTATGTTTTATCTTACACATGTGAAAACAATGAAGGGGTCCACAGACTTCACTAGAATGGCAAAGGTGATAGAAAGAAGGTGAAGACTTAGCCTAAATTAGATAAATTCAAAGACCCTTCCAACTCTGAGATTCTGCTATTCTAACAACTTTTATTTAGAGAAAGCATTTTTTAAAATCTTATTTAATAATAAATCAACTCTTGCCTTAGAAGACAACAATTTTCTTTTTGAGTAATTTTAATAATAAATTTCTTCACAATAGATGAAATTGCTTATGTAAACTGTTGTGATTTTTTTAAAAACATAAACAATGAACTGACAGTTTTTCACTTTGCAGTTAAGTCTGATTGTCTGGAGAATACACATACGTGTGTGTGTGTGTGTGTGTGTGTGTGTGTGTGTGTGTGTGTGTGTAGAGAGAGAGAAAGAGAGAGGAGAGGAGATGGCAGGAGGGAGGGAGAGGCAGAGAATGTGTCTTACTTGCCCACCACATCACTTCCATGAATTTAAGATGTGGGCAAGAAAAATTATACATTAAGTAGAAAGTAAATTATACGGAAGGGCACTTCATACATGGAATTAGTCAGCATGAACATGACCCTAATAAAATGTGTTATTTCCAGAGACAGTTATGTAACCATAGATATTATTTACTCAAACTGGTCAGCTATTTTTACTTAGTTCATCTTTCCTAGTACCTGAAACAGAAATAATTCATACAGAAAACTGCCTCTCAAAGGGATTCATATGTTTGTAATCACGCATGAGTCATATTTTTAGCAACATTTAACCAAGTTACAATTTCCTGCTAATGCAGATTCTTTACTGTTAAAAAGATTCTTTACTGTTAAGCCAATCATTTAATTTTAGCCCAACTCATCTCTAAAGTAGCTAGGTTGAAGTGTAAAGAGTAAGTGTTCAAATAAAATTAAAAGATCTTAATCATTTATTTGGTTGTAGCTACAAACAGCTTGGACATGGGTGGTTTCTAAACCCCTTATTGAGGTAATCCTTTGTAAAACCCACAAGTTCTTTGCTCTATCAAAATAAATTTTCAAGAGAGTTGTGATTTATTTGAAGGTTAAATGGGAAAAACAGTTGTTGATTTACATTTATCCAAATTCTGTTGGAATAAGACACTCAAGGAAGAATCAAAATGAACTTAAATGCTTTCTTTTTTGTGTGTGCTTAGTTGAATAACAATCAGTCATTCTTCAAGACTTTGGGAAATCCACTGAACATTAAAAAAAAATGGACCAGCCCTGAGCTTATCACCACCTATGAAACAATCAAGATTGGGCCAGATGGGATACGTGCAGAGTAGTACACAGTGGGAAGCTGAAGGTAAGCCCTGCTCATTCTGCACCCTCAGTTGTGGCTTGTAAATGAGAGTTTTGTCCTACTGCTTTTCCAGGACAATACAAGAGGGCAAAGAATGTAGGAGACCTAACAGAATGGTCCTGCCTTCCCACACCCTTCAGGAGATACCACCGACTCTTATTTTTCACTTACACGTTGAATAAAAGTTGAAATAAGGAAAATGAAAACAATTTTGTTCAGGTTAATAATTCAGTGGATTTTAACTTCTCTTGCTGTTTTCAATTGATTATAGACAAATTACCATGGCTGATTTAAAAAACAACAAACTAGGAAAAAAATAAAATGAAGCAAATCATCAAGTGCTATATTTTATATTCTAAGAGAGATATTTATATACATACATATGTACATGTACATATACATATGTATATATGTATTTTACCTCTTGGGTCTGTTATAGTTTGAAATTTGACAGTTTTTTCATATATGTGCGTTGCTTACATTTCTGGTTATTTCCTAATTGCGCAGTATGAAGATATTCATTACATTTTATGGAAAACTTGGATATTTAACCACTAATCTGATTAAAATCTTACTTATTTATTCAACTACTGAGGCAGCCAGACAGCCATGGAAAGCAGTGGGCTATCTATGGGGAGTTCCAGAATTTGGACACATAAGAGTTAAAAGACTAAAAAAAAAAATTCTCTTTCACTTCTGACCTTTCAGTGGACTACAAAAAAAGACAGTACTAAAAACCACTGGTTACACACACACAAAAAAAATCTAAGCCAATTACATAGTAAAATAAACACTTCTAGATAGCATCATATTAAAAAGACCCCCCCTCCCCCCACACACAAACAAACAATTTCTGCCAAAGAACAAATACAATAGTCAAGCATTAGGTACATACACATGCAGTTTGAGTCATGATGTTTTGTTTTTACCTGCTGTAGAACAATCTGTAAACTGTTCCCCGATAGTTGCTAACAACAACTCTTTCCAAACTGTGGGCTAACATGGAAGAGAAATACATACACACATTTTCAGATACTGAATTTTGGGACCTCAGGCAAGTTGCTCTTCTATAAGGAAACATTAGTTTTTCAAGCTCACTTGTAAAATTCAGATATCTCCAAATCAGATGGGCAAAAATCTTTAGTAATTTAACAACTCAACAAATATTTAGGAAGTCCCTTCCAATGCTGGGCAAGGGCACTATGGATACAAAGATGAAGCAAGATACCTCCTACCCTTGGAAGCCAACAATAGACATGACAAAATAAAAGGAGATACATATATATAGATATAGATATATCTATCTATCTATCTATCTATATGTGTGTGTGTATATATATATATATATATATATATATATATATATATATACATACATACACATAACCACAAGGTAAATTTGGGTTTAAGTGTGAAAGAAGAGTTAAACAGCATAGTATGAGAGATTCAAGGAAGAAGCATATCTAGAAAGCGATACCAAAGAATGTTTCATGGAGCTGGACAATTTCTGGACCAACCCTTCAAAAAAGAGCAGTTTTTTTAATTGGGTAGAGATGTAGAGAAGGGTGGATTCCAGGAATTAGGATGACAAGTACAAAGACATAAAGGTGAGAGCGCAAGAAAAGACCTGCAAACAATAAGTATGTTAAGCTACTCAAAGCAGAGACTATTTGATTTTTGTCTTTATAAACCTATTGACTAGCACAGTGCCTGGCACATAGTAGGTGTTTTATACATGTTTTTTGATTGAGATTTGAGTTCAAGAAGGAATAGTGGGAGATGAAGGTTTTAGAAGCTTTGAATGCTAAGCTAAAGAGTTTTATTTTGTTCAGTAGGCAATGGGAAAAACAACACTGAATGTTTCTGAGCAGAGGAATCCATTGATTAGATCTGTGCACTGGAGAGATTACTTTGGCAGTTGTATGGAGAATTGTAGAGGGGAGAGCCTGGAGGAGGTTAGTGTATAACACAGGCAATTTTATAGCAGGGAAAATCATAATGAGTTTTGATAAACTGAGGTAAAGAGATTTGAAGGCTAAAGAAAACACATTTCTAGTAAAGGCGTTGGTGATGTTCAGAATAATTTTTAAAAAAAACCTTTTAAAGTCAGTGACACTCATAGGAGGAGAGATTAAATTTCCCTTTTCATTAGAGAGAATGTGGATAGATGGATAAATATATGTGTATACACATACATATAAAATGCATATGTGTACACATGTGTACATGTGTGCATATATGTATATACACATATGTATGTGTTAGAAATTTTTTCTATTCTTTCTTAAATAAAAGAACATCCAAGCATAATCTTTCATGTATATAAATAATTTCAGTGCTGGATTAATTTCAAAAGTATCAAAACATTGCTGTGAAAGAAACAAATTAGCTTGTACATTTAAGGTCTGTGAAACTACAAGGATTTTCTTGCAGTGGACAATTTTTAAAAAAATGTTAAATATACAAAAGATCTCAAAAGAACAGAGGGTATTATTTTAACTTTCTGTATCTTTATCAAGTCTATCACAGTTTTGAAATATCACAGTAGTAAATAAGTTATTGTTGGGGAGGGAGGGAAGTTAAAATTTTTCTGTGAACTGGTAAACTTTTTGCATTGATTTGCAAAACTAATCTGCTGGGCTTAATTCTCAGTAATGAAGATTCAATTGTTCAGACAGTCAGTTATAAAACATTTATTAAGTACTTAACCATGTTCCAGGTGCTGTGCTAATGGTCCCTATTCTCAAGAAGTTCACATTCTAATGGTGGGGTGGTGGTACCAACATGCAAATAACCATAACTCTAAGATGTATACAATGTAAATGGAAAGTAATTTCTAAGAAAAAGTATCAGTTCAGGGCTGGGGGAAAGGGAAAAGAGGAAATAAGAAAGACCTTCTACAGAAGATGAGACATGGTAATTTTTAAAGCCTCTGAGAAACTAAGAGTTGGAGATGAGGAGGGAGAGCATTCTGGCCAGGAGAAACAGTCAATGCAAATGCATGGAGTATCTTGTAGGAAGAAAACCAAAAGACTAATGAAGCTGGATCAGAGTACATAGAAAGAAATAAGGTTTATGAAGACTGGGAAGGTAAAATTGGATCAGGTTGTAAAGTGTTTTAAATGCCAAACAGAAGATTTCATATCGCTTCATGAAACTGATAGGTAGTACCCTTTGAAATTTAAAACTAGAGTCCATTTGCAAATTATCATTGAACAGAAAGGCACCTTCACTATGCTTCTTGACACATGGGTGTTGTAGCATCATAACTGTGTCCCTTATCCAGAAGACATTGAGGCGTTGGCATTTGTCTAGTAAATCCAGTTGAATCTGAATCCCCGTGGAATGATGTCATTGAAAAATTTGTTTCCTTTCGTTCCTCCAGTTCCCTCTATGTTTTCACTGTACCTTAAATACTTTTTTCCACCTTGTTCTCTCCTACTCTCATTCTCCTTTATTTACTACCAAGGACTTTTTTTCCTTGAAAGATCTTTTGATCTTTCTAATTTGTCTCTTGGTAGTGACTACACAGCATTGTTGATTAGGAAGGAGAAGTTAAGATCAGTGAACATTAATTATCCTTTTGATTTCATAGTTTCTGCTACACTTGCCTTCAAGGGAAACTGAGTGCAATGCCATAATCTGTTCATGAAGAACTGTGGAAGGTCTTGGCTACTTGGAGAAAAGGCATTGGTATAATTATGAAGCAAAAATTATTACTGTTGGTGACTGTTGCCAACTGGGCCCTCTAAAAAGAAGCCACTTGATTTTGGTATTGAGGGGTCGGCAGAATAAATGTGCTTCTGAAGTCTGAGGATCAGGTTCGAATACGGGCTCAGCTACCTGTTAACTGGGTGAAAGAAATGAACTTGATAACTGAGTTGTCTTCTGACTCAAACTTTAATATGTCAAAGTCATTATGCACACTCTAAGAATGTTAACAATGGGGTTTGGGAGGGGAGAGAAGGAAAGCCATCCAACTCCCACTCAAAAAAATCCCAGCAAATTTGTATATAATAGCAAAAAATAAATGCAAATTATCTGAATGTATGATGATTAGGTAATGGCAGAAAAAATCAACTATGACCATAGCTGAACACTATTATGCCACAGGTAACTGCAAATATAAAGACTACAAGGAAATATGGGAAGATATATAAGAGATTGGGGTGGAGAAGAAAGTTAAATCAGAACAATTGATATAATAGCAACAATATTGTAAACAACGTCAACACAATTCAAAGAATCCACAAAAGTCAAAAATCAAAAGGGGAACCAGCAGCAAACAGGACATTTGTTAATACCGTTAAAGTTGATGAATGCTTTTCAAAAACAAATAATAAACAATGGACTTCAGATTTTGTACATGATCTCTTAAATTTTTAGTATTTCAGGATAAAGATAAGGAATGAATAGGAAATTCCTTTCAAATGAGGTTGACATCAGTTTCTTGTAAAACTCAATTCCTAATAAGTTAGAGCAAATAAAAACTGAAACTTGAAAAATAAAAATTTCTCCATCCCCCCATTCTCTCTCCCTCCTTCCCTTCTCCATCTCCACTTTCTCTCTCTGCTTACTAAGCCTCATGTAGTTTGTTATTTGCTTCCCTAACATTTTTTTTCTTTTTAATACATATGCCAAGTAACAGTCAAAACTTGGAAGAATATATCTTGACTAATAGTTTGCACCTTTAACAAATAAATCTGGTTCTACACATCTCAGACATATGGGTCCCTGGAGGGTTTTCAGTTCTTTTGAGCATACATACATGAAAGAAACAATGGAAAGGTGAGACTGTGTAGTTTTATTTCTTTTATCCCTTATCAAGGGCTGTTTTTGGTTTGCTTGAGCCTTAAGGTAACATTTTAATGTTCGTTGTCATCCAATATAATGAATACAGTCCCATGTGGGCATGCTTCTTTTTAACTTTCAAGAATCTATTGTAGATATCTATGGCCATGCTTTTGAATGACTCTACCACAGCAAACAACTCCACATCTCTTAGGTGTCACTTCTCCCTCATTTGATACAGGGATGGTCCTGGCCATCAGCAGCAAGACCCAGCATCACCCTGGTGCCCCTAAATAGCAATATTTCATGACTAGTGTCCTATCAGCATCCTGAGGTGAGGCCATTTTATCCTTCTATAGGTAGCCTAGTGGCTGCTCAATCTTGGAGGCTCAAATATTAGTGCCAGACTTAGTGCAGACACTTTGTCAACCTTAGCCTATTGCAGCTAAGAAGTCCTGAACTCAAATGATCCACCATCCAAGACTTCCCCATTACAGGAAGGGATTACAGACATGTATGACCACACTAAGTAGAAACCAATTATACTCAAATACAGTTATCAAATTATTAAAAAAAAAAAAAACTTTCACTGACCCAGGATTAAGAATCCCTTGACTTAAAGTGACCTGTCTAAGAATGATGGAGCCAAGACCTGAACATTAATTTTCCAACGTTCAACTAAATCAAAACACAATTCTCCTTTACAGGGACATGTGAAAATGTAATTACTATGTAAAACAAGTGTTCTTTGGGGTTATTCCAAAGTGTTATTTGGAATTATTATTAGTCATTGGAGCTATGTTCCATTAAAAAAAAATAACTGGTTAGGGTCTTTAGGCTCCAGTGATATTGAGGATAGAATTTAGTATAATCCTGGTCAATCCAGGAGTAAATCCATCTTAATATTGCCAGTAAAATAAAATATGGGAACTTGAGAAAAGTGAGGGAAATCATTTTCTTAGAAATAATTCCTTTTTATGCCAGCCTACCTAGCCTTGAGTTTTGCAAGCTGTTTCATAAGTAAGCATTGCTATTGCTGGTTTATAGAGGAAGAGAAATGATTTCCCAAGGTGGGAAAGTAAGGTAGAGAAAGGGCTAAGAGAATAACTCAAGGTTTTTCATCATTGCGTCCTACTCAAAGTCAATGACGCTACCCTACTCTGGAAGGCACATATCTGTCTGCTAACACAATAAACAAAGGCCCCGCTGTGTCATTTCCAGAAAGGCTCTGGTACAGACATACCGTGCTTTCCTTGGGGACTTTCATTTTCCACACGCCACCCTTTGCATTGCTTTCTTCTTCCCTAAGTTGAAGACAAAAAAAAAAAAGGTTGAAACAATGTATGCATGTAATTGTATGTCTAAGGTGTGCCTGTGTGTGTTCGCACATATGTGCACATGCTTCATTACATCAAGCTATCTGTGATTTCTTCAGCATAGACACTCCTCTAATCTCTCCATTCCCTCCACTTGTGCTTCTCGCATCCCTCCCTACCAAAAGGAAATATCCAAGGAAGGCTTTTTAAAAATTTTCTTTTTTTAATTTTGAAATTTACAGTAATCAAACAAACATTGCAATTGTCAATGAACCACAAAAAAGACAGTATATGAAACCACAAATTTGTCATATATGTTTTGTTTTTCAAAAGACTACTAGATTTATTTTATTTAAATTTGTATTTTAAAAGACTATGTTCTATTTAACAAGGTAGTTATTGACTATGACTTTAGTGGAGAGGGCAAGACAAAGGCCAAAATAAACACAACAATGGATCTTAATGTCCCTGGAAAAGAAAACAAAATAAAAGAATCTTCCCTTAAAATCTTTATTTCACTTTCTTCATAGGTAAGAGAAATTGATGGGAACAGGCCAGGGGTTCTCAATCTGAGATACATGAATTTTTTTCAATAGCTTCACAACTGAATTTAAAGTAAAATTGTTTTCTTTTGTAATCCTATGTATTTTATTTTATACCCTTAAAAACATTATTCTGCAAGGGGACTTACACAAAAAGAAGTTAGGAAGAGAAAAGAGGAAGGTTCACAGAGTCATTTTTTGCCTTCTAACAGTGCTTGGAACATAGTAGGTGCTTAATAAATACTTCCTGAATTGAGAGTGAGAAAAATTCTATTACCAATCAGGACAATGAGGCTGACAGGAAGTTTGGGTATATGATCCTAAAGGTGGCAATGGATGGAAAAAAACACTGAGCTGTGTGGGAGTCTGGTAGTAGACAAAAAGAAGAGGGTAGGCACATTGGAAACTATCAGTTTTGGAATCTGAAGACCTGTGGTTGAGGCTTGATTGTGACATTTATTATCTGTGTGATCCTGAGCAACCTTTCTAGGTCTCTGTTTTCTTACCTCTAAAACGGCAGAAGGGTGGCAGAAGACATTTGATAATCTCTGAGGTCCCTCTCAAATCTAAATCTATGATGCTTAATTTTTCCCTTGTCTTGGATAACATTAATAATCCTGCAGATATTTATATTATTCTATATTATAAGTTCATCTGAGGTCTATTTTTTTTTTATTTAACCACATAACCTGCCTTGTCTCTCCATGAGATCATAAATTCCTCTAGTCCAGGGACCGTGTCTAAATGAAACTCAAAAATAAGGCTTTTTGAAGCCTTTTCTCTGTTCTGGACCATTGGTAGGCTAGTGAGGCCTATGGACCCATTCTCAGAATAATATTTTTAAATATACAAAATAATAAGATTATAAAGGAAACTAATTATATTAAAATATAGTTATCAATATTAAAATAGCAAGGTCACACATCCCAGGTGAAAACTATAAGACTATAAAATGGAAGAGCTTAATAATACAAACATTTGTTTTTGATGACAATAAAGCAAAACACTGAGGAGAAAAGGCTGAAAACTACTGTACTGTTTGAAGGCCTAAGATGACCTAAGTGGGCATGTTTTTCTTTCACTACCAACTCATAAAAAGAATTATTTTCAGACTTAAGTGGTAGAGAGTCATGGTTATATTCCAAGTCAGTATAAATCTATTTGCTTCACTGTGGTTTCCCTCCCACTTTTAACCTGAAATTACATGAGAGTTACTTACCAGAGTGGTCGTCTCTCTCCCCTCATTAAATGATAACTACATCTTAGAGGCAGGTTAGTCACAGGAGGAATATTATTGTACACACTCCAGAATATCTTGGAAAGAAAACAACATATTTTACTTTAATTCTGATCTTTTTCATTTAACTTACGTGCTACCAAATCATCAAAATTAACACATGCAGGAAAATATGATTCTCATTAAGTTATAGCTATTAAAAATAGATTTTTTCTCATTATCACTTTCAACTTTCCACTAGGAACATTAACATTTATAATGATAGAGAATTTTACTTTCTAAAACCATGCCAAATTCTATGCTTCAGAGTTCTGTGGTTACTGAGCAAAATATTCTTATGTAACATGAAACAATATACAACTAGGAATTGATTTGTATATAGTGATTTTTCTGACATCATAGATGATTTCCAATTATTTTCTTAAAAATTATGTTTCAATTTTCTACCCTGGCACAAGGGAGTCCTAGAAATAAGAAAGAGAGGAGATAACCACACTCCTTGGCCCTCTCCTTTCTCTACTAGATGAAAGGGAGAAGGGATGAATGATATCAAATCACAAAAAAAAAGGTGATAATGTTCACATACTTTACAGTTTACATAGATTCTCATAGATTATCTCACTTGGTCATTATAACAACTGTGAAATAGAACAGCTACTGTCATCCCCTATTTGACAACTGGAGAAACAGAGGCTTGGAGTATCTAAACCATGAGTTTGCTTTTTTTGTGTCATGGGCATTTCAGACAGTCTAGTGAAGCCTATCGGGTCTTTTAACAAGAACATTTTTAAATGCATCAGATAAAATACATAGGAATACAAAGGAAACCAAATATGTAATATGTATAATTGGCTATGTGTATTTTACATCAATATGTTATATATTAATATATTACACAGATTACATAAAATATATTGTTTTAATATATTAACATCATATATTAATTTTATACATAGGTTCCTTTTGTAATATATGTGTGTATACACACACATGCACATGTATGTATGTATATGTATAGATAGATAGATAGATAGTTGTTTCGACACTAGATCTCCTTTCATCCAGGATGGAAGTTTAGTGTTCATTCTTGGGTTTGACTCTACTGCTGATGAATATAGAAGATATGACTTGTTATTTCCAATCTGGCAGGCAGCCCAGTGACATCCCAGCCTTGGAGGCTCACCATATTAGTGCCAGAAGTAGTGGAAACATCTAGTCAGTCAGCTTAGCCCACTGCATCTGAGAAGTCCTAAACTTAAGTGATCCACCATTCAAGGTTTCCCCATCAGGAAGAAATTACAAGTGAGTACCACCACACCAAATAGAAAACAATTAAACTAAAACATAGTTATCAAACTATTTTTTAAAAAGTTCACTGACCCCAAGTAAAGAATCTGTTGGCTTAAAGTTGCCTGTCTAAGGCTGTGAACTGAGTGATGGAGTGTGACCTGAACTTTAACCTTCTGATGGCCAACTGCATCCAAACACAATTCTCTATATAGGGGTATGTGAAAACAATCACTATGTTAAAAAAAGTGTTTCTACTTTCCCCCATACCCATTTAGCAGACCACATTTTCGGCTATACAGCCAAAGAGCAATCACTTAGTGAGCATCTCAAACGGACATCCTCCCTAAAGCCAGAAAAATCCCTTAAGGTACTCTTGTTCACCACAAATATTCACCGAGCATTGACCATGGACAATTTTTTAGGTGTTATATGGGATGTTTATGAGAATGACAAAAACCATAAACAATTTACGTAGCACTTTAAGGATTTCAAATCAATTTACGTATACATTTTCTCTTTTGAGTCACACAATAATCCTATGAGATGCAAGGGGTTTTGTCATCTACATTTCACCAATGAGAAAGCTGAGGCTCAGAAAAGTTAAATGATTGACTCATGGTCACATGTCAGAAGAATTTCAACTCAGTTCTTTCTGATTCTTAGAACTCTAATTGTCAAGCTACCTAATAATAAGACATGAATACAAACAACTACAATATAAAAAAATAAAGAGTAGAGACTATATTAAAAGTACAAAATATTATTATTTTGTCTCTTTGACAACTTATCTCCAAACTGGACCACATACTGACATTTGGTTAAGTCTCTTTGCTCAATAATATAATATATTTTAGGAGCAAGATGAATATGAATGAAGAATGTTGCCACTACACACAGAGCAAAATGGGAAACACAGAAAAAAACTTGAAGCCAGACAAAATAAATTATACTGACTCCTGTGGCATAAGTGCTTTAGAATCTGTGTCTTCATACATCTAGAAAAAAATAAAATAAAATGAATTTTAGGTTCTGAAGGAACAGAACCACCTTGAGATTAATTTCTCTCAAGATTAATTTCTCTCAGATTAAATTTTCTGAAATAAAAAAAATGATCAAATTCTTTACTCTTGGCAGATGGGACAGGTAGAAATTACAGTCCAGGGTGACAAAGCTAAAGACTTAACTTTTACTTAACATATTTTAAATATTTAAATGCTTGGGTGTAGGCATAAAGTTTTTGGGGAAAAAAATCTAATGCATTTAAAAACACCTCCATTTAAAAGTACAGTTATTCAATTAATCAACAAGCACTTATTAAGTGTCTACTATGTGGTATGCACTGGGGATACAAAACTAAAATGGAAAGGAAGATCTCTGACCCCAAAGAGTTTACATTATTATGGGGGTGAATGAACTATGAGAAGTAAATATAAGGTATGTACAAAATAAATGCAAGGAAATGAGAGGAGAGACATCAAAAACTGGAGAAAATCATGGAAAGTCTCTTGAAAGTGTATTTTGAGCTGAGCCTCGAAGGGGACTGAAGATTATTAAGCTGCTTCCTTAAATGGAGCTTCCTCTACATATATTATAAATTCCCTCTAATATTTAGAATTTTTAGATAAGCCTGAAAAGATAATGTAATGCTGAAGGAAGTAACAATACATAATTTTTTGGGAATCTATTTTACTGCCACATCCAAGGCACTGTAAGGTTGGAAACTTAATGAGACATAGTTCACATTTTCTACAACATTAAAGTTTCTATCGAGGTCTCAGAAAACAAAAAGCTATAAATACATCCTTGCAAATGGTTTTCAAAGTTTTTACATCTAAAATAATTCTATTTGAATTGCAAAATAAATTAATTCATTACTTTTGTTTACACTTATGGCTTATTAGCTGTTCATTGTCATTGCACATTGAGGAGTTTTCTTATTATTATTAACGTTAAAAATAATAATATCTGATATTTGATAAGCATATCACAATTTATAAGGTTGTTAAATTCAATATCTCATTTTCTTCCTATATTTTCCCAGTGAATTAGATGAAGGCAGAGATGGCATTATTACAAAATCTACAAAGGGCAGGTTGTTGAAATAGCTAATGCCTTGGACAGCAGTCCAGATCCCCAAAAGATGTTTATAAACCAACACCCAATAAGACTGAACCTCGTAAAATCAAATGTAATAAAGATAAATGTAAAGTCCTTTACTTGGGTTTAAAAAAATCAGCTACAAATACAGATAGCCATTCCTATTTAAACAATCTAGGTGTTTTGTGAACTATCTCAATGGGAAGAGATAAGCATTTTCATTCACTAAAAGTCTACAAACTGATACAGCATGCACGGGAGTGCGTGAGTGTGCATGCGTGTACACATACACACATACCAAAAAGAAAATTCAAGGGAGTGCTTATACCTCTGTACTCTGCCTTGGTCAGTTTATATCTGTAGTATTTTGTATGCCCAGTGCACAGCACAACATTGGTATAGTAAGTATAATAAATGTTTGTTAATTGATTGCAAGTTCTGAGAGCCACATTTTAGTAAGGTCATTGGCAAGCAGTAACACATCAGAGACCATGATGGTAAGAGGAATACAGCTCATGCTACATGAGGATACACTGGAAGAACAGGAGACAGTTGGCCCAAAGGGAGACACAAGAACTATACAAGTATTTAAAGGACTATTATATAGAAGAAAGAATGAGATTCATCTTATCAACCCCAGAAATCAGAACTAACAGTAGTGGATAGAGATTACAGAGAGAAAGACAAGTTTAATGTAAAGAAAGACTTCACAAAATCTAGCCAAAAAAATAGAATGACTGGTCTCAGGTGGCAGTAGATTCCCTTCCATTGGAGGTCTTCAATCAAAAAAAAGTACGATGACCATTCATCAGGAACGTTATTGTAGATGAGATTCTTTGTCAGTTATAGGTTGGGCTAGACATACTTTGAATTCCCTCTCAATTGATTATGTAATTCTTACAGCCATCGTAATATTGTAAGATTGACAGAGCATGACCAAGCAAACTGAGGTTAAGCCAAGACTTGAAACTAATGTGACTTAAAATCTATTGCTTTTCCCATGACTACATACTTCCTAAAGTCTCAAAGACAAGCTTAACAGGAGGGGAAGTAAAGGTAAATGCAGCCAGAAACTATGCAACATTCTCCTAAAATGAAAAAGACTCAAATCTGACTTAGATTATATATTTAATTTTGCATGATCCAGATCTTCTTGAAGACTTTCATATCATCAAAATGATTTGCATTATATTTTAGTGTTCAAAACATAATGAAATCCCTAAAATGTCTTGAATTCTCTTAACCTTACATTTTGGCAATCACTTCAACTGGTCAGCTACAAAGTTTTTCATGTTTCTAGCATCCTACAAAAATGAAAACAAACAAAACTCACCCCAAAACCTGATCCTACCAGCCTTGCTATTGGCAGTCCTATATTTCCTCCTTTTTTGTCTGCTAAACTCTTTGAACAACTTGTCTATATTCTGTGCCTCCCTTTCTTTCTTCACACCCTCTTCTGAACTCTTTGCAATGTAGCCTCCAACTTCACCCTTCAATTGAAACTAACCTGTCTGTACACCTAACACAACTTGTCCTTCTGGATCTCTTTCATTTCTGCATTTTCATGACACCACTGTCTTGGTTCTCATCCTACCTATCTAACTATTCTGAAGTCTATTTTCATGGATTTTCATCTGTTTTTATGACTTCTAACTGTGGGTTTCTCCCTAAGGTATATCCGGACCCTATTCTCTTTCCTCTATACAGGTGATAATATAATACGTATATTCCCCAAAAGCACTGTGCTATGCAGTACCGCACAATAAAAACCATACAGCTTATGGAAAAAATAGGGTCAGGAGCACAGAGCTCAAAAACTTAATCAGTAACACATAAAAAGATAGGAACCTAATTAAAATACAACAGTTTTGCACATAATTTTCAAAATTCATAAAACCACAATAACTAGTAGTCATATCATCATCTTCAGGACGCTTCTCAGCTTCCATCCCAGCTGAATGAGCATGCTGGGCATGCTACAATACCAGGTCTCCAGAATAAATAGCACAGAAGCAAAACTGAAATTTGCATTATACTCAAAATGTTCAATTGTGATGAAAGAAATGCACATTTCTGAAACATGTTATAGTAGAATTCACTACATAGTATCTTCCTTGATCAATTACCTCAGTGCTAATGGATTCAATTATCCTCTTTATACAGATGATTCAAAAATCTATAGACCTAGTCCTACTCTCACAATACTGCTTCACCACCTGCCATTTGGCCATCATAAATTAGATTGTCTCACAGGCATCTCTACATGTTTAAAACAGAATTAATTGTTGCCTTTCCCTCTTCTGAACTTCCCCATTACAGCTGATGGCATCACCAATTTCCAAGTCACCCAAATTTCCAAACAGCCTCTTCCTTGGCTCATCGCTCTCACCTCAGATAGTCAATCAGCTGCTATGGTTTCCATCTTCTCAACACCCTTCATATATGTTCCCTTTTCTCCAATCACATAACCAACCTGCCTAGTTCAGGCACTCATCAACTGCAGCTTGGGTTGTCACAATAGCTTTCCTGCCTAAGTCTCTTCTATTTCAATTCATTCTTTTTAGCCTATAATTTCTTAACTTTGCCACCCTTTCACCCAATAAACCCAGTTGCCTATGACCTCCAGCATCAACTACAAAGTCATCTGTTTGAAATTGAAGGCTCTTCCTGTCTTTCCAGTCTTCTTAAACTTTACTCCATCCCATGTACTCTACAGATAGCAAAAATGACCTCTCATAACCATGATTTTGTACTTGCTGTCCCTTGAGGCAGGAATGCTCATCCCAACTCTAAGTTTTCTGGGTTTCTTTCAAGACTCACTTCAAAAAATACCTGGAGTAGGCCTTCACAGTCCCCATTGCCCCTTGATGCTTCTACTCTGACCCTACTCCCTTCTATTCTAAATGGATCTTGTATATGCCTCTTTATTTGCATATTGTTTGCCCCATTAGTATGTAAACATCTCAAAGGTAGGGACTCTTTTTGTGTTTTTGCCTTTCATTTTTTTATCCATAATGCCTGGTACCTAGTAAATGCTTAATACATGTGTTTTTTCTTTTTTCTTTCTTTCTTTTTTTTGATTGATTGTAAAAGAATAAGGTAATGGGGGGAAAGCCTAAGAAAACTATTTTCATCATTCCGGGAGACAGCAGAGTTCACTATTCAGAATTCAGCTCCTTACACTATAAAGAAAAAGTAATGGTCTCTGATTTTTTTCTTTTGTAGCAGTAGAATGAAATGATCCCACATTTCACAATAAAATAAGCATCTTGAATGACAAAACAGCATAGATTGTTAAATCACAGCCAGAAAAAAAGTCATCTATAAGAACATTTGGAGAAAAAGAAAGTTTCATATGACCTAATAGCTTTCAACCCACTCTAAATTTACAGCACAGGAAAAGAATACTAACTGTAGAAAAATGATTAAATGTAACTCAAGAATTAACAAAGTTTCCATGAAACTGAACATAAGACCATCGCAATGTCTACTTGGCTGGTATAGATCTTTACCTTTGCCCAAATTGTCCTAACTAAAGCAAGGTGTCTGTAATTCAGACATCCCAGGCTTCCTCTTTGACAATATTCAAGCACAGAACTGGAAAGACATTACTTGCTTATATCATTTTCTTTCCTGACATCCTCTCCTTAGGGTTCTCAACATCTTCAGTGTTCCAGCTCAGGTTTCATTTTTTCTAGCACTTCGTGCTCAGCAACAATACTTGGTTTCATTGTCTAACAATGTTTCTCAACCCCTGCGAAAGCAGCTTCTAACCCACGCCACAGTAGCTGCCATTTCTTTTTGCTCTCTTATTTCTCAGTTGCCAATCCAGTCTCTCTACTTCCCTGGTGTAGGATGTGGTAGGACAACATTAGTAATCTCTCTCTACTTGTAAGAGTTAAAGGAGAGGGATATCAATACCTCAGAATCCATCACCTGCCCCTTTATGACCTCATATGAAGCAGCATCCTCAGTCCCTGGAAGTCCATTCTGTTCTCTACCCAAAGGCTGGTCATATTACCCAAATAATTTGCTGCCTTAACAGCTATCACAGAAGCACCATGCATAATGAATAGATAGTATTGACCTAAGAGTCAGGAAGGCCTCCATAAATGATACTGTGTATCACAGAACTTCTCAATACCTCCAGAAAACTCTAAATTTTACAAAAGTGGCCAATCTGCCTTGGGAGAGGGGTTTTGTCACTGCGAATATTCTAAAAGAATGAAATCCCAGATTCAGAGCCCCTCCCCACCTCCATTACCCCCTTCCAAAGCACTAACATAAGACAGGAAACAAATAGGTTTCACAAAAGAAGGCAGTAGTGGAGAAAGGACTGGATTTGGAAGCAGGAGCTGGCTTTGAATTGCAGCTCTGCTTCTGGCCAGTTACTATGACACTGGAGAAGTCATAGCATCTTTCATTGGTAAAAGAAGAGGGTTGGAACAAACCACAAAGGTCTCTTTCAGCTCTATATCCTAGGATCTTATGCTGGAGCTCAAAGCAGATGATCTGTGACTGAGTCTGTGCAAAATAGCCTAGGAGGTGCTGGATAGAGCACTAAGCCTAGAGTCAGGAAGACCTGAGTTCAAGCCCAACCTCAGACACTTACTAGCTGTGTGCCCTTGGGCAAGTCACTTAACAGATTATTGCCTCAGTTTCCTCACCTGTAAAAAGGGGGGATAATGATAGCATCTATCCCTCAGAGTTGTGGGGATCAAACGAGATAATATTTCTTAAAGCTCTTAGCACAGTGCCTGGCACATAGTAGTTTCCATATAAATGATTATTCCCTTTCCACCAGCCTGCTATATCTCCTGGCTGATCCTAGACTTGGGCTTCAGGCTCACGTGCCATTCAGTCATCCATGTAGGCCATATCTGCTTCTTCTCCCTCAACTGGCACCCTCCACATCCAATCTGAGACCCAGACCTCTTTGCCTCTGTCTCCCAGAATTCAAACCTCACCCCTTCCCAAATGCCTGAGGCAGATAACCCACTCATATTTAGAGTTTCTGCCCCAGGGATCACCCCAGTGGATTGGTGTCTGAGTATGTAGAAACTAATCCACTTAGTCTACTATATCTATACACTGGTCATAGGCACCAAATCATATTTTAGCTTTCCAACCCATCCAGCATAATAGGTACCCTGTATCTCATCCTCTGCCTGCCAAACAGGCATATATCACTCTCCTTAGGGGAAAAAAAACCCTCTCCCCACTCTCTCCCTCCCCTCCCCTCCCCTCTGTTGTCTTCAGGACTATCTCTGTTAAAAAACCTTTATGCTCCAGCGCTTAGCACTGTACATGGCACACAGTATACACTTATTTTTTTCTCCCTCAATTCTTTTAGTCTCAAATGAAATAGCATTCTAAATTCATGGATGTGAGCAATATATTGAAGTTAGCTAAGTTTGTAGCACATTCTTTACTTCTGTCCTGGGGGGCATCTTTTCCATAAAATATATTTTAATGACAATGCAAGATAAATGATCCTATATTACACTCAGTCACCAGAACTAGGTAAAGGAAACTGAACACCCTAGGTTTCAAAATTGGACCACTGTACGTAATTTCCTCCAGAAGCTTCTAGTATTCATTGTAACACATAGCATATAGCACAAAATACCTACAATACCATGAGGTTATCCATGATCTCTCTAGCTATTAGTACCTACCCGTTTAAATTAAAATTATATTGATTTTGTACACAATTTTGCATTTGTTTCATTATGAACACATTATACAGAGAGAAGGTAAGTTCTCTGGCAACTTTTTTTGTGTTTGCATTTCCAGTACCTAGCAGAAGGCCTGGCAGAGAGTAGGCACTTAATACATGAAAATGTTCTAAAAGTATCTCTCATTGCACAGACACTTGCCTCTAGTTTTAGACCTGCACTAGTCTGCACTAGTCTAACCTAGTGCAGCATTTCTTTTGTTTTCATTTATAAGACTTCAGAGAAAAAGGCACTCATTGTAAACATATATTTAATTAACATTGAGCAATTACTTGGCCCTTTTATTTTCATTACCTGCACTGTTTTCACTGTGTAGATTTTCTTCAAGTTTGATGCACATTCAGCTGCTGTGGTACCAGGCAGTGACCTAAGTAAAATACCACCCCCAACAAAAAGAATGAAAGTTAATAAAAATACTTTACCAATTATAATTAAGAGGTATATTTTAAAGGTACAAAAGTACCCACAAATCATAAATAAAGTAGAGCTTAAAAATTTTTTTTAAAGCCTTAAAAGGTAAGAACTTGAACTAAAGAGTTGGAATTGCTGGGTTGCTGTTTATTTTAAAAGGTGCTGAAATATTATTCTTGCTTTTTAAAGTAACATGTTTATTTCCTTAAAGTATAAACATAGCCAAAACTCCTTGGAAGCTTAACAATAACTAAAAATGAGCTAGGAAAGTTTTACAGTCTAAAGTAGATGAATAAAGTAAAATAAATAAGCTATAAATAGTCTTTTGCCATTGGGCCTTACACTTCATAAACTAGTTATACTGGTTTACAGATGAAGATGAGAAACATGAAGGGTTACTGTTCTGATGGCTATTATGTGGAAGAAATAGAAATAGAAACCATGGAGTGGAAGGAGAGCTAGAGGTGGAAGTAGGAGACCTCAGCTCTACTACTATGTCTGAGGCAGCCAGGTGGCATCACAGGGTCCCAGACCTAGAGGGAGGAAGACCTAAATTCAAATCCTGCCTCAGATACTTACTAGCTCTGTGACCCTAGGCAAGTCATCTAACCTCTCTCTGACTCAGTTTCCTCATTCTCAAAATATCACCTCACAGGGTTTTTATGAAGAGAAAATGATGCAATATTTGTAAATCTCAAAACACTATATAAACGCTGCTACTGAATATCTGTATAATGAGGGCAAATGGGTAAAAAACAAAAGTTTGTAAATGGTCTCTTGGCTCTCTTTAAGCTCTATCATTCTATCTACTTCTTTTTTCCCCCTGAGGTAAATATATGCTTTAACCTGGCCACCTTTTATCTATGACCATAGATTTAGTTGTGGAAGGGACCTTAGTAGTCATCCAGATTTTATACTTTAAAGATAGGGAAACTGAGACCCAGGAGGTTAAGAAATCTGCCCAAGGCTATACAAGTAACAATAGACAACAGAACCCAGGATCTGAACCAAGGTTCTCTGACTTTGGTGCCAATACTCCTTATACAGTATCACCTGTTTCTTTACTCAAAGAATAGGTTTAAAATTAAGATTAAACCTTTATTTTCAAAAGGCCTTTACAATAATTTTATATTTTATAGTTAGAATGAATAGCACCTGGTGATGAAAAACTAAGCATACTGTACTTTTTTAAATTACAGTCAGTTACGTCAGAATGTTTATAATTAGTTCACTTTCTATTCCACTAGATGGCAGCATACCACAGCATCTCATCTGGCACAATACACAGTGAGAGTTAGAAAACGGTATTATCTCATTTATTCTTGCTTGGGGTGAGCGGGAATGGTAGACTAGGGAGAGCAAAGTGGTATCTGCAAAATAGACTTCAGGAATATTTGGGGGTTAAATTTCTTAAATTGTGCAAGTTTGTCTAGTAACATACTATGGCAGAACTTGCTTTAAGAACATTGAACCCTTAGGGTGAAGATGAGAATAGGCACATTCACAATTCTACCACCTCACACTGGTAATTTAGTAAAATTCCAATGTATGACATATCGTGGGAAGTGAAGACACTGCTAGCAACAGCTTCTCTAAGAAAACTAAAGCGTGACACAGAGATCTACTACCTAGACTATCCCAAGTGACCAAATAGTCTCTTTGCTCACAATAAGCTTTGTTCACTGGATTACCTGTAAAAACCCTCCAAACTGAACCCAATGGAGCACCTGGAAAATAGTAGGCACTTAAACAGCAGGTGAAAGCACGAACACCCTTTCAGTCATATAAGAGTCAAATCGCAGGGTCATTCTTAATTTTTCCCTTTTCCCCTCACCATTCATATCTAGACAGTTGCCAAGTCTTATTGATCCAAATAGCCCACATTTATTGTGTTTACTATGTGCAAAGCATATATATATATATATATAAGCAGATATAAATTGAAAAATAAGATATAATCCATAGCCTCAAAGAGCTTGCAGTCATTCTCCTAAAGAGAATGTGGAAAGAACACTGCCTGTGAATATTTATTAACTTTTTGGGCCACATGGAGTAATTTAGCCCCTCTGGGTCTCAGTTTATCTGCAAAAGGAGGAGGTTATAAACTGGTCCCTGAGGTCTCTCCTAACTCTGAACCTATAGTCCTAAAATACTTCTGATAGATAGGTAATTGGAGTATGGATGAGTAACATATAATACACATTAACATTTATATTTAATAATTTTTTAATATATTTAATTTATTTTAATATATAATATTTATTATATTAATACAATATATAAAAATAACTAAAAAGTCATTGAGGTGAGATACAAGTAACAAGTGGAGAAATCAGGAAGCACCTGAGCCTAGAAGACCGAGGCCTCAGGAAGCATATGAGTAGGCAGAGCATTCCACACATGGAGAATAGGGGAGTCTCAGGTAGCTCTCCTCTCCTCTCATTAACAATACAACTTTCACTCTAGTTGGAGCCCTTCTCATCTCTTGCCCAGACTATCAAAGTAGTATGTTTGTGTATGTATTTAAAATGATATAAAAAAGTAGAACATAGAGGATTACATATAAAAGCAAGGATATCTATTGGACACCATTTAAAAAATATCTAAATTCAGCATCTCACTCAAAATTGTCCTATTTGTGCTTCTGTCTGAACTTTCTTCTATTCTGTGTATTCTTAAATGTTCAGTGACCAACTTCTTTTCTGTTTCTTTTTTACATCATTGTTGATACTTTATCCCCTTCAGTCCAGCCCTTCTCTTAATTCAGAAAAAAAAAACCTCTTTTAACAAATAAGCATAGTCAAAGTAAAACAAATTTAAACAATGGATATGTCCAAAATCATATGTCTTTCTGTGCACTTTGAATCCATCACCTCTGTGGGAAGATGACCAACAGACTTCATCTTCAGTCCTCTGGAGACCTGGTTGGCCATTGTTTTGATTAGAGTTCTAAAATCTTTCCTTGTTTTTCTTTAAAATACTAATGTATAAATTCTTCTGGTTCTGATTACTTTACTCTTTTGAGTCCATACTTCACAGAATTACCTGAAATGATCTCTTCTGTCATTTCTAATGGTAAAACAATAGACCACTAAGTTCATATACCTGAATTTGTTCAGTCATTTCCCAACTGGTACCCAATTAGTTTCCAAGTCTTTGCTTTGTTTTCCCCCTTCAGGATCAGCAAGGTTGTTTGGTGTCTGACTATTTCTCCCCTAGCCCCATTTACTTCCTTGTTCAGTTTGTGTGTACCACCCTTTGTTCATTTCAGATAAGGTTCACATGATGCCCAATCCCTCAACCCCTTACTCCATGTTTATATATATATTTTGCGCACTTCAATGTAGTAGGTTCCACTGCCTTCTTCCTTCTTTCTAGAAGTGTGTTTCTTTTCTCCTTCCTTCAAACTCTCAGAACAGACTCATTTCACTACTACTGCACTGTGTTTTCTAATTAACTATATCAAAATCCTTTAAAGACATTAAGGTTCTGAAGGGGCAATTGTATGCTTTCTCTGTATCAGCTCTTTATCATGAAATAGTTCAATCCAATTGTCCAAATAAACTTATCTTTCTAGGTTTCTCTTGATTCTTGTCAAGAGAAATTTCAGTCTCTACTAAGCTCTGATCATTTCATCCAGAATTCTTTAAAGTCTCCTATAACATTCTTTGTGGTTTAAATTATTCTGACCTCTTAGTCTCCATATTTTGCCTTTTGGAATATTATACTCTTAAGATCTTATTTCAAATAGAAGTGGCCACATGCCTTATGATTGTCTCTGTGGTTCCCCTCGAAATCTTTCTTTCTGCTTGTTTGCAGTATTTTTTTCCCTTGATGTGAGAATTCTAGATTTGTGATATATCTCTAGGACTTTTCCTTTTGGGATTTCCTTCAGGAAGTGATGGGCGAATTGTATTTTCACTTGTATGGCTCTAATAGAATCAGTTTTATTCATGATTTCTTGAGATGTAGTATCTGAGCTTTTCATTTTTTTGTAGTGTCTGGTTTTCAGAGAACCTAATGATGCTTCCTGACCTATGTTCCTGGACAGTTGCTTTTGCTTGCTGATACCTTACACTTTTTCCTCTTTTTTTCTTCAATCTTTTGATTTTGTTCTAATAGTTCTTAGAATTGTTTCAGGGAATAATTGATTTGTTCAGTTTATTCTTATTTTAGAGAGTCCATTATCCAAAGACATGCTGCTTTGTTCTGTTATTTATTCTCCATTTTTTTCCTCCAGAAATTTTATTTCATTTATTTTTATCTCAATTTATTTTTACTAAGTATTCAAAATTCACTTTTTCCTTTGAGCCTCTGATTACATTGGTTATGGAATCACTCTCTCCTTTTGGGCTGGAATTTGGAGTATTTATGAATTAATATTGATTCTTCAGAGTGGTCAGTGCATGCTTCTTCTTACTCATCCCCCTAGCCTTAGTTCTCGAACTGAAGTATTGTGGCAGGGCCAGTATGCATCCGTCTATTCCTCCCACCCCCACTCTGCTACTGGATGGGGTGGCTGGCCCTACAACCAAGTCTCCACTTGGGTCACTGTAATCAATTGCCATCTGTCTTCTGGGGTTTGTCTATGCAGAGGTAGGTTTCAGCCATGCCTCTCCCCATCTCATCTCTAGAACTATGGGGTTCAGAACATTGGATCTTCAGGGCCCTCTATGGTATTTTAGGACAGAGTGCTAGGGAATTTGGAGCCCTAGGGTGTGGGATGGCCCAACCTCTGTCCTGCTGTATCCTGACTGGTAGCTGCAGCTCTCACTGCCATTTGCACTTAAAGTCAACCCTGTGGTTTCTGATTACCACAGAGCTTTTCCATGGGAGCCTGTCCAAGTTTGATACAGCTCTCTCTATAGCAATGATATCGGACATCGAGTACCAAAAGTATGTACATTAGAATTATATGTCTACACATATACACATACATCTATCTTCTTTGAAGTAGGTTTTATTATTTTATCATGCATTCTGTGAGAACACATATAAAAGGAATACTATTAGGTATTTGTACAGGTTATAGATCACAAGCCATTACGCTAAGTACTAGGGATATATGAAGACCAAAATCTGGGGGCAGGGTAAGAGGGAAGGCACTTCTAGAGCTATGAATGCTTGAACTGCAAGGATCATCATAGCTTTATACAACTCCTTTTGGATGCCACTAAGAGATCAGAAAAGTGGGAGACTTCTATGACAAACATCTACTGCCAACAGAGATAAGTGAAAACTAATAAATAAATCTGAACTGTTGAAATTCTGGGTTCATTTTCTGGTTATTTAAAATTTGCCTAGATCATGTGTGTGTGTGTGTGTGTGTGTGTGTGTGTGTGTGTGTTACTATTGTGATTACATTTTCTTGTCAAATGTTATGCTTAAAATAATAACTGCTTTTAATAGTGGGATGGAAATGATATCACATTCAATCAATGTGTTGCTAATAAAAGTGTTCTGTGTGATGATTAAATGCATTAATCAAAATGGAGTGGACTTATGGTTACTAAATTATCCCAAGCCTCAATGAAACATTATTATTTTATTTTAGTGGGAACTCCTCTCCATCACTTAAATTATTTAAAAGTTGCGAAACATTATTTTTTAATAATAGGTTTCTTTCTGCCTCCTTTTTCTTTCCAATTGAAAGGTTTTTGTTTTTTTTTCTGTATAGGGGATTATTCATTCTTTTATTTGCTAGGCACCGTAGAACTCTTCCCCGCAAATGCATTCAGGAAACTTACACTAGAGTTCTCACAAACCAAACACAAATCACCAATTAAAGCAATGCCAAAATGGCTAAATCTATGGCTACTTGGTTCAATCTCTACTTATGCTTACAAGTGTGATACCTTGGAGAACTGACAGAGTTTGTGAGCCCATGGACCTTTTTGATCTCCCTCCCCCTTCCCCCAACAGATTTAAACTTCAAAATCAATCAACAGGAAAAACTGTAATAGTGTTAATTTCAAAATCAAATTATGCTCCTTTAAACCAAATGCCATATTAAGATTATGCCAACAAATCTGCCTTGGTCATAGTAGGTACTTAAAAATACTTGCAGAATTTTTAAATGGCTATTTGGATAATAGATCTAGAATTGGATGGGATGCCAGGCACCACTGGTCCAATCTCATCTTATAGTACAGAAAACTGAAGCCTAGGGAGGTTAAGTGCCTTGCTTGTGGTTATATAGTGGCAGACTCAGCATTTAAACCCAAATCCTCTGATTCAAGATCCATTGTCTTTTCCCTTTTACCTTTCTGTACCACACCCGTGCTGCACCAGTGCAGGAGTCAGGAGAACCTGAGTTCAAATCTCACCTCAGACACTTGATTCACTAGCTGCGTGACCTTGGGCAACTCACAACCCCAATTGCCTCATCCTGGGTCATCTCCAGTCATTCTGACGAATATCTGCTCACTGGATTCAGATGTCTCTGGAGGAGAAGTGAGGCTGGTGACTTGCACAGCCCTCCCTCACTCAAAACAAAGTCAAGTGCAAGTCATGTCATCATTTCTCTGATGGCGTGGTCTTCTTCGGCAACGAAGGATGAACATACCACATGCAAGCAGTGTTTTATGTAAAGAAACTCAGTCCTTTGACCATTGGTTCAAAGTCCAGAATTCTGAAAGAATTCTAAAAGTCTAATAATAATTTTTCTGCTGTTCCTATGTTTCCCATATATTATCAGTGTTTTATATTTTCTAAGGTGGCTTGGTTTCCATTCCAAGTGAAGGGGGTTACTCATAGAGACAGGTAGTTGTCCTACTCTGTCAGGACTATCTAATCAGCTGGTGAGACATCAAGCATTTGGGAAATGTACTTGGAGAGTATTTCCAATAATCTGAGGGTCACCTGGAACATAGGTCCCTGAACAACACCAAGTACGGTGAGAATGGCCCTATGACAGGTTTCACAGTTGTTGACAGTGAATTGATACCTACATTTCCATATGGCTATTGATCTTTTAAATGATACCAGGATCAATGGCTATGCATTATACATTGCAGCATTTGGATCAGATATAATTTGCTCATATAAAATTTTAACATCTTTGTGTAAAGCAATTTAATCTATTAAGTAGAGGTAGCTTCAAAGAGGACTCCTCCGTGCCCTTTTTTCTAAAGCAATGTTATTAATCAGTGCAGAATTGAAACTAGTATTTAACAAGAATGTCTAACAAAATTATGATTAGCATGATTAAAACAAAATTCAAAATCACCATTGAGAAAGTCTTAATAATAGCTAGGATTTATTTAGCACTTTGAGGTTTGCAACATACTTCTCATGTTATCTCAACTGATCCTTATTTCAACACTGGTGTTATTATAGCCCAGTTTACAGATGAAGAAACTGAAGTACACAGAAGTTAAGTAACTTGCCCAGGGTCACACAGCAAGGAATTACCAGAGACAGCATTTGAACTTAGATCCTGTGGACTCCAAATTCATCACTATCACTACTATACCACCTGGTTGGCTAAAATATTAAAAGAGTTTAAAGTCTTAAATGGTCACTAATATGATTGAAATTGATGAATAAAAAGTCTTTTTAGGTGAATACTACATGGAATAAACATCAACAGAATACATAAATTAAAGGATCAGTGCTGTAGCAGAGTCATATAGCCAGTATATATCACTGAACCTGACTCAGAAGCCAGCTATCTATGGACTATACTATCCTGCCTCTCATCCAGTTAATATATAGCCTTATTCTAACAAAGCTGAGGCAATTATTATTCATTTCATGGGCTTAAAAAAAAATCTGATTAATACTAAAGTGTCTTGAGGGAGAAAGAGAATTTGGAACTCAAAATTTTTAAAAAATGATTGTTAAAAATTCTTTCACATGCAATTGGGAAATATTTAATGAAACTTAAAAAAGGGAAAAAAGACAAATGAATCTCAGCAAAGTTAGAAGAAAGGATGTTTTCTAATAGTATTTAAATGACTGGTCATTAAGTCACAGGGACCTTTTTCTAGCTGTAAGACCATAGGCAAATTCCTGAACCTCTCAGTGCCTCCAGGCAACTTGAAAGTTAAATTAAAGAGAAGTTTCTAATCTTTATGTACAGAAGATTTACACCTGAAGAGTTCAAGACAATGACCAAGTCAAGATCAAGGTCATAAAAGAAAGTGAGGGAGTCCTCGAACAGTGAAACTTCACTAGTCACAATGGGCAGAAGAAATTAAAAAAGAAAAACAGTTTCCATTATTAAAGGAAACTTTTTTCACAGCCTGTAATCAGGCTCTTAGAAATTTGCTGACAAAAAGTTATAAATAGCATCATCATTCAATGTTCTCTTTTCTTAAAAGAATAGTATGGTTCTTGGATGAGAACATTTTTCACTCGGAAACTGTGGCCTCATCTTTTTTTTTTTTATATCAACATGTTTCCTGGAGAGGAATAGTTGGGAAGCATTATTCCCATATGAAGATCCCAGAAAAGGATTTGCTTGTTATTTTAGACTAACTGTACCTTTAGTCAAATCATCAATTTCTTGACTTTTTTTTCCTGAGTTATTAAAATTCTGGGAGATTTCAGGAACTGAAAGCAGTTAGTTAACAAGCATTTATTAAGCTTCTACTCTGTACCAGGCTTAAAGTACTGGATAATCAATGATTTCTTCAATCACAGGGAATTCATCTACAACCACAAGAAAGATTAAAAATTACATGAAGGATGGAAAAAAAAAAGACTTGGATACTTGCTATTCCCCAAATGACCAGCTCTCAAGCACATCTGTCTGGTGACATTAATGACTGAGCATTGCTTAATGCTGCTTCCCCTGGGAAGTCTTCCCAAGATAGAAATGTTCTCCTGCTTCCTCTGGCCCATAACACTTTGTCCTGCTTATGTATTTATCGTATTCTAATTTCAGATGATGATGAGCAATAGCAATAATTATAACAGAAACTACCATTTTCATGGCTCTTACTCTAGGCCAGGCATGGTGCTAAGCACTCTACAATAATTATCACATTTGAGGAGAGGAGGAAGGGAGGGAGGGAGGAAGGGAGAGAAGAATGGAGGAAGGGTTTGGAGACAAGGACGGGGAGAGGGCTAGGTTGCAAAAGAGGATGAGCTGAGCTGCCTAGGACACTGAGAAGCTAAATGACTTATCCAGTATGTATTGGAGTAGTATTTGAACCCAGGTTTCTTGTGTCCTGAACTGTCTTTCTAGCTACTACACCAGTGTCTCCCATGAATATAACATTTAAAGAGATCTAATATATAATTTGGGGAGGGAGAAAACAATATCAGTTAGGGAGATTTGGGAAAGCTTTGCATAGAAGATAGAACCTGGACTGATTCTGAAAGGCAGGTAAGGATTTTAAGTGGAAAAAGTGAAGAGGGAAGGCATTTTAAGCATCAGGAATAGTTTTGCAAAAGTTCAGACGTGAGAAATTGGGTGTTGAGTTAGAGGAACCGCAAGGGGGCCAGTTTGAATAAAATCTAGAATGAGTAGTAAAATGAAATAAATCAGTAAAGACAAGCTGGATCCAGACTGAAAGGGCTTTAAATGCTAAACTCGGAAGATTGTATTTTTTTCCTAGAAGCAAAAGGGAGTCATTTAATCTTATTGAGTACTGGAGTGATATAGTCAGACTTGACCTTTAAGTAGATTGTTTTAGGAGCTATATACATACGTTAGAGAAGGGAGAATTTGGAAGAAGTGAATTCAATAGAAAGATTTTTGCAGTTATTCAAAAAAGAGAAGTGAATACATGTGATGTGGTGGAGGTTGAATCAACAAGACTTTGCAGCTGATTGGATATGAGGGATGAGTGAGAGAGAAACAGAAAGGGTAATAATGCTAAAATTAAGACCCTAAATGATTACAAAGATGGTGCTGGCCTCAGCAGAAACAAAGACAGAGAAACATACTCAGTACGGAAGATCTGGGTTCTAATCCTTCCTCAGACATTTATCCTGGGATCCCAGGAAAGTCCCTCAACTGCTTTGTGACTCAGTTTCTCATTTGTAAAATGAAGGGGAGGATCTATAATCTCTAAAGATGCTTCCAGCTCTAAGTCTATAATGCTGTGCCTGGATGACCTTTCAGGTTCCTTCTTTTTTTTGTATGCTATGAATTAAGGGGTGTGGGGTTAGAGGAAGGGCAAGCTTAAAATGGAAGATAAGGAATTTTGGACCTGCTGAATTTGAGTTGACTAGGCATCATCCAAGTGGAAAAGTTCAGTACTCAAAGAGTGATTATATGCCATATATCACAAGAGAATAAAGTTAGATAGATAAGTTTGAGTCATTCTACAAAAAGATGACAATTGACTCTGTGGGACTTTAAGAAATCACCAGGATAGAAGATCAAGAGAATGAAGCAAGCCCAGAACAAAGCCTGGGCATATAGCAGAACACAGAGTAGGTGGCATAGATGATGAGCCAGTCAAGGAAAATGAGAAGCAGAGAGCAGTGTTATGAAAACAAAGGGAAGACAGAAAAGAAAGTAGTCAAAAGCTGTAGCAGAATCAAGAAGAATCAAGATTAAGAAAAGACCATCTTGTTCTCATTCAGTCATGTCTTCATGAGTCCATTAACCATACTGTCCATGGGGATTTTCTTGGCATAGCCACTGGGATGATTTGCCATTCCCTTCTCCAGTAGATTAAAGCAAACAGAAGTGATTTGCCCAGGGTAACACAACTAGTAAGTGACTGAGGCTGGATCTGAACTCAAGTCTTCTTGACTCCAGGTTCAGTGCTCTATCCACTGAGCCATCTAGCTACCTCCTAAGAAAAAGACCACAAGATCCAGCAATAAAGAGATTGTTAATAACTTCAGAGAGCAACTTCATTAGAATACTAGGATTATGATACTGAAAATTTGCAAGATTTTAAATGGTTATAGAAAGAGGATTTTAACTCATTTTCTCATCTGAAAAAAGAAGATCAAAGGATGAAATAACTCCCATGGCAGCTAAACTCCAATCTGCCTCCCAGATTCCCCGAATGTTAGCATCTTCCCTCAACTGATTATCTCCTAAAGCTCCTGCACATAGCTTATTTGTATGAGTGTTTGCAGGCAGTGTCCTCCAACACAGTGAGATGAGAGCAGGGACTTTCTTGGAGCACTGCCGGCACTTAGCACAGTGTTTGGTACCTAGCAGACACTTAAAAAAGCTTATTGGTTGACTGACTGCCTACTCTACCATTCCATCTCCTTTTTTAAAAAAAGCACATTAAGTGAAAGAATGATGGCTGTTGGGACTAGTACCAGTCTTATCAGCCACACATAATAAAATAAGACCACCACCATTTGGTTCCTTAAGTCCTATTAGTGGTCTGGTATGGATAACACATCTACTACACTCTGACTGGACAAATATTTAATGGCAATTAGGTGGCACAGTGGAAGGAGAGCTGGACTAAGAGTCAGGAAGAACTGAGTTTGAAACATGCCTCAGATACTTGCTAGCTGTGTGACCCAGGACCAGTCACTTAACCTCCTTTTACCTTAGTTTTCCCACCTGTAAAATGTGGAGTACATATTAATAAAATCGCCTACCTCCTAGGGTTATTGTGAGGATAAGAGAACAACTATGAAGTACTTTACAAATCCTAAATAAATACTGCATATAATCAGCCTTCATAGAAACAATTACTTCTCTAAAATGCAGTAATATTTATCCTGAGAAGCACTTTATAAAGCTTAGAGTACACAAACATTTGCTATTAGCCTTCTGTATGGAAAATACTGTGCTGGTCGCTAAAGACATAAAAATTAGATAAGGTTGTGATCCTTCCCCTCACTGAATTTATAATTCAGTAAATGATGGGACATGCAAATAGCTAAAAATTAACATAATGCAAAAGTATTTAAGGGAAAGATTCCAGTGACTTACGAGGGGAGAAATGTCAACAAAAAGGTGAGTCAAGAAAGGCTTCCGGAAAGAAAAGAACATGAATTTGACTTTGAAAGACCGAAGAAGCCATGGCCCAGACTGATGATTTAATCAGTGTAGGTTCTTCCTTAACTGATGCATATTAGACTTCTTCCATGTTTTCAATGATTTCATGACTTGCTGGGGTAAAAAAAAAAATCTCACTTGATACCCAATCCAACCCAATTTGGTGATGAGCCTTCACAAATTTAGCTAGACTGGTTTAAAATATTAGTCTATTGTCAAAGTTATATTATAAATTCTCCATCCTAGGGAAATATAGTTAGTCTTACACAACACGATTACTATGGAAGTCATTTGCAAAACTACACAGATATGGCCTATATTGAATTGCCTGCCTGCCAAAGGGAATGGGTGGGGAGGGAGGGATGAAGAGAAGTTGGAACTCAAAGCTGTAGGAACAACTGTTGAGTATTGTTCTTGCAACTAGGAAATAAGAAATACAGGTAATGGGGAATAGAAAGTTATCTTGCCCTACAGGACAAAAGAGAAGATGGGGATAAGGGACGGGAGGGATGTTAGAAGGGAGGACAGATTGGTGATAGAGGTAATTAGAATGCTTGGCGTTTGGGGGTGGGGGGAAGGGAGAAATGGGGCGAAAATTTGGAACCCGAAATTTTGTGGAAATGAATGTTGAAAACTTAAATAAATAAATTTAAAAACCAAAAAATAAAAAATAAATTCTCCATCCTGATTGGGACCTTACTGAACTTGTGCACATTTTGTGCACATTGTGCAGAATAGTCTCATAAAACCAGATTTATTCACTTTCAAACCATAATCAGTCAATGGACTAAAATCTTAGTGAAGGAACAATAAACACAGCTAGAGCCAGAGGCAATTTCAGAGGCCATTTGGTTCAAACTTTTCATTTTATAAATAAGGAAACTGAGGCTCAGAGATTAACTGAGTTTCCTAAGGTCACATAGATAGGAAGTACGAGCAGCAGGATTTGAACCCATGTCCTCTGACATCTGAACATTCAGTGCTCTTTGTTGCTTCCACATTCACTTTTCAATGATAACAACGCTGACTTTATTTTTTGTCCTTACCACTGCCTCCCTTCCTTATTCACACAAACTGTCTCAAAAAAAATGATGGCAAATATTGATATAGTGTAGACTACATAGTTACTGGTTTAATATTCTGAATCTATTAAATGTCCTCTTTTCACCCTGGCCTATTTCACAATGTTTAAATGTAATGCCGGGGATTGTGGGGAAGAAGGTGCTCCTTAGCATTTGTTGTTGTTGAGATTAGTACAAGAGTATCCAGGAGGAGACATCAACAGAGTCAAATCGTGGAGAGGGGCCAAGAAAGATGAGAAGGGAGAAAAGGCTGCTGAAGATGGGAATTAAGAAATCACTGGTAACGTTAGAGAGGACAGTTTCCGTGCAGTGACGAGATCAGAGGCAAGTTTATAAGGGCTGAGAAGTAAATGGGAAAAGAGAAGATTGAAACAACAAGTGAAGAAAGGTTTTTCTAAAAGTTTGGCTATGTCAGGGAGGAGAGAATGATAGCACGGAGGGATTGGTAGATTTAAGGGAAGATGGTATTTTTAGTGATGAGACACTTGAGCACGTCCGTAGGCAGCAGGGGAGGAGCCAGTAGATAGGAAAAGACTGAAGTTAGAGAGAGAGTCATTATTGGGATCATTTGGTGTAGGAGAGGAGATTGACATGTAAACAATGTGATTGAAAAGTAACCAAAACCATTCTTTTGTTGACTTTCTTTACACATGCCTGTTCCTTGTCATTTAAAATATACACATACATATATACATATGTGCATATAATCAGCTGTATTATTTTAGAATGAAAATGTAAATGCTTTTGATTCTATGGTTTTACTTGGAAGCTGCCTCCACAGCATGCTTTTATTTGTATTGTCCGAACCTCCACTTTTCAGCAGAGAATTTATTAGGATAGGGCCTATCTGCCAACATAAAACTGCCTGGGGTATGAGTAGCCAATCTAATTAAATTCAGAGGGGTTCTCTTGCATGCATAGTGCTCAACTTTTCAATCACAATAACTTTATCCACTAAAATCCAAGAAAGACTGGGAGTTTCATTGGTGGAGAGAAGCCACAGAATGAGGGAAAGGTGGAGGTTCATGAAGCATTGAAGTGCTGGTTGAGAAGTATTTGTAGAATGTGCTGTTTACTACATATACATACATACATACATACATACATATATATATATATATATATATATATATATAAAACAGCAAATAATTAAGTATTTTTTTACTCTTTCACAGGACTACTGATCTAGATTTTAGAGACCATCTAGTCCAAACCCCTCATTTTATAGTCAAGAAAATTGAGATCCAGAGAGGTTAAGTAACTTGTTAAGGATTACATAGGTAAAAGTGTGAGAGACAGAATTTGAATCCAGGTCTCTTGTTCCCAAAGTTGGTTCTCAGTTAGGTGATACAGTGAAAGAGTAAAATGCTGGACTTGGGAGTCAAGACCAAACATGAATCCTGCCTCAGATACTTACTAGATATCTGACCTTGGACAAGTCACTCTTTAACCTCAGTTTCCTCACCTACAAAATAGGAATAGTAATAGTATCTACCTCCAGAGGATGTTGTGAGAATCAAATAAGATAATATTTGTAAAACACTTAGTGCCTGGCACAAAATAGGTGCATCATTGTCTCAATAGAATTCAACATGGGTAAATAGAGGTGCAGAAGCCCAAGCTTTTTCAGTTTATTAGCAGAGTGAAAACCTGTTAACAAAGTGGGTCAAATGGCTACCTCATTTAGACCAATGACCCAGAGAAGGAGGTACAGCTCCTTTTTATAAACATAGAACAAAGAACAGAACTGAGTGAGGAAAATAATGTAATTGATTACAGGGCTGGCAGCATTATAGGGGTAAGGACAACATGACTGATTGAATTTGGAAAGGAAGTGCCAGTAATAGCCCTCTCCTTCCCTCCAGTGACTAAGAAATTTTCATTGTTTGAGTCCATTTGCAAAATTAGACTGGACTTATGTGGATAACAAAGCAGACATCCTAGAAGGACAGCTAGGTGGTATAAAGATACTAGACCAAACTACCCACTGTCTACTGGCATCCCTTAAGGATAGCAGATTTCCTTGAAGCAAGAATAGAACAGTGATTAATAGGAGAACTGCTTCTAAACTTGACTTACGGTTAGAGAGACAAAGAAATGTGTCTTGAGCAATCAAAGAAAATGGGGCAGTAATCCCAAATAGGATCATTTACAAATAGAGTCAATTACAAAATGATACAGAATAGATTTAATTTCTTTACAACAAATACTTGTTTCTGCCCTTCCTCCCAGCCTCAGTTTCGTTTTATATAAAATGGGTAAATTTAACATGTAAAATTATTAAAAGCATCTACTTCACAGGGCTTTTATGAAGATCCAATAACATGTAAAGAGCTATGTAAATACTAGATGACACGGTAGATGAAGTGCTGGACCAGGAGTGAAGATCTGAGTTCAAATCCAGCCTCAGACACTTAGCTATGTGACCTGAGGCAAGTCACTTAACCTATGTCTGCCTCAGTTTTCTCATCTGTAAAATGAAGGTAATATTTTGCCTATGTCCCAGGGTTGTTGTGAGAGTCTTTGTAAAGGGTTTAACCAACATGAAAGTATTCTATCACTGCTGGTTATTATGATGGCGAGATGGTTCGATTACCCAAATTGCCATATGAAAAAATATAAATTAAAAAAAGAAACTACATAAACAAATTTAGAAATACTGCACCTATAGAGAATCAATAAAGGATCATCATTGTTTTAAAAAATGGTACAACATATCTTCATAATCATTAGCCCCTCAGTTCTTTTTACAATTTAAAATTGTCATGACTTACAAACCCTCACAAACAGACATAGATGGAGCTGTCACTGTTCACCCTCATCTCCACCAGATCCCAGTTTCATTCTCAAGGGACAGAGCACAAATATTTGGCACTTTTAGCCAAATCTAGGGGGTTCAAAGATATGAAAGGAAAGAAACTAGGACAAGCAGAAATAGATTAGAACTGGCTTACCTCTGTCCCAACAAATTTGCTTTGCTCCCAGGTTCTCCCCCCACACACCACAATTTAGGATTGATGTAAGGATCAGTGAGACTGTTTAGTACAATGAGAATTTAGATAGCAAGGAAGGACAGGGAGGAGGGTAGGAGAATTTTACCAGGATGTGTTCCTCAGTAGGAAACTTGGGGAAGCATGTGGATTGGGGAGAGGAGCCCAGAAAAACTATTGAGGATACCAAAGACAATTCTGACCCTTGGAAAATTTTGGCTATAACCTACAAAGGGGAGAAGACCCTCTTATGGATATGGTACTGAATTTGACCATCAAAGTTATGCAGTCTAAGTCTGTCATTTGACGGACGAGAGAACTCGGTAGCTGAGATCTAAATTGAGGTCTTCTTGACTACAAACATAGCATTCTTTCCACTATATCTGAACTTTAATTCAAGACCACAAGACTCAGATTAGCACTGTAACATTATCTCTTTGAGAAGATATGTTTTGAACTCCAAACAAACTCTTGAAACACAACTTGTTCACAGATTGGGAACAGTGTATATAATTATGACTGATACTAGGTTGATGGAGTGGGAGGAACTGTTCAATAAAAGCCATTTTAAAAATTGATCTGAGCAAAACAGATTGCTATTATTTGTCATGTTTGAACTAATTATGTTTAATAAATGAATGTAACCATCAATATTAATGATTTCTGCTCTGTGAAGAAAATATATTCAAATTAATTATTGAGTTACTAAAATGAAAAGAATCCCAAACTCTTAAGTGGAAGAATATTATTTATTGAGCTTTTCCTTTTCTGCTTATCATAAAACATGTCATGTATTTCAAGAAAATGTTAGAAAACACTGAAAGGCCACATCATTTTTGTCTGTCTTCTACCTACCTGCAGAAATCAATGAAAATTACTGTTGTTTCTTGAGGTCCTATGGTACAGTTAAGGTATGGTCAAGTAGCTAGCTACCTTTGAATCTCAGTGAGATTCCCAGTCAAAGTCTCACTTACTCATTGTTTTGATGGCTTAGAAGGAGTATAAATTGCAACTGTATCAGTTCAGACCAGAAACCCTGAGGGTCTTCCCTTCCCAGTTTCACTTTTTTTTTGAGTAGGCAAACTAAGCCATTTTTTACCTCATTTCTTATCTAGGCTTAAATCACTGAATAGGTGTTGTCTCAGATAAACTGAAACCTGGGAAAGACCTTCACTTAAAAAGGATCTCCAGTCATCCTGACCTATGCTTTGCCACTGGACTCAGAGGACCCTGGAGGAGAGAGAGGCTGATATCAGACTTTGCATTGCCTTGCCTCCCTTGCAAGTGAAGACATCACTCTCCAGATGCCACTGATGTTCTCTGAGAATGACCAACAAACAACAAAAATAGTACAGTGCAAAAATATTGCTGGTTTTACCTCTCTTGGAATCAATTTGTTCATGTAAAAGGAAGGGATTGAACTAGACAAGGCACCTTCCAGTTTAAATCTGTTATTTCAAAATAAATTTTTGATAATTAAGCTCTGACCTAGAGGAAAAAAATTTTCTCCATACCCATAACCACAAATCAGCATGAGTATTCTTTTAGGCAACAAAATTCCACAAAACTTCAGAACTGACTTTAACACTTGCCTCCCTTAAGTACTAGGTTATATCATTAAAAACAAGAAAAGGTAGTTTAAAAAGAGTTATGATTGTTTCTATTTAAATTCCCTTTGTATCTACACCTTTGAAAACAATGAGATACAGGCAACTAATTACCTTTTGGGAAAATTAGTTTAACGGTTGTAATGACAGTTAAATGTCCTATTAGGATTCTGTATCATACAAAAGCAATCGAACTGAAATGCTTTGGAAAACAGGAGAATGGGTCTATTCCCCCCAACTCCCACAATTAACCTATGAATCAGAAGAAGAGAATGGCCTATGGGACCAAGCATTCATTCTGAAGAAACTATAACAGAATAGTAATTCAGTAAGGACAGCTTATCCCTTCCAACGTGGAAAATAATAACCTTTGTTGATCCTCAAGTATTTTAGATAATGACTTCGAAATTAAAGACTTGCCTACCCTAAGAGATTTTTTACAGAAGCACTTTCACGTAAGATTTTCTCCTAGTCATTAGTCATAATAGATTATCTAAACTAAATTTCCATAAATGTGCTTTGGATAGCCTTTAGGGAGGATATCATTTTACTCTTCTATAACGTTAGTGGGCATCAAATTACTGAAGGGCTCTAGGATGAAACTAACGCTTTACACACTCAAGACTTGACACTCCAACCCTGCTGCGACGGTAACAAAAACCTTCTGTTTGCATGGTGCTTTTAACTTTTCCAAGGGCTTTGGCATCTATCATTTTACTTTTTCCCCAGTCTTCCAGAGGGGTAGGTAAGATCGCTTTTATTATGTCCGTTTGACGTATGCCAAAGACACCGCAGCCAGAACTTAACTGGTGTCAGTTACCTCAATGTTGGTCTGCTGCTCTTTGCATTTGTTGTTATTTAAAGGGACCTGAGACTGTAGAAACTTTTACCTGAACTCTCTAATCCTCCCACCCACCTCCATCCACCCAGTCAAAGGCTAAGTCATAACTGGGCAGACCCATCTGCGCCCCCAAAAGTTTCCAAAGGTTTCAAGTTACTACCCGGCTTTGCAAGGACAGAATCGGGCCCAGGAGGCCGGAGGGATGGGCTTGGAGAGGTAGGTCAGTCATTCAAGGCTCTGTGCCATTTGCTGCCTCTTTTGCCAGTCTAGGAGGCTGCTCTCCGGTGGTATCCCGTGGCATGAGCTCAATAGCCTTACCTTTCTAAACAGCAAAGTACAGGGAGCGCGGGATAGAAGAAGGTGGGCTTGGGGAGGGACGAGGAAGGAGGTTCTGGGTGTAGAGTTAGCTTTAGGGAGAAGAGGGAACTGGGGAGATAGTGGAAGGAATCTGGGGGCCCCAGAGAGACAAAGCGATCGGGCGCTGGGCTGGGAAAGGGATGGCTCCCGGCCCAGGGCAGGAAAGGCAAGAAAGAGGGAGGGGGTCAAGAAGGGAGGCGGGTCGGGGGTGGGTAGGATTTGGCCCCGCCGTTTAGCGGGGCGGGCAGGGTGCAGAGACTTGGAGGGGAGATGGAGTTTGGGGTAGGGAGCCCAGGGAGGTGGTGAGGGAGGCTGGGCTGGAAGAAGAGACCCGAGAGCGAGCTCGCGGCGGGGGGAAGCGCGGGGAGCGGAGAGGGGCGGGCCGGCCAGCGACGGGGACAAAGCGGGCCCAGGCAGCGGCAGCCCCGAGGGAGGGGGAGCGGAGGGGGCCGGGGGGCGGGCCGGATGGGCGGGGCCGCCACCGGGGGCGGGGCCGGCGGCGCCCGCTCCCTCTGCCCCCACCCCGCTCGGGCCGCGGGGCTCTGACCCCCGGCCCCGCCGGCCCGGCCTGCCCTCACCTGTCGAGCCAGAAGGTCCAGGGGGAGTGCAGGGGGACCCCGCCGGGCTCCGGCCTCCACTCGGCCAGGCGCTGCATGGCCAGCGGCTCCTCGGCGGCCGGCGGCCCGGGCGGCTCCGGAGGGCTCTGCGCCGCTGCCTCGGCGGCCGGGGGAAGCGCCATCCTCTCCCGACGCCGGCCGGCGGGGCGAGAGGAGGCGAGCACCGGGAGAGCCGCGGACGGCGGCGGCCGAGGCTGAGTCACCCCCGCCCGCCCGCTGTCTCCTCCCCGCCCCCGCCCCCGCCCTCTCCCGCCTGTGGGCGCCCTCGGCTCCGCCCCTCGCCGGGGGGTCAGCCCCGCCCCCGCCTGCTCGCCCGCCCCTAGGTCAAGGCCGGCCCAACCCCGGGCGCGGCCGAGCTGCCCGGGTCGGGGCAGGCCCCGAGAGCGGCCCGGAGCGGGTACCGAGGAGGGCGATGGGCGCGCGTTCCGCTCAGATAGGCCCGAGCGCAGGATGCTGGCAGAGCGCCCTCCGGCCCAGGGCTCACAGGTGGACAGGGGCAACGGGACAGCGCATGTACCCACAAAGCGCTCTGCCCGGGGGGGCAAGTCTGGGGACCTCTGGGTAGCGCACTTGGTGCCCGCTCCGCTCCACTGCGGACGACACGCGGATATCCCATAACATCTGACCTTTGGTCGGTGTGCTCAACGCCTCCCAATGGGGTCCCGCACTCCCACCTGGACGAGATCGCGCGGAAGCGGACGGATACTGTCTGGTGTCTCTGTCCGTCTACCTTTTCAAATACCCGCGTTTTCTTCTTTCTCCGTTTTAACAGCCCGCTCTTAAATCAGGTAACTATAGCTACAGGAACATTAACAATGCTAGGGGGAGGGTGCAACTGACCAGTCCCTTAACGCGCAGATGGTCTGGAACAGGGACAAGGTAAGAACTCAGTAGTGTTCTTCTTTCCTGTTAGCCCCTATGAATCCAGCTTCTTCAAGTAACAACAGTTTTTAGCATCCCAAGATATTGCAGCTCCCTACCCGATATCAGTTATATTCCGTAGCCATTGATAGAGAAAATATATGTTGACAAAATCACAATGCTTGCTAATATGAATTCAAGACCTCTTACAGTAACCCTCTCTCATCAGGGTTGTGAATTTAGGATCAGAGATTGAGAGCAGGAGGGAAACTAAGGAGCTACCTAGTTCAAATACTTCATTTATAAACGAGGAATTCAGGCCAAGAGATGGGCTCTCCAACTCCAAACCCAGTGCTCTTTCCTTTTCCTCATGTAGCTTCCCCATTAACTTTTTTTTTTAAGCCTCTTGGCTTCCCTTAGAGGCAGCAGTGTCACCGTGATGACCCCTACAAGTCTCCATAGGCCAAGAATACAGGGATCCAGTCTTCTCCTCTTAGGTCTTGAACCTTAGAAAGTACTTACATTTTACCACCACCATAATCTTTCATCTTCCATATGCTTCTGATAGCTCTAGTTGAGTTTAGTGCCAGAAATGGTTGTGAGTCCCAAGAAACCTTAGGAAGTCATTCCAACAGTGTTGCAAGCTGACTTCTGCTGCTGCTCCTGCTGCTTCCAAGAAGGAAACATCTTCAACGTCTTCAGTTTAATCCTTTGACACTTATGTTACACAGGAGCTAGCTTATGTTCTGATTCCTTTTGGAAAGCTGTCAAACTGGACAGATGTTTACATTTTTGAGCTCTGAAGTCTCAATACTTTCCTCTGAGTCTTTATAAAAAGGGCAAGGGAAGTGTGATAGTGATGCTTTTTCTAAGCATCATTCATTTTTTCTAAGAAAGAACCAAGGAGACTAGGGGAGGAGAAGGGGTGGAAGAAAGGACATGAATGGGCAGATGCCAATGATTTAGATGAGACTTAGGTAAATGAAAGTGCTAATTTTGTTATTTGGACCAATAGTTCCTAGATTCTTCAAGTGCAAGGACACTTGTAATAGCAAAACATCCTGAAGATAACCTCATAATAACAGCTTTACTGTTAATATCCATTGATTAAAAAAATACATAATGGCAAAATGTCAAAACTTGGTGTTTATTTAGATTCAAAGCCCCTCTTTTCAGTGGTCTAAGACCTGCAGGTTAGGATCATGGGCTCCTATATTTAGTGTTGGAAAGGACCTTAGAAGTCATCTCCTACAATCTCTTCATTTTATATGGATAAGAAAACAAAAATAGAGAGGTTGAGTGGTATCTTCAATCATTACACAGCTAGTAAGTATCAGTGTCAGGATTTGAAAGCAGATTCCCTGATTATAGATTCAGTACACACTCCACTTTACCATACTTCTTCTCACTGTTCTAGATGTTAGACCTAAGTAGTGAATTAGCTTTGGTATTCAGAAGCTGTACAGGGGGCTATAATCTGCAAGCTGTGAAAATGGCACCTTTATATCCCATCATCACCTTTATTAATGAAACTGAATATTGATCAGAGAATTTCTTGGATCAGCTTGATTAGTTTACAAGTAGATGAGCCTCTAAGTAGCTGGGAGCATCTCCCTTTTATAGGATATAGACATACCTTTTTCACCTATTTGGACTCAATGGAATCAACAGGGAACCGTTACTTTGGATGGCTCAGGCTGCTGTGGGCTATACCACTTCTCTGTGCTAGAGTTAGTTTATAAGAGGGAAGCTTCTTCCTTGATTGAACCCTTCCCCTATCCCACTTTGCCTTTTCCCCCTTTCTGAGCACAAGCCAGAGAATAGAGACTTTCTTTTTCTAATTGATCTGGATTCTGAGGGTTTCCATTTTCCCCCCCAGGAAGATATCATGGCCAGAGCACCCACATACATATACATGCTCTCTGTCTAGAAGACTGGGTCCTGGAATGCTCAAATTTGGGGATGCTAGAGAAGCAATCCTGAGGCTGGCACTGTCCAGTAGGCCCACTATTCAGAGTTTATGTTTCAGAGCTTATGCTTATGCTGCTGCCTTTATGGGGCTTGTTGGTTCTAGTCATGCAGAGGTCAAGAGTTCACTGGTAAACTCCTAATTGTCTAACTCCAGTGGTTTTTCTTCAGTCTTCATCCTTCTTGACCTCTCTACATTATTTGACAGTCAATTAGCATTTATTAAGCACATAACTCTGAGCCAATCACTGTGCTAAGAGCTAAAGGGACAAAGAAAGGCATAAGATAGTCCTTGCTCTCAAGGACATCACATTGTAATGGGAGAGATAGCATGCCAACAACTAGATACAAATAATGTATATAGAGAGGTAGGGGAGGGGGGGGAGGGGGGAGAGAGAGAGAGAGAGAGAGAGAGAGAGAGAGAGAGAGAGAGAGAGAGAGAGATGAAGAGAATGAATTAAGGGGTAGTCTCAGAGGAAAGGCAGTATTAAGTGAGACCAGGAAATACTCCTTTTAGAAGATGGCGTTTCCACTGGAACTTGAAGAAAACCAAGGACAGGAAGAGGAGGAAATTAGGACTGAGAAAATTTCAAATGTAGAAAACAACCAGTAAAGATGCAGGGAGTGAAAAGCTGGGATGTTCTGTACAAGGAACAGTAAGGAGGCCACAGAATGCATGGGGAGGGGAAGAGGGAATAAGGTTTAAGAAGACTGGAAAGATGTGAGTGTGCAGTTTATGAAGACTTTGAATGCCAAACAAGTAACTTTATATTTGATCCTGAAAGTAGAAAGGAGCTACTGGAATGTATCAAATGGGTTGAGGGGATAGCATTATACCTGTACTTTAGGAAGATAGATTTGACAGCTGAGTCGAGGATAGACTGGAATGTGGAGTGGCTTGAGGCAGAGAAACCACTAGAAGGCTATTTCAGCAATCCAGATATGAAGCAATGAGGACCTATGTTAGAGTGGTACTGATGCTAGAAATTAGAATGGAACATATATAAGATGAATTAGAAAGGTTAAATAGACAGGGTTTGGCAACAGACTGGATATGGGGTATAAGAGAGAGTGAGGAATTGAGGGTGACAGGTTGTAAGCCTGAATGACTGGGAGGGAGTGGAACTCTCAGTGATGATAGTCAAGTTACAAAAAGGGGAAGGTTTGGGGCAAAAGATAATGAGTTCTGTTTTGAACAAGTTGAGTTTAAGATGACTGTGGGACACCCAGTTTGAAATGTCTAAGTCAGTTGGAGATGTGAGACTGGAAGTCATGAAAGAGGTTAGAGCTAAATAAAATAGATTTGAGACTAATCAACATAGAGATGGTAACTGAATCCATAGAGTCAATGTGAATCAATTAGGGATGAATTGGATCCAATGAGATCACCAAGTATAGAAGGGGAAAAGAAGCAGGGACCAAGTCACAGTGGGCATTACCTGGATGAAAATTCAGGAAAGGATACTGAAAAGGAGTGGTCAGATAAGTAGGTGGGGAACCAGGAACAAACTGTCAAAGAGAAGAGGGTAACTGACAATATCAAAGGCTATAGAAGGATCAAGAAGGATGAGGAATAAAGAAAAGCCTTTAGATTTGTCAATTAAGAGATCAGTGGTAATTTTGGAGAGAGCAGTTTGGGTTGAGAGGAAATTGGAAGTCAGACTGTAGAGACTTAAGAAGAGAATGAAAGGGAAAGGAAGTGGATTCACCAACTGTAGATGCCAGAGCAAAGAATTTTGCTACAAAAGAGAGGAGAGATATGGAATGATAACTAGCAACCAGGGATGATGGATCCAGTGAAGGCTTTTTAAGGATGGGTGTAACATGGTTTTGTTTGTATACTTTAGAAAGCTGCTGTAGATGGGAAGGGAGCGAAGATAAGTGAGAGAGTGGAGATGATAAAGGAGGAGATCTGCTGGAGAAGATGAGATGGAATGGGATGATTTGTCCATGTAGAGGGGTTTGGCTTGACCAGGGGAAGGGCCATCTCTTCATGTGAGACAGGGGTGAATTTCAGGAGGAGGTAGTAACAGGTGTCTGATTGATATGAGATGAGGGGAGAAATAGATCCTCTGAGTGAATGGCCTCAATTATGTCAGTGAAATATGAAGCAAGGTTGTCTGCTGAGAAGGTAGTCAGCTGAGAAGATGGGGGAGAGGGAGAGTTATGGGATGTTTGAGAGAGGATGAAATTGTTGACCACTTCCTTTTTATGTGTGCTTGCCTCTCTCATGGCTTCTGAGCAAGGTCCTCCACTTATCTTCCAACCACCCCCCTTTTCCTGATTTCTGATTGTTGCAACATCTTAACTATTCTGCCCCATTTACTCTATCTCCTCTCCAATACACCACTTAGCCTGCTGCCAGATGTCTTTCTTAAGAATAAATGTTGTCATTTTGTGATTTTCAAAATCTTTCAACAGCTCCCCATTGGCTGCCTCATAAAGTTCATAATTTTTAGTCTGTTTTTTTGTAATATACACCACGGTGTTTATCTTACATTACAACTTTCCACATAGGCATTATTCCTATGAACCCAACATGATATCCTACCCCTGTGACATCATCTACCTTGTCTCCCATGCCTGGAATGTACTCAGACTCTTTTGAACCTGGAAGAGACTCTATCACCCATTTAGTCCAATCTGTGCCCAGAACTGATTTCTACTATAAGCATCTAGCCTCTGAGGAGAGGAGAGTCTACCTTCAAGGAGAGGAAAGTTTTTTTGTTTTTTTTGCAAGGCAGTTGGGGTTAAGTGACTTGCTCAGGGTCATACAACTATTAAGTGTCAAGTGTTTGAGGTTGGATTTGAACTCAGGTCTTCCTGACTTTAGGGCCAGTGTGTGTGTGTGTGTGTGTGTGTGTGTGTGTGTGTGTGTGTGTGTCTTCATCCTTTGTTGCCTAAGATGACCATGCCATCAGAGAAATGATGACATGACTTACACTTGACTTTGTTTTGAGTGAGGAAGGACTGAAAATGAATGCTTCTTCTGGCACAAAGCACCTCTCCCTTGTTTGTCAATGTGGGGTCCTGGCACCTTCCCCAAGTCTTACAGTCTGAGAGGATTGCCTAAAGTGGTCCTCCCAGCTAGGCTATATCAGAAGCCAGCCTGGAACCTGGGTCTTGTTGGCTTCAAGGCCAGGGTCCTTCTACTGCTCTACTCTGGCTGCTCAAGGGCCAGTGCTCTATCCACTGTGCCACCTAGCTGCCTTGGAAGCCATAATTTTAAAGAAGCCCATTTCTCTTTTGAATTACTCTAATTCTTACAGGACTTTTCCCTCCTCATTCCTTTGTCCCTAGGAATCCTTAGCTTCCTTTAAAATCCAGCTCAATTGGAACCATCTAGAAAACTATCTTCTTGATTTCCTCTAGTTATTAGTACTCTCTCAATTCTTAAACTAATGCTCCCTGGAGACAGACAATATTTTTTGGTTTTGTCTTTTTATCACTAGCACCTGACACATTGTAGGTATTTAATCAGAATTTATCTATTTAAATTGAATTGCCCAAGATGACAGTTTGTCAGTGGCAGTATATTTAGGTCTCCCTATTTAATCACTTCCCTGCTAAAACATCCATAATATCCCCATTCAAAGCTCATATGCTGTGAACTCCTTGAAAACAGACAGTCGTTTGCTTTCTTTGTATCCTTGGTGCTTAGCCCAGTGCTTGATATACAGTAGTAGATGCTTAATAAATCCTTGTTTACTTGATTTGACTTGACTGTAAAAATTACTAGCCTCAATCAATGTTTGTCAGAACAATGGTTCCTTTGGGGAAACTGGACTGAGCCCAGTACTATGAAACAAAATATACAAGCTCCGCCATGACTGTTTGTAGCTGATGGAAAGAGAAAGTAACAACCCCCCCTACCCCCAATCCCTCATCATACTTCCCCATATGATTCCTGGGGACAATGACTGTTTTGGTTTTGTATTGTCAAAGTCTGGTATGGTGCCTTGGATATAGTAGGTATAAGAAAACAAAGACCTGAGGTTTTAATGTGTAGGGAGTATGATCTGGTCTTAGTCTCCAAGTGCAAGGCATGTTATATCTCTTCCTCAGTGGGCCATGGGTACCCTGAATGATTTATGGGGACTCCTATCTATTACCACTTGTTCAAGTTGCCACTGTTAAATCCCTGTGACTACCATACTAGTTTTATGTAACCATTTAACATCAATTAGCCTTTACAAAGAAATATTTGCTTCAAAGAAGTAAGCAAGAACAGGCTACATTTTCCCCAACAACTTAGAAAGAGAGTGGAATCAAACTTACCTCAATTCCTACATAGCATTAGTTTCAATAAATCAATGTCCAGAAATGACATTACTTCTGGATGAGTCCTCATTCTAAGTGCCACTGGGTTGGGTCCAGAAGGCTACTCCAGAAGGACCTTTTTTTGGTGCCCATCTGGGCACCACTGTTGAACTGTCTTCAAAACTCTTAAGTGCTGGGACAGTGGGATACTGTTCTCCCTTCACCTAAAAGGAAATATCAAAATCCAAAGCAAGCAAAGAACCCAGACCTCGACTCATAGGATCATGTGATAAATCTGGTGAGATGGCTCAAAGTCTTTTCTCTTTTTTTATTGTGTCTTTCCAAATTCCATCTGTGGAATCCAAAGACCTATCAACTATTCTGCTAAAGGGAAAATGGTCAAATAGACAGGACTATGGCTAACTCAGACAATTTTGATGGTCCCAGGTATAACTATGCAACCAACTGAAAAAGACTTCTTTTAACTATGTGGTTAGCAGACTGGAACAGGTTACAGAATGTTTATGCATGCTTAAGTTTTTCCAAGGCCTTTCTATTACATGTCATCACAATTCTCCTGGAAGCAGGCTTCCTAGTCTCTTCCACATGGCAATTTTGCATCAGCCAAGCATGCTGACGCACTTTGAACATGTGCCAGTCTTTGTTATACACATTTAATTAGAATAAACATTTAACAACCTCATACTTTCCCCCATATCTCTACAGGCACAACACCAGAGGTACATGGGTAGAAATGTCATCTGACAATAAGGGTACCTTTCTTCCCCTCTCTCCATCCATTCCCACACAATTATTCTAAAGGCTATTACTCACTCTATTTGTCCAGTCTGCAAGAGTCTCCCTTTTCTACCTCTGTTGAAATTCTCTTAGGCAAGTGTTGGAGAAAGGTTGATTCTCTTTTCCATCTGAAAATAAATTTGAAATGTTGAGTGGAGGTTCCAGCAGTGTGACCTGTAATGACAAATAGTAAAAGAAGGCCACACTTCATTGCATTTATATATTGCTATATTCTATACATTTTGTAAAGGTTCTAATCTAAGTGCTTTCTGTTACATCATGCATTATTATTAACATAGAAGGTTATTTTTAGTCTCTTGAGAGTTCTAGTTTTGCTTCCTAATTTTAGAAGCTCACGTTACTAGATCAGTGTCCACTAGATGGCAGACATAAAGCCTTTACAAAAATCTTCCAGTGAGGCAAATGCCATGATGTAGATACCCAAGCTCAATTTTCTTTATCTCCAAAGGTCAGTTCTTGTGAGGCTATATTTAAAGCTTGAACTAGACAATGACTAGGCAAGTCATTGGATCCAACTCCCAAATTTTAAAGATTAAGAACCAAGGTTTAGGTAATTGATCTGCCCAAAATTACATAAATAGTACAATAGTACATGGCAGAGCCATAACTGAACCTGAACCTAATCCTCTCTCTCTCTCTCTCTCTCTCTCTCTCTCTCTCTCTCCTTCTCTCTCTCTTTTTCATCATATTTCTTCTGACCCATTTCCAAAATTATGAATGAAAAGAAGCAAGGCCTTGATGGCTTTGGGGAGTGGACAGAGATAGTAAGGAGCTGTAGGACCAGAAAGGGAGGCTGGCTAGTCATAGTGAGAGATGGACAACTTGCATGCTGCATTGGTTCTCATGTAAGGCCAAGGTATCTGGAGGAATCCAAGTGGTTTGTTGAAACCCCTGTAGAGGTTTTACAGGAAGATGTGGGGGAGGGTCACATAGGCTGGGAAAGAGAACTTGTAACCCACACTGGGGGACTGACTGTGCTGGTGCCTTCCCCTCTTAAGTTACCTTCCAATTACCCTGTATTGTTCACGTATCTGCTACTTTCTCTTGTAAGCTCCTTGAAGTTTAACTTTTGACCTTTTATTTCCAATGGTAAGTAAAGCACTATATAGTGCTAAATAAGAAAAAAGAGAAGAAGGAAGGAAGGAAGAAAAGAAGGAAGGAAAGAAAGAAGACAAGAAGGAAGGAAGCAAGTAAGGGAGGTAGGAAGGAGGGCCCCTGTATTAGGGCATAAAACCTCGCAATCAAATGCAAAAATATTAACTGCACCCTTTTCAGAACATAATTCAATAAAATTACATTCAATAAAGGGCTTGGAAGTAGATATTAAAAGCTAATTGGAAGTTATCTAATCCTAAAGAATGAATAGGTCAAAGGACAAACTATAAACACAATCAATAAATTCATTAGAGAAAATGTCAATAAGAGACAATATTCCAAAATTTATGGTATGCATCCAAAACACTACTTAGGGGAAACTATATCCCTAAATATGTACATCAGTTAAAGAGAGAAAGAGCAGATAAACGAATTAGACATAGAACTAAAAAACTAGAAAAAAATTAAAATTGAACACCAAAATGGAAATCCTGAAAATGGAAAGAGATTAATAAAGTTGAAATAAGAAAATTATTTAATTAATAAACAAAAGTAGGAGTTGGTTTTATTAAAAGCTCAATAAAATAACCTGTTGGTTAATTTAATTGAAAAAAGAAAGAAAACCAAATTACTAGTATCAAAAGGGAAAAGACTAAATGCAGATTCACTGGTGAAGATGAAATTTGAAAAATTGTTACAATTTATTTTACCCAATTACCCAGCAAAATTGACAGTCTCAGTGAAAAAGGTGAATATTGTAAAAATATAAACTGCCCAGATTAACAGAAGAGAAAAGAGAATACTTGAATAACTATTTTAGAAAGAAATCCCCAGGACCAGATGAATTTACAAGTGAATTCTACCAAACAGTTAAGGAACAATTAATCCCAATATTATATAAACTTTTTTGAAATAATGGATAAAGGTGCCCTACCAAATTCCTTTTATGGCTTAAATATGGTTTTAGTACCCAAACTAGGGAGAGCAAAATCAGAGCAAGAAAACAACAGACAAATATCATTAATGAATATTAATGCAAAAATTTTAAATAAAATACCAGCAAGGAGATTACAACAATATATCACAAAAGTCATAGGATACAACCAGGTGGGATTTATACCAGGAGTGAAGAGCTAGTTCAATAATAGGAAAAATATCAGCGTAATGGATCATATCATTAACAAAAACAATAAACATCATATATCAATAGATGTGTTAAAAGTCATTGACAAAAACAAGTCACCCATTCCTATTAAAAATAAAAAGAGAAAGCAATCAGTGTAACCTATCTTCCCCCTCCTCCCAAATATTTTATTTTTTCTTATAACATGTAAAAACAATTTGATCATTCATGTAAAAAAATTGAGTTTGAAATTCTTCTCTCCCTCTTTATACCTCACCCTACTATGAAGCCAAGCAATTTGACATAGATCATATATGTGTTGCAAGACCTATTTCAATATTAGTTATGTTGTAGAGGGGAAATCACAGACCAAAAGAAAAGTAAAATAAAGTTTTAAAATGTAAATTTTGATCTGCATTCAGACTCCATCAGTTCTTTCTCTGAAGGTGAAGAACATTTTCCATCATGATTCCATCGGAATTGTCTTGGATCATTGTATTACTAAGAATAACTAAATCATTCACAGTTGCTTATCATACAATGTTGCTATAACTGAGTATAATGTTGTATAATGCTCACTTCACTTTGCATCAGTTCAAGTAAGTCTTCCCAGGTTTTTCTGAAAGCATCCTGTTCATTTTTTCTTATAGCACAATAGTATATCACAATCATATATACATTCATTCCCCAATTGATGCGCTTCTCTTCAATTTCCAATTCTTTGCTACCATAAAAAGAGCTGCAATAAATATTTTTGTACATATAGGTACCTTTCCTTTTCGTAAGCTCTGGGATACAAGACCTATGATCCAAGAAAATTGTGCAATGATCAACTATGATACACTTAGCGCAATTCAATGATCCAGGACAAGTTCAAAAGACTCATGATGGAAAATGTTATCCATATCTGGATAAAGAATCATAGAGTCTCTGAATGCAGATTGAAGCATACTATTTTCACTTTTTTTGTTTTTTCTTTCTTATGGTTTTTTCCTTTTGTTTTGATTCTTCTTTTACAAGATGACTAATGTGGAAATACATTTAACATCATTGTACATGCATGACCTATATCAGATTGCTTGCTGCCTTGGGGAGAGGGAAAGAGAATAGAGAGAAAAAGAAAGAAAAGTTTGGAACTCAAAATCACACAAAGTAAATGTTGAAAACTATCTTTACTGGTAACTGGAGGAAATAAAATACTATTAAATGAAAAAACAAATAACATTTTAAAATTGCTGGGAAAACTGGAAAGCAGTTTGGCAGAAACTTGGCATAGACCAATATCTCATACCATAAACCAAGATATGATCAAAATTGATAAAATATTTATTTGTTTTTTGAATATTTTTTAAAATTTATTTATTTTAAGTTTTCAACATTCATTTTCACAAAATTTTCAGTTCCAAATTTTCTCCCCATCTCTCCCCTCCCTCCACCCCAAAGTGCTGAATATTCTAATTATCCCTACCACCCATCTGCCTTCCCTTCTAACATTCTTCCCCTTCCCTTATCCCCATCTTCTCTTTTGTCCTGTAGGGCAAGATAAATTTCTATACCCCATTACCTGTATTTCTTGTTTCCTAGTTGTATGCAAGAACAATACTCAATAGTTGTTCCTAAAACTTTGAGTTCCAACTTCTCCTCCTTCCTCCCTCCTCACCCATCCCCAATGGGAAGGCAAGCAATTCAATATAGTCTATATATGTATAGTTTTGCAAATGACTTCCATAATAGTCAAGTTACATAAGACTAACTATATTTCCTTCCATTCTATCCTGCCTCTGCCATTTCTTCCATTCTCTCTTTTGACCTTGACCCTGCCCAAGAGTGTTGACTTCTAATTGCTCCCTCCTCTCATTATCCTCCCTTCCATCATCCCCCCCACCCTGCTTATTCCCTTCTCCCCCACTTTCCTGTATTGTAGGATAGGTTTTAATGCCAAAATGAGTGTGCATATTATTGCTTCCTTGAGTCAAATGTGATGAGAGTAAGCTTCACATTTTCCCTCTCACCTCCCCGTTTCCTTCTGTTGAAAAGTCTTTTTCTTGCCTCTTTTATGAGATAATTTTCCCCATTCCATTTCTCCCTTTCTCCCAATATATTCCTCTCTTACCCCTTAATTTCATTTTTTTTAGATATAATCCCTTCCTATTCAACTCACCCTGTGCTCTCTGTCTCTCTCTATACATACAAATGTGTGTGTGTGTGTGTGTATAATCCCACCAACTATCAGATACTGAAAAAAATATTTCAAGAGTTACAAATATTGTCTTTCTATGTAGAAATGTAAACAGTTTAACTTTAGGAAGTCCCTTATGATTTCTCTTTCTTGTTTACCTTTTCATGCTTCTCTTGATTCTTGTGTTTGAAAGTCAAATTTTCTTTTCAGCTCTGGTCTTTTCATCAAGAATGCTTGAAAGTCCTCTATTTCACTGAAAGACCATTTTCCCCTTGAAATATTATACTCAGTTTTTCTGGGTAGGTGATTCTTGGTTTTAGTCCTAGTTCCTTTGACTTCTGTAATATCATATTCCATGCCCTTCAGTCCCTTAATGTAGAAGCTGCTAGATCTTGTGTTATCCTAATTGTATTTCCACAATGCTTGATTATTTCTTTCTAGTTGCTTGCAATATTTTCTCTTTGACCTGGGAACTTTGGAATTTGGCTACAATGTTCCTAGGAGTTTGTCTTTTTGGATCTCTTTCAGGAGGTGATTGGTGGATTCTTACAGTATTTATTTTGCCCTCTGGTTCTAGAATATCAGGGCAGTTTTCCTTGATAATTTCATGAAAGATGATGTTGAGGCTCTTTTTTGATCATGGCTTTCAGGTAGTCCCATAATTTTTAAATTGTCTCTCCTGGATCTATTTTCCAGGTCAGTTGTTTTTCCAAAGAGATACTTCACATTACCTTTCATTTTTTCATTCTTTTAGTTTTATTTTGTGATTCTTGATTTCTCAGAAAGTCATTAGCCTCCATCTGCTCCATTCTAATTTTTAAAGAACTGTTTGCTTCAGTGAGCTTTTGGACCTCCTTTTCCATTTGGCTAATTCTGCTCTTTAAAGCATTTAAAAATTTTATTGCATCTCTCTCATTTCTCTTCCCAATTTTTCCTCCACCTCTCTTACTTGATTTTCAAAATCTTCTTTTGAGCTCTTCTATGGCCTGAGACCATTGAATGTTTATTTTGGATGTTTGAGATACAGAAGCCTTGACTTTTATGTCTTTCCTTGATGGTAAGCATTGTTCTTCTTCATCTGAAAGGATGGGAGAAGGAGGGAGAGATCTGTTCACCAAGAAAGTAACCTTCTATAGTCTTATTTTTTTTTCCCTTTTTTCAGCATTTTGCCAACCAGTTACTTGACTTTTTGGTCCTTTGTCAAGAGTAGGGTGTACTCTGGGGATCTGTAAGACCTCAGATCCTCTAAGGTTACACAATCAAGCATGCTCTAGAAGCAACCAGGAACTTTTGTGCCCAGAATCTGTAAGTAGTTGTTTCCTCCCCACAACCACTTGGCCTCCAGTTCCACTAAGCCAGCACTGGAGGCTGAGATTCAGATAAGCTGCTTGATTCCCCCAGGGCCTTTCAGAAGGGGCAAGGCCACCATTCAGAGTGAAATAAAGATCAGCTGCTCAGTTCCTCCAGGAGCATTAGGTGTGGGCAGGGCCTCCTCACAGGGCTGAGGTAAGGATCAGCTCTAAGCGCCCCCAGGGGTTTTACAATTACAACAATGGATACTGGGCTGCTGTGGGGGCTGCTGTGGGAGCTGCTGCTGCTGGATGTAGCCTCTTGCTGCCTCCACCTGAGACTGGAACTATGAGAAGACCCTGCTCCCTTCTCGGGCAGCTGAAAAAACCCTCTCACTGACCTTTGGCACCTATGGGTTGAGGGATCTCCAAACCGAAGCTACTACTGCTGGGAATTCTGCCCCCAATGCCTGCTCTCATCCTCCTCCAGGCACCACGCCCTGCGGCCAAGGCTGGGCTGGACTCCACTCCACATCCAGTACAGCAGACTTTTCCCGTTGGCCTTTCAGGTCATCCTGGGCTGGAAATTTCCTCCACTCCATTGTTCTATGGCTTCTGCTGCTCTAGAATTTGTTGAGAGTCTTTCTTTACAGGTATTTTATGGTTTGTGGGGGAAGAATTAGTGTATGTGCATCTTTCTACTCACTCTTCCCCCCCCATAAAATATTTAGATAGAAAGGATGATGTCATAAATAAATCAGGGGAGCATGGAAAAATGTACCTGTCAATTGAATGAATAAGGGAAGAATTTTGATCAGACAAGAGATAGAGGAGATTATGGGAAGTAGTCTAGATAATTTTGATTATATGAAATTAAAAAACTCTTGCACATCAAAACTAGTGCAGCTAAAATTAGAATAAAAGTAAAAAACTGGGAAAAATTTTGCAACATTTCCTCTGATAAAGGTCTCATTTTTCAAATATATAGATAAATGAGCCAAATTTATAAAAATATGAGCCATTTCCCAATTGATAAATGGCCAAAGGATATGCACAGGCAGTTTTCAGCAGAAGAAATCAAAGTTCTCAATAGCTTTAAGTAGAACATTAAAAATGATCCAAATCACTACTGATTAGAAAATCAAAATAACTTTGAGATATCACCTCACAAATGTAAGATTGGCTAACATGACAGAAAAGGAAAATGAAAAATGCTGAAGAGGTTGTGGAAGAATGCCCCAAAGGCTATGCAATTCTGCAAACCCTTTGACTCAGCAATGCCACTGTTCTGTTGTTCATTCTTCACTTCTGAAGAGGACTGATGACATCAAGGATGATGTCCTGACTTGCTAGTGAATTGGATTTATGTGAAGCAAAAGTGCATAGTGTTGTCAGTCTCACTCTTTCTTCCTGAGTCATTAAGACAAAAGTCAAGATAACTGATGATGGGCCCACAATGCAGTGAATGGCTTTAGTGTCTTCAATGTCTGACAAAAGTCTAAGTGTTTCACAGCTCCTGTTTCAGTTGCCTTTGTGGTTGTTGTAACAAAGTATCAAGACCATTTACCAGAGTGTGACCACTGAATATGCTAAGTGGAACCACAGGTGAGAATTGAATGACAAGTAGACTAGGTTTGTATGCTAAAAAGATCAAGGAAAAAGGAAAAGTACCTATTTGTACAAAAATATTTATAGCAGCTCTTTTTGTTGTGGCAAAGAATTAGAAATCGAGGGGATGCCTATTAATTAGGAAATGGCAGAATAAATGGTATATGATTGTGATTGGATACTATTGTGCTATAAGAAATGATAAGCAGGGCAGTGTCAGGAAAAAAAATGGGAAGACTTATGTGAACTTATTCAAAGTGAAGTGAGTAGAACAGGAGAACATTGGACACAGCAACTGCCATGGTGTAAGGATGACCCACTGTGAAAGGCTTAGCTACTCTGACCAAAATAATGATGCAAGATAATCTCACCCATGATGAAAAATGGTATCAGCCTAGTCTACAGGGAGAACTGATGAACTCTGAATGCAGATTGAAGCATACATTTAAAAAAACCTTTTTTTTATCACTTATTGTTTGTGTTTTCTTTCGCAATGTGACCCATATAGAAATATGTTTTGCATGACTTCACTTGTATAGGCAAAATCAAAGTGCTTTCCTTCTTAAGGAGTGGGGAAGGAAAGGAGTGAGGGAGGGAATTTGGAACTCAAAAGTTTAAAAAAATAATTGTTAATGTTTTTACATGTAATTGGGAAATATTTATTGAAATAAAAATACTTAAAGAAAAAGAATTATGGATAATTCCATTTCTTATACTTCACTTGTTTTTGAAGTCAAAGAGCTCAATCTTTGTGATAGGTTCAGGGAACAGAGATAGATTAGACTATGGTTATCAGGTGGCATAAGAATAAAAGATTCCTTTAACAAAATGAAATGTAGCTATACTCCAACTTGGAGAGGGACAATTCAATCTTTCTGAGGATTCCTTCCCATGACTATTTTGAAATTCCTTGTTGCATGTTTTCATGCCTTACTGAAATAAAATATTTCACAAAAGCAAGACATAGCTTATCAATAAAGATACAGGACTGTCCCCATCATATTCCATGAAAAAGCAGTTTTAATGACCCAAATAATTCCACAACTCTCATGCAAAAAATAATTCATAATAAAACTATACTCCTTGACAGAAACTGAACATAGCATCAAGAAGGAACACTAACCACTTCTAAATTAATAATAAAGCAACATGAGCTTAGTGATTATAATGTCCAGATGGAAATAAATAACTGGATCATTCTATGTCAAATCAAATAATATCTTGATAAGTAGTTGCATCATCTCCAGTGATTTAATTCAACCGGAAGACATCCGAAAATGATTGCTTCCAACAAAATATTTTTATTTCCCATGCTCATTTGCATTCTGCCTGTGATTTCCAATCATTTTATTTCAGTGGTGAATTTATCCTAAATAACCTCTTTAGCTGCTAGCTTTTAAAAAAGAAGCCCATAATTAAAGAAGAAATTAAGATCCCCAAGTTGGAATGTTGGGAGTATGATTTTTGAGCAAATCTTATATTTAAAAAAAAAAGATTTCAAAGATTTTTCATACTAGGCAAGCTAGTAACATGAGTTGTCATGGTAACAGGATGCATTCCAATGATAGGAGTAATGACATTCTTTATCTAACTAGGTGTTCATCTTCTAAATGGGGGAGCAATTGTCATAGCTGAAATCCATTACACTTATTTTCAATTTGCTTTGGAAACCATTGTTTCCTTTATTTTCACATAGGATTTTAATGCCCTCAGGGGGGAAAACAGAATTAGAATTATGTGAGATAGAACTGATGTGTAAATGAAAAGACAGTAAAATGAAAATGAATATTATGAAATCCATTGACATACACTACAGAGATAGGAGAAAATCAGATAATATAATATAATATGGAACTTTTCAAACTACAAAAGGGATTATTTATATTCACCTGTATGAAGAAATACCGAAACAGTCTTTGGATTATTTGATAACTTTCTGGTTGTACCACTTAGTAGTAACTAATGCCACCATTGCTGACTATATGTTAATTCATAGAATGGCAATGAAATGGCAGACAAAACATCAACCCTCCACCCTGCCCCCGAAATAAAGCCCTGAAGCACTCTTCTGTATTCCTAAGTATCCTAATACATTATCTCCCATACCTTACTAACTACTAAATTGAAACCTTTTCTCCCTCATTTTCATTGATTAGTTATCATTCAAAAAGTAAATTGAGTTTGTTCAATTTCATACTTTAGGCTATGTACCCATGCATATCTTCCTTAAAACATCTCTAAGCCCCATGAAGGCAAGAACAGTTTAATATTTGTATCCTTGGGGCCTAATAGGTGTTTAATAAATGTTTATTGAAATGAATAAATGGTAAATTGAAATGAAAGACCTGTTGGGTCTACAAATGAATTGTTAGCTAATCTTTGAACTTTATTTAGAAGATGTTTTAATTTACAGATTAGCATTGCTGGAGATTTTGCTTATATTATCAAGATAATATAAAATGTCAAAAAAATGCCAGTATTCTCATTTAATCACCTTATAAAAGTCCTTGATTATAAACTTTTCCATTCTCTGTTTTTCTTGACTGATAAAATCCTGATTGTCAATCCATTGCTTTGACTGAAATTGCCTAGCCAAGTAAGATCAACACCTGAGCTGACTGAATTGACCAATTGCTTTAATTTACAGTGTTTATTTCAACTTTAAAATAATTCAATCTAATAAACAGATGACATATGAAAGCATGAATCACTTGTGCATTAGTGATAGGAAGACATTTTTTACTTAATCTCTTCAGGAGAGACTTTTGCTATTCTATAAAATGATGGGATTGGACTAGATGGTTTCTAAGGTTCCATCCTACTCTAAACTAATAGAATGTATAGTGATCTCACAAGTCTTAGGTCAGGCATTTTGAAGCATGAGTAACTTTTTTTTCAGATGACACAGATTATAAGAAACTGGAACTTTGAGTTAACCACAGAAACTGAGTATGTAAAATATTTCACAAATCTTAAAATACAGTAGTGCTGCTGTTGTTTCAAATCTCTCTCTCATTTGGCCTCCTCCTTGCCCTGCCACCCCCCCTTCCATCGATGGTCTTTTGAGAACCTGGAGTAAATTAGAAAAAAAATACCCAGTATATTTCTATAAGTTTAATGAAATCTAAATAGGTCCAACTAAAACATGGGGAATAAACCTACTGGGTATGCATAGTTCTACTACTGTGTAGCATCTGAATATTGAGCATTCTGTTCATTAAGTTACAACCCCAAATCTTCTCATATCTATGATACTCCCCAGGTATCATTCTTTTTTCCTATTGCTACCCAAACATTTTTCCATTACCCCTCCTAGACTTCCTACCCTAGCTGTAGTTGACTGTCATTTGCATCACCTTGCACATGTTCTTCTGAGACCCAGTTCTGTTGTCTTGGTAACCATCCTACTGCTCTTGCATATCAATTACCTTGACTTTTAGTTCACTCTGGGTTCATTCTCTGGCTATAACAATGTGAGTTCCACCGATGCTGGGTGTGCCTGGTCTTTCTTGCCGTTATCTCCCCATTAGCTTCCTTCTTCCTTGTGTCTGATGTAATTTATGTGAAAATTTCTCAGATTTACTAAAACCCTATTTCTTTTCCTCATCCAATATCCCCTTATTTATCTTTAAGACATCGTGTTTTAAAATAACCAGATGAGATAAATGTAAAATGAGGAGATAGAACTAAATGACTTGTCACAGATGTATCTTCCAACTCTGTAGCTATTATCCTATGTAGTTTCTGTTGAGGCGGAACCTATATAGATTCCTCCACTTCGAGAAAGAACAAAATCCCAAAGCCTTGTCCCATCAGGTTAGACTAGGTTTATTGTTAATATTATTGTTTCCCTAAAAGGTACTAAAACCATCCTGAAGATCTAATTGGCTCAGAGGACTAAAATCTTGCGCCATTCAGTGCTTCCTGTTGTCCTTAGTAGTGAGAAAATACAGTCCTTCAGACTTCTGGCCAGCAGACCAACAGCATGGCCAACATGAACACAGAGAAGCTGAACTTGGCTGAATCAATGCTGTATTCTTCTGATTATGCAATTAAATTGTCTTTTAAAATTATCCTGGGGTTATATGATTATAAATATGGAGCTGGAAGTCTCCTTGGAGGTCATCTAGTCTAACTTCTTTATTTTATACATAAGAACCTGAATGAATTCTAGAGTTTAAGGGACTCTCTTGTCCAGGGTCATGCTGGAGTTATAGGTTCTCCCATGGTAACATTGTTGCCCCTTGTTATTGCTAGAAGAGTCTACCACCTCCCTCTTCTCTTCTTGTCTTCTCTCCTATTTCTCAGGAGAGATGCTGAAAGACTCCTACCAAAGGGGTAGAGGGAGGTCTCTGCCATTCAGCCCTGTTGCCTGATAGCTTCCTGCATTTCCAGGCTGGTAAGAAACATATATCCGAGGGTTTTTGCAGCCAATACAAGAAACTTGCAAGTGCAGTGTACTTTAGAAAGACTGTTTCCTGTGACTACTGAAGAGACTTCAAAACAGAAATAATCTAATTTGTTTCCTAAGAGACTGAAATGAACTCTATGTAGAGGAAGATTTTTAGTCACTATCTGGAGGAAACTGAATGCAGTGATACTGTGTTTCTAGATAAGCAAATCACCCAAGGCTAACAACCATCTCATAATAATTAACTCCACTCTAGGTAGGAACTGTGTCTTTGACCTATCTTAAAATATCTGCCCAAGAGGAAGGGAAAGAGAAAATCCCTAACATACTTAAGAACACATCATGACTTCAGCATTTTAGTAATAAATTAGTCACTTTGGTTTTTTTTTTGTTCTCAATTTAATGTCATATCAAGGAGTTGAAGTGACTCAAAATCAGAATGACCCATAGCCAAAATTATGCGAATAAATGTGTCTTTATTTTTAGTTTCATTTGTTAATAAAATGTGACTATTCAGTGATTTAAGTATTTATTTAATTACAGAGAAATAATAGTAATTACTATTGGGAATGGAGGTTTCTCTAGTTATTAAATAAGTAATGTTTAATGAACTAGAGCGGGGGATTGAACTAATTAACAAGAAAGAGAGGGAAAGTTTATTAATTATAAAGAAACTACTTCATTAAAGCTGAGGTTGTTACAGAGCTCACAATGATCAAATTAAATATATAGCAATGAATGAGTGGCAGGTTAAGAGGAGATCTACAAGTGAGTTGTGGTAAAATTGTCTTGCCCTGTTCGCATCTAGCTACATCTCTATAAACTGGGGTGCATCTCTGTAAACTGTGTTATATCAAGCTTAAATGTGCCTCTGTAACTTTCACCCCCTTGCTTCTCCTTCTGGAGGAATGGAGCAGAATGGTTGTAATCCCTTTCCCCCAAGATAGTTTTTCAAATATTTGATGATAACCCTAATGGACCTCCTGGATCTTTTCTCCTCTAGGCTAAAAGTGCCCATTTCTTTCAGATAATCTTCATTTGGCATGTATGCTACCATCCCAGTCCTTCTCTGGATGCTCTTCATCTCTCTCTCTCTCTCTCTCTCTCTCTCTCTCTCTCTCTCTCTCTCTCTCTCTCTCTCTATCATCTTTAGAACTAAACACATTACTCCACATGTGATTTAACTAGGACAGAATACACTAGAACTACTCCTCCTTATTTCTACACGTCTTTAAAAATCAGTAAAATATCACAATTGTTCCTCATGTTTCTTTTTTCTTTCACATTTATTTAATGATTTATTTTATTTTTTAATTATTTTTTTCAATTAACAAGCATTTATTTTCTCTCCTTCCCACTTCCCTTCTTTTCCCACTGGGGAAAAAAAGAAAACAAAACGTTTGTAAGTAACATGCATAGTTTCTTCTGTTATTCTGAGGTTATTGAAATCACCCAAGGCTCACAGCCATCTCTAATAATAATTAACTCCACTCTAGGTAGAAATTGTGTCTTTGACTTTCCTTAAAGTAAGTATCTACCCAAGAGGAAGGGGAAGAGAAAGAAAAGATGCTAATCCCTAACACACATAAACACATAAATCATGACTTCAGCAGTTTAATAATAAGCAAATTAGTCAATTTTTTTGTTCTCAATTTACTGGTTTATTTTGTGCTTACATTTATCTTCTCAAGGGTAATTAGTGGCTTTTTAAAAATTCCACTTTGATAGGCTACAATTTTGGTGAAAGTAGTAGTCAGTTAAATTTTTTAAAATGCAGGCAGATGTATCATACATACAATCTCTAAATTTTCCACCTATTGGCCTGAAGATGATACATGTTGGCTAGGCCTAATCAAAATGAGTTTTATTAATAATTCAAAAAGTATTATCCGGCATGTGACCTTTACTTACTAGGTGACCTTGAATAATTCACTTAACTCTCTCATGTTCCTTACCTATAAAGTGAAGGAGCTGGATTCAGTGACATCTTTCAAGTGCACACCTGTGATCCTCTGATCTTGACACTGGACGAACAGGAAAATTACATAGTCTAGCTTGTCACCAAGCAAGTATTTTCCATTATCATTTATACTGCCTCATGAAAGACTCAGTTGATTGAGTTGCTTTCTAGGCAGTCCTTAGAGGTAAAATCAGGAAAACTTTACTATCTTAACAAATTTATCTACAGAGTTGTTTCATAGTAGAGGTTGTACCAGGATTGTTCTTACTCACCCACAGAGGAAGAACTAGGAATAATAAATAACATTTTCAAAGAAACACTTGTATTGATCATTTCAATGACCATCATTATTATACAGCAACAGTTGGTTGTTTTTGCTTCTTTTTTTCGCTCACTGTTTTCATTTTGTATTTGAATATTTTCTGTTTCTGCTTACTTCGCCATTTATCTGTATATAGAAATCTTTCCATGCTTCTCAGAATTCTGCATGTTCATAATTTCTTATGGTATAGTAATATCTAGTATATATCTAATGTACCTAGATTTTGAGATTGATTCTGGTAGGCAAGAAAAAGTTTTTGGAACTTGTATATATGGTTTTCAGAGAGATGAGTTTTTCCTCAAACTAGGAAAATCTCATGGTCTAGTGGTAGAAAAAGTTGTGGGGTCAAGAACAGTGGTGGTTCACATTCAGAGAGAGTGATAAAGTGGAAGAGAGGCTGGAGAAGGAGATAAGAAATTGGGGAGATGAGTCCAGAAGTATAATGGCTGCCTATGAGGGCTGGGTGCTGACATAGCTGGGTGCTGGCTGCTCCACTTTCAGCAACCAGGCTGGATAAAAGGTCACTAAGGCTAACTTTCCATTTGGGAAAATTGGTGCCAGATGGGGAAATGGCTTTTCCCATTTCCCTTTCTTGTTGCCTGAGACCACTTACTCCAAAGTTGTGTTAAAGCTATACTTATATCTTCTGCTTCAATTAGCACTAAAACCAGCTTTTTATTTTTTGTAGATAAAAGTAAGATTGATCTTCACCCTTTTGGATTCATAAATCCCTAATAATGATGATGGGACTACAAGGGAAACTATGATGATGATGATGATGATGATGATGATGATGGTGATGGTGATGATGATGGTGATGGTGATGGTGATGGTGATGGTGATGATGATGATGATGATGATGATGGTGGTGATGGTGGTGATGATGATGGTGATGGTGATGATGATGATGGTGATGATGATGATGATGGTGATGGTGATGATGTTGATGATGATGATGGTG
>CM053772.1:32777463-32794909 GCA_028658325.1 Potorous gilbertii
CCTGCTCCCTCTCACAAAGATATTCCTCTCAGCTTTTGACCTATGCATGTGGTGTGGACCAGGTTCAAACCTGGGGAAAACCATCCTCTAATGAGAGGGATTATTCTGTCTTTACTCACATTGTTTGGATCATTAAGTCCATTCCTCAGTACCCTGGGGAAATTTTACTATAAGATTCTGGCTCATGATCAAGTCCTAACATGTTGCTTCCCTACTCGACAAACTCCAGCAGCATCCTGTTACCTCCAGCATGAAATACAAAGTGATATTTCACATGCAAAGCCCTCCATAACCTAATTAGTTCCCTTCTACCTTTTCAGTCTTCTTACAATTTATTACCCTTCATCTACCTTTTGATCCAGTGATGCTGGCCTCCTGGCTATTCCACAAATAAGATATTCCATCCCTCTGCTCCCAGCATTTGTCTGGCTGTCTCTCATGCCCAGAATGCTCTCCATCCTTACCTCTGTCTAGTGACTTCCCTGACTTCCTTTAAGTCCCAACTAAAATCCCATATTTTTTCAGGAAGCCTTTCCTAACCTCCCTTAATACTACTGTCTTCCCTCTTAATTTTTTCCTACTTATCAAGTATATAGATTATATTGTATATGTTTGTATATCTGTTGTCTTCCCCATTAGATTGTAAATTACTTGAGGGAATTGTCTTTTGCCCCTTTTTGTACCCCCAGTGCTCAGTATAGTGCTTGGCAGATAGTAGGCACTTAATATATGTTTACTGATTGATTATGTCTGGTGTCCCCAAAAGGATAGGAGCAAAAAGTCTTCACTGTACAATGTAAATCAAATATGAGACAACTATATATTTCCTATATTCAAAAGAAATGCTAAAATCACAATAGGCTCACACATTGACACTAAGATGCATACCAAATAAGTGGCGATACTAACTACTGTTAGAACTTCTTTCATCTAAACATGAAGCATTTTATGGAATCATTCATTAGGCAGTCTAGGAATTTCGATTTGACTCTCCATTGGCCCCTTGATGGTGCATGTCTTGAGCAAGCAAGGGCTTAGGTTTATCATCTTGTTTGTGGTCATTTGTTCCAAGAAACCCTGGCGTAGTCACTGGGGTTTCTTCCTGTCAGTGGTAACATTTCTTACCCAGGGACTACACCCATGTTCCATTCATGAACCCTGATTTATTTAGCCAGTATCCATGCATGGTCTATCCAAGATGCTTCTCTCTTATCCTTTCTTGCTCACACTTTGTCACCCTCCAGTTAATGGAGGCTGGCAACAACAGCCTCTTCATGGACAGCCCTAGAAAAATATTAAGTCACTATGGGGGAAAATCATCAAGTAGTTAAACAACTTTACTCTTTTTGGAGGAATTTTGTGTTAATGATTAGTCTTAGAAGCCCTATTTAGGAAATTATATGAAAGGGCTTCCCAAACATTATCTCATCTGATCCCCACAGCGACACAATGGAGGGTGCTTGTATTATTTCCATTTTACAGATGAGAAAATAAAGGCTGAAAGAGATAAAGTAACTTGCCCATACAGTTAGAAATATCTTAGGGGAGAGGTGAACAAGGACCTTTCTAAAGAGCTCTGTCTATTATTCCATGCTGCCTTAATATGTGATCTTGGTTTCAGCTACCCCTGTGGCATCAAAGTTATTATTCATGAAGTCAGTAGGCAGGTAGGAAAGAGATTATGATGAGGAATCCATGGACCTAGGTACTAGAACAGCTCACTCCTTAACTTGCTTTATGCTGTTTGCAAGAATGCTTTCTCTCTTCTGAAACTCATTTCCCTCATTTATAAAATAAAAGGGTGGAGTCAGATCATCTCTAAAAGTCCTTTCAGACCTAGTCTTCTATGAGCCTATTGAGTGGTACCCAGAAGTCTATAGCAATAACAGGACTTAAAAATCCCAGTAAGCGGAAAGCAACGCTTGTACTTGCCAGATTGCTTGCCCATGTATTGCAGTTGATGAGAGTGCTGGACATTCAGTTAGGAAGTCCTGAGTTTAAATCCTTTCTCAGACATGTAGATTGTCATGAGACCCTGGACAAGTCATCTTCTTTCAGTCTCAGTTCCCTCATCTGCAAAATGGAAATAACAATAACACTTACCTCTCAGGGTTGCAATGAGGGTCAAACAAAATAATAAATATAAATCTCTTTGCAGAACTTAAGGTGTGACATAAATGTTAACTGTTATTACTAACGTCTGAAGGAACTTTATTACTAAACCCTAAACTTCCTATCTAAATATGATGTTGATTCAATCTCAAATTAGACCTTGTCATATAAGTAACAGTCCCCAATATCCCTTTCACTTTCTGGAAGAGTTTTTAGTGGTCTCTGTATCTGAGTTCTTTGCCCTGTTTTCTGATACCTGAATCTTGTGAGGTAGGATAGCTTCAGCTTGTCTGAAACACTGCCACCTGCTGGCTGAAGTCCTTGGTATGGTTTTGCACCAATTTGGGGATTGCAGCTCAGTCCTCTTCTGCTCTGGTTACTCTAAGTCTGGAGTCTGAGAGTTCATCTTTCAGGTCAGGAGAGTGGACAAGGTGATTTGTCCTGTCCTTGAGACTCTTTTGGCATTTTGGGGAAGATCTGAAAATTCCATTCCTGTTAACTTTATTGACCAGTTCAATCAAACTCATAGGATGGGCAGGTTAAAGACTTAGAATTTGAAGGAGGCTTAGAGTCCATCTAATCCAACTACTTCACTTTACATATGAGGAAATTAAGTCTAGAAAAGTTAAGCAACTTGCCCAATGTCATGCAGTTCCTAGTTTGAAAGTGGAAGAATCAGGATTTGAGTCTAGGCCTTCTGACTCAAAATACTGTGTTCTTTCCTTAACACTGTGTTGCTCAGCAAGCATTTATTAAGCACATGCTATGTGCTAGGAGCTGGGAATTAGGGCCAAAAATTTTAAAAAGAGTCTTTACTTCAAGGAGTTCATATTCTAATACAGGAATCAATATGTACTCAGATAATCACATACACAACATAGACAAGTAAATAGAAATCATTTTGGGTGGGGAGGGAGTTGAGAACTAACAATTGAAAGGAATCAAGAAAGGCTGGAAGTAAGGTAATATTTAAATTGAGCCTCGAATGCAGCCAAGAATTCCAGGAGGGACAGATATATAAAGAGGGCATTCTAGGCATGGGGGACAGCCTATGCAAAGGTGCAGAGACAGGAGATATAACATCATCCATATGGAAAAACAATAGAGACAGTTTGACATGGGAGAGAAGGAAGTAAAGGGAATTAAGTCTGGAAGCAAAGGTTGGAGTCAAACTGTGAAAAATTAGAAAAAACATTTAGAGGAGTTGGCATTTAGTCTTGGAGATGAGAGTGGGTCATTCAAGTTTCTGGAATTGGGTTAGGGTCCAACTGTGCTTTATGCATGGCAATTTGACAGTGGTCTGGAAGATGAGTTGGAAAAGGGGAAGGTTTGAGACAATGAGACCAATCAGAGAGTGAATGCTACATATAGTCCAGATGAGAACTCACAGGAGCCTGAATTGGGGCGTGGTCCTGTGAGGGAGACAAGATGAGAGCAATAGCAAAGAGACGAACTTGGGTGGGGGAAAGGGCCAAGTCATGAAACCTACTTCAGTGCTGTTTGAAGCAACAGAGAGTGTGAGGGACCCCCTCTGTCTATGGAGTTCTACTTCAGTATTTCAAAAGAGGAAAAATGGGCCAAGTAACCAAAGCAGCAACTAGAAGGGGAAAAAGGAAAGAAAATCCCACAGAATCCCCACAGGGAACCAGGGACAATAGCCATAACAGTGTGACCAAGAAAATTAGCAAAGAAAAACTCATTCATTGAAGAATGACCAGAGGATGCCAGTCCAAAAGCCCAAACTAATTCAGGAATATCTCTAACTAGAACCCTGGAGAATAGGCAGAGAATGATGACAAGCCTTCAGAGAGTGGCTGAAAGACCTAATAAGAAATAAAATTAAAGCTCAAAAGCAAAAAAACCTGGAAAGGAACCCTGCTGCTTAGAAAAGAAAATAGAAAATACTCACAAAGCAATGAATACCTTGACAAAAATAATGAAAAGAATGAGATTCATCCGATTCTCCTGCATTTTCAATATTGAGCATAGGGAGAGAAACCTGTAGCATGCTTCTTCTCACTGGCGCATAAGTACTTCTTAATTTATTCCCATTGGGTACCAGAAACACTAAGGCAATTGATATGGGATTATTTTAGGATGCGGGTCCAGAAGAGACAGAAATTTTTATTCTTCCTTAAGGGAAAGGCTCTCTGAACTGTAACATCTGCAAAATGGCAAAACAGCTGCACAAGTTAGTCCTCACAATGCTTCCCTTAAGAAGGGAGGCCAGACAGCTGATCTGTGGGGACAGATTGCTGCCAATAGTCTGAATGAGGCTATATACAGGTATCTTAGAAAATCAGAAAAATCCAGAACCCTCAGATAATTGTTTTGTTGTTTGAAGTGGGCTTATTGTACAACAATTGCAAATTTGTATGTATTGTATGGAGAAAGGCCAAAAGAACCAAATGAGAATGGTTCTTTTGACAGGGCAGTTAGGCTCCAGGAGCTAATGGATCAAATCTTAGGATCTCAGAGTTGATAGTTCAACCACCAAAACTATACCTATTTAAGAATCCGCAGACAGGTCATCTCCCATGTTTTACTTGAAGATGTTGAAAGAGGGGGAATTCACTTCTTCCAAGAGGTCCTCCTTGTCTCTCTGTTTGCATTCCTTGTGTTATGTGTGTGCCTTGGGGAGTTTTGTGTGCTGGGCTGCACAGTAAGACCTGAGGTCTTAGGCACAAGTCTGGAAGAAAACATCTCGGTGTCACAAGACCAGAGACAAAACTTTGTAAATTTTAAAGTGTTATAAAATTTGAGCTATTATTTTATTCTCATCTTTTTGATGGGAATTAAACTACCATTCTGCTATTATTTGTTTATATTCAATATTGTATGGGTCATGGTCCCATGGATAAAATAACTGCCTTTTGTAGTTGAATACAAGCAAGTTTATCCTCTGCAGTCTCACCAAAAACATCCCCAGTACAATTCCAATAGTATATTGGAAAACTGGGATGAATCACACCTCATCCTGTTCCTACAAATTTTGGTCTCTTTAGCCAGACCTTAACACTTTGAAAACTTTTCAGAGTCTGGAGATCACGATTATTTGGGATGGCCGGTTAGGGATTATCTCACTCTCATGGGAAGGTCCCATGTGAGGTATCTCCCTCTACCAAAGCAGGTCAGCACTTTCTCTATAGTTTGTAGATATAAAGAGTTATCTGGTGGCACTCAGGGTCACACAGCCAGTATATGTCAAAAGCAAGGTTTGAATTCAGATGTTCCTGTATCTGATTGTGGGGCTAGCTCTCTACTCATTATGTCACACTATTTCTCTTGGGATGGTAATGGCTACTACAAATTTTGTTATTAAACTGTTATAAACTAAAATTATATCTGGGCAACTACAGGCAAAAATTTAATTAAAACAGTCTGATTCCAGTATGGCTTATTAAGTTTTCTGGGATATTTTGAGGTCAGTATTTGTAATGTAAAGATTGGTCATCAATCAAATTAATGAAAGATAGTAAATTTGGCATTTAAAACAGTAACTATCAGATTGTGTCTTGTTAGATGTAACAAGAAATAACACATGTAGTACACTGTGAGCCATTTCTCATTCTCAAAGGTGGGCCTATGTGAGATGTTGCTATTTATTTTTGTTCTTCTTATATTGAGAGTTACTATAATCACTCACCTTTTTTCCTACCTGAACCAAAAAAAAAAAAAAAAGTTAATTGAGAATATCAACATGAACCAACCACCAGAGGGAGTTTAAACATCTTCTGAATAAAGCTGAAAATAGAGAACCAAAGGCTTGGGAGGGTCTTTAAAAATCATTCAGTTGATTCCTCTGATTTAAGCGAGGGCCACAAAATAACAAAGTATAAAACATTTTAGGAAGTATCGAAATTTGAAAATTTTCAACAGAAAGTGATAGAATATGAAAATGGAGCCCCTTTTTCTTTTGTTCCGTAGTAACAAATATGAGAGGGAAAGAATAGGGGATGGAGGACTGGCCTCAGAGTCAGGAAGACCTAGATTCATGTCCTGACACAGAGCCCACACTGGTTGTGTCCACCAAACTGAGCAAGTCACTCAATGTCTCAGAACCTGGTGTCAAACAATTGAAGACCTGCCCTGGCAGAGGGAGTTTCCAACACCACAAAAATCACAGATCTACACAAGAAGCATAATGTAAAAGCTCATTTTCATTCATTTGTCTAATAAATTAAAAGATGCTGGTGACTGAAAGCTGTCAGGGGAAGACATGCTTCTTAATTGCTTTTTGCTTTCTTCCTATGCAATCCTGGAGTGAATAGCACTCTTGTACTTACAAGCACTAAATAACTTCAACAGATGAAAACAAGAGATGTTGAAACATTCACATGAACACTTAAATACTGGGGGTTTTGATATTACTGGAAATGGGCCAACTACTCTACTTAAGAAAGTGCCACAGAAAAGGTTTTGTCACTGGTCTTAATGCTTCCAGTTCAATTCAGCACTCAAAACCCTTAGTTGCTTCACTGACAAGTGACCTATTGTCCAACATCAGGAAAATCTTTGATTTGCCAATGTTATAAAGGTTTTTTCTTTTTTTTTCCAAGGAGGAACATTCTCCATTCTCTGGGGTTGCTTTTGGCACTTTGATAATATAGTGTCTCTGTTCTCTTCAATTTCTTTTTTGCCAGTGGTGCAGATTGCAACCTACTCACTCCTCTTGTATTTGGAATAATCTTGTCCTCCAAAAAGTCTCCCTCTAGGTCTTTCAATATCTTGTAGTTATCACTGCAGCCCTTGGGCTGCCCTTCTGTTTCTTATCCTTTATACTTACTACAAGTCAAATCTACTTGTACTGCTTTTCTGATCATGCATTTCCTTGATGATGTCTTAATCATTCTGGATGATCCAATTTACTCTTGATGATGCTATTTCATCTTTGATGGTGTCTTAATCATTCCTGATGATCCCACTTCATCCGTGATGATGCTATTTCGTCTTTCCAAGACATCACCATCACTGGTAATATTCTGCAGTCTACTTATGACCACCATGCGTCTTCTTATTGCCCTTTGGGTATCCTTATGCCTCTGAGATGGTAATATTAAAACCTCCAGAACAATATAATATGTACAGAAGTTGTAACTATTAAGTAATATGCCTGCTCTTAAAAACACACAACAAGAAATCTAGTCTTAGGTGCCATGGTCATATCTATTCATCCCTTAGAATATGTATCTAGATATGAAGACTCATCTTCCTAAGTTCAAATCATAAACTTACTAGTTGTGAGGCACTGGGCAAGTCACTTTACCCTGTTTGGCTCAGTTTCCTCATCTGCAAAATGAATTGGAGAAGGAAATGCAGATCACTCCAGTCTCTCTGCCAAGAAAACCGCAAATGAGATCATGAAGAGTCAGACATGACTGAAAAAAATGACTAACAACTACATATGAATTGTTATGCTTGTACTTGATCTTCCTAGATACCAATATCTGACAAGTACATATTTTGAGCATACTTATGTGTGTGTGTATATGTGTGTATTGAGCTAGAATTTAGTGTTAAGAGATCCTTTGGGAGGGTAGAGTGGCAATTCAATGGCCACAAGTTTTTGAGATTTTTAAGTATTATCACCCACATAAATATAAAGATGTTTTTCTCCAAGGAAAATGAAGTTCTAATCAGTCAGTAAGAGACTAACATTTACTCCAACTGATAATGAATGTAGTCCAGCAATCACTTAATATTTAATATAGAAATGACTGGAACATGAAGGCTTGCAATGTATTTATATATATGTATATATAACATATGCATGTATGTATATATATTGTATATGTGTGTATATATAATGTATATGTGTGTGTATATTTATCCACACTGAGGCAAGACTTTCCACCAGCAAAAAGATTACAACTCACTGAAGTCTCAGATAATGGTTAGCAAATTTTTTTAGCAACAAAATAATTTAAAATTAAGATATATACATTTTTAGACACAATACTATTGTAGAATACTGTATAATATAATGATAACTTTAAATGCATTGGGAAACCAAAAAAATTCATGTGACTTGCTTTACTGTAATATTTGCTTTATTGAGATAGTCTGGCACAAAACCCACAATATCTCCAAGATGATGCCTTTGTTTAATGTAGAAATCATCAGTTAATCCATTTATTCTCTCACCTGGTCACCTTTATAATTGAAGGTCCACATGTGCAAGAGACCTGACCTTTTTTAGGAGTGTCATGTAAGTAAAGTAAGCGGGTCTTCGTGGTGATGGAACCTGTGCTATTTGGCATAGTGTTAGAACTAGTTGAGCTCATGAATCACCGAAGGTCCGATACTATTTTAAATGAAAGTAATCCCATACTCAGGCTTCATGTTTGCACAGCAGAATCAAGTTAAAAACCATTCAGACAACTTTTCTATCCACTCTCAATGGGAGGAATTTGACCCTAAGGAAAATGGGGGAAAAAAGTTATTACTGGAAAAACTACCATAATATGTTGGAGTCTGTTGACTGAGAGCCTGAGAAAACATTGAAAAACTCTTGCCTTCAGCTTTGCAGAGTAAAAGGGAAGTAAGTCAATGCAGGCCAAAGAAAACTATAATGGTTTTTCCTTGAACATTTTCAGTTTTAATCTACTCAGCAAAGGGAAAACCTGTAGGAAACAAGAATGCAAGTTGAGTTAGAGACAGGATATATACTTTCCTCTCTTGTTCCTGTTGTTTAAGTCTAGACTTAGAAATCACCAGCCAAAATGTTGAACTCTGAAGAGCCACACATCCCTATAGGTATGCAAGTAAAAATGATGAAAAGACTGAATTCAACTGGAACATTTTTTTCCTTTTTTAAAAAAATGAAGAACTTAAACAGTGGTGTGCTTAAAAATTCATAATGGAATCACTGGTAGCCACAGTAAGCCTTTTTCATGATCAAGAAATAGAGTGATGTAAGAATGTTGCTTTTAACTTAAACACAGTTATTACCAGAAGAGAATTTGAAGGAGTGTTATTCTCTTTATAGCCACTGTAACTGCAAGCCCACTCCATGATTTTGTTGGCTTCTACTAAGCAAAAAATACTGATGGTTCACCAGCCCCCCCCTCCCCCAAATCAAAAAACCATATCACTCTACAAAGCAGTTAAGAAAACCAGGCTCAAAATTCACAACTTCTGTCTGGATAACATTAACTCTTTATAGTTATTTGGTATTTAACATTGGGTGATGACTTTGAAGACCCAGACCTTAGAGTATGCTTAATATTTGCCAGCTGCTAATCCAGGTAGAATCTTGGTGAACCAGATTCCAGAAATGCAAGATGGTGGGGTTCTTTTCCTTCCTATTTTAGAGCATGCTGTTCTTGTTGTCACGATTTATTCTTCATTTTAGAAGAGGTTCAATCACATTACAGGGTGATGACTTGACTTCAGAGCATGCATAGGTATCCTGAAGGTGGTAAACTAGTTGTTAAGGCAGAAGTTAGGGGGCATATAAGTCCTCCTTACTCTTAGTGGCTGCCCTTTGAGATTACCCACAAATTATGTTTTATGTATCATGTTTGTATATAGTTGTTAGCATGTTGTCTTCCTCATCAAACTGAGAGTTCCTTGAGAGCAGGAACTTTGGTTTTTAATTTTTAAAATTATTTTATTTGTTTTCAGTGTTCTACAATCACTTCCATATATCTTAGATTTTTTTCCCCTCCCTCCCCCTTCGTCCCCCCTACTTCTGCACTCTCTCCCTGAGATGGCATACAACTTTATATAGGTTCTATACATACATTCCTATTAAATATATTTTCACTTTAGTCATGTTGCATAGAAGAACTAAAATGAGTGGGAGAAATCATAAAATAAAACAAAACATAATACAAGAGAAAATGATCTGCTTCATTCTGCGATCGAATTCTATAGTTCTTTCTCTGGATGTGGAAGGCATTTTGCCTCAAGAGACCATTGGGAATTTTTTAAGTTCCTACATTGAGATGAAGTTCTAAGTCTACCAGAAAAAATCTTCACGCACTGTAGTTGTTGCTGTGTCCAAAGTTCTCCTACTTCTACTCCTTTCGCTCAGCATCTATTAATATAAGCCTTTCCAGGCCTCTCTGAAGCCTTCCTGTTCATTATTTCTTATAGCACATTACATTGATATACCGTAATTTATTCAGCCATTCCCCAATTGATTGGCATCCTCTTGATTTCCAGTTTTTGGCCACCACAAAGAGAGCTGCTATAAATATTTTTGTACATGTGGAACCCTTTCCCATTTTTATGATCTCTGACTTTTCTTTCTATTTGGGAGATTTTGGGATAAATTTCTTTGTATTCACACTTAGCACAGGGCTTAGTACATAGTAGGCACTTTATAAATGTTAGTTGACTTGGCTGGATACCAAAGGCTGGACCAGACAAAAATCTTTCTCTCTTCCTTCATTGTTCTTGAGGGAGAAGGAAGAGGAAATGTTGTGGGCATCCAGGTTGAGGCAGGGTATGGAGACAGAGTGGCAGTGGCAGTGGTCATTGGTTGCAGAGGCTGCCCTTTGAACCCACCACCCAATTATCATGTGGCAATGTATATAGTTTCCTGTTTCTATGTCTCTTTTGTGTTTACTTTCCTGGTTTTAGGTGAGTGATAGTCAGAATTAATGCCTTCTCTCGATTATTTCTTATTTATAGGAAGTTACTTTGTATATATTTGATTGCATTTTGCTCCTCCCATATTAGACTGTAAGCTCTTAGAGATCAGGGACTTTTTTGCCTCTTTTTTTGTATCCCCTTCACTTAACCCAGTGCCTTGTACATAGTAGGTGCTTATTAAATATTTATTGAATGGAATGAGCATTGGAGATGGAATGGTCCAGGTTACAATCTTGTGACCTTTGAACTGACAGTCACCATAGGTCCAGCAATTGGAGTCCATAGCAGAACTTGGTAATAATTACAACAGCTGAGTCAGAAAGGAGCCAGCTTTCTGGAACAATCTGCTTCATCCAGTTCAGCAGTGAATGAATTAAGCCAGTAAGAAACTACGTTCTTGAAGCAAGGGAGCAACTTGACCATTTTTTATTCCATATTAAGAAGTTAGCACAGTAGGGAGAATACTTTTGAGAAACTTCTTAAAGTTTGAACTCACTCTCCCAAAAAATAGAATTGATATGTAGAGGAGACTATATTCTGAAAAGAACATTGCTTTTGTACTTCTAATCTTGTTATACTTTTGCAGTAAATATTCCTTTGTAAAAGCTTATTGGTATTAATTAGTTCATTGATATTGAGGAGATCAATTGTCAAATTGATACTGGGGAGATATTAATTAGTTCATTGATAATGAGGAGAACACACTAGATAGGGGCTTAAGGAAAATAGTAATAGAAAACTCCAGCCCACAATCCCTCATCCATCGTTGCTAAATGTAGTACACTAAAGAGAGAGCTAACAGAATTCTAGGGACCCAACCTCACAGTGAATGAAGATTGAGAAAATGAATCTCAGGGTTTATGTGTTACACGTACATTTTAGGACAGTTATTCTTTTTTCCATGTAAGTTTGATTTTAACATGGATATAGAAAGGTAAAGTAAGGTAATAAGTACTTCTAAAGTACCTATTATGTGCCAGACACTGTGGTACTATGATAGGTTCTGGGGATACGGTGACATGTCATTTTATCCATATGTCATTCCTAATTGACAGATGAAGAAATTTGGATTCAGAGGCTGCCTTAACTAAAGTCATAGTGGAAAATGCAGATCTCTTGTCTGAGTCAACTGCTCTGCATACTGCACACTCCTGCCTCTCCCATAGGCTTTTAGGGATGTTATTCTAGATACGTATTTTTTTTTTCAGATGGGGAAAGAAAGGGAAAGAGTAAAGGAATGAGCTCTGGCTCTGGAGTAAGTAGACCAGGGTTCAAATTTCTTCTCTGAGGAGGTACCCTCTCACTGAGGACAGGAATGCCATGGAGGCAAAGATTCAGATAAAGTAATCTAGGAACACTGGAGGGCAGTATATATTCAGATGACATCAAGGAGGATTTTATATTGAGGTGGCACCTAAGCTGAGCTTTGATTTTGACAAGTGTAGATGAAGTTTGAGTACATTTCAGGCACTTGGGGTAGCCTGAGTGAATTCATGGAGACAGCAAGTGGCATGCTGCTTCTGAGAAATAGCTGGTAGTCTAGTTTGATTCCAACCCAAAGTAGGTGAAGAAAGGTCATGTGATGGAGAACTGGAAAGGTATGTTGGGGTCAGATTGTGGAGCAGTTTAAATGTGAGGATAAGAAGTTTTTATCTCATCTACTAGTCTTTGGGGACCATCTGTATTAGGAAGGGGCAAGAGAGTAAAACATTCAATCCTATTGTTAAGAAAATTGGTTTTGTTGACTAAATGAAGGATGGGTTAAAGCAGAAAAAGACAAGTTGGGGAGACCAGTTAAGAGTCTATTAAAATTGTCAAGGTAAAAGGTGAGTGACATTGACATAGTGCTTGCTAATTTAGGAGTGTGATGAATTTATTCAGACTCAGCTAGTGTTACTATCTACTTTCTCACCCTTTGTCCTTCATAGAGCATTGGACCTGGAGCCCAGAAGATTTGAGTTCAAATCCAGTCTCTGATACTTACTGTGTGACCATGGCCAAGTCACTTAACTGATGTCTGTCTCAGTTTCCTCAAGTCTCAAATGGTATCACAACAGCACCTGCCTCTAAGATTGTTGTGGGAATAAATTAGATAATATTTGTAAATTACTTGGCAAACCTTGAAGCACTATATAAATATTAGCTATTATGACAACAGAAGAAAGGCAGCAAAACCAAATATACATCCACTGGGTTAGCAAGGTAACGGAGGCTCCTTTTGCCTCACACCTTTCAGTCTGGGAGCTAAGATCCAAACTTTCTCCCTTTGCTTAATGTAGGGAGGAAAAAGCTTTAAATAGTCATGGCTTCCCCAAGCTGGGCTGGCAGTTCTGGTCCTTGCTGGCTCTGAAGCTATTCCAATCATTGTTCATTTTTCCATCAGTGAGCACAGGGTGTACAGGTCTCCAGACTGGTCCAAGTCTCTTAGTCCTATGCTAGTAGCTGAAGAGGAAAACTCACAAGTGTTTCAGGGCCAACATCTTCATTTTTTCTTCTTTGTCCTTCCTCCTTCTTGGACAGCCAATGCCCGAGGTTGCCTGTTGGGTTGAACTCAATTGTTCCTCTGCTTTAGTTCTGAAGCTGAAAGTGGGCTGCCCCTCTGATGGTGTGAAATGCACAGCAGAATATACTACCTCATGTTATGAATTAGATGGAGACATGCTACCAGAAATGAACAAGTCTTGTCATTTCACTTCTCTTTCCTAAAACCTTTATTGGCTCTCCATTACTTACTAAATAAAACCCAAACTCTATTGTGACATCCAATACCTCCCACAGTTTGGTTCCAACATCCCTTTCCAACATTATTTCATGGTAGTTTCTCTCGCATACTCTACACACTGGTCAAATTGGGTTGTCTACTGCTTCCAGTTTTGTTTTCGCCTTTCCCACATGTTTTCCTTTCTTTTAGGCCACCACCATGCTTGGAATGGACTGCTACTCCTCCCTCCTTGTCACCATTTGGATAACATTTCCTGCCTGGAAGACTCACCTCTTCCAAGATGCCCTCCCTGAATCCCCAACTAGAAGTAATCTCCCTTTTGAAAAACTCTCTGTTTCTTCTTCCATATATTTAGACATTGTCCAACTGGGCAGCAGAATTATTTGTCTGCCTCTTGTTGATTTTGCTCAGTCATTTCAGTCATGTCCAACTCTTTGTGACCCCATTTGGGGATTTTCTTGGTTCATTCCCTTACCTAAATTGTAAATTCCTTGAGGGTAATTGAATGAACTAAAGTCTAGGAATAAAATGACTTGCCTAAAGTGACTGAGCCAGGATTCACACTCAGGCTACATGGTTCCTGTTCTAACTGTATTACATAATTCTTCCTATTGCTATCTGAAGGTAAGAGAATTTATTGAATGTGGGAGGTTTTCTCCATGACCTCTTCCAATCACACTGTCAATTACATGGATTTACTTTTGGCCTTAGATTACCTTCCTCAGTTTGATATGAAGACACCAGGCTGGAGTTTCTCTCTGAAATGTAAATTAACCTCCTGGAGGCTTTTGTGCAAACTATTGACTCACCATTATTAATTGTAAAGTGCTCATTGTTCTATTTTGGGATTCATTCTAATTTCAATTCAACATGCATTTATTTTCTTAAAAAATTATATTGCTATCTTTTGTTTTTATATCATCTACATTTCTCCCAAACATCCCTCTTCTTTCCCTTTCCCAGTGAACCATCCCTTATGAAAAAGAACAAAAAATGAAAAATCCAGTTGGGCCAAATATATCAAGAATAGTCTAACATTACAAATAGTGTTCTAGACCTATTTCTACAAAAAAGATGAGAAGGTTCCTTCTGATATCTTTTCTTTTGGGTCTTATTTTGTAATTATAATTTCACAGCATTCAGTTTTGATGCTTTGAACAAATATTTTTTCGTACCTACTGTGTGCCACACATTGTACTAGCTGTTGACAGAAAAAGACAAAAATAAAACAATCCCTTCCCTCCAAGAGTTTATCTTCTATTGGACAAAAACAACACATACATAGAAAATTAAATACATATATATTATGTACAAAATAATTCCTGGGAGAAGTAACTAGCAATGGAGAGATCAAGCTAAGTTTCACATATGAGGAGGTATTTGAGCTCAGCACCAAATGGAATCTCCAGGGTGAAAGCAAAGAGGAAGTCCACTCCAGGAATGGGATACTAAAGGCACAGAAATTGAATACAGGCTGATCTAGCACCAGGCTTGAGAAATATGCTTTAGAGGGCAGCCTTCATTACTTTAATCTTTCAAAGAAAGAAAAACAAATGAAAGTAAGTGTTGCTATGTGGCATTCTTGCTGGATAGATGACAGGTCTAAATTACAGGTACAAAGGTCTATAGAAGGTTCTCCATAGTCCTCTGGAAAGGATGAAAAGGAGACTTTAACACATTCCTAGGTCATGACCTGTAGGTAGAAGTTATGATGACCATTACCCTACTCTATCCTCCTCCTCCCTATGCTCCCTTGCATGTATTAATATTGGTATTAAGGCAGCAGAAAAGCTTGTGCTCCTACCACTTCTTGGTAGGACCCCTCCACAAACTTCAGACATATGTTTACAAGTTATAATAGTCTTACCCTAATAAGCATTATCCAAAAGAACCCATTCCTCTTCTGAAGTCCTGAGCAACGATGTGTCAGAAAAAATAAAGTATCAACAAAATTTCTAGACACCTTATTTGGTAAATCCTGGTCCAGGAAGTGTAAGAATCTAAGATAGTATTTCCTCACCTAGAGTGGTAGAGACAGATGAAACCATGATGCATCTGTGTTCTATAGTACATTTTAAACATTGATTTTCCACCACATTCACTAATTCCACTTCATTTTGAAAACTGTACTTCACATATTAATATCATTTGAAAGAACTGAGCTTCACTGTCACATAGCACCTAGGTTATCACAAAATAAATGCCTTCATATAATAGATAGCAAATTTCTTTTTAATTTGAAGTTGTAGAGGGCAGAGGCAAGATGATAGAGTAGAGGAAGCAGTCAGCTGATCTCTCTCACCATTTCCCTCCAAAGAGCTTTAAAATAACACCTTAAATCAAATTCTAGAGTGGCAGAGCTAACAAAATCAGGATAAAACATTCTTCCAGTCCAACACATTTTAGGAGATTGTAAAAAAAAAGGAGGGGGGGGATCTGTGTCATGGGTGTGAAAGCTAGCCTGCAGTCCATATGGATGAAATACCTATAGTGAGATTAGATGGTAGCAAAAGAAATAGTAGCAAGTTTGGGAAATCTCAAGGCAGAGATGGTAAAGGGACCTAAGTAGTCAAAAAGGGATGAGAGGGGTCCTCCTGTGGTAGCACTGGATGCAGGACTGGACACTGATTGTCAATTCCATTGACTATACCAACTTCTGAGATAGAATTCAAGGGCAAAAAGAAGCATTTTTAGTTAAGAGGGAGCAGGGGCCATGAGAAACAGTATCACTACTGGTCCCAAGGGAGTAAGGACCATTCTTGGGTGAAAACTAGACCAGGAAAGCAGTGACCACAACTCTCCCTAGATCATACCATCTTAAAAGTACTGAAATTTCCAAACTCCCAAAACTACCTCTGAAAATATCAGTGTGAAAAAACCTGAAACTTAAAACAGTGCTCCTCCTCACTTCCACACCAGGAACAGAGCCCAATTTTAACATAGAGTTAACAAAAAAGAAGTAGGATAGAAAAACATAAGCAAAACCATGAAAAAAAACTGATTAGAGCAGAGTGCAGCCCAGAATAGTTGTGGAGCTGAGCACAGCCCAGCATGAGCCATGCTGTGGCAAGGACAGGACTGGAGCAGACTTCAAGGTACCACGCCACCAGCAGCAGCTGTGGGTCCCAGCTTCCTCAACCAACAAATACCAAAGACAGCTTCAAAGTTTAGTGAGAAAGCTCTTTCAGTTGGGTGAGAAGGGAATGCAGCAGTCTGGTCTAGGCCCCAGGCAGTGGCAGATTCCATTGTTGAAACCCTAGCCTAAAGCCCTTGTGGGAAATTGAGCAGCTGATCTAGATCTCAGCCCTGAGTGACTGCCCTGGGGTGAGGAAGAGTGCTGGGTTGGTGGAGCTGGTGGAGGCTCTGGAGAGGGAATCTTGCTCACAGACCAGACCATAAACTCCTCTCTCTTGTGCCACCTTGGAGGAACTGGGAACTTACAGGTCCCCAGAGTATACCCTCCCCTTGACAAAGAACTCAAAAGTCAAGTAACTAGCTGGGAAAATGCCCCCCAAAGGGAAAAAGAATAAGACAATAGAAGGTTACTTTCTTGGTGAGCAAGTATTTTCTTCTATCTTTCTGGGTGAGGAGGAACAATGCATACCATCATAGGAAGATTCAAAAGTCAAGGTTTCTGCATCCAAAATCTACAAAATAAATATGCAAAGGTCTCAGGCCATGGGAGAGCTCAAAAAAGATTTTGAAAATCAAGTAAGAGTGGGGGAGGAAAAATTGGGGAGAGAAATGAGAGTGATGCAACAAAATCATGAAAAGTAAGTCAACAACTTGCTAAAGGAGACCCAAAAAATATTGAAGAAATTAATACCTTTAAAAAAACTGACTAATTCAAATAGCAAAAGAGATTCAAAAAGCCAATGAGGAGAAGAATGCTTTAAAAATCAGAATTAGTCAAATGGAAAAGGAGGTTCAAAAGTTCCTCGAAGAAAATAGTTCTTGAAAAATTAGAATGGAGCAGATGGAAGCTAATGACTTTATGAGAAACCAAGAAAT
>CM053772.1:32795409-32827796 GCA_028658325.1 Potorous gilbertii
GGAGGGATGGGGAGAAGTTGGAACTCAAAGTTTTAGGAACAACTGTTGAGTATTGTTCTTGCTACTAGGAAATAAGAAATACAGGTAATGGGGAATAGAAAGTTATCTGGCCCTACAGGACAAAAGAGAAGATGGGGACAAGAGAAGGGAGGGATGATAGAAGAGAGGGCAGATTGGTGATAGGGGAAATTGGAATGCTCAGTGTACTGGGGTGGGGGAGGGGACAAATGGGGAGAAAATTTTGGAACCCAAAATTTTGTGAAAATGAATGTAAAAAGTTAAATAAATTAATTTATAAAAAAAATTAATTCCTTAAAAATATAAAATGGGGAAGTGGAAGCTAATGATGCCATGAAACATCAAAAACAATAAAACAAACTTACTATAAGGAAAATAGAAGAAAATGTGGACTATTTCACTGGAAAAACTGACATAGAAAATAGATCAAAGAGAGACAATTTAAGGATTATTTGAATACCTGAAAGCCATGATTGAGGAAGAAACCTAGACATCACATTTCAAGAAATTGTTAAGGAAAACTGCCCCAATATCCTAGAACCACAGGGTAAGTAGAAATGGAAAGAATCCACCTGAAAGAGGTCCCAAAACAAAAACTCCCAGTAACATTATAGCCAAATTCCCGAGCTCCCAGAACAAAAAGCAAATATTTCAGGTAGCTCGAAAGAAACATTTCAAATTCTGTGGAGGTATAGTATCACACAAGATCTAGCCACTACCATGTGAAAGGAGTGAAGGGCTTGGAATATAAGGTTTTAGAAGGCAAAAATCAAACAAACAAAGTGAATACCAAAAATAACCTACCCAGCAAAACTGAGTATGATATTTAATGAAATAGATTTTCAAACATTCCTGGTGAAAACACCAGAGCTGAATAGAAAAGTTGATTCTTAAATACAAGACTCAAGAGAATTGTAAAATGATAAACATAAAAGAGAAATCATAAAAAACTCTATAAGGTCAATTGATTTATATTTCTATATTAAGAAATTAAAATGTTATTACAGTATTTTATATTTGACCCATTCTGCATCTGATCTCTCTTTGTAACTGCATGAGCCATGTTTCTTTATCTCTCAGGTAAATTCAGAAGTTCAAGAGTCCCAAAGTTCAGATTTCCTCTCTGAGTTAAACTTAAAAGTTATTTCCCTATAACTCACTTTAATTGAAAGAAAACTGTTGTCTCTGTACAACTAGCTGTTCTGTACAATTAGAAGAAATCTGTTATCCTTGAGGGGTGCATGTGGATGCCTGGGAATCTGGTCTGTTATCTGTAATAGTTGTTGTCCAAGAAAATCTGTTTGATATTTCTGTGACACTAACTGCAGGTGGATACCACCAAAGAGTTTTCTCTAGAAACAAGATGGAAGGAGGAGTTGTTGCTAGCCCTACATTCCAGACTTCCATCTAATACTATTGTTTTCCATCATCTATGATACTTCAGAGTTTGTAACCAATCATATTATTTTTAATCTGTGAAATTTACTTTTCTTTGTTTTCTTGTATTTCACCAAACTACATGAAAACTAATAAGCCCTATCTCATTATTTTTGACTGACTGAGAGGAGAAATTCATTTTACTGGAAATTGTTAGCCTTTTCAATAAATTGAACATGCTCAGAACCTTGTGTCTCAGTTTACCTTAATTTAATCATGACAATATAGGAAAATGATATATGCAACTTCTAAACATTTTATGATTATTAAGGCAGTTTGGATTCTACATAGACAGAGGTTATGAAGAGTGAGTCAATTATGTTGGAATGATGTAGAAAAAGGGATATGCATGAAAGAGGAGAAGGGGGAAAGAAGAGGATGAATAGGAAAAATTATCTCACATAAAAGAGGCACACAAGGAAGAGCTTTTACAATGGAGGGGGAAATGATGGGCAAAACTTGAACATCATTCATTGGTTCAAAGAAGGAAGACGTACATATATGTATATGTAATACATACATGCATATATACACACAAATACATCTATGTGTGTGTGTGGGCATGTGTGTGAGACATTCAATTGAGTACAGAAATCTATATTATCCAGTAGGGAAGTAGGCAGTAAAGGGATAAGAAAAAGGAACAGCTAATAAAAGGGAGGGAAAACAAAAGAAGGCAGTGGTCAGAAGCAAAATAGATTTTAGAGGAGAGACAAGATAAAAAGAAAGAAGGATAAGCAGAAGAAGGTAGGATGGAAAGAAATGCACAGTGAGTAATCATAACTGGGAACGTGGATGGGATGAATCTACCCATAAAGCAGAAGTGGATAGAAAAATGAATTAGAAATTAGAATCCAACAATATGTTGTTTACAAGAAACATGTAAAACAGAGACACAGAGTTTGTGTCATAGGCCAGAGCAGAATTATTATGCTTCAGCTGAAGCAAACAAGGCAGAGGTAGCAATTATGATTTCAGACAAAGCAAAAGCAAAAATAGACCTAATTAAAAGGGATAAGCAGGGAAGCAACATCTTGCTAAAAGGCACCTTAGACAATGAAGTAGTATCAATACTAAACATATATGTACCAAATCACATAGCATTAAAATTCTTAAAGCAAAAATTAAATGAAGTACAAGAGGAGATAGTAAAACTATTTTAGTGGGGGACCTCAGCTTTCACCTTGAGATAAATGTAACCATAAAATAAAGAAAAAGAAAAGTCAAGGAGGTGAATAGAATTTTAGAGAAAATTGGATGGGCCTAGTAAGGAGTATATTTTTTTCTCAGCTATACATGCTACTACTACCTTCACAAAAACTGACCATGTATTAGGGTATACAAATCTCATCACCAAATGATAAAAAAAGTATTAAATACCTTTTTCAAACCAAAATGCAATAAAAACTACATTCAATAAAGAACCATGGAAGCATAGACTAAAAGCCAATTGGAAACTAAATGATCTAATCAAAAAGAGAATCAAAGAACAAATCATAGAAACAATAAAAAAAATTAATTAAAGAACAGAAGATCAATGAGAGACCATACTGAAATTTTTGAGATACAGTCAAATCAGTACTTGGAGGAAAATTTCTGTAAATAAAAGTGAGGAGTAGATCAATGAATTGGGTGTGCAACTAAAAAAACTAAAAAAGAACCAACTTAACATCCCAAATCAAATACCAAAATGGAAATCCTGAAAGCCAAAGAAGTGATTAATTAAAATTGAAAGTTTAAAAAAATCTATTAAAGTAGTAACTAAAACTAGGAGCTGATTTTATGGGAAAAAACAAAAAAGTAGATAAAACAGTGGTAAATATGATTTAAAAAAGAAAGAAACAAGAAAACCAAGTTACCAGTGTGAAAAATGAAAAAGGTGACTGCACCACCAATCAAGATGAAATTGAAACTATTATTAGGAGTTATTTGGCCCAATTATATCCTCATAAAACTGACAATCTAAGTGAAATGGATGAGTATTTACAAAAATATAAACTGCCTAGATTAACAGAAGAGGAAATAGACTATTGGCAAAGCCAATATAATAAAATGACAATTTTACCTCAATTAATCTTCTTATTCCGTTGCATACTAATCAAACTACCAAAAATTATTTAAAGAGCTAGAAAAATCATAACAAAATTCATCTGGAAGAATAAAAAGTCAAGAATATAAAAGGAATAAAAAAATGTGAAGGAAGGTGGCCTAGCTGCACCAGGTCTCAAACTGTATTATAAAGCAGTAATTATAAAAAAATAATCTGGTACTGACTAAGAAATAGAGTCATGGATAAATGGAACAGATTAGGTACATTGCAGGAAATGATCATACTAACCTAATGTTTGATAAACCCAACAATCCAAGCTTTGGGTACAAAAATATCTGGGAAAAGTGGAAAACGGTATGGCAGAAACTAGGTATAGAGCAATATCTCATACCACATCCCAAAATAAGGTCAAAATGGTTACATGGTTTAGACATATAGGGTGATACCATAAACAAATTAGGAATGCATGGAATAGTTTATCTGTCAGATCTATGGATGAGGGAAGATCTTTGGGCCAGACAAGATAGAGGGAGCATTAAGAAATAAAAATGGATGATTTTGATTATATACAAATGAAAAATTTTGTACAAGCAAAACCAGTGCAATGAAAATGAAAAGGAAAGCTGAAGACTGGGGAGGTGGTGATGATGGTGATGGAATTTAAAGCAAATATCGCTGATAAAGCCCTAATTTCTCAAATCTATAGAAAACTAAGTTAAATTTATGAAAATAAAGTCATTCCCCAATTGTTAAAAAGTCAAAAGATTGGATAATTTCCAGATAAAGAAATCAAAGCTATAAATAATCATATGAAAAAATGCTCTAAATCACTAATGACTAGAGAAATACAAATACATACTGAGGTACCACCTGACACTCATCACATTAGGTAATATGACAAAGAAGTGAAGTGATAAATGTAGAGGGAATGTAGGTGGGAAAACTGAGGCACTAATGCCCTGTTGGCAGAGTTGTGAACTGATCCAATCATCATTCTAGAGAGCAATTTGGAACTATGACCAAAGGGCTATAAATTTGAACCAGCAATACCATTTCTAGGTCTGTACCCCAAAGAGATTTTTATTAAGGGAAAAGAACCTATTTGTATAAAAATATTTATAGCAGTTTTTTTATGGTGGCTAATACTTGGTAATTGAGTGGATGCTCATCAACTATGGACTGATTAAACAATTTTTGGTATATGATTGTAATGGAATGTTATTGTGCTATAAGAGAAGTGACAAGCAGGATGCTTTCAGAAAAACCTGGAAACACTTACATAATTAATATAAAGTAAAGTGAGAAGAAACAGAAGAATATTGTACACTGTAACAACAATATTGAGCAATGAACAACTGTGAATGACTTAGCTATTCTCAGTAATACAATGATCTAAGATAATTTCAAATGACTCATGATAAAAGATGTTATCCACCTCCAGAGGAAGAACTGATCTCATCTGAATTCAGATCAAAGCATACTATTTTTTCACTTTCTTTCTTCTTCCTCCTCCTTTCTCTATTTCTTTCTTTTTCTTTCTTGGTTTATTTCTTTCCTTCCTTTCTTCCCTCCTTCCTTCCTTCCTTGTTTGAGTTTCCTTGCCCAAAGTGACTAATATGGAAATGTTTTGCATGATGGAACTTATATAACCTATATCAGATTGCTTACTGACTTGGGATAGGGGAGGGAAGAAAGGAGATTAGAATTTGAAACACAAAACAAAAAAATGCATTTTAAAATTATTTTTATATGTAATTGGGAAAAACAAAATATTAAAGATACTAGAAAGCATAAGAAGCAATGGCATCTTTCTTAGAATGATATCAATTCACATCGCTGTTATTCAATATTGTACTAGAAATTCTAGCTATGTCAGCAAGACAAGAAAAAGAAATTGGAGGACTACCAAGAGGCAATGAGGAAACAAAACTATCATTCTTTGTAGATTATATGATGGTATACTTAGAGAATCCTAGAGAATCAACTAAAAACCTGAAACAATGAACAACTTTAGCAAAGTTGCAGGATATAAAATAAACTCACACAAATCATCAGCATTGCTCTCTCTCTCTCTCTCTCTATACATATATATGTATGTATGTATGTATGCATGTATGCATGCATGTATGTATGTATGTATTACCATCAAAGCCCAATAGCAAGAAATAGAAAGATAAATTCCATTTAAAAATGCAGACACTATAAAATACTTTGGAGTCTACCTGCCAAGAAAAACTCAGGAACTATATGAATCTAATTACAAGACATTTTTCATAGAAATAAAGGCAGATATAAACAAATGGAGAAATAGTAATTGCTCATGGGTAGACATAACAAAAATGACAATTCTGCCTAAGTTAATTTACTTATTCAGTGCCATGTCAATCAAACTACCGAAGTATTATTTTGTAGAGCCAAAAAGATAATAGCAAAATTCATCTGGAAGAACAAAGGTCAAGAATATCAAGGAAATCAATGAAAAAACATGGAGGGAGACAGCCCAGCAGTAACAGATTTCATACTATATTATGAAACAGTAATCATCCAAATAATCTTGTACTGGCTAAGGAAGAGAGTGGTGGATGGGTGAAATGGATTAGATACACAGTATATAGTAGTAAATATCATAGTAATCTGGTGTTTGATAAACTCAAAGACTCATACTTTGAGTAAGAAACATAAATTGCTGGGAAAACTGGAAAGCATACAGCAACATCTCACACTGTATCAAGATAAGGTCAAAATGGACAAACGATTTGCATATAAAGGGTGATACCATAAATAAATTAGGGGAGCATAGAAAAATATCTCTCAGATGTATGGATAAAAGAAGTGTTTATGACCAAACATGAGGTTAAGAGTATAGTGGTAAATAAAATGCATAATTTGATTACATAAAATTTAAAAGTTTTGGCTCAAACAAAATCAATGCAGTCAAAATTAGAAAGAAAATAGGAAACTAGTAAAAATTTTGCAGCAAGTTTCTTAAATAAAGGCCTCCTTTCTCATATCTATAGGGAACAAAATCAAAATATGAGCCTTTCCCAAATTGATGAATGGTCAAAGAATGTGAACACACAGTTTTCAGAAGAAGATATCAAAGGCATAATAGATGTATGGAAAAATGCTTTAAATCACTATTGATTAGAGAAATGCAAACTAAAACATCTCTGAAATGACACTCACATCTATAAGATTGGATAACAAGACAGAAAAAGAAAATGACAAATACTGGAGGAGATGTGGAAAAATTGTGGCATTAATGTTAGTAGAGTTGTAAACTAATCCAACCATTCTGGAGAACAATTTGAAACTACTCCCAAGGACATAAAACTGTGCATACCTATGACTCTGCAATACAACTACTAGGTCTGAATTGCAAAGAGATCAAAGAAAAGAGAAAATCACCTATTTTTACAAAAATATATATATATATATATATAGCAGCTCTTTTAAAGGTGATAAATTGGAAATTGAGAAATTGCCCATTAATTAGGAGATGGCTGAACAAATTGTGGTATATGTGGCAATGGAATATTATTGTGCTATAAGACATGAGCAGAATGGTTTCAGGAAAAAAAACCAGAGACTTATTATGAACTTTATGCAAAGTGAAATGCACAAAACTAGGAGAACATTTTACACAGTAGCAACAATGTTGTACAAAGGAACAACTATGACAGACTTTGCTATTCTGACCAAGACAATTACCTAAGAGAATTCCAAAGAACGTATGATGAAAAATGCTATCCACATCCAGAGGGGGGGGAGGGGAACTAGTGGAGTTTAAATGCAGAATGAAACATACTTTTTTTAAACTTTCCTTAATTTTTGTTGTTGTTCTTTTGCAACATGATTAATATGGAAATATTTTTTTCATAGCATCACATGTATAATTGATATAAATTGTTTGCCTTCTCAAAGGGTGGATGGGCTGTGAGAGAGGGAGAGAATTTGGAACTCAAAAAAATTTTTAAATGGATGTCAATTTTACATGTAATTGAGAAATATTTAATGAAGTAAATGCAAATATATTAAAAAGAAAAAAGAAAAAGGTAGGGAAAGGACGCGGTGATGAGAAGAATTCACAAACTAACTTTAATTTGCAAAAAATAACATTAAATTATGACTCAGTGGCTGTGCTGCCCCAAAGATGAACTAGTTCAATTAAATTCTTCAGAGGATGAATTTTTGTGGAAGAAACATATCCTTGTGTTGGTCAACAAAAAGAAGTCTTTTCTGGTATCTCTTCTGAAAATTCAACAATGGGAGGGTATTCTTATCACTACCTCAGGAACTGCTAATAGTGACATTATCATAGGATGAGGAAAGGACATTATATTGGGCTACAATGGGAGTTCCTGGATACCATCATTCCAAATTTATGACTTCCTAGCTGAGGTTGAACGGGGTGATTGGAGTGAGGGGATTTCATAGACAGCATGATTCAGAACCTAGGCTTATGATCAGAGAAGGATGTCAGAGTTTGCCTTGTAAGTAATCCAAAGTTAGAATTTTTGAATATAGATTTTTATACAAAGTTTGGGAATTTTTTGTTGCAGCACCAATATTGTGAGAACTACCAGGCTCCAGAATTGGTCAAAGCAATCAGTTTCTTTCCCAGAATTGACCTGTTTTAGTAACATGGTAATTTTTGTTGTGGAAGACAACTCTAGGAGGAAAAAAAAGAAGCTGGAGGAATTAATTCTGTATCTTCAGCACTACATGGAGAGTAAATGTCATTGTTAGGGCCAGAGTGTCTCATTTCTATGAGTTCATCTGTCCTACCCCTCCAGGACAGTGGCAGGATATAGCAAAGTCCTATCTCCCATAGAGATAGGACTGATGAGATGCTTGCTGCCAGGTGGGGAAGTGGAGAGAGAAGTCTGTCATTCAGCAGTAACAAAGTCAGCTCATGCTCCTTTCATTGTTCGTCTTCCAATCAGGCCCCTCCACATTATCATCTAATTATGAACAAAAAACCAAAATGTTTCTCTGGTGAAATTCACAAGGACCAAGGTAGAGATTCAGGAAGAACTCTGGATCTTTTTGGAAACATTATCCTGCTTCAGAAGTCCCCAGTACAAGAAAAGTGTGCTAACATTATACTCTAACTGGCGTTTTGTTTATGGGTCCTCCGATTTACTGGAAATGTGCGCTTTCTTAGAGTATATTAGGACACTACCCTTGCTTGTGTGACTTCCGGGGCAGAGGTGTTCCCTCTTTTTCTAAAAAGGAATAAACGCATCTTAAATCTGAACCTCCTGCTGTCAATCAAATCAGACAAAAATTTGGGGGTTACTTGATATGTATGAGTGCATACACACGGACCTATATAGTGTTTGTATAAATGTGAATACGTACATGGATATCCATGTATCTGTTTCTGTGGTTGTTCAGTTGTTTCAGTTGTGTCCAATGTTTTATAATCCCATTGGATTTTTGTTTTGTTTTGGTTTTTTGGCAAAGACACTGGAGGGGTTTGCCATTTCCTTCTCTGACCCATTTTGTAGAAGAGAAACTGAGGCAATCAGGATTAAGTAACTTGCTCAGGGTTACTCACCTAGTAAGGGTGTGAAGCCTTATTTGAATACAGAAAGTTGAATCTGTCTGACTCCAGGCTGGCATTCTAAGCATTGTGCCACCTAACTGCTTATTGATATATCTAGATCTTTTCATATTCCAAGAGGCACATTGATCAGTGTACCCTACCCATTAGACATCTGACATAATGATATGTATGTGCACACACACACACACACACACACACACAGACACACACAATCCTAGACATAACAGGGATAAACTCTTAAGGCAGATGTGAGAAAAGGTGAGGCAGAATCAGCCTCCTACTGAATATTTGTATTCCATAGAACCTACATGTTTTATAAGTGGGGTACCTCCTGTTTTGTTACACAGTCATGCTTTACTCAGCATTATGCTTTTTGGAAGGAATAGAAGTTCATTTCATGCCTGTGGCTTCTGTTTCTGGCTGGAATCCATAATATGGAGGCACAAGGACCTTGCACTACATTGTGATTACAGTGAATTATTCAAACAGGGCATCTCTGATGGGAAGGTGGTCGATTATTTAACAACCTTAAGTATATTCCTGTTGGAGGAAATGTGAAAATTCAGAGGGTCTTTGTGGTGTGGGAGAGGGATCCGTTGGAATGTTGTTGCTACCTATGTATTAGTGGTAGCTCCAAGTGTTTTTTCCCTTCTGGTAGTGGGTAGATGAGTGGAGTCCAAATCAAAGAATGGTATTATGAGATGGAATATGTGCATCTCTGTAGGAAGAGAACTCAAGAAATGGTGGGGGATGCTACATCCAAAATCCAAGTTCAGTTCTCTTGTGAAGACAGTTCAAACCATCAGTCAGGATATTTGGATCTGGCACAAAAGTGGTACTCATTGGAAAGGAAGCATAGTGGTATGGATTATTTTTGAATGACTGTCGTTTTTATTTTCTGTATTATGTGTGGGACAAAATAAACTGTCCTGTACCTGACAAACATTTTTTGTTACCTTGATTGCTCATGTAGGAGCTGGGGATCCTATAATTGACAACCATGGAAATGTTCACAAGATCTGCAGTCTGAGATTTCTCAGAATAAACTTTGGGTGGGATCATTGTGAGCCAAAAGGAAAGGTAGCTTCCAGAGGTAGCTACTAAGTTTGGACTGTGTTGGATCACAGGTTGGATGTGTATTTATTTAAAGTAATACTTTTAAAATATGTCTGTTTTTATTTCCTATTGTGCTGTCTGGAGTCAGATAGACCTGAGTTCAAATCCAGTCTCAGTCAATTATCCTCTGTGTAACCAGGGACAAGTCACTTAACCTATGTTTGCTTTAATTCCAATTATAAAATAGAAATAATAATAGTGCTTACATCTCTGGGCTGGTGTGAGGATAAAACAAGGTAATATTTGTAAAACAAACAAACAACACTTAGTAAGGTGCTTGGCACACAGTAAGTGCTTTATAAATACTTATTCCCCTTCTCCTTCTTCCTACTGTGCTGCAATATAATATGACTATTTACCTCCTAGCTCCAGCTCTAGGCCCAAAATGAGAAAGAAGGGAGGGAGAATTTGGGAGGGTGGGGTGAGGAGGAGGGAGTGGATGAGTCTATAAATAGAGCAGCTGAAGTAGGTTAAGTTTGCTATGTCTCAGCCCTAGTTAGATTTCAGTGATGACCAGGGATCCCTCCTAAGTAGTCTCCTAAGACTTGTCAGTTTGTAACTTTTATTCCTTTATAAAAATAAAATTTTAAAATCCTTTTGTTTCCTAGTAGCTAGTGAAAATCTAAAGCAGGGTCCAGTACTTGTTTCGGAGACATCAGGGAAGTGGAGAGACTCTGAAAGAAACCTTCAACCTGTTTCTATTGCTATTAAATGAGGGGCATCAAACTTCATTTCCCTTTGTGTTTTCTCAATTTCACTGTTTATTTTGATGGGAGTATGTGAATCTGCCATATGTTTATAGGATTATAGAGTCAGAGATCTATGGGAGTTTAAAGGTCATCTAAACATCATTGATTTAACATTGAACCTTAGAGGTTATTGAATCCAAAACTCTCATTTTACAGATGGGGAAACTAAGTCCCATGAAAGTCAAATGACTCTTGGAAGGTTACATAGGAAGTAAGCATCACAGATGGGATATTTCCCCTCCACCCCCAACTGTATCAGGCTGCTTCTTCCACCCTAGTCCTAAGGGGAACTTCAATGGGGTATGGAGATGACCCTGACTTCTAGAGGCCGGAGTGAGATGAACATGAGTACCAAGAAGGGAAAGAAAGGTTCCAGTACAGGCCCCTTGCTGGTCTATATGTTATCCAAAGACCATTTTGGCTGAGTTCCAAGAAACTCAACTTCAGTTAGATTTCAAAGTAAATGCATTTTCCAATCACAGTAAGTCAGGAAAACCTAATAAGATTTAGGGGACTTGTGGTTTTCTTCAGGGGACAGAATATTCACGCTGAAGACATTTCTGAATCCCTAAGTCCTGGGGAAGACGAATTTGTGTTGGAAGTGCCATAATGAGTATCTATATTGATAACTATCCCTACTGTCGTCTCTCTCAGCTTTCATTTGGGATTGCAGGTGGGATAGGGCTTCAGGAAAGATGTGGTTTATTTGGCATGGAATCATGTGATCCTTACCCCTGAGGAGACCCACATCGAAAAAAATGGGGTGGATGGCTTGACCCCTTCAAAGCAGGAGATGGTATAACCGTAGGAAGGAGATGGAAACACAGGCATTTTGGACAGAAGTAAAATGAATTTACAGTACTGGAGCGAAATCGCTGAGCAGAGGGCTACGAGGGCTGGGAATGACTACTCATTCAGATCAGCAGTGAAAATAAGAAAAGTATGAGAGACGGGGATATTGAATGAGGGATAAATGAGAACCTGATCCCTGAAGAGGGAGATTTTCAATCAACTAAGGAATATTTCTTGTGTGCCTACTCCATCATCTCTCCAGCGTCACAGGGAATGCACATAAGAATGTAAAAACGGGAACAACGGGGTTCCTACTTAAGATGATATGGCAGAATTGAAGAGATATATCCCAGGTAGAAAGTTAGCAATAGGCGGGCACCAGGTATTTGAATTTAAATATTAAACCTGTCCTTGGCTCAACCCAGGGTCTTTCCTGGGTTCAGGGAACGTTCGAGGGAGGGGAGGGAACTCCATACTTCGAGATCGTCCTCCCAAAATCCAGGGCAGTGGGGAAACCCTAAAGGCGATTCTAAAACCCCCTCCCCCTATTTTGGATTTCAGTATATTCCACACCAAAGTACAGGGCTGGGCCCTCGGGGTGGCAGGGTTACAAGTTGATGAGTCCTCGCATGAGTCTGAGACGGAGTCGCCTTGAGATGAGAAGGGCATCAATCTTGGCGCGCGGGAAACTGGTCTCAGCTGCAAGAGGAGGAGGAAATAGAGATGAGAACCCGCAGGGGCTGACGCTGCTGCGGGACTGGTGGGGCAGCGGGGCGCGGCCCTGCCTCCCTCTCAGCAGCGGTTTCGGATGCGGGCGCGCCGCAGCCGCAGCCGCAGCGGGAGGAGGAGGAGAGGAGGCGGCGGCAGCGGTGGCCCTCGGCACGGTTCGCCTCTTCGCCCACAGCAGCTGGTGGGATGGCGGCGGTGGCGGAGGTGATGGAGAGGCTCCGGCTCGGGGAGGCGGGGAGGGGCCGGCCCTGAAACCGACAAATCCTCGGTGGGCAGCAGAAGGGACCGCACCATGGAGGACTGGCCTGGACCCGGGTGCCGGGAGGGGGCAGCCCCCGGGAGGGAGGAGGAGGTGCGGGAGAAGGAGCTGTAGGGGCCGCCGCCCACCATCCCTCAGCAGCTCTTGCTCTCCCTATCCCGTGGGCGAGAGCCACTGAGGCCGGGGCCGGGCCCATGGCGGGGTAAGTGAAGCCACTCCAGCCGCAGTCGTGCTAGCACCGGGAGGGGAAGAGGGAGGAATAGGAAAAGGAGGAGGAAGAGAAAGAGAAGGAGAAGGGGAAGAAAGAGGAAGGGGAGAAGGAGGAGAAGGGAGAGGGGGAGGAGGAGGAGGAGGGGGAGGAGGAGGAGCGGGAGGAGCTGTAGCAGCAGCAGCTCCCGCTGCTCCCGGCGCGCCAGGCTCCTACATGGCGAACGCCAGCGACCTGGCCGGAGCCAGCAGCCCGGCCCCGAGCGGCGGGGCGGCCGGCGCGGGCAGCGGCGGGGGCGGCGGGGGCGGCGGCCCGGCGGCGCTGGGCCTCAAGCTGGCGTCGCTCAGCCTCATCCTGTGCATCAGCCTGGCCGGCAACGTGCTCTTCGTGCTGCTCATCGTCCGCGACCGCCACCTGCACCGGGCGCCCTACTACCTGCTGCTCGACCTGTGCCTGGCCGACGGGCTGCGCTCGCTCGCCTGCTTCCCGGCCGTGCTGCTGTCCGTGCGCCGGGGTGCTGGCGCCGCTGGGGGGGCGCCGCCGCCCGGCGCGCTCGGCTGCAAGCTCCTGGCCTTCCTGGCCGTGCTCTTCTGCTTCCACGCCGCCTTCCTGCTGCTGGGCGTGGGCGTCACCCGCTACCTGGCCATAGCCCACCACCGCTTCTACGCCAAGCGCCTGACGGGCTGGCCGTGCGCCGCGGTGGTGTGCGTGGCGTGGGTGCTGGCCCTGGCCATGGCCTTCCCGCCCGTCCTGGACGTGGGCACCTACCGCTTCGTCCGGGAGGAGGCCCAGTGCACCTTCGAGCACCGCCACGTCGGGGCCAACGATACGCTGGGCTTCATGCTCATGCTGGCCGCTGTGGTGGGCGCCACCCACCTGGTCTACCTTCGCCTCCTCTTCTTCATCTACGACCGGCGGAAGATGAAACCCGCCCAGCTGGTGCCCGCCGTCAGCCAGAATTGGACCTTCCACGGGCCCGGCGCCACGGGCCAGGCAGCGGCCAACTGGACGGCGGGCTTCGGCAGGGGTCCCACGCCGCCCACGCTGGTGGGCATCCGCCCTGCCGGCCCGGGTCCCGGGGGGCAGGCCCGGCGCCTCCTGGTGCTGGAGGAGTTCAAGACCGAGAAGAGGCTCTGCAAGATGTTTTACATGATCACCCTCCTGTTCCTCCTCCTCTGGGGCCCCTACATAGTGGCCTGCTACCTGAGGGTCTTCATTAAGGCCGGCGCCGTGCCCCAGGGCTACCTGACCACCTCAGTGTGGCTCACCTTTGCCCAGGCCGGAGTGAACCCCATCCTATGTTTCATCTTTAACAAAGAGCTGCGAGTCTGCTTCCGTGCCCATTTCCCCTGCGGCCAGAGTCCCCAGACCACCCAGGGGACCCTTCTATGCGATTTGAAAACCATTGGCATATGACAGCGCCCACGCCCTCCTGCCCCTGCCCCTCCCCTCTCTCACGGGCTGTTTTCTCTTTCCCCTCTGGGGGAAAAAAATCAAGTCGTTTCTGCCCCTTTTCTGGGTCGTCTTCCATACGGAGACTGCAGACTGTAAATGGGGACAGAACCTACATTTAGACTGGCGAGAAGTAATTTTTGTGAATTGATATTTGCTTTTGAATAAGGCACCTCCCTAACTCCCATCCCCATCCTTTCCTAACAGTCTTGGCTACATTTATCTTCTAAAGTAGATTTTGATCAGGACAATAAATCCTGCGGTGTTTTGTACAGTACTGACGTCTTTTTTTTATAAAGCCTAAACTAATTTTATTTGTGCAAGGCCAAGACCAATTTTCTACAGAAGCTATTTTTGACAACCTCAAGTGGTATTATATTTTGAAGTGAAGTAAAAGAAAATTGGACTTTGAACAATTTCACGGGTTAGATTTCTTGAGGGTCTTCTGTTAGAACCAGGCAAAGGGAACAAAATATTAAAATCGAAGTTACCGGTTAAAAAACTGCTGTTGATATTGTAGATAGGCTGTAGCAAACTGGAAATGATGATATTTATTGCACTATTCCTTTGGAAATAATCAAAAAGTTTGTGAGGAACTGGATTTAAAATTGGAGAGTTAAAGTTTAATTCAGCAGCAGTAATGCAGTCATTTTTAAGCAGTGAAATTTACCAACTTCCTACAGTTATAACACTTCTGGAAAATACTTGTAAAACACGACTGTTTTCTATATTAAAATGACTGTTTTCTATATCACAGAGGTAACATTTCTGTACAATCATAACTTTTGAAATAGCAAAAAAAGTGTTCTGATTAATTGTGTAAAGAAAATGTTGCATGGTTTTTTTTTTAATGTACTCAGTACAAGTTATAGGCTGGTATGGCATTTTCAAGCACAGGGTATTAATTAAAATTGCTTTGAATATTTTTGAAAATAAAAAGCAGTTGAAATAATTTTATGGAAACAGTTTGCACATTGAATAACTTGGTTGTTTTTTTTCCTGTCTTATACAACTATTTCCATTTGGTAAATTGCTCTTTTGTTAATAATACAAATGGATAGGTAATTATGGTACATTTCTTTTGAGAGACAAAGTGTTTCCTTTAAATGTTTGCCAGGTTAAGCTGTGCTGTTATACCGATGGTTATTTTAAATTAATAATGAGAACTATAGTTTTAAAGAATGCTTCTTTGTAAGACATGTAATCTTAAAATGAAATATGAAATTCTCTAAGTGTTGTCTACAATGCTCTGTTTTTATTAACATAACTTCCATTTAAAAATTTATATCTGTATTTCTCATTTGCATTACACAAACTGAAATATACCAATATTTTTATCCTTGAGTGAACTGTTTTATTAACATTAGTTTTTAGAGAAGACATTCACACTTGTTTCAAGCTATCAATGTTAGATCAGACCTCTAGCATGTTACCATGTTATTTGATATGATCTGTGGCACATCATTAACTGAAAATCTACTCCTGTATAGTAGGAAAGACTTGGCATTAAGAAGGAGGAGATCCAGGTTCTAGTACCAGCTTTGACAAAAGCTTGTTATGGGATCCTGGACAAGTCACTTGTCTTGGCTGGGCCTCAGTGTCACTGTCTGGAAAGGAGGAGAATACAATGCTATCTAAAGTCTCTTCTGGTTCTGTTGTTCTATGATTTTACGATGTGTAAGGCACTATCACAGGTGTTAAAGAGCATTTGAAAGTAAATGATACTTGGTCACTGTCCTCTAGGAGTCCATCAAATAAGGACAATTAAAGAAAAAAATCTATTTCATGTAACTCTTTTCAACTCAGTGAACATATAAATACTTACAATATGCCAGATTCTGTGTAAAACTATTTACACAGTAAATATGAAATAATTTTAATATCTCTTTCTATATTTCAATATTTGTATATTACACATCTTTAGAAACTGATTCATTTATTGATAAATGAAGATACCGACAGACAGGTAGATAGATAGATACATACATACATAGAAAGATAGATAGATAATGCCATTTAAGATAGGCTATTTAGAGCCTTTCAAAATTTTGGATCTGCTAGCTCTGACAGTCAATGAACAAGCATTTATTGAATATTGGCTGTATGCCCAGAACTGACCTAAGCTTGTTGGGAGATGAACATTAAGAATGAGAGATGATGCCTGCAAGGAGTTTCAATCTAGTTGAGGACAGAAGATAGTGCACAATCAATACTAAGTGGCATATTGTGCTATTTTCATGTAACTGGGAGACTGTGGAAAGGAGAGCTCACTGAGGGTTCAGAATAGCCTAGGAACACTTGGAGAACCTTGGACTAAAGCTGATTCTTGAAGGATAAACATAGTTTGGCAGACTTTGGATAGGTAGGATACATGAATCATTACCCAAGTGGGAATTACTTGACTAATTCTTAGAGCTTGTAGGTTCCATGCCTTCTTAGGTTTTTTCTTCTTAAGGAATATTTTTCTTAATGAATTTATCCTGAGGGAAAACTAATGGGATTATAGTTTCAGTGGCAAAGGACAGGACATAGTGAAGCCCTTGGACCCTTGGTTAGAGTCTATTTAGACAAAATTCTAACAAGCTTGATTGTTATACCTGATACCTAGTGAGTTGTCAAGTCCTTTTAATTTTTACCTCCACAAAATCTCTTCTCCATCCCCTTATCTCCACTAATATGGGTATAACCCTAGTTAAAACCCTTCTGATCATTTATCTAGTCTATTAGGGCAACCTTCTAATTGGATTCACTGCTTCCAGTCTCCCCTCTTTCCAATCCAAGCTTCATATAGCTGCCAAAATAAACTTACTGAATCAAGGGTCAGTGTCTTTCCATTGCTCCAAAATCTTTAGTGACTCTCTTTGTGTCTCCATGATCAAGTACAAATTCCTCAAAATAGTATTTGAAAGCCCTTCACAGTCTGGTTCCATTCTCCATTTCCAGACTTACTTTATACTCTTCCCCTTTATGTACTCTCTATTCTTGTCAAACCAGCTTTTTTTCTGTTCTTAACTTTGCTGTTTTCTCTGTCCTACCTCTACACCTTTGTGAAGGTTCTCATTCCTGGAATACATTCTTTTTCCCATCTCTATGAGTCCTTAGCTTCCTTCAAGCTCAATTTAGGCAGGCTTTTGTTCTAGGTCTCCTTCCTGGTCCCCCCTAATTGTTCATGCTCCCATTTTTCTCGAATTATTTTGTATTTATTTATTGGTTTACAATTTGCATCCCCCAGTAGAAAGTGAACTCGATGAAGGAGGGAGATGTTTGTCATTTTTCTTCTCTTTGCATTCCCTGCACCTAACTTTACCCATATTAGGTGCTTTAAAAAAATGTTGCTTGAATTCAATATACTATTTCCCAGACAATCATAAATGAGAAGAAATTTGTGTAAATTTACATATATGCTATTGTTTAGTCATTCAGTTTTTTCTGACCCTGATAATAGTACACCAAGACCTTCTAACTTTCACTATCTCCCAAAGTCTGTCCAAATTCATGTTCATTGTTTCCATGGCATCTCTCCATGTCGTCCTCTGCCATTTTCATTTCAGGGTCCTCTCCAATGAGTTTCATCTGCTCATTATGTGGCCAAAGTATTTCAACTTCAGCTTCAGTATTTGACCATCTAATGGATAGCTTGAATTAATTTCTTTAAGTATTGACTGATTTGACTTCCTTACTGTCCAAGGAACTCTTAAAAATATTCTCTAGCAACACAATTCCACATAATGTACTATGCATACAAGCTAAATAAAGTGACCTTGTCATCCTCCTCTTGTAATCTTAGACCAGCAAAGACATAATATTTGCAATTATATACAGCCAAAATTTTAAAAAGTTATCTAATTTTTCTACATATACATTATTTCACATATATTCTTTTTAAAATAAATTGTGTATAGGTCATCTTTCAAAGTAGTGAAATTTTAAACTATTTAAAATTTTTCCCTTCCTGGATGCCCATCATCTGGGCAATAATTGAACAAGGTCATTATCAAGGTCAAGTTGTGGTATTTGATTTTGACAGTATTTGTGGCATAAGAAATGATGATCAGGATGATTTCAGAAAATCCTGAAAAGTTTTATATGATATGATGCAAAGCGAAGTGAGCGGAACCAGGAAAACATTGTACACAGTACAGCAATATTGTATGATGATTAATTTTGAATGACAGCTATCCTCAGCAATACCATGATCCAAGAAAATTCTGAAAGACTTATGAAAAATGTTACCCACCTCCACAGAAAGAACTGAAGGAAACTGAATACAGATCAAAGCATACTTTTAAAAAAGTTTTCTTTATTATGCTTGTTTTTTTGGTCTGTGTTTTCTTTTGCAACATGACTAATATAGAAATGTTTTGCATGACTGCACATGTGTAATCTATATCAAATTGTTTGCTTTCTCAAGGAGGGGGAATGGGATAAAGAGAGGGAGAGAATTTGGAACTCAAAATTTTAAAAAAAGTAAAAAAATTTTGTTTACATGTAATTGATAGAAAAATGAAAAAAATTCCCCCTTCGCCCCTCAAAATTGCCTGTTCCCATTTGTGACCCATCCTTATTCTACTGATAAAAAGCATCTTCCGATCAGATAGGCTGCTCATAGGTTATGCTTCACTCTCACTACATGACCAGAGCACCTCCTTTTCCAGACATATATTTCTCTGATGATAGCCTTTTTTCTCTCTCTCTTTGCAATTCTTCATTTTAAAAAATAAGTTACACATTTTCTCTAAGATACATTTACACAAAATAGAATAAACATTCTATTAGGAAATACACATAAACGATCCAATGTACTCAGGGTCTTCTCAGCAAGACAATATTCCTTGAAGAATTGGAAAGACTTTTACCATCCAGGAGTTATTTAATGTGGATTTCTCTAATCAGCAGTGATTTAGAGCATTTTTTCATGTGACTATTGATAGCTTGCAGGGGCAACTAGGTGATACAGTGAATGAATGGAGCACGTGACTTAAAATCAGGAAGATTAATCTTCATGAGTTCAAATTCAGCCTCAGTTACTTACTAGCCATGTAACTCTAGGCAAGTGACTTAACCTTGTTTGCCTCAGTTCCTTACCTATAAAATGAACTGGAGAAGGAAACAGCAAACCACTCCAGCATCTGTGACAAGAAAATCTCAAATGGGGCCACGAAGAGTCAGATATGACTGAAATGACTGAACAACAATTGACACCTATAATTTCTTCTTTTGAAAATTGCTTCTTCATATCCTTTGACATTTATCAATTGGGAAATGACTCTGATTTCCTCCCTTCTTACAGCTCTTTAGGAGTAATTTGTCTGTAATGACCACCTTCCCAGCAGAATCAGACTATGATCGATATATGGGATCTCTTAACAAGATCATCACGTACTAATTTTCTTGCTAATGTTGGCAATTTTGTGGTCTTTAACCTGGGGAATCCCATACCAAACTGTGGCCTGGGCACACCTCCACAGTGAGAGCATTGGGTCTCCTCTGACCTCCAGCTTTGCCCAGTTCATCACTGTTATTACATTTCAACCTGCTTACGTTCATCATACACCTCTCCATTGTCCCTTTGCGGATCCTCAACTTTAATTCTTTGGATACTGGTATTTCAAGACTCATAGCATCATAGATCCAGAACTGGAATAGACTCAAAAGGTTAATGCTTTTATTTTACAGACAAAGAAACTGAGGACTAGTGAGATTAAGTGACTAGATCAAAGTCACAAACAAAGTGTCAAAGGTAGGATCCTTTAATACAATCAGGTCGATGTTACCGTTACTTTGCTGCCTGGGGGTAAATGAATTAAGGGAGTGCTTTACTTGGAGTGAGAAAGACTTGCCTCTAAACATGACCTCTATCCCTAGCTTTGTGACCACAAGCAAGTCACTCAGCCTCTCAAACTAGATGTCTCATAGGCATTTTAGATTCAGCAACAAGAGAACTCTTTCTTTCCCACCAATCTCTCCCCTCTTCTGAATGGCTATGTATTGTCAAAGGCAGGTAATCATCCAGGTCTGCAAACTCAGTGTTATCCTCAGTTCTTCATTCTCATTGGCCCAACATATTAATTTGTCACCAAATTGTGTTACTTCTGCCTTCACAACATCACTTACATGTCCCCCTTCTCTCCACTCACGTCTACCCTTTGCTCATGTTCTTATCATCTCCAGACTATTTATCATCTCCAGACTATTAGAATTAGTCTCATTGCCTCAAGTCTGTCTGCAATGCAATCCATCCTATTGTGCTGAAGTGATTTTCCTAAAGCAGATATGTACCTATACTGTACCCTACCACACTCTCTGGACTCCAATGGCTCCCTATTACTTCTGAGATCAAATGCAAGCTTCTTAGGTTGGCATTCAAAGCTCTTCATAACTGGAACTTTCCTGCATCTCTAATCTTCTTATGCTTTTTGTATCATGATGTTCAGTCATTTCAGTTCTATTCAACTCTTTGTGACCCCATTTGGAGTTTTCTTGGCAGAGATACTGGAGTGATTTGTCATTTCCTTCTCCAGCTCATTTTACAGATGAGGAAACTGAGGCAAATGGGGTTAAGTGACTTGTCCAGGGTCATACAACTACTGAGTATCTGAGACTGTATTTGAACTCAGGTCTTCTTGACTCCAGGTTCAGTACTCTATCCACTGTGCCACCTAGTTGCCACTCTTATACTTTACTCCTCTCTATCCACTCTGCAATTCACCTGCCCTGTCCTACTTGCCCTTCCTTGTACAAGACATGTCTGCTCCTTCTGTGCCTTTGTGTTTTCTGTCTTTTTTCCAGGTCTAGAATATTCTTTTACTTACTAATTTCTCTGGCTTTCTCCATGAATCAGCTCAGATCTCATCTTCTGCCAGAGGCCTTCTCCAGTCCTCTCAGGCTACTATTGCCTTTTTCTCTGAGATCACGTTCCATGTGATCTCATGTTTGTAGACATCTTGTGTGTCTTTAATTGTTTATGAGTTTACTCCTCTGTAGTAAGAGCTCCTTCAAGGTATAGAGTGCTTTTGCTTTTCTTTGTTTCTTCAGCATTTAACACCATGCTTAACACATAGTCAAATGCTAAATATATCAATGCTTGTTGATTGACTGATTCAAGTGTAAAACCTGAGTGTTGATATCTGGGTCTTTTAAATCTTTTCCACTCAGAACCCCTTTTCACCTTTCAGAAGTATTAGTTGGCATTGCATGGCCTGAAGGCATGCACGTGCAAAGTGCGCATGCTGTGTGTTCAGAACCAAGGTCTCAGTGAAGTTGTGTGATGCATCATGGGCCAGAACTGCCAGAAACACCTTGGATTCATTACATGTTTGATTTTTAATTAATTTTTGGTCATTGAGTGTTCAGAAACCTTTTACTGCTGCCAAATTTTTATGACCCCACAAGGGGTCATGACCCACAGTTTAAGAAGCTCTAGTGTAGAGTAAAATAACTTGCAGATATTTTGATAACATATGTAAACCACTTTGCAAAACTTAAAGCACTGGATAAGTATAAATTCTTATTATTTTTACTGTCTCTAGGGGAAACTTTTCCCATTTGGACTACAAGTCAGGCATCCTAACTTTTGACAAGAAAATACACTTCTCATACCTGGTTTGTGTTTTGCTTTTTATTAATAATAAGTTATAAAATAAAGTCTTTTCTGTTATACCTTTCAAGGAATCTTGTATGAATTTGATGAAAATATGAGAGATGTCTTTTTGGAAGAGATCTGTTAAAGTTTTTCTCCACCAGATCATATTCATTTTAATAAACAACAAAAAATAGAGTGGGATCTTATATTCCCTATTTAGGCAGTTGTATGATGGTAAAATATGGTATCTTATACAATATTGTTTGCAAAAGATTATTCTCTTCTCATGCCTGAAAGGATACTTTTAATACCTAAGGAAATAATTTTCACAAAAATTTAGAAAAGAAAGAATGAAAAAATTTTATCGATTCACATTGCTGTTACTTATGAGATATCCAGCCAAACTGATATCCTCTCTGTTCTTCACTCCTATCTCCCCTCTATGAACTGGCTGTGTACCTGTCTCCTGTGCCTGGAATGGATTCCCTCCTTAGCCCCACCTCATAGAGTCTCTTCCATTAAAGGGCATTTCAGGTATCACCTTCTGCACAAAATCTTCCTTGATCTCCCCCACTGTTAATGACTTCCCTCCTAAACTGCCTTATATTTAGCTCCGTACTTTGTGTTTGTGTATATATATATAAAGTGAATATGCATATTCATTTTATATTTATGTTTTACATATTTTTATGTGTACTTGTTGCTTCTCCATTAGAATATTCATTTATAATTAGAAGCTTATTTGGAGTAGGGATAATTTCATGCTTTATATTTGCATCCCCAGTGGCAGGCACATAGTAGGAACTTAATAAAGACTTACTGATTATGATGCCCTTTCCCCAAAGAAGTCCTTTATGAAGAAAAAAAAAGCAAATTCCTCATGACAAACATGCATAAACAAGCAAAACAAATTATTTCATTGTCTATATACAAAAATGTAGAATTCTGAACCCTAAATCTATCACCTCCATCAGAAGGTGTCATCATAAAAAAAGAGAAAAACTTAGAAAAATTATCTATTAGAACTACAGTTTGAAGAAAAGTTCAAGACAAAATGTAACAGCAAGGACCCCAGCATACATAGGAGGGCCTGCTGTACAAGTTCTTAGATCTACTATTCTAAAAGGAAAACGACTTTTGAGGGGTCAACAAGCACATATATCATTCACTTAGTTCAGGGGAAAAAGTCTTCAGAGAAACTTCAGAGAAAATACAAACAGAGGAAATAAAGACCAACAGACAGGGCTTCCAACTGTCTGACCATAAGCAATATATACATCATAGATCAACAGACAGATCCAACTGTCTGACCTTACATACATATATAGCTACCAGACAGAGAAATACCAGCATCTGTGTTTTCAGAGTGAGGGGTGGTGCGGGGCAGGGGGAAGGGAGGCTTCTTAATGGCTACTCAAAGTCTCATCTAGTCAAACAAATATTTCCAATGAATATGTCCCAAAATAAAACCTCACCTCAGAGTATTTATACACTTTTCAGAGCCAGAGGGCACGACCCTCTGACACAGTGCCTCAATAGAAATTAACAAAATGTATTGAGGTCTATTAATGGGTAGGGAAGATCTTTAACTCTTCTCCTGCACCTCCCCTACCATTAACCTTACATTCTTACATTAACATTACATCATAGGACAGAGAGATCCTAGAAGATAAATGTAATTTTGATTTCATAAAATTAAATTGTTTTGTACAAACAAATCCAACAAAGTTAAGATTAAATTGGAAATAATTAATTAATTAAAGTTAATACTGGAAAGAACCTTTGCAGTAAGTTTTTCTGATAAAAGTTGATTTCTGATATATATGTATATATACCTATATATAGATATCTTTCTGCATATCTATTTATATATCTACGAATGTATATATCTGTGTGTGTGTGCATGCGCTCAGGCAGCATTTATTTCAAAGGTGTTATGACTAAAAGACATATATACCCCTGTGACCCTTTTCAGAATAAATGCTGTGCTAGTGTAGGTTAGAATCTACACTATTCCATTTCTCATAAATCCCCATCAATGTGTTTCTTTTACCAATCATCAAGAAAATAGTTCAAAAGGGAAAAAATCAAACACATAGCAAGATAAGGAACAATGCTATTCATAAATCTAAGGGTATAGTCTACTATGAGTTATCATTCTACAAATGGGGGAGGAAGATATGCACAGAATATGTATGTATAAGGAATACAAATGGTTGGAGATCATATAAACCCACGAATATATGTTAAGGAGCCCATATATGGTGCATACGTAAACCTGGCCTGGCCAAAATAACTCACATCTCTGATGCTAGTAATTTCATCAAGTGGGGTAATTTTTACACTGGGCTGAATGGAGTCTTCTACTACTTTTTCTCTCTGCTACACTACTTTCTTTTACCTCTATTTTGGCCAGCATGTGGCACCTTTCTCTTCAAAAAATAGGTGAGGAAATGTTCTGCTAACTCTTTAGCTTAATTGCTAAAATGTTGAACTTTTGGAGATGAAGCAATTCAACACCTGCTGCTCTCACTTAGCTAACTAGAAAGCTTTGCAGCCATTTAAAATCTGACTTTTAAACCCTTTTCTTCTGTTACTGATCAAGGTTCCTCATTTTGAAGTCTTATTTTAGTTTTAGTTAGCTGAAATTTGTACAAGTAAAGAGATATTAAATATTGGAAATGCAGAAGTACAAAATAAAAAGCCCAAATAAAGAGAATATGATACACTTTACCACTGGAATACCCAAATATTGTTCTTGATAGAGAGGAAAAGATGCTGTATTTGCTTTGAAAGAATGCTATAGCTGCAGATAGCATGAAATCTAATAAATAGAAATGACATCTTGAAAGTGTACCTAAAATACATTGGTAAGATAAGAGAATTTTTCTAGAGAAAATTAAACAATTTTAAGAAATAAAAGCCAATTTTTCACCAAACCATGCCTGTGACATCAAAAGATTACTTATATTACACAATCAACATTGCCCCCACTATCTTTAGGATCAGGCCTGTTACATTTTCCTCCATTCACAGGGTTCTCAAGCACTGGAAACTTTGGCATTATTCTTTTCTCCGTCATGACTCAGACCCTACCAGATGCATTTACTCCTCTCAATTTAGGGTCCCACTGGCTAGCTCCTCAGTTCAATTTATCCACTTAATACTGGAGAGATTTCACAAGGGAATGTGTACTTCAAAGCCATAGTAAGAACAAAAATTGTCCCTAATACCAGGGGGACAATGAAATACTCTCTATACTGGCTGGGGAGCAGTCAGTCTGGGGTGGTGGGTGGATTGGGGTCATGATTTTGCTCAATATTTACATACCATTGGTTTTATCTGCTAGACTGAAGCCTTGGACCTCCTCAGAATGTTGTTGCTGGGCTAGCTGCAACCCTTGACCTGGATTTTTGAAATCCTAGATCCCTTTGACTTGCGTTCCTTGGCCAGACCCTACTGGAGACTCTACTCCCTGCACCTAGGACGAAAAGGAACAATCCAAAAGGTCAAAGACTCAGGGCCATCTCTCAAAGGCCAAACGACCTATTTGGGCAGTGGGGATGGAGATCTTTCCTCTTACTTTGTGGTCACATTTGCTGTAAGTGAAGACATCATTTCTTCTTCAACTCTGAATACTAAAGCAGCCATGACCAGGGACTACTCAAGTCCTTTGAAAATATTGACCAGTTCTGGCTACGCAGCCAATAGAACAAAGGCTCCACTCAATTATGAGAAAGGAAAATACAAAAACTCCAAGGGCACTTAAACTTCCAGCCTTGAGGAAACTTTTTTCTAGCATCTTCCATGTGGGTCTTAGGTGGTCTAGGCATGAGCTAGACCCACATTAGACTTACACTGAATATGCTTGTTTATAGAATTTCAAGGTACGAATCAAATGTAAAACATCTTTGAATAGTTCCATTTTCAGATAATACATTGAGAAGACATTTTTGAGCTATTAATAAACTAAAAATCTTATTTTGCATTGCAAGTGTATAAAGCAACAGATATAGTTAGATATAGTGCATAGGTCACTGGACTGGTGGGGGTTAGTATTTTATAGGTCAGGGGTGCGGCACCTGCGGGCTCAAAGCCACATGTGGCTTTCTAGGTCCTTGGGTATGGACTTTTGACTGAGTCCAAATTTTACAGATCAAATCCTTTTATTAAGGGGATTGGTTCGGGGAAGTTTCATTCACTCAGAGGGCTACATTTGAGGACCTAGAGGGCCACATGTGACCTCCCATTCCTGATCTAGGTTCAAATACCTACTGAGACATCTGCATTCTGTATGACCCTAGGAAAATCATTTCACTTCCCAGTTTTTCTTTGCCTCAGTTTCCTCATCTGTAAAACGAGGAGGCAAGACTAGATGGTCTATATGTTCCTTTCCAGGATCAATCTGTAATCCTATAAAATGTTCATTGGGTTAAGCATAGAATTAGAATATAAGCATATAATCTCTTGCATTAAACAAAATTATAAATGAGAAATGTTTCACAAAATAAATAATAATTCCATAAACTATAGATAATTTTAATTTGTGGTTTTCTAAGTCAATATATGGCCATATATATGACTTCTCCCAACAGAATAAGTGGACGTTCCAATGGCCATGAAAGCAGCTGAAGTCAATGCCTTGGAGTGCTAAGAACTTGGTTACACATGGTTACACCAAGGTCATCTGCTGCATCACAAGCCATCACTAATCATCTTTACTCTGTCCTACCATTGGACTGTGATGACTCTGGAAGAGAGAATGAAGGCTGAGGACTTTATGCATCTCTGCCTCATTTAATATCAGTTTATGCAGGAGTCAAAAGACATGACCAAAGGGGGTCTGTTTTTGTTTGAGTTTGACATGAATGTCTTACATGTAGTTTTTCCAAGTTTTTATAAGGATAATCAACTTTTTAAAAAACAGTTCATTAAGAAAGAAGTTAGACAATATTGAGTGATGATACAGGGGCAGAACTTAAGAGTTTGTTTATATTATTATGAGATTTGCTGACTTCCTCATGCAAAAAGATGCTTCAGCTAAAAAAAGAGATTGCCATTTTACTAAGTTGTAATAATAAAAGATGAAGCAAATTCATTTTATAACAAAATTTCCTTCTGAAGTATGTATATTTGGTGCATTTTAAAAAATGAGCCCTTTAAATATATCATTACAAATTAGTCAAGTCATATTCTAATTCAGAGAAGTAAGTGGTTGCATTTATGAAAATGTTAGAACTTTGGAAAATAAGATAGAATACTATGAGAGGCAGTGTGGTAGAGTGGATATAAAGTTGGTGTTGAATTTAGGAAGACCTGACTTGTAGAGACAACGGCAGTTGCTCTAGATAACTCTGTAAGTAGCAGAGAAGGTGCTCGTTTACTAAGTAGAGGGAATTTCCTCACCTGGAAATTCCTAACACCAATGAAATCACAGGCTCAGTCCCTACCTTGTCATTAATAAACATATCAAATAACAGTTTTGATATAATGACCAATTAAAATAAAGCATGGGCTGCAAATGAAACAGAATATGAGGACCTTTTTATTAATCACTAGACTGGTTCACAGAAGAAATGGTCATTTTATTTAAAATTACTTCCCCCTTATATCTCTCATGTAGACAAGACCCTAGTTTAGTTTAAGGTCGTTATCACTTCTTACCTGAACTATTGCAATAATCTCCTATTTGTTCACTTTATTCCAAGCTTTTCCCCACTCTAATCCACCTTCCATATGGCTACCAAAATGTGTTTCCTAAAGTAAAGGTTTGTCATTATCTCCACTCTCTCCTCTTTATCCTCTTCCTCTTTCAATAAACTTCAGTGGCTCCCTATTACATGTAGGGTCAAATACAAATTTCTGAAGTTGACATGAAAAGTTCTTCATAATCCAGTCTCTTCCAATCTTTATAAGCTTCTTATAGATTACTCCCTTCTATTCAGTCTGTGAACTAGTCATTTCTGGCTTATTTATTGTTGCATGCACATAACACTCCAACTTCTGTCTCTGAGCTTTTGTATTAGCTGCCCCCAATTTCTGGAATGTTCTTTCAAATACATACACGCACATATAAAACTACTTTGTATCCACTTTTCATAAATACACATATGTATAGGTATACTTATATATGTGTATGTTATCTTCTCTGTTAGAATGTAAGGTCCTGGAAAGCAGGAACTTTGTATCCCCAATGCTTAACACAGTCCCTGTATATGTTAATAAATGTTGCTTGAAAATATTTCTAAATATAAATGGAACCAATGTGACAACAATAGGCAAGAAATATGAAATATTTGATCTTACTCCATCTAAACAGGAGCAGTAAACAAACTTATCTTGTGATATTACTTTGAAAGAAGTATTCAAACCTAAAAATCTTATGTTTTGGCTCTGGATGTGAGTGATGGTATGGAGGCAGGAGACTTAAACAGAGTGCAACAGTATGGTGATGTATCAGAATTTGGATCTAGGGAGACTGTTTTTGGAGCTTCTGATAGAGAAAAGTCAGATGATCATCCATATTGCTAGTGTGGCTTCTCTGCTCAGGTGGACTTGGGAGGGATGACCTGAAGGACTGCCTTATGTTGTGTATGGAGTTTTTCATAGGAGACATGATCTTGTTCGGCTGACAAAATGCTGAACATGAAACTATATACCTGCATAAAAGACTTAGTTGGTTCCATACTCTCTTAGGGGAGGAATGGAGAAAGGAACTCCTCTGAGGTGGTAGAGAAAGACTTTGAATGTCAAGGCTGCAGTCCTCTGAGCTGCAGACAAGTGGGAGTCCGCTCCATAATGTTTCCGGCTGAAGAGCTCATTCACTCTTAGGTATTCTTTGGTATATTCTAATCTGTAGAACTTCTCAAATACCTATTTATTGGTTTGCTTGGGTAAGTGTTTTTTTCTTTTGATATTACTATTTGTGATGGTCTTTTGTATAATGGGTATTTATTTGGGGCAGAGGAGAGTCTTAGCTGTCAGTTTTAAGATACAGACTACCCTCTCACTCAAGTGATCATGGAAATATCTTTTCTTCTAAATCCACTCATACGCCCAGAGCAGAACTATTTTAAGGGGGCAGGTAGATACAATTCTAGCCTGATATCTATCTTGCTGATAGGAGGTGAGATTGCCTATCTGTGACATTTTTCTTCGAGTCGTCTTGCCCCTCCCCTAGCATCTATGCAGGTGATACAAGTATGATCTTCCACCTGCTCTCTGTAAAGGGGATCCAGACATTAGATCATATCAATCTATGTCAGCCTTGAGCTTCATCTATATACATTGATAACCCCCATATATATATTTTATACATTTCCACAGATAGAGAGGAAATTGCAATGGCCAAGCAGTTCAATGAATCCAACTTTTGAGGGTCATCGCTCTTGTTTCCATTCCTCCATGACACTTCAAGTTTCTATTGAGGGAGATAGAGGTCAGAAGCTCCGAGGAATCACTCTTCTCCTATGATGTACCAGACTGAGCAGTAGAGGGAGCTTTCTCCACCTCTTACCTGTTAAAGGGGGCTTAGAACTTCATGTTTCTGTCACGCTGGTAGACTATTTCTGCTTCTTCCCTTCTCTAGCAGAAATATAGAACTTAGAGAAGAAGCCAGCACTTCATTTCACATGACTCAGGTCATCATTTCTTTATAAATTATTTGTCCTTAATGGTTTACCATTCTTGTTGTTACCCATGAAATTGTCTCTCCTCTCTCCCCCTCTCCCTTTACATAAAAGAAAATCAGGCAGCCACTCAAACGTTGTCTGCTGTGATTAATGATGTTGGGAGGTGGAGATTTGGAAACACATTTTTATTCTTATAGAGTTCTAGGAGACACACCATGATGCAGTGAGACTGAGGCATAAGAGATGGATCCCAGTTGAAGGCTCCCAAAGCAAGGCAGGCAAACTGATGCACTCCTAGGCAAGTACAAGTTTCCATAAACAGGAGAATCTAAAAGTAGACAGGATGATATAGATCATGTACACCCCTAGTGCTAACTTTGATGAACCCTTGAAACAAAAGCTAGTAAAAACTAGGACAGCACTAGCCCCTCAAATACATGTGACATCATTGGTTGCCCACTGCTTGACAAGCAGAATCATCCACAGAAACCTGACATATCTTACAGAGGAATAAACAGTTTTCTGGCTTATCAAACAAAGAAATAAGCATCTTATTTACTATTCATAACTTCTTGTTTTGGGAAATGCAATTTCCTCCCTGCTACTCCTCTTGTAAGATAAGATAAGCAGGTGTGATAATGGTTAAAAAAGAATTGTGAGTATTAGAAATGATACCATGCTTTGAGGTATTTTATACCAAAGAAAATAAGATCATGTGGTGGGTAGAGCACTGGACCTGAAGTCAAGAGGACCTAAGTGGAATTCTGACATCTGACACACTAGCTGTGTAACCCTAGGCAAGTCACTCAACCTCTGTCTGGCTAAGTTTCCTCAACTATAAAATGGGGATAAAAATAGCAATTCTCTCTGAAGGTTGTCCTGAGGATCATGGAGATGATATGTTCAAGGTGCTCAGCCTACTATCTGGCACATAGGAGGTACTTAACAAATGCTACTTTTTCTCTTGGCTGCCTTCTTTTCTTCCTTCCTACATTAATAATGTTACTATGATTATTGCTGTTAAAATATGAAAATTGTAAACCACTGGTATAATGGAAATAACACCATGTTTTGAGTTAGAGAACCCATGTTTGAACATTAAGTCTGCTCTTGACTATCTGTATCATTTTAGGTAAGTTATTCCTCTCTGTGCCTCAGTTTTCTTTTCTGCAAAACGGGTCAACTTCAGCATCTCTAAAATTCCTCTCATCTCCAAATCCACTTTTCATGTGAACCTATAATTCTGTCTCCATAGTCAGAGACTATGGATAGTTCATGATTCTGTGGAGCGTTTCCCTTTGTAATTCATTCTCCCTGGGGTAGATGGTTCCAGTTTCTGCCCTCTGTAGCTCCCTATTGGTTTCTCCTGTTCTAGTTGATTTTCTGTGGGACACTTGTTTTCAGCAAGGCCAGAAAGTGGTTACAAGCCCTTTTTTATCCATTGCAGACCCTATGAAAAAGGCAGTAGGCAAAAACCCTCAAGAATTCTCTTTGTTTGGCAACCTTCACCAATAAAGCAAGGAAAAATTATGACAGCAGCTAGAAAACCTGGGAAGAATTCTCCTTTTGTGGAAGTCGGATTTAGAGGCCTAGTGGAATCAAGACAAGAGGGATGCTCTTTTATTGAGACAACACTTTCACCAATAGAAACTTTTTCCAGAACATGGTGTGCTTCAGGGCTCCAGTTTCTTGGGCGTTTCCATCCCAAATTATGGATTCCAGTAAGAGAACTAGCAACCTTATATTCTTTCCCACTGTTACTTGTTAAGAATGTAATCTATCCCAGGGAAAATTCTTTGCTTATTCAGGAGCTGACATAGCCCTTGGATATTCTCCAATTTCTTCTACTTCATCACTTGATTGGGATTATTCACCCCACTTGAGGCTGTCAATAGTATCTTTTCCTTACCAGCCCTCCCCCTCAGGTAAGAATTGAGTCTTCTGCAGTCAATAAAACCCATAACATTCTCCTAAGTAAGATCTATGTGAAAAGCTGAAGTAAGGATAACAAAGACAGCTTATGTGGATGAAGGCTGTCATACTTCTAAAATGTTTTATGTTCATTATCTTAACTGATCTTTATAACTATCTTATGAGTTGGAAGATGATATTAAAACATAGCTTCTAAAGAGACTATTGTATTCCTTTTCAAAAATAAAAAGAAAGGTGACAGAAATTTTTGGGATTAACACATTACAGTTTCACTATTTGAATAGCACTCAGATGTTTACTAGCCAATGTGAACAGGGGCAGGAAGAGCCTCCAAAATATCTGGCAAGTGCCCTTCCATTTCCTGCTTAAAGATTTTCCCATAATAGGTTCTCAGTGCCTATGTAGTAGGGGTTCTTCTATTCTCTCTTTTGACCTTGTCCCTCCCCAAGAGTGTTGCTCCCTCCTCCCATTGCCCTCCCTTCCATCATCCCCCCCACCCTGCTGATCCCCTTCTCCCCACTTTCCTATATTTTAAGATAGGTTTTCATACCAAAATGAATGTGCATTTTATTCCTTCCTTGAGTCGAATGTGATGAGAGTAAGCTTCATGTTTTCTCTCTCACCTCCTCCCTTTTTCCCTCCACTGAAAAGTCTTTTACTTGCCTCTTTTATGAGATAATTTGTCCCATTCCATTTCTCCCTTTCTCCTCCCAATATATTCCTCTCCCATCGCTTAATTTCATTTGTTAGATATGATCCCATCCTATTCAACTCACCCTGTGCTCTCTGTCTCTTTTTCTCCTCTCTCTCTCTCTCTCTGTCTCTCTCTCTGTCTCTCTCTCTGTCTCTCTCTGTCTCTC
>CM053772.1:32828296-32892718 GCA_028658325.1 Potorous gilbertii
ATATTTCACATTCTCTTCCATTTTTTCATTCTTTTGGTTTTGTTTTGTGATTTTTTGGTGTCTCAGAAAGTCATTAGCCCCCATCTGTTCCATTCCAATTTTTAAAGAACTATTTTCTTCATTGAACTTTTGAACCTCCTTTTTCATTTGGCTAATTCTGCTTCTTAAAGCATTCTTCTCCTCATTGGCTTTTTGAACCTATTTTGCCAATTAAGTTAGCCTATTTTTAAAGGTGTTATTTTCTTCAGCATTTTTTGGGTCTCCTTTAGCAAGGTGTTGACCTACTTTTCATGATTTTTTTGCATCTCTCTCATTTCTCTTCCCAATTTTTCCTCCACCTCTCTTACTTGATTTTCAAAATCCTTTTTGAGATCTTTCATGGCCTGAGGCCACTGAATATTTATCTTGTATGTTTGGGATACAGAAGCCTTGACTTTTATGTCTTTCCCTGATGGTAAGCATTGTTCTTCCTCATCAGAAAAGATGGGAAAAGATATCTGTTCACCAAGAAAGTAACTTTCTATAGTCTTATTTTTTTTCCTTTTTCTGGGCATTTTCCCAACCAGTTACTTTACCTTTGGGTCCTTTATCAAGAGTAGGGTATACTCTGAGGGTCTGTAAGATCTTAGTTCCTCCAAGATGGCACAATCAAGCATGTACACTGATCTGGGAGCAAGTAGAAATTTTTGTGCCCAGAATCTGAGTAGTAGAGTTTCCTCTCCACAGCCACCTCACCTCCAGTTCTGCCAAGACAGCACTAGGGGCTGAGATTCAGATAAGCTGCAGGGGCAGAGCCACCATTCAGTGTGAGATAAAGATCAGCTGCTCAAATCCCTCAGGAGTATTAGATGGGGGCAGGGCCACTAAACAGGGCTGAGGTAAGAATCAGCAACTCAGTGCCCCCAGGGGTTTTATGATCCAACAATGGATGTGGGCTGCTGTGGAAGCTGCTGCCACCTGCCTGATGTGGTGGCTACCTCTGCCTGAGGCCAGAGCTATGGGAAGGTCTTTCTCCTTTTTTGGCCAGTTGAAAACACTGACTTTTGGTGCCTGTGGGTTGAGGGATCTGTGAACCACTGCTACTGAGACTGGGGATTCTGCCCCTGCTACCTACTCTCATCCTCCTCCCAGAGCCGGGCCATGTGGCCAAGGCTGGGCTGGGCTCTGCCCTGTGTCTAGTGCGACAGATGTTTCCCATTGGCCTTCCAGGTCACCCTGAGCTGGAAATCTCCTCCACTTTATTTTTCTGTGGCTTCTGCTGCTCTAGAATTTGTTGAGAGTCTTTCTTTACAGGTATTTTTTGGGCTGTAGGGTAAAGCTAGTATATGTGCCTCTTTCTACTCCACCATCTTGGCTCCACCCCAGTAGGGGTTCTTAATCTTGGTTGCTAAACTTGTTTATTTTTAAATTTTTGATAACTATATTTCATTATAATTGGTTTCCTTTGTCATCCTATATATTTTATTTTAGCAACTTAAAAACAATATTCTGAAAGGGATCTATAGATTTCAGCAGACTACCAAAGGGATCCAGGACACCAAAATAGTGAAGAATCTTTGCTCTCAAGCTTCTCTGGCAAGTACTTATCTAGTTCCTGCTTGAAGTTCTCTACCTATAGGGTTCTCTGTGCCTGCAGAAGCAACCTTTTGAATTTTAAAGTATTCTAAGTATTTGGAGATTTTCCCTTAAACTAAGCTAAAATTTGCTGCCCATGACTGCTAGATTAAAGATTCTCAACCTTTTATTTGTATCATACCTCCCTATAGAAATCTTGTGGTACCAATGAAATGCTTCTCAAAATTATATTTTTTGATGCATAAGATAAAATATATAGGATTTCAAAGAAAATTGACTATGTTGAAATGCAGATTATATAATATATATATTAAATTGCATATATGCCTAAATAAACATCTCTCAACTCTCTCTTCTTGGTTCTATCCCCCTTTCTCTTTTTCCTTCCCCCTTCCCCCCCCCCCTCTCTCCCTCTCTCACATTCATTAGCCCCAGGATAAAAACCCACTAGAGGTAGGAATTAACCTGAAGGCAAAATAGGTGTTCTTATCCTAGAGGTAACTGTTTGTTCCATGGAATTGAAATTTACAGGGTGCACAGCTGTAGACCCTGTTCCACAGGTCAGCACAGCCTATGGGAGCAATATTCTCATTTGCCAACTTTTTAGGTTGCCTGATCTGATAGTAGCAGCTGCACACCCAATCTGGTCTTTGAAGTTCTGTGGTCTTGACTGCATTTACATGCCTTTGGCATTTAAGAGAACAGCTGAGCTTTGTACCTTGTTCACAAGAATAATAGTAAAATAGAATGCTTCAAAATGCCTTGTCAGCCCTTTGGAATATGGTGTCCCTGGGTCTCACTCCCAAATGGATTCATTTCCTGTTGATCTCTGTCTCCCAACTGAATTTGGCCCTGAAAATTCATCTGAGGTACCATTTTCTGCTGCTTATCTCAGACACTAAAATTATTAATGAAAAATCTTCGTGATAAAGTGGGAATAAAATTGAATATGGAATTAAAGGACTTAACTTTGAATGACAGTTCTACTTCTTAGCTATTATGTGACCTTGGTCAAGGGACTTCACCTCTCTAGGTCTCATAATCCTCATTGGAAAAAATTATAGTATGTGATGAATGTTGTCCTAGATAATCTTGAAAGTTCTTTCTGATTCCAAATTCCAAGATCCTGTGACAGTTCTGATATCTGAGGCAAGGCATAGCAAGCCTAATCTGTCTTGTACCTCACAGCCCTTAAAATGTTCAAAAAGCAGGTACATGTTAATTGAAGCATGAGAAATATTATGATGAAATGAATGTTCCTTTTTTTAATGAGACAAAAGAAAAACAAGAAAGTAGAGAAAGCTATATCTCTATTGTTATCTGAATAATTCCCCTCTACCCTGCTTGCAAGCTGAGAGGTGAATGCTGTGAAAACTGATATAGAGCAAGAATTTTGAAAAACTCCTGGGACCACTAGGTGGTTCAGAGGACAGAGCAGGGAAAGGAGTTAGGAAGACCCAAGTTCAAATCTAGTCTCAGATACTAACTGTGTGACCTTGGGCAAGTCACTTAAACCTATTGGCCTCCATTTCTTCATCTGTAAAAATGAACTGGAGAAAGGAATGGCAAACCACTCTGGTATTTCTGCCAAGAAAATCCCAAATGGGGTCACAAAGAATCAGACATGATTGAGCAATAATAGTGGATGAACTAGGGGATCTAAAACAATATGAAGGTAATGGAAAAGGCAACATATCAAGGGCCCTTCAGTGTAAGCCCTAAGTAGGTGTTGATAATTAAGACTGAGTTTGTTACATAGAAAAATTCTTAGTTGTTCGTTAGTTATATTTCAATTTTGATTGCTACACCTTTTTTGAGAGAGGATTGTTCCCTCATTCTCTTCATTCATTTTCTTCTCTTTTTGGTGATTCTAGATTTTTGTTCGATTGCTTATGGCCATTACCACTATTTAGACCTTCTCTAATTTGATATTCCTCATGGAATTAAGATATTTAAAATACCTGTTTTGGATTCCCTCTTCTGAGCAGTATCTATGTTGCTTGTAGATACTGCCTCAGTTCCTTTTTTCTGTTGTGCCTCACCCTTAGAAATACCAGTTCTGATTGGTATAGAGATGGAGAGGGTATTGCCTCGTGGTAAGAATTCTCCTATGCTCCTGATTGTGTAATAGTTTGTTTTCAACCTTTGCCCTTCCCATGTTAATTTTTTTTCCTATTTGCCATTTGATTTCTTCTCTGGAACCATTCCTCCTGCTCTTCCAGGTGCTATTTGCTCCTAGGAGTTCTGATTCTTACTCTCCTAAGCCAGCATGAGTGGTGTTTCTAAGCATCAAATCCTGTATTATTATATCCATTGTAAGGTCCCCATTTCTCTTATAAAATATTTATTTTCCCCTATGGGAACATCCATCGGTGGTACACCCTCCCACCACTGAAACAAGATCTCTCCATACTTTGCCCCAGTCTAATCTTTACCTCTGCCTCCTCATTCTTTGTCCTGTAAGCTCTCTTATTTTTGATATTATTTTTCTTTTCTTTTTATTTTTTCTCTATATTGTTTTATTTTTATTATTTTAATTTTTGTTTATTTTTGTCTTTTATTTTTCTCTATATTAACCTTTGATTTGGTTAAGATATCTCACAATATGCCTCTTTAATCTTTTTCCTTTCTTCCCTCGTTTTATGCACTCTCCCATTCAGTAATTTGGCACAATAGCATTCACTGCCCTGGAGGCAAGATGTTGCAATGTTTAGTCAATGATGTTTTAGACCTTCTTCTCCACCATCACTTACCTTTGACTTCTACTTTCACCCTCAACTTCTCATCTACTTTTAGAAAGAAATCTCTTCATGGTCTCTCCGCTCTTAGGTTGCTGCTGTTGTCCACAGTGGTTGTATTTGTTTACCCTTATTCTATTTCTGTTGTCTCGTATGTCATTCATGGCAAATTAATTCTTCATGTCTGATTGTTTTAAAGAATATTTCAAAAAACACTACAAATCACTATTGATTAGAGAAATTCAAATAAAAATAGCTCTGAGGTACCAGCTCACACCTATCAGATTGACTAATGTGACAAAAAAGCAAAACGCTGGAGGGGATGCGAGAAAACTGGTACACAATGCACTGTAGGTGGAGAGCTGTGAACTCATCCAAACATTCTGGTTTGCATTATTTTGAAAGGCATTTTGATTTTTCTTTCTTTTTGTGCTTTAAATTGTGTGTACAAATGCTTGTGATTTGTATGTGTTTTTCCTTCTTCTTTCCTCAAGCTATTGCCTAAATTAGTTTCTTTACAGGTCCCCTGAGATTCTCTAAGGGGATAATGTTCTTTCCTTTTAACCAATTCTTTTACTATTAAGTTTTATTTGTCTTTGTTGCTGCAGATAATATTACCATATCTATGTAAAATAGTGGTGGGGAGATGAAATACCATTACTTAACCCAGTACTTAAACATTTTCATCTTCCATAGTTGAAGATACTCAACTTTTTTTTTGGAAATTGTTAAAAATTATTTTAAATAAAGTCTTTCTACATTTCCATTTCATTGGTTTTTTATATTAGTGTTATTATATTTAAGGCTTTTAAATATTGCTATGGAGATAATCATTTTATTTTGTTGTTTGAAAGATCATCTTTGTTGTTTTCTTAATAATGTTCTTTTCTTTAATGTCTCATATAAATCCAGATTGGTCATGGTATAATTTTTAAAAATATTGTGTTAGTTTCCTTGCTAAGATTTCACTCAAGAAGTTTGCTTTCATAAGATTGTTCTAAAAACCTCTTTCTGTGCTTCTTTTCTTTTTGGTTTGAATAATAATTTTGGATTTAGTTATATCAAAATAGTTTAGAGATGGTCATATCAAAAAATTTGATAAAATGGCCTCTTGTAATAACTGAAAAATAAGTATTAATTACTTTTCAAATATTTAATAGAATTCAGTTGTAAATCCCTCTGGACCAGGTTTTATCTTCCCTAGTTCTTTTATGGATTATTTAATTTCCTTTGGGCTGTTTAATATTTTTATTACTTGTTCCATTAATTTGGGTATTTTATGTATTTTAATTATTTGCTTTCAGCTATATTTGTGGAAATATAAGTGTATGTAGTCATTGCTGACTATTTTTTAAAAATTTCCTTCTTCATTGTGAATGCAACTTGTTCATTCTTGATTTTGACTGTTATATTTTCTTATTTTTCAAAAATCAGTTTAGATAATAGTTTATTAATTTTTTAGTCTTTTCAAAAATCAGCTCTTGATTTTGATTGATCATTTCCACAGTCTATTTGCTTTCAATTTTATGTTTATCCACTATTTTCCAATGTTTATACTTTCCTCTCAATTTCAGAAATTTAATGATTTTCTATTTTCTTGTTTGTTTCACGTCCAATTGATAAATTCTTTTTCTAACTTGATAGACTTCCAGGGGTATATTCTTTTCCCTGATTTAGCAAAAATCCCCCAATTTTTACTGCCATCTTATTCTCTTTCAAAGGTTCATTCTTTGGCCCATTCATTATTCAGGTTATGAATATTTAGTCTCTATTTTTGTCTATATCTTTTGCATGCCCACTCTATGGTGACTGCTAAATTTACTGGCTTCAAACTCTAACAAGCATATTTAAATTTTTTTGCCTTTTTATATTTACTTTTTGTCTCTTTGTTCCATTTCACATGATCATATTTTTTTTTTGTAAAAATACCATAAGATACTGAAAAATGTGAATGCTCTTTGATTTTCCCAGTAAAAAGATGCTGGCAGCTAGGTGGTCCAGTGGATAGAATGTTGGGCCTAGAGTCAGAAAGACTCATCTTCCTTAGATCAAATCTGCTCTCAGACACTAACTGTGTGATTCTGGGCAAAGTCAATTCACCTTGTTTGCCTTTATTTGCTCATCTGTACAATGAAGGGGAGAAAGAAATGGCAAACCACTCCAATATATTTGCCAAGAACACCCCAAATGGGGTCACAAAGAGTCAGACATGACTGAGCAACAACAAAAAGTTATTCTTTTGTACTTCTAATTTTCAAACAGTCTATTAAGTTCTATGATATCCTTTCTGTTTATATTTCTGTTACTTTTTATAGCTCTTGAAGGGGATCATTGATATTTCCCAAAATGGTGTTGCTAGGTTTTTTAAAAAATATTTTGCAATTTTACTAGTTTTTTTGAATTATTGTACTATGCCATTTGGTGCACACTTGTTTAGTAATGAGATTGTTTTCTGTCCAGGACATCTTTTTTTTTTCCCTCTGTTCATTCTTCTTGACATGGAGAATTTTTTTATTATTTTGTCTGAAATCGTAATTGCAATTGCTGCTTTTTGATTATTTGCCTAATACATATCAAATTTTAATACAGTTATAAATTTTCATTTTGGCTTTATTTTTTATTTAGTTGGATTTTGTTCTTATGTAGTCAGTCATAATCATTTATTTCACAGGAGACTTTCATGTCCTAATTTTAGGGATTTTTTTCATCCATTTAAACCTTTGGTGTTGGTTTTCCCATTTCTCTTTTAAATCAGAACTTATTCCATATATTTAGCTTTGCTTTAACCAGTGTGTTCTTAGGTTCCTCTAATATCTCTGCACTGAATTCCTGCTTTATTAATTTATTCACATCGTTATTCTTTCTTGTTAAAATTTATTTATTTTTCTCTTTTTTTATTTGTATTCCGCTAAAATTGTGTCTGGCTTTGTATCCTGCTTTCACTCTGTGTGGCCTCTCCCCTAACCACAGACAGCAGTTCAACTTCTCAATTTCTCTTTGTTTAGTTTCTAATGAGGTTGTTGAATGAAGTGCCTGCACTTCCTGTTCTCTGCCCCCACTATAACATGTGTGTGGGCACGTATGCATGCATGCATGTATATATATGTATGTGTGTGTATTCTCACCAGTCTACCAATCTTGGAAAATTTTAGAATCATTTTAGAGTTAAGATTGAGGGAAACTTCAGCCTAGCTGAATGACCTCTGGAACTGCATAGGGGTCAATATTTGGTATTAAACCCACCTGAACCCTTTTCTCCTTTGATCTTCTTTGCATTGTCCAGTCTTTTCTCTCTCTTCTCACTACTCTGCATCACTAGTTCTCCTCTCCATTCTGTCTCTACAAAGGGGTCGAGCATTGCTCAGACAGACTTGGAGAGAAGAAGTTTACTAATGAATGTCTTCTCTAACTGGAGCTCTGAATGAGACTGATGCTGTTACATGGTGGTAAGGTGTAGTGAATTCGTAAATCATGCTTAATTAATATTGGAGTGGGGCAGCTAGGTGGTGCAGTGGATAGAGCACCAGTGTAGGAGTCAGAAGGACCTGAGTTCAAATCTCGCCTCAGATACTAGACACTCACCAACTGTGTGATCTTGGGCAAGTCACTTAACCCCAATTGCCTCATTCTGGGTCATCTACAGTCATCCTGATGAATGTCTGGTCACTGGAATCAGATGGCTCTGGAGGAGAAATGAGGCTAGTGACCTGCATAGCCTTCCCTCACTCAAAGGCAAGTTCAAGTCATGTCATTATTTCTCTGATGGCATGGTCTTCTTCGGCAATGAAGGACAAACACATATATTAATATTGGAAGATTTTATATTTGTGTGGAAGTATCTTTCATTCTACTTTCTCTTTTGGTGAAAGTCTTAAAATCTCTATATAAAATAGATTCCTTGATTGTTTGAAGTGGGTGGGTTTGTGAAATTATGTTGGGATCTTATTTACTGGGCCATCTACCTGTTCATTACATCCATCATTAACTTTAATTTCATGTACAATAAGTTCACTGGCTTATTGACTCACACTTTCCATGTCATTGATGATCCAACCATCCATTTCCGCTCTGAATCATAAGGACTGGAAATTATACTTTCCTTAATTATACATACTCTGGTTCTAATAGATATAAAGAAGAATTGACTTGGGAAATCTCAGATTTTCTAGTGGAGATAATGGGACTGTCCATTGTAAGTCAACTAGAGGAATGAGAGAGAGGAGAAAATACCTGAGATCTTGAGGGAGACTTCTATGTTCTAAGCCAATCTGGAGAAATTGCTTGAAAAGACAGTTAGTTTGTACCCCAAGTAGCCCAGAAGCAGGTTTAGTAATGTCAGGGTATTGATTGGAATAGATAAAAGCCAGTATGAGTCTTGGAGTTGCCAAGTGAAAAATTTCTGGATAAATCCTAATGCAAGCTCTTTGTTCTTCACCCAGACCTTGGTCATATTTCTATGTATTCAGGTAAGACTTTTGGTTGGGTTTACCCTGAACCTGCATCTTCATTTCACAGCTATTCGTTAATGACATAGGATTTAACTTGAGTTGGTTTGGGAGGAATCTAAATGGTGTGTGCTGGACTTTAAGTCAGGAAGTCCACAGTTCAAATTGTATTTCAGACATTCAGTAGCGGTATAAACCTTGCTTCGACTTAGTGTTCCATGTCTATGTAACCCTGGGCTCAAGTTTAACATTTGCATAATGAAGACATTGGTGCAAAGAATGATTTACTCCATGGTCAGTGCCTGTGTATGAAGTGGAATGGTTGAGAACTGGGAGAAGGATCCTTGTTTTCTGGCTTCCAGCTTTGAGAAAGGCCCCCTGGTTCTCAGTTCTTTTCAGGAAAAGTTTCTAGAAGGCAAGAATGCCTCAAGGAAGAAGGCCTCATATGTAGAGGATCCAGTCCCTCAAGCACATCCCTATCCCCTGTTTGTCCTGCTAGAGACTTAGGGGAATATCCACTTGGGAGAGATTGGGGATTCTTTTTCTCAGTGGAGCTATGTTGCTTCCAGTAGAAAAGCTCATTCACTCTGTGTTGTCTAATATATTCTAATCTTTATAATTTCTCTGATTTCCTTTTTTATTACTTTGTTAATGAGTTTATTTATTACTCACTATATGTGAGGGTCTTTGTGTAACTGGCAGTTGGTGGGAAGGCAGTCAAATTTTCAACTATGACTTAAAACACTTCCATTTTAAGGGACAGTAATAAGAAAAGTGACTTGTACTTAAGAAATTATTTTCCTCAGATTAGCAATATTTAGGGGAAGGGGACTGATAGAATCAGCATCATCTCTCTGCAGAGCAGGCCAATCTCATGGCTCCAATCTCCTTTTCCCTTCCAGACAGGAATCAAAGCCTCCCCTTGGAGAAGGGTAGGCAGAGTAGATTCTGCCAATATCTAGTCATACCTTTCTGTGAGGGACCCTAGACAAACCCATATGGACACATGTAAATTATGTGGGCACAACACAAGCACATCCTTATATATACAATGGGGTAATAGAAGCATCTACTTCAGAGGGTTGTGAGACTCTTATTTTTTCCCCCTTTTTGGGCATTTTTCTAGTCAGTTACTTGACTTTTGAAGCCTTTGTCAAGAGGAGGGTATACTCTGGGGACCTGAAAGTTCTCAGTTCCTCCAAGGTAGCACAATCAAGGGAGAGGAGTTTACTCCTCTCCTGGCCTATGCACTGGTCTGGGAGCAACCAAAAACTTTTCTTGCAGATTCTGTGAGTAGTAGAATTCCTTCTCCACAACCACCTCCAGCTCTGCCATGCCAGCACTCCTCCAGCTCAGGGCTGAGATTCAGATGCTCAATTCCCCCAGGGGCTTTAGGCCAAAGCTCCAGGAATGGACTCTGTTGCTGCTGCAGTCAACATCAACTCTACCACTGCCTGAAGCTAGAGTTAGGGGAGGATCCTGCTCCATTGTCACGGAGGTGAAAAAGCTTTCTCACTAACCTTTGAAGCCGCCTTTGACGTTTGTGAGTTGATGAATCTGAGAACTTATGCTGCTGCTGGGATTTCCATGCCCAAGGCCTGTTCCAGTCCTGTTCCTCCTGGTGTGGTGAGGCAAAGGCTGGGCTGCATTTTTCACTACACCCCATGCGATAGACCTTACCTGTCAGCCTTCCAGGCTACCTTGGGCTGGAAATCTCTTTCACTCTGTCGTTCTGTGGCATCTGCTGCTCTAGAATTTGTTGAGAGTCATTTTTACAGGTATTTTTTTACAGCTCATAAAATAAGCTGTGGGGGAAGAGCTAGAGTATGTGCGTCTTTCTACTCTGCCATCTTGACTCCACCCCCAGTTGTGAGACTCAAATGAGATAAAATATTTAAGTTTCACAAACTTTAAACTTTCTAAATGTGAACTATTGTTGGTTTATTCTTTAGTTTATGTCATTTGAACCTCCCCGTGAATGATGAAGCTCTGAGGGCAATATGCTTCAGGTCATCCCTTGGAGACTCCAAGTATTGTGGGCCCAGTGACTTTGGGGATGAATTTGATTTTCACAAGCAGTTGAATGTTAGGCAGAACTGAGTTTGGGTGATGTCATTTAGGCTAAAAAATGAGCTGTGACTTTAAAGTAATGAAAGAGATTTCTTACTGACTCATATATCGTACCTAAAGGTATTTCAAAAGAATTCCAATGTTTTGAGCAATGGCAAATTCATCAGAATCCCTGTATAACTTCCCTGGGTGACTACTCTGAAGGACACTCCTTCGACTGTGTAAGGGCTGATGTTTGGTTTTGGGGAGCGGGGGTGGTGGGTGGTGGAAATCAGCCTTATTACTGAAGCAATGATGGTAAGGTGGTGCATTTAGAATCGTGTAATTGAGTTGTAGGACCTTGACCAAGACATCATTTCTGCCCTCTGAGTCTGTGCCCCCACTGTAAAGTAGAAATGATTCTTGCACTCAAATGAGAATGGTATTTTCCTCCCAGTATTACTATAAAGAAACAACCGTATGTATTTAAGTTATTTGTCAGTCACATCTCATGAGCTATCGAATGTTGGTTGCAACTGACCTAATACACAAATGGGTCTTATGGTTCAATTGCCACAAGCAGGGTGATAGTAGCAGCAAAGTTTTTTATTCTTCTCTAACCCCACCCCAGCCCCCACCTCTGCTCTGGTTCTATTCCTATGGCCAAGTGGAATTCATTGTGACAACGAATGAGACATACAAAGAGTTCTTTTCCTTGCCAGGCCTGAACTACTTCCACCAAGCAGACTGGCACTGTTTCTATGAAGTCTTTCTGCGAAGGTGGCAGGTAACCTGTGCAAAAAGTCCAGTTCATTTCAGAAGTGAAATAGGAAAATAACTGCACTAAACTCTCTTGCTCTGGGTCCATGACGTGATTTTTTTTCAGCCAATAGGGGAAAAATTATTATGTCCATATCCTTCAGCTACAAATAATTCTATATCAAACTATTTTCTCTTGCCATAAAGTTTTCTCACCAAAATATGACCCCATTATGGAGATGAAATATATGTACCATATTTCAGAAGGACTTTAGTTTACAAATTAATGTTTTAGGAGGATAATGAACCATAAAGGCAACTTAGATTGTAATTTTCAAATATGCAATAATATAACATCACAATTATAATACATTTAATTAATTTCTTCATAATTCTTTAAAATTATTTATGTACAAAGAATAATTTGAGACAAGTGAAGACTCAAAATAGAATTATTTTTTCTTAGTAACTGGCATAGCATCCTAACCTGTTTAATGAACAAATGAAGTTTTCAATTGAAAACAAAAGCCTTTATTCACAAACCCAAATAGTCCTTCACTTTCTTTGTAACTTTCAGTTCAAAATCTCAAGAGCATTGAAAAATACTGTATAATCTTCATTTTCTACATGGAGAATAGATAAGTGTTTATGTGGAGGCAGTCACGAAGCTCGGAATAGAACTTGGGATTTCTGGCTCCTCATTTGATGAACTAAATACTATATAATGCTCCATAACCCTAATTAAAAATACAAAAGCAGAAGGTTTACTTGAATAGAGCACTTCTAAAGAGGATGTGACGGAACCTGATGAGGCAAGGGGGTAATTGCTGCAATTATAAGACATGTATAAACATAGATACTGCATAAATGGGAAAGGTGGTGAACGGGAGGCTCATCAGTTAAAGAATACAAGGAAATAAATAATGCATGTGCTATACATGAAGTAAGAAATAAATTTAGCCTAGAGCATGAGAAATGGAACTGTAAGTGGTGAAATTTCAGTAACTTAAGTCTTGTAAAACAGGAATTCTATAATATCAAATATTCAGAATCCAGATCCTAGGATGCATTTGGAGGAGATAATCATGAAAAAAAATGGACTCAAGATGCTTGAGGATTTTTGTACGCATGATTAGCATAGAAGGAAAAGTAGTGTTCTCAACCAAGTGAAAATAATTAAGATCAAGGTTATGGGAAAGTTGCGTTGAATTTGGGAAATGTGCATTTTGTTAGTGCAGCAAGAGATAAAAGCCTGTTGGAAGGTAAATGTTATTGAGAAATGACTAACTTTTGTCATATCTGAGGACAAGAAATACTGAAGAGACCAGTGGTTCCTACATTGGGCCATGTTGTAGAAATCAGGTGCTTTTAAGAATTGCTTTCATCAAGAGAATTTTACCTGAAGTAGTATTCTAAAATGTTGAAAGTAAAAAAAAAATCACAATCTTCAGATCTCTACTGAATTGTAATAAGTTGTCTTTTAAATACCAAAAACATGATTGAATATTCTGAAGTCATTTCAAGTTTTTAAGATGCTAAAAAGCATTGCAACTAGGAAATTACAATGTTTATGTGTGGAATTAAATAATAGGGTGGTTTTTTTGAAAAAAACACTTTTCAAGCAGCTACACGGAGAAAGCTGGTCTATATGTTCAAAGACTAAAGTTTATAAATTATTTATTTTTTTTAATTTTTACAGAAATAAAAATTAAAACTGAGGATAAGGGCCTCTGCTAAGACATAAAGGTTGGTAGTGGGTAGCTTTGACCTATAAGTGTCCACTGTGAACTCCTCAAAAGCAAGAATTGATTGTCTTTTGCCTTTCTAACCTCAAGAGTTTAGCACAGTATTTGGCATGCAGTAGGTGCTTAATAAATGTTTATTGACTGGCATAATAGCAAAAAGTACTTTTAAAAGGATGATTAAAAAACAGGAGATAATGAACATATCCTGAAGGCCAATAAATGTTTGGGGAAATCAAAATCAATTCCATAAGGATTTATTTGACCCTTAAAAAAAAGAAAAATAAGCATTTTTCCTTAGGATAATCTTAATCAAGAATTCTGTTTAAAGATATTTGCTCAGAATATTTCATAATAAAGGTTTAAGATCTCTTATCATTAAGTGCCTAGCCAAACTCACTTTTAATAATCATACACTGAATTTTGTTTTCTGTAAAAAGTCTTAGCATCAGAGAGGAGGGAAAACCTAACTCAAATCATCACAATCTTTTGTGATGTATTTTAAGTCAAAGTTCACATGCACAAACATACACACATAAGTGTGTGTTTGTATATATACATACTATATACATATAATATATATTTATTAATCAAAGGCACTCCCATCCATTATTACCCATTACTGTCTTTTTCTAATCATGTATCTTTGCGTATTAATAACTGGTGAGTTTCTTATGTTCACTTTCTTTTGTGAATGTGAGGTTGTAACTGACTTTGATTTACTGTTTCTTTCTGGAGTAAAGTAATTAAATGAATAAACACACATGTGTAAGCATGTATATACACCTATGTGCACATGTATGCTGAGCCATATACATATATGAATTATTCACATATATGAATTAGTTATTCATATATTCACATGTATGAATTTTTTGAATGTTGCTACTATGAAGAAATTAAGTAAAACACCTAAAACTCCTTCTGCTGCCTCCCATCTGCTTTTTACTTGGATGACTAGGAAGCGGTCATGAATTTATTGCACTATGGCACAAACCTTTTTGTTGTGTACACATAAAAACTATGTAAAATTGTAGGCTACTTCACAAGTTTACAAAAGGTTTTATTGGTTGATTTGGGCATGATATAGGAAAGTTCTCTAAGTATTCATTATATAATCTAAACAAAGAAAATTGTTTTTCACTCACTATGTTCCTACTAATGTAACAAAATAATTTTATAGAGAATTTTACAAACTTGAGCAATTAACTTAGAAAATCTCTAAATTACTAGATTACTTTAACCCTTGATTTATATACAGACAGTGCCATCTGCTCAAACTTGAGTCAACCCAGTGGGGAATGTGTCAAATATAATCTGAAACTAAGACCAGAATGGACTGTGCTATCGAAGAAAGTCCATTCGTTAGCATAGCAAGTAAGAAAGTGTTTCTGAATAAATTGTTATGTGTATAGCTTCATAAACACCATCCTACTTGCCTTGCTCCAAACCAAAGGCTAGCTCCTTGAAAAATTAACCTTTTCCTATAAGGAACTTCTGCCCTTCAGATCAGTGAGCACCTCACCTGGTCTGCTGTGACCATGTAGTTAACTCCACAAGAAAACCAAATTTGGTGTTCATCTCAAAGTTATGAAATTTTGCAAATAATTTTGATTAGGCTCCTCCTGTCCAGCATACTTTATTCAGTCCCCCACCATCTTCTCACTGGCCTTAAACACATTCCAGTTCCTCTCTGACCCTTAGAGATCTGGAGCCATAATGAAATCGGTACTGCCATTGCTTCTTGGAAGAGAAACCAGCATATTCACTCCATGACTCCAATGACTGTTCCTGTGACTTGAGAAAATACAGTACTCTGCCCAGGTCTCTACTTCTCAATTCCTATTATGTTCTCCATCTCCATTAAAATGTATGGTTCCTAAAGGCAGGGACTGTCCGCTTGTCTTTGCATCTCCAGTGCCCAGTACATTGCTTGGCTTATAGGAAATAAGAAATGATTGTAATTTAATTCTGATAGGATAAAATATACATAATTTGGAACTGCAGGCCCTGGTTATATAAACAATGGAGAAAGCTCTCAGATCATGATGATTTTCCTACCTCCTTCAATTTTACTAATTTAAGCAAATTTTGTAGTTTGTTCACTTGAGACAACATGAATTCACACACAATACAGGCAATTTGCTTTTTTCCAATCTTAGTGAATTTATATAGACTTTATATCTTTAAAAATGTTTTTCATGTGCATCTATATATAATCAATTGTACTTCATACAAGTGAAATTCTATTAATTCATTCCTAATTACAACCTTTTATACATGTCATGATTTCCCCCCTAAGTTCCATTGTCACATTCACTTGCATTTTGGGCTTGGTTTTTGAATGTTCTGAAATATATACTAGTAAAATTTCATTTGGCACAAATTCAAACTGTATATATACTAAATAGTTCTATTTTTACCAGCTTAGTCTCCATTGGATTTAGAGTGTGACCTATTTAGAAAATATCCTCACTTTTTGGAATAAAAACCGAGACCACTGTGACAAAAATAAGGATATAATATTAAAATCAAATGATATACAGTATTAACATTATTCTGATACAGAATTTTTACACAGCAATATTGATACAGGTACAAATGACAAGATACTAAGCAATGCATTACAATAAACCTTAAAGTTTCAAATAAAATACAAGTGACATTTTAATATGTATTATTTCAAATGTGTTTTATGCCAGTTTTATGCCAGATTAAAATGAATTCTTCCTCTTGGATGGCATGTTCTATAGTATATCTAAATGTCTCATTCATAAAATGAAATTCCCTTATGTGAAAGAAAAAAGACTTTAAGTGACAACTCAAAAAATGTCAGAAAAAAATAAGACTCACTATTCTGACTGATCTTATCTTGCCATTCCTGGTTCAGAAAGATAGTGGCAATGCATCTTCATTACTTACAGTTAGCTCAGTTGAAGGTAATACCATTTTTTTTTTTTAGTGATAAGCCTTTGAGACCTTACCCCCTAGGAAAAGATGTGAAGTTAGAATAATCAGTTGCTAACTTTCGTCTGAGGTTTCACTAAGTACCCAAAAGGCCAGCATTGGTGGACTTTCCACCAAAGGTGTACATTTTAGCAGAACATTTGGTAAATGTCAACTTAGAATCTGAGTAGGGTGATGAGGCATCAGGGAGAAGAATGAGTTGTGAGATCAGTCATAGCTAAGTTGGGAATGAATGTGCCTTGAGGACTGAGAGATGTGGAAACAAAAATTGTATTTATTGGGGGGAAATGTAAAGAGGGAAATTGGAAAACCTAAAAAAAAAATAGCCTCAACCTGACAGTTTAATAGAAGCAAATATGAGTGTAGTCTGAATTGGAGTCACCTTGACTGTAGGTCTGGAGAAATTTGGGAATATCTGTATAGACTTATGGGAATCACAGTCCATGAGAGAGAGTACAACTTTTCTACCTGGACTTTAACTCCCAGAGGTTGATGCAGGTATACTACAGCTGCTCCTTGACCAGCAAGCACCTTACTGGGTTACACTAGATTACCCTTTTTCCTTATCTTCTTTGTGGTAGAGACTCCGGCCTCAGTTTTATAAAATAAAATGAATGTGGAGAAGAAAATCTAGTCCATAATACCTAACTTTCAATATTTCCATTCAGAGTGGTAGCTCTATAAAAACCCATCATTTCCAAATCAAGTCTAAGAATATTACTTAGGTCTAGGTATATTCATTTTTGATGCTTGTGAAGGGAGAAAGCAATAGGATTTTTTTTTCTGGCATATAACTTGTTCATTACAATCACAAGGAAAACTTTAAATACATTAAGTTGCTGTTCACATTTAACTGATTCCATTTCAAAAGTGATTATTTCCTGGGTAAACATCTAAATCGGTTAAATGTAGTCCGTACACAGGCCAACCCAGACAGGCAAGGGCAGGTGTGGTGCATTCTCTTCCCAAAAAATGGAACCTGGAAATAAACACACGACACAGTCACAGGTGAATTTTGAGAAAAAAAGATTTCTATTTTCTCCTCATCTTTTGAAAGAATATAATAAATCTACCAACATGAAAGGGGAAAAAATCCATATTTATAAATGATGTGTGCCAAAATAGGTAAGATGGAGTTAAAGAAAACAGATCAACTATTTTGCCTTTTTAATTCTGAGATTTGTTGTTTAGTGAATGAGTTGGCTCCAACTCTTTGTGAGTCCCTTTCAGATTTTCTTGATAAAGATACCGGAGTGGTTTACTATTCCCTTCTACTGCCCATTTTATGGATGAGTAAACAGAGCTGAGTGAAACAGTATTTAAGGGATTTGCCCAGGGTCACAAAGCTACTAAGTGTATGAGGTCACATTCCAACTCAGGTCCTCCTGACTTCAGGGCTGGCACTCTATCCACTATGCCACCTAGCTGCCCTAATTCCAAGATTACAGACACCAAACACACAGCTCAAAAATCTTTCCACAATGAAGGCTTTCCCAACCCCTCTAACTCCTAACGTCTTTGTAGCTTACTTTGCATTCACTTACATTATATGTGTGCATGCTGTTCCAGCAGCACCAAATCTATAAGCTCCTTAAGGACTGAGAATGTTCTGTTTTTTCCCTATTGTATCTCTAGTGTAGCAAAGTGTCTATTATGTGCTTAAAAAAACAGTTGATTGATTTACTAATAACTGAAACAAAGGGTGCTTCAAAATTTTCAGTCATTTTCATACCTAATTTCATTAAAAAATAGACTCTCAAAGTCAGTTTATGGCTTCAGAGTAAATAATATGGCTTTGCAGTAACATGACTTGGCTGTTTTCCAAATCTGAGCATTTGCTACCTGTTTGCTAAGAAGCATTGTTCATGCTATCCCTCTCTTGGTCCCCAAGCATCTCACTCCTCTGTGACTAATTCCTTCTACTTTGATGGTCATTTCTTCTCCCACCTTGAGTCTTCTGACTCCCCCACCCCCAGCTTTTTCTCATTTCAATCAAGAACTTAGCCTACTAATTTGCATTACGATTTTTTGATAGTCTTTGGGTTTTTGCAGATTTATTAAATTTTTAAATTTATTTTAAATTATTAAATTTTCAGTTTGAGCATTTACACCTCAGAAATTGGCAAATGCTACAAATCAGGGTTTGATTTATTGTTTTGTTGATTTTCTGGGCTTAAGAACATGATGGAGAGAATGTTAATGAAGTGATCAAACTCTTGTTTGTTGTGAGTACAGGTTTTTTTTTTCTGGAGAGCTGGTTGTTAAATATTTATTAGCACACTCTGACTCATACCTATAAACCGTGATTATTTTCCCAAAAAAGAGAGTCACAAGTTCACAAACTGGAGACTAGTTAAACAAATGACATATGAATGTAATGGAATATCATTGTGCCATGAGAAATAATGAAAAACATGATTTCAGAGAAACCTAGGAAGACTTATATGATTGCTGCAGAATAAGGTAAGCAGAGTCAGAAGGACAATTTATACAATAACCTTTTAAAGACAAATGAATTAAAAGCTCAGAATGATGCAATAACCAACCATGACTACAGAGCAGTGATGATGAAGCCTGATAGAGATGTAAAGGGCAGAATGAGACATTTTTTGGACAAGGTCAATATAGGAATTTGTTTACCTATTTTTATTTGTTTAACCAACACAAAATAAACACCACAATGGGGAGACCTAATGAGTCTAGGAACTTGCACAATCTGCAAGCATTTAGTTCTTTTTATAAGAGGAAAGATGTAGTAGCCAAGGATAACAATGGTTGAGTATACAAATTTGTTTTAAAAAATTCTACAACCGCAATGCAAAATTTATCTTGCTAGTTTTTTGTTCATCAGCATCAATCTGTGTACCTAATTTATTGGGTGAGGAAGGAAGTGGCAATGGCAGCTGGATGCAACCAAATACATACAGGAGAAATCTACACTGAAGGGAGAGCCAACGTTAAAGACATTTAGATAATCCAATCTCAAGAGGCATCAAGAAGTAGGGCAATGGGGATTCTATTTAATTAAAAAAAAAACAGCTGAAAAGAACAAGGATGGGACGTTCAGCATAGAAAAGTGACCAAGACACTACTAACAACTATGAATCCATATATAATTCCTGCTTTCTTATTTCTATAAAAACTTTATGGGGAAGTTATCTATACCCACCAAGGGTATAAAACCCATCTGTGCCAACAGTTGCAAAAACAACATGCCAAAAACCGTGTCATTTCCACAATTACTAAAACTTTTCAGTTAATCCTCTCAGTTCATGTTTCCTCATGTGACATTCTCAGTAAACAGCATCAGAGACAATACGTTGTTTCCCCAGTTCCAGCTCCCTTGTCATCATCCCAACCTCTTGTTTCCTTTTCTGTTTCAGTGTCAATATTTAAACTTTTAGAGATGGACATCATTTAGGTTATCTGGGCATCCTCATCAACAGTTTAAGAGAAAGGTCGAATGTGAGTCTACTTGCTTATTAATGCCTTATTCATCAAATGACATTTGTCACAAAACTCTCTCTCACATGAATACTTTGATAGAAATCCATGAAGAAAAAAGTACAACAGGCTGGATTTCTCATTATTAACTCTTTTGTTACTGAAGGTTAAATAAACACTAGAGCATCAAGAGGACCCAGTGGTTGGCTGGGGGATCATGCACTCTCTCTCTGCAAGTATCCTCTCACACAGATTCCAAAACTCCACCAGGCACACAGCCAATCCTAGCTTTTTTTTCCCCAAGGAGTCCTCTGCTAGCAGAATACTAAACTAGGGAAATGGGTATGTGTTTTTATTTTGAACATTCTGTTGATATGTGCCTCTTTTTTTGCATACCCTGAGCCCAAAGATTTAGGAAAATTTGCAAAATTTTTCAACATCTGACTCTAAAGAATCAGACTTCTTTTGTCTTTTTTTTTTTTTTAAAGTACAGATGATCAGGTTGCTTTCTTTTGGTGGGTCCAGAAGTTAATTCCAATATACGTCCCAGATCCTCAGCTCCCAGGGACAGACACTAAATTGGTATCAGAGAAAGCAGAATAATCTAATGGAAACTCAGAGGACCAGGTCTCAAATGTTTGCTTGGTCACTTACTGTGAAACCTTGGATAAAGCAATATTGCTTTTTAATCTCTAAAAATGAAGAATTTGGACGAAGTGATCTCTAAGGTTCTTTCTTGCTCCTAATCTTATGAAGGGATTATGTAAAGATGGGAAGGAAATCAATATTTATCTAGCACTTACTATGTGCCAGACATGGTGCTAAGTGCTTTACAAACATTATCCTCACAACAATCCTGGGAAGAGGGGCTGTTAGTATTCCCATTTTACAGTTGTGGAAACTGAAGCAGAGTTGCCCAGAGTAAGCATCTGAGGCTGGATTTAAATTTAGTTCTTCTAGATTCCGCACGTAGGGTCCTACTTGCCGTATAATGCTTACCAAACCACTGAAGCGAAGAAGACCATTTATCAGTCAAATGAGTGATTGGAAGGCACAGAGAACACAAGATCATGCTGTGCCTACAGTTTATTAATTTTTTTATAAATGTATTTGGCTTGGTAGCACAAAATATTGCCTCGGAGGTTCTCTTTAGACAAGTTCTCTCCCACACATACATTAAAGCAGTACCAGACTCATTCTAAGATTCAATTATGGGGATAACTTTTTCAATGATCAGCTAATTACTGATCAAGTGGAATATTTAACAGCAAGATATATTTACCTGAAGGGTTCATCAGTGTCACAGATATTGTCTGAGATAAAGTCCAAGTGAAAAGATTCCTTATTGATTGGTGAGGTTCTCTACATGTAACCATTTTCAGATGACATCATATAACATATTAAGAGGCAGTCATAAAACTAGGAAAACTTAGGTTTAAGTCTTGGTACTAACTCACACTGGCTGTGTGACACCAGGTAAATGACAGCTTCTTTTTATGCTAGCCAACTCTCTACGATGCTAAGTTGCAGAGTAGGTACCACAGTATATAGGAAATTTCCTCTCCTGGAAGTTCTCCACACCAATGAAACCACAGAGCCAGTCCCTACCACTACTTTATTCCTTAAAACAAGTCTTTGAAAAGTAAAAGGGCTTCATGGGGGAATTCACAACAATAGAAAAGGCATTGGCCTAATCATTTAGGTCAATCAGAAAAGCAACAGGAGTGACAAACGCATATTCTCCAGAATATGGTCTACAGTAAGTAAGCTGTTGAGTTAATTCATCCATTTCTATGTCTCAGCACATGACAATACTGATCAAAAATCTTTAGCGACTCCTTATTGCTTACCAAATAAAGTCCAAACTCCTTAGCCTGGCATGCAGGGCCCTCTACAACTGTTCTCAAAAAGGCCTTTCCAGCTTTATAATCCATTTTTCTATACCATATACACTAAGCTCCATTCAAACTGGATTAATCGCCTTAACCCATGGCCCACACATTTTTTGAAGCCAGACAAAAGTGAAGTCCTCTAATCTTTTGCACTCCTCATATTTTCTTTTCTAGTATAGCAAGCAAATGACAAGGATGTCCTACTGAAACTCAGGAGTCCTTGGAATATTCTGGTTATTTGTGTACACACCCTTTCCATTAACTGAGGAAAACTCTTGAAAGGAAGAGATCATATCTTATTTATCTTTGGAGCTTTATATATCTTTTTAGTACAATATTCTGCTCACAGCAGGCATTAAGTGTCTGTTAAATAAACGGGAAAATACTGGAAGCTAATTCAAAAGTAATATTTGCAAAGGAAGAAAAATTTCCAATTGGAAAATCAAACATAATATAGAACAACACTATGTATACAAAACTTTCCAGTTGAAACTCAACCCCTTCACATGACTAATTTGAATGAGAATAAATAGCTAATCTCTTATATAACTGTTTGAATTTATAGATATTAATATGAGAACCCTGATTATAAAGAAAGGCCTCTTGCAAGGTAGGATTTGAGTTGAATCTTGAAGGAAGCTGTGAAAATCAGAAATTGGAGGTGAAGCATTCTAACCATGTAGGATATTTATTGGAAAGAAAAGGAGTAGAGAGATGAAATGTCGCATTTGAAGACTAGGCCTGGGGGCAACTAGGTCAGTATCACTGGATCATAAAGCGTATGCAGGGGAGTGATATGCAACAAGATTGCAAATACAGGAAGGAGCCAGATGGCGAAGGCTTTGAAATGCAAAACAGAGGATTTTAGATTTGATCTTGGAACCAATAGGGGGCCATTAGAGCTTACTAAGTGGTGGAATGTCATGGTCTGATCTGTGTTTTACAAAATTCATTTTGGCAGCTGATTGGAGGATAGACTGGAATGGAAACAGACAAGTCAGCACAGTGATTGGAAGTTTATTATGGTAATCAGGGTGTGAGGTAATAAAGATCTGAACCAGTGTAAAGGTTGTGTGACTGGAGAGAAGGGGACCCATAGAGGAGATGTTGTGATGAGAGCTATTTGCTGTGAGATCTTGTTGATCCTATATGGAGTGAAGGTGAAGGAGGTGTAGAAGATGGCATGGAGGATGTGAGCCTGGGCTACTGATACGATAGGAGCAGCCTTAACTTTAACAAGGAGATCAGGAAGAGGGGAGGATTTGGGGGAAAAGAATGAGGTCTGCTTTGGTCGCGTAGAGTTTGAGATGCCTGGAGGACATCCCACGTCTCAGTTTAGGGGAAAAGTTAGGCCTGAATACACAGATCTGGGAATAATTGGTATAAAAAAAACTAAATCCATGGGAACTGATGAATCACCTAGTCACAGAATACAGAGAGAGGAGACAGGAGGGCCCAGGTCAGAGTCTTGTAGGATACCTAGGATCACAAGGTATGACGGACACGAAGAGCCAGCAGTGGAGGTTAAGGAATGGTCAGACAGAGTGGAGACCAGTAGAAAGTACTGCCATGAAAACTTGAAGAAAGTACCCAGGAGAAAGGAAAAATTGGCAGTGTCGAAAGCATCAGGGATCTTGGTAGCCTTTACCAGCTGAATGCCGTTTGAGAACTGTCATTTTTTTTGGCAAGTCAGAAAATCAGACTTTAACATGATGGTTTTGTAGAATGAAAGAATGACAGGTAGGTGGAGTATCTCTGTATAGAACTCACTACAAGAATTTTACAATCTTATCTAGGAAAGAGTATCATCAAATTCTATCCCCTACTCTTTCTAGCTTAGTGGACATTTTCTGCTTTTAATACCAATTGTCAAAATACGAAATTATAATGAAAACTCAAATTGTAAAGTTTTAGCCTTGCTATATATGTCAAATATGAAAATATTAGTGATTAACTTGTATCTTAGAGGAAAAGAAAAGCATTTAAGCAAATTTTACTGGATATCAATTCTTTTAAGTCTCATCCTTAATTCCATCTTTTTAAAAGCAATGACTGAGCTAAAGTAAAACAGAAAGTTTGAAATTTACATAACCATAACTTTCATTTAGTCTCAATTTTCTATTTCCTAACAACAAATCCATCAACTTTTAAAAAATATAGTTTGCCTTTTATATCAAAGCAGAATTTTCTCTATATATTTTTTCATTGGATAATTGTGGACATTTAATCTTAAGAGTTGTAGCTAGGTGGTATAGTGGAAAGAGTGCTGGGGCTTCAGCCAGGATAGCCTGAGTTTAAATCCTGCCTCAAATACATCCTAGCTAAGTGAACCTAAGCAATTCACTCAACCCTGTTTGCCTCAGTTTCCTCATCTTTAAAAGGAGCTGGAGAAGGAAATGGCTAACTACTTCAATATCTTTGCCAAAAAGCAAACAAACCCTAAAATCCAACCCAAATAGGGTCATAAAGACTCAGACATGAATGAAATGACTGAATAAAAATCTTGAGAGAAGCAATGTGTTGCGATGCATACAGGATTGGTCTTAGAGTCAGACAGACCTAGGTTTAGATTCCATATCTGACATATACTAGCTGTGTGTCCTTGGAGGACAAGTCATTTAAACTCTGTGTTCCAGACAGCATCTTGTAGATCGGCATTTAAAGAGACATCTTCTTTTTAGTAATGAAATCCCTTGTCCATTCCTTCTCCCAGTCAACCCCCTGCTCCCCACCCTGCCTTCAAAAACATCTTAATGATATACTTGAATGTTGGCCCATAGTATACAGAGTGCTAGACTGGAGTCAGGAAGACCTGGCTTAAAATCTTGCCTCTGTTACCCTAAGAAAGTTACACAGTCTCTGAACTACATTTACCTTAAAGGTCATTGTCAAGGTTAAATGAGAATCATCACTCTGGCATCCGAGGACCTGAGTCTGAATCCTGGCTCTAATACTTCCTACCTAAATGATCTTTCTGATGAGACTCGCATAGCCTCTAACAACCATGCTAGATCTAATTCAGCTAATTTGATCGCATAAACATGTCAAATATTTTACAAACATTAAAGTGTTTGAGAATTTTCAGTGATAATTTTTGTTCTAATAAGTTGAATGCTCTTAAAAGTTGTTTAGTTTCCAACAATATGGAATTTCTGTTTCTTTATCTGTTAAAGAAAAGTGATCTTTCTAAGTTACCTTCCAATTCTACATCCTGTCCCCCTTTAAAGACCCTGGCTACGTGCTAAAATAGGTTTATTTCATCCAATACACTTTAATCTGACTGTAAAGAATACTCATAATGAAAAATCAGATGCTATTTTTGTGGACTTAATTACTAGAACTATCAGAAAAACAAGAAAAACATATTTCTGCTTACAGAGAGAATATGGAGTTTATGTATAGAAAAATTTCAGAACTGGAAGGCCATCAAATACAGCCAAATAACTGAACAACATTCTCTATGATGTGCCTGGTAGGTGATCATCCATTGTGGGCTTGGGGACTCACTACCTCCCAAGGCAGCCCATTCTTCATTTGAAGAGCTGAAAATGTTAGCACATATTTCCCCCTAACCTCAAGCCCAAATCTGCCTTGAGAGTTATCATTAGCATTTCTGGCTTCTGATGTCAAGCACTGAAAAATGTGCTGTGCAAGAAGAATGAAAGGCACATTTGAGGGGTAGACATCTGACCTCCGAAACTGCCACTCATAGTGGGGACTACCTACCTACAAGGCTGCTGCTAGGGAGTCCACTAAGGGATTACAGAGCAAGGTGCAGCCAGGCTGGGGTGGACCCCATCTTGGTTGAGTCCTGGGGACAAAGGAAGGGGAGAAAGCAGTCCATCTGATGATTTCTAGTTTCAAGGAATTATTCTTGCTCATGAGTTAGGAAGCTCAGATATTCCTGAAGGCTTTAGAATTCCATAGCTGCCAGTGCCTTTTAAATATCAGCATTCTGGGTCAATGTCTCAGTTGCCATGTCCTAGTTACTGCTGTTTTCATTCTCCCTAGTTCTTCCAAGCTGTACAAGTCTAATCTTTTTCCATGTGACTCTCCCTCAAAAACAGAAATATGTTTGTCATCTGTCCCCCTAAGTCTTTTCTCCCCCTTCTTAAACATTCCCAGTTCTTTCAACTTATATTTGCTTGATATGAATTGAGACCCTACACCATTCTGGTTATATTCCTCTGGATGCTACTCAATCCATCAATGACTATTTTAAAATGTCCCCAAACTACATACAATTCTGCACATGGTGCCTAATCAGGTGGAGAACCTGACACAACCAAATTCAGGGGACTCAGCTAAGGAATTACTCTGTACAGTCTCACCTCACATGGTAAACTCCTCACAAGTTAGTTTGGTTAAATTTAATGTTTTTTTTTTCTTTTGTAGCATGACTTTCTTTCCTTCATTAAGCCAAAAATATCCACTCAACAGTTTTTCTTTTAACTCTTTTCAGTTCATTGTTTGGATATCATGTCTCAGTAAATTTTGTAAAGGCTATTTCATAAGTTTGCTTATATTAATATCCTATGTAAAGTAAAATGTTTTCAGAGACTATTTAAATTAAAAAAACCAAACTATTCTCATCTGAACAAATGATACAAACTTACAAATGATGACTCATTTTCAATACTATAGTTGAGGAATCTTAACAAAATGCTAATGATGGTAGTAACACCTTGACCTTGCTCCCATTAAATTGGCATGGAAATTGATGACTAACACTTGAATCTCCTCCCTTTTTATGCAACTATTAGAGAGTGGCAATGAAGCTTGAGTGGTATAAGGGTGGGGAGGAACAATTTAACTGTAACCAGAAACATATCTCAGTGAAGCTATGGAAAAGCTAAAGAGCCAACTCCATGCTCAGCTGTTCATGTACAACTCCCAAGTTATATTATTTAATATAAGTCTAGCGAACTAAAAACAAGCCAACTGGTCAAAATTTATTACCTTACAATTCCCTCTGAAGAGCAGCAACCTTAATTTTTCTCTGTAACCATGGAGTACAGGAAAGATGGTAAAATGCTTGGCTGTGTTACAGTTTTAAACCTTAAACCACATGTGAAAAAGCTTTCTTTTTGAACAAAGAGTTCAAATTGTTTTTTTTTAAATATTCAATCAAGTTTGAAATGTGAAAATAGTGGCTCCTTTTTAATGCCACCTACCAATTTTCTTTCTCTTTCTGCAACAATGAGATGCAGTTGAACCCTGACCAAATAATGGCCAATCTTGGTCCAGCAAAGGACAAAAACGATGAAATATACTTCTTTCCATAGAGATGGAAGATTACAGGCATGCATGTGATGTTAGATATGGTTGCTTACCTGCCTTTCTGTTACAAGGGAACTAAAAGGAGGATATTAATACATTACTTTCCATCACTGGGAGATGATTATGGTATAAAATCAACATATAGCATTGATCCATTACAATAAATGGTGGAATAAATGAACTCTCAATCAAAATTAAGAAAAAAATAAAACTGAGTGATAACATTTGTGATAACCTAGAATATCTAGATAACTTAGAAAAAAGAGCACATTTGACTGTGCACTATGAATAAATAAATAAATTTTAGACAAATCTAGTTTTATAAAGAGATATATACCAAGGTATTTTATGTATTGTATACCTAACTTAAATTTTTCCCTGTATATTTTTAGGGTGATTTCACATACAGCAAAACAGATTTCTGTTTTATTTTAATTTTTTCTCATGAATTATGAAACAAGTAGCTTAAACTTAATCAGAATCCCCATGAAGTCCTTCTTCCAAGGCATGTGTCATCTACCCTATCCTTCCTTCCAGAAGCCAATGCATGAGTAGAACCACCCAAAACATCAAGTTTCAATGTTGTTCTCCAAGCTCCATTTGTGAGCCATGTTACCCAGGCCTTCATATCTTAAGGCCATTATTCATTCCCCCATCAATTATACCAATATATGAGAACTATGGTGGTCAAATACTAACTTTCCGAGTCAAAGGATGACAGCTGTCTCCCATGTTGCCCATTGGTGTACACATTCGGAGGCTTCTGATCCAAATACTAACAGCACAGCACATGCCACCCCCACATTGGGGGTCCTTGTCACAAGCCTGAAAATCAGAAATAAGTAGAATCAATTAGGCAAAGGACATTTTACTCTTTAAAAATATCCAAAATGTAATCTGATGAAATGATATGATTAGCACAGTGACTAGCACGTGGTAAATGCTTAACAAATGCTTCTTGATTTGTGATAACTTATGAGTGGCAACAGTGAATAGTGTTGAGCTTGAATGTCAGAAAGGTAACAGAGGCAATAAAGGCAAACATTACAATACTACAAAGATTTTTTTCTCCAAGTGAGCAACTTTTAAGTTCTAGTGGCTATGATGTTTATGCTGTCTGTCTAAAACCAAATAGATATGAGAAAATGGAAGCTTTTTTGTCAATCATCTGGGTGCTTGGAGTTATGATGAAAATATCAAACATTTGACTAATATTTAACCTGTCATCTGGATGTCTGATGTCATATATGTATAAGTATTTATTTCTGATTATATCTATCTAACATATAAACCTTTAATATTGGCACTGCCTCTAATACTTACTAGCTACATGACCCTGGGCAAGTTACTAAGCTCTATCAGCCTCAGTTTTCCCAACTATAAAATGGGGATAAAAATCACCCATTTCAGAGAATTATTAAGAGGATCAAATGAAATAATGTATTTAATGCTATGAATCGGTATGTGTATATGTATATATATGCATGTGTATAATACACACATGTATGCTTATATTTATGTATTCAATTAGATATACTGTTTCAAAAAGGGCTAAACACCATCTCTTTTATTAAAATCTCAAATACAAGGATGTAAAATCAACTTTCTTTTTCTAGGATTTTGTGGTTGACTTGCCTTTGCACTGAAGAACTACCATACGTATTATTCTTACACCACACAAGGCTATTACAAATTATAAATTGAGTAACAAGATTTTATGACTATTAACTGCAGAATCTCTTAGGCCTGAGTTTTAAATGATTTCAAAAGTCTATAAAAGTAGTGTGAAATGCTAGACATCCAGAAATTCACCAATACGAACTTCAGAAGTGCTCATTTCCCCCAAATTAGTTTATGTCATTTGACTTTTTGTATGCAATTATCTTAGTCCTTTAACATTTATAATTTCTCCATATAAAATGACCTTTATAGAGGCCAGTATGATGATATCAAGACTCTTCTTTCACTAATTAGAAGCAATTACTGACTCAAGTCTATAAATTTTAAGTAAGAAGATTTTGGATTAGAAGAATATCTTTATATATTACCAAAATCATTCAGCTAGGAGTTATATAAAATGGTAAAAATCAATGGGTGATTTCATCCCACCCTATATAAAACATCAGATAACTAGACTTAATTGACTCTGAAATGAAATCCTAAACACGGATTCCTGCAGATGCATCATCCTAATATAAAATTAAATTAAGATACAACAAAAATGACACGAAGGAATCTCAACATATCCGGTAAACATGCAAAGTAATATATTACAGTAAATTTAAGGTATGTTAGAAAATTCACTTCAAAAATAGAGATGAAAGATGTCCACTACATTTTTACATGTGTAACAGACCAAATTAAGATTTGTCTCATCCTGTATTGTACTTCTACATGAGACTGAGATAAGAGCTAAGTTCTTAATTTATTACAAATCACAACATATATTTACCTGAAATGGATAAAATTGTTCTTCAGATTTCTCAGTCAGTTATAGTAGTCATATTTCTTGAAACAAAGGCAAACATTACAATGCTACAATGATTCTTTTCTCCAAGTGAGCAACTTTTAAGTTCTAGTGGCTATGATGTTTATGCTGTCTGTCTAAAACCAAACAGATATGAGAAAATGGAAGCTTTTTGTTTGGGTGTTTGGAGTTATGATGAAAATATCCAAATATTTGACTAATATTTAACCTGTCATCTGGATGTCTGATGCCATATAAGTATTTTTTTCAGAATTAATTTTCATACAATGATGATCTTAAATTTTATGAATAGATCCATCACTTTCTAATTATATCTATCTAAAATATAAACCTTTAATATCGGCACTATAGTTTTTGAGCCTAAACATGCACTAAATCTTTGTCCCTGAAGCTTCATTGACTTTGTCAGCAGAACAAATAAAATTCTAATAAAGACAAAAAAAAGGCACTGACAACTTGGACGTCTAACATTGTGAAACAACATTGCCAGGTAATTGACCAACTTTTCCATTTTTCATCCAGACTTTTGCCATCAGAAAAACAAAGATATAAATTCTCCTTTGCTTATCAGTAATACTTAAAATTACTTTAAAAAACCCCCAATAATCCAGTTGCTCTAAATGTACAAAAAATGATGAAAGCCATTCATCTGATTTAGAAAAATGACAATCCTTTACAGAAAGCATATTTATAAAGATGAATATGCTAGTTTTTACATTCTCTAACGTCTTTTGTTCTTGACCCACTGACATTCATTCAAATGACACACTTTAAGAAGGTTGGAATAAATAGAATGTCCCAGAAGTCTAAGCTTAAAAATGCCCTAAGACTTCTGGGACACCGACTCTTGATACAGTAACAGTATTTTTCACTGATGTTTTAAAAGTTTCTGTGAGACAGTGAAAATTAAGGAGCAACACCCCTCCCCTCAATATCCAAAGCCACCCCAAACTTCATAAGCTTAACTAACTTATTGACAGAGTAATTTTCTGACTAAAGGGGAATCAGGGGCACCTCTTCATTAGCGAGCAAATAGTTACTGTAGAGGGCCTTCTTTCTGAAATATTGTAAATACAGAGCCATTGAAAAATTTTAACAAGATCACTTGGATAGGAAAGCATCTTATTTTCAAGCTACCTGGTATGGTCCAGTTATAATCATTTTAAAAACACAAACTATTTTAATTAGTGAGATGAGCGGTTTAATTACTTGAATATTTTAACAGGTGTATAAAACAATTTATTGACTGGGGCTATGGTTTTTCCAAATGGAAAATGGACAGTGGTGATGGTATTCTGTTACTTAAATTCCAGTGAGGACAAAATATTTGACACAACACTGGAAAAAAAAAAGAAGTTACACTAGTTTTTCCCTTTCAAGAAAAAGTGAGGACTTCTATCATTTTTCCCCTAAGTTTAAACAATATTTATGGGTTTAGGCTTTTGGGTGGTATAGGGAAGGAAAGAAGAAAACATTACTCCATAATTTCGCTGAAAAACTAAGTAATGGAACAGACTTGCGGTTTCACGTACAATTCTCATTATCTGCTCTGCTTTGTATATGGAAATACTCCTTTTATTCGGTGTTTGTGGAATTCAGAATAAAAAAGAATTAAAAATCAGTCAAGAAAATTATCAGAAAAAAAAAGAAACCCCAGAATTAGGAACCGTAGTATCTTGTTTCCCCGTTAATTTATCAAGCCTCGGTAATGGAAAGCATTTTCAAAGCTAACCTCAGAAAAGAGCGGTACCCGCAGAGAAACACACACAAACGCTGCGCATGGAGACAGAACAAAGTTCCTCCAGCCGCTTTCCTGCTTCTCAGACTCAGGTTGGAGGGTGGACGTCTGCATTTTTAGTTGGGCTCATGAATAAAGAGCAAAAACAGTGGGGAAGATGGGATGGAAAACTGGAGCCACCAAATTTGAGCGGGAGGTTGGGAAACTCTGGGAGCAGGAGGGAAGGGTTCGCTCCTCTGCTCTGGGGGTCAGACAGCTGCAGGGGTCAAGGGCCCTCTCCGAGCAGGCTCCGCGCAATGTCAAGACCAAAGACAGGGTTCAGACGTCTCTCCCTAGCCCTTGTCCCACCCGGTCCTTGTGAAGCCTCGCGCCCCCAAACTGCCACGAATCTCCACCCCAGGCTCTGCCACCGCGGACACCCTGGCGGCGGCGGGTAGACGGCTCAGGAGACTACTTTCCTTTCGCACTTGAATTTGACCGACGGACGGAACGCCTGCGGACCCTTCGACCCCAACCCAAGCCCAGCGCTCTGGGTGTCCGCAGGCAGGTGTAGCACAGCAGGCGCTTCTTACCCCAGTGATGACGGCGGAGTCGCCCGAGGACGGCAGGAGCAGCAGGAGTCCGAGCAGCAGAAGCAGCATCCGCGGAGAGGACGGGGCGCGGCGCGGGGTGCCCATGGCGCCCTCTGGGGAACGGGCAGAGAGCAGGGCCGAGCAGGGCCGAGGTGGAGCGGCCGGAGAAGGCGGGGGGCGTGCGGGCTGGCGGGCAGGCTGCCGCGGAGCGCTGGAGGGGGACCAGAGAGGGGACTTCGGGAGCACTAGGAGGTAGGGGACGCCTGGACCGGCGGGGAGCGCACGGGGCGTGCGCCCAGACTGGCAGAGAAGGGGCGCGCCGACGGGAGCCCCGGGACCGGCGGGACCGTTGGGGCGAGTCTGGAGCGCGAGGAAGACAGACGGGAGGCTGGGGAAGGAGGGGCTGGGAGAGGAGGCCACTAGAAGCGCCGGGGAGAAGGCGAGAGGCGGAGAGGAGGAGAGCCCAGCTGCCTGGGCGGCTCCCCGGAGCATCCTCCCGAGCCGCGCCGTTATAAAGAGCCCGGGGCCGCTCGGCGAGCCCCACCGTGAGTCACTGCTGCGCCCGCCCGCCCGCCACGCGCGTAAAGAGGCCGTGGCTCACGCGCGCACACACGGAGTCCAGGGACGAGGGTTGCACACATGTAGTCTAGGGACGAGGGGCGGTACACACCCTCACATGTACATGCACACAGCTGCACACAGGAGTGTAGAGACGAGGGGCTGTACACACACATGGGCGCACGCATGGGATTTAGGGATGAGGGCTCCGCGGGCACACCCACCCACACACACCCACACCCACACCCCCCCCACACACCCACCCACACACACCCACACACACACACACACACACACTAGTCCAAGGACTAGACACTGTTCACAGCAGACTTGCCCACATGTTCCAGGTATGAAACACATACTGGTGAGCAAACCGGTACTAGAGGATTCTCCCCCACTCCCAACTTCCAAGCATCCATTTTCACCATATAACTTAGAAAAGCTAATCTTCCTTTTCAACCCTCCACCCCATCACACACACGCTCAGAGTAGATCTGTTTCTCCTCTCCTTCCTAATCTCTCTCCCTTTCCTTTCCACTTATGTCTTCTGACATTTCTTCCACCTTTCCTCTCTTTTCTGATTGTCTTCTCTGCTTTTCTCCTGCATTTTGGGATTTACTTAACATGCATTTTTTTTTCTCATTTTAACTTTCCCCCTCAGCTCCAAACTAGGAACTGAGGGAAATACTGGTAATATTGGTATTGTTAGCACATGTAGGATCACAGTTAGTCATAGATTTGCAATGAGAAAGTCTTAGATTCAGCCCCCCCACCCCCCCACCCCCACCCCCCCCCCCGCCCCAGTTTTACATATGAGAATAGGCCCAGAGAAAGCAGGTGACTTGGGATCCTAGGTCCATATATCTAGAAGGGCCCCAGAAGCCAGAAGTGTATAGGTTGATAGAAATCCACCCCCTTCCCCCCGGTAATTATTTCCACCTCAACTATTTGTCTTTGTGTGGTCTATTGTTCTTTGTCTGATCTGCCAGTTACATGCAAACTGAATTCTGATAAGAGTTTTAGAATTAGAAGACACATTCAAAGTCATCTAGCCTAACTCTCCATTTTACCACTGAGGAAATAGGTGGGGGAGGGAGGTGAGTGAGTGAAATGATTTGCCCAAGGCCTCAAAGTTATCAGGTGGCAGAGTCATATTTTGAACTCAGGCCCTTTGATTTGAAATTCATTGCTCTCTGCACACTGCCTATTTCCACTCATTTTTGGGTTAATTTCTTAGTTTTCTTCCTTCTATCTCATTTTCTTTTTAATAATGAAAGATAAAAATTTTAAAAGATGTAGCAGAAATTCCTCTTTGAGATCACTGTTTTTTTGTGATTTCTTTACCTTTTTATCTTAAGAAAAGCTTTCTCATCTGAAAAGCAGAGTTAGCAAAACTTAACACTATCTACATTGTGTGTGTGTGTGTCTGAGAGGAAGTATGAGAAACCTTATCTTTTTGTGTTATGGTTAAGCTATTTGTGATAAAGAACTGTTAGCAACTGTTGCTTCTTTCATATCTCTTGTAGGTGATCATCACCAAGAGGGTCCACACTAAGACTTTCTCATCATCAAATACTTAAATTAAAAGTGGAAAAGCAGTCAGTTGGTTATCTGAATGTGAAACAGTTGGATGGATATTTGTATATATCATAATATTTTACTCTTCCTCCAAATGTTTTAGCATCTTGTAGATACAACTTTAAACATGGAAAGAAAAAAAGGAATCTTGCAAGTTATAAAAAAAAAAGTATTTAAAATTGTACTCAATTGGAAAATAAATGGAAAAAGTAACAAGTGATGGAAGAGTGGTTTTCCAGCCTCAGTGCCAGTACTATTGAGGAAAGGATGCAATGTAAATGTGGAAAACTTTCATAACTAATTTTACCATTCCTTTAAAATAGTCTGCTTCATATTCATTATATGGTTTACTAAGTGTGGTATGCAGAGTATGACTAGACAACTGGCAGCTTTAAAGACTGGTTGAATTTAAAAAAATTTTAGTTAATCATAACATTATAGATTAGAACTGGAAAGACCTTGGAAGCCCTTGAATCCACTATCCTACTATATTCATGAGTAAACTCAGAACAGAGAAGTTAAGTGATTTGCCCCGGATTACACAGCCATTAAGTGACTGGTTCCTGGAGTCCAGCATTCCCTCTACTATGCCACCTGCTCTAATAAATCAAGAAAAAAACTCTGAAATATTTTTAGATGAGATTACTGTGCTCCATTTCATTTCTGCCTCTTTTCTTGCTGTCTTTTCCATTATTTCACTCCTTCAGAGTTGAAGTAGATTGAACCTCTTTTTAGAGGGAGGTTCATAACAAAGACTTTATGAAAATATTAGACTAGCAGAAGTGGGCCACTCATGGTAAGTATGGGAAATTTTATATATTTGTGGATCCAAGAGTAGAGAAGGGGAAAAAATCAGTCAGATGGCAAGATTAATGAAACACGGCTTGGGTAAAACCTGTTAAGATTCTGCAAGAGTGTTCTCTCTGGGAATGACAAAGGGACTTAAAGGACTTAAGAAGTCTGTTAAAGACTCAAAACTGAACACTTAGAATGTACTTAATACAATCTAGCTATCATCGCAGCTCGAAAGGATGCTTTGGGGGCAGCTAGGTGGTGAAGTGCATACAGAACTGGCCCTGGAATCAGAAAGACCTTGGTTCAAATCTGACCTCAGACATTTGACTTTTATTGTGTGGCCTTGTAAGTCACTTAACTCCAATTGCTTCACTTTCCCCTTCCAAAAGAAAAGAAAAGAAATGATGCTATGAAAGAAATCAAACTATAAAATAGGAAGAGGGTAAAGGAATCAGTGAGGACAGATGAATAGAGTAAGTCAAGTGGTAAGCATAATAAATTAATGAAATAGGTAGCTGGATGAAACAGTAGATGAAGGATTAGATCTGGAGTCAGGAAGACCTGAGTTCAAATTTGACTGCAGACACTTTCTAGTTGTATGACTTTGCACAAATTATTTAACTTTCTGTTTACCTCAATTTCCTTCTCTTCAGAATGGCGATAATGAAGTACCTGGCTCTCAGAGTTGTTGTGAAGATTGCATGAAGTAATCATTGTAAAGTGCCTAGCACTATAGAAACCTTTGCTATTGTTATTAATAGTATGAAATAGAGCAATGTTATAGTTTGATTCATTTGAGACTGAAAGGAAGCCCAAATAAGAGATATGGAAAAATTACTTAAAATTCAATCCAGGAGGCGATGCCTAGAGGAAATGTATGTTTCAGTGAGCTGGAAACTCTCCCCATGGCTGGGAGGTGTCAAAGAGAAGGAATTAAAGGAAATTGGGCATAGGGTGGAGACAATCCGACTTCTTCTCTTTCCAGGCTTTTTCCTGAGGTTCCTGTCAATTTCAGTTTGCGTTAGCTCATCCCTTCTTTGTCTGCTTGTATTTTTCTTTGTATTTATGCTATGCTCACAAATCATCTTATTATATGTTGTCCCTTTCCAACTCTTTGCTTTCTCACAGACTCATTGTGGGAAGGAACACTAGAAGCTGTCAGTTTTTTGTTCTATAGATGTAGTAGGCACTCTATAATTAATGATCGCCTCTGACCTTTTCTTCCATTCTTTGCTGTATCTTCCATCTTCTTCCTCCTTGGCATGGATAGCTTGAATTTATACAGCTCTGGAAGTTTGGCAAAGGACCTCATTTGGTCTTCACAACAACTCCAGGAAGTAGGTACTTTTATTATTATAGAGATCATGGAATGGGCATGGCCTCAGACAAACGGAGACCCAGGAAAGGCCGTAATTTAGAAAGACCAAGGTCACCTGCATTCTGGGTCATCACCAGTCATCTTGGCATTTGTCTTACTTGCCACTGGACTTTGTTGATTCTGGAGGAGATATTGAAACTCATGATTTTTCAAAGCTCAGACTCACATACCCAGTTCATGGGCACTTCAAGACATCACTCTCAAAATGTCATTAGTTCTCTTTGAGAATGAAGGACAAACAAGAAAAACAAGAAATACAAAGTGGTTGATTGCACGTTATACGCCACAGTGTGGATCACCTGAAAATGATCTATATGAAATTTGGTGAAAGCATTTTGGTGAAGAATATGCAATTAAGAGTTTATCCCCAGAGGGGGCATTTCCAGGCTTTTTAGATCCAAACTTTATATTTCAGTAAACTTTAGTTGTTATTCAGTCATTTCCGACTCTTTGTGACCCTGTGGACCATAGCATGTCAATACTGAACATGGGGATTTCTTGGCAAAGATACTGGAGAGATTTGCCATTTGCTTCTCCAATGGATTAAGGCAAACAGAGGTTAAGTGACTTGCCTAGGGCTACACAGCTAGTGTATGAGACTGAATTTGAACTCAGGTCTTCCTGACTCTAGGCCAGGCACTCTATCCACTGAGCCACCTAGCTGCCTAAACTTCCAATGCTCCCTTTCAATAAAACAGGAAAAAAAAGTACTTAGAGTTCATCATGGATGTGCACATAAGAAAATCTTTTCCCCAGTACCCATGCAATATGAAAGGAAATAAATTATGAAGATTATCTATGTACACAAGAAATAAGAAACTTCATTGATTTCAAAAGGATAACATATTTACTAAGTCTTCCCTATGCACCTTGATAATCTTCTTTTACCTCAAGGGTTTGTATTGAAGAGTGTTGGATCTGGAGGCAGAAAGACATGAATGCTGTTTCAGATATTTTCTGTCTGTGTGCCCTTGGGCAAGTCACTTAATTTTTGTCATCTTTTACCCATCTTTAAAATGTGGATGATAATTATACATACCTCACTGGGTTGTTGTGAAGACCAAATGAGAGAATATATGTCAAGTGCTTTATAAATCTTAAAGTGATGTTCATGATAGTTATTGCTATGTTGGGAACTGCTGCCTAGATGGAGAGGACTCTATGGAAAGTATTTGTATGGCATTTACTCACCGGCTTGCCCTTCATGGATGGGACTCCACCATGCTCCCAGGAAAACATCTTAACTGCCAGACTTTATCAGTTCTGGTACTCACTGCTCAGCAGAATCCTCAGTAGCCTAGGTCCCTCTGATTTCATGGCCAGAGGATGGAGTAAAGAATTCTCAAAACCTTCATTTAAAGAGATCTCCCAGACCAGTCATCTCTTGATTTCCTACCAGCTTATCTTCCTTGGAGTTGTGGTTGTTCACTTGTGTCTAATTATTCATGACCCCTTTGGGGGTTTTCTTGGCAAAAGGTACTGGCGTAGTTTACTATTTCCTCCTCTAGCTCATTTTTACAGATGAGGAAACTGAGTCAAACAGGGTGAAATGGCTTGCCCAGAGTCACACAGCTAGTAAGTGTCTGAGACTGGATTTGAACTCAGGAAGACTTCAGACTCTGCATTCTATCCACTGTATCACCTGCTGCCCTAGAGCCAGGGACCTCCTTCCCTTGTCATCCTTCTTCACTTCTCCCCAGATATACAGCTTCCTCTATGTGTGTGTGTGTGTGTGTGTGTGTGTGTTGTTGTTGTTGTTGTTGTTGTCATCTGTCCACTTAGATTGTAAATTCCTTGAGGGCAAGGATTATTTTTCTTTTTCTTATTTTTATCTTCAGTGTTTAACATATAGTGGATGCTCAATAAATATTAATTGACTGACTCAGAAATAATCTAGTCTGCATTTTGGAATCAGATTAATTTTCTTATTTGGATTTGGCACTGTTTGTTTCAGGATATAAAGTTCTATTGGGAAAAGAACTCATGTTTTAAAAATATTTTATGGACTAGAAATATTTTCACCTGCTATTAAAATTAACTTAATTCATTCTAATGCATTTTTAAACTTTCAGCATGCCTTCCACTAAAATTATGCATTTTCTCTGAATTTTTAAAATATATGAGAACATTTTCCTGATGAACCTAATAATTTCCCTTTTATATTTGTCGAAAATGGGATGTTGACATATTGTAACTGCAATATTGGCTTAATTTCTCTTTCTTTTTTGCTATATAAAGCATACTTTTGGTAATAGTTTTTAGTAGCTGCAATGATTTTTAAAGGGATGCCAGTTTATTTGAAAATTCACCTTTCACAATATTGCTTCATAGGTTGTGTAATAGTTATAGAATTGTGGGTAGGTACCAAGATTTCATAGTTAAACTTCACATATCTTTGTATAAATACTTTTCATTACATAGGTAAAAGCAAATTTTTAAAATTTTTTGCTTATTTTTCCACTCTGCTCACTTATGCTATTAATAGTAGCTTTTCTTTTTCATAAACTATGATATCAGGAGTCTAGAACATCATTCCAAAATAATAAGTGTATTTTAAATGTGACATCTAAAAGATTCCAATTGCTTTTATAATTCTAAATGAGATACCTATTTTTATCTGTTTTAATGCCATTGGTTGTTCCTTTAAAAAAAGAATCATTAGACTTCACTGTGAAAGCTAATTATCTATGTGTAGGCACTCAAACATGATTTGCCCTATTCAAGTGTTAATGTACAATAAAGTTTACGTAGTTTAAAATAATAGAGCAACCTGAATTCAAGACATCATTCTTACAAAAATTAGCTAAATGCATGTAAAATGAGGACTCAGGAAGAACTTTTGATACTGAAAGATTAGGGTTTTAATAACTATAATACTGAATTTACTTAATTTTGCTTTTTTGCATTCAACATGGACTTTAGTTCTCCAAAGTTTCTGTATTATATGCTTTATTCAAAAGAAAGATTGTCATGCAAATAAGCGGCATGCTTCATTTTATCTATAGAAATTTCTCTCAAATTGAAGATCAAAAATTTTTCTTGAAAGAAAAAAAACAATGTTACGTGACCTATTGTTTGAATCTGTTACTTTGTGTTACAACTCATTATTTGTATAGGGAGTGGCTTTTGGAGTAAATATTTTATTATTGGAAGGAGTCTGTACACACAGGTGGAGATCTGCCACCTACTTAAAACATCATCTTCAAAGATTTACTGGAGTACTAAAAGGTCGGGTCATCTGTCAATGGCCACACAGCTAGTATGGGATTGGAAGGAAAGTTGCCTGACTCTGAGACCAGCTCTCCATGTATATGCCACAGTGCCTCTATCTAATGTAGATCATAATTTAAGAAATCATTTCATTTGTTATCTTTCTTTGAACACAGAAATATTCATTGTTTTGCTTTTTCACAATTTATATCACCATGCCATAGTTTTGTCTGTTGATTGGCAAGAGGTCACAGAGGGCTAAATATGTTTTTTTCCCCTATGTCTCCATATTGTAGGCAGTTAATAATTGATTTATTTTATTTGAAAGTAGAAACATAAAATTTCATGTAAAGTAATTGATACTAGCATTTGCTTTATCTGTGTATACCATTATATATTCATGTATATCATCATATTCATTTTGTAATTTTATACTGTGTATGTTTATAAATATATTCATATACATAAATACAAAACATATAAGATATGAATTCCTAATAAATACTCAGAAGAGAGAGAAATGTTTGTCTTCAAAAATTTTTTTCCTCCTGTATCATTGTGGCATTTAAAAAAATTCAAGAGACATAACTCCTGGGTAATTTAATGATTTTATTAATAATCCAGAATTTTCAGTAGAAGGATGGTTGTTTGGCCACATCGCTTAGACCAAGGACCTCTCATGGTGATAGGCTTACAGTTTATATACACTTTGAAGAGTATATGTTCCTGAGGGAACCAATCAACTCTGATTGGTTAATAATTAATAAAAAATGACTATTACAGTGACAAGGTGGGCTGTATTACAAGGAGGATATTGGGGTAAGTAACTTGAGTCACTCAAATCATCTGACAAAAGGGAGAATCGATACTTTCCCGACCTGCCTGAACAAGCACAATGATCAGGAATGCATCCATCAGCCCAGATTGATTCTTTCACTCTCTGATGAGATCTTGGCCTGGGTAAAGATTTCCCACACTGGTTGGTTTGTGGATGAGGAAGTAGAAAAGGAGAATAAAATCTAGGTCCTAATACAGTAATTAGTCATTAAATACAAGAGAGAAATCATCATTTCTCACATCATCAAGCCACTTCTAAGTGGCATAAATAAAAGATGGGTTAATTTTTTATGACTGAGCCTCTCATATTTGGTAGTCTAATTTCTTTTAAAATTTTATCCTATATTTAGCTACCTTTTATTTTTATATTACCTTTGTTTCTGAAGATATCTCTTTCATCCCCTTCTAATGCAGGAAGCAACACAACAAAATCCACATGCTATAACTGACAATATATGCAAAATCTATACTACTGTAATCTCCTAGCTCTGCAATAAAGGGACAGAGGTCCATTTTTTTCAGCCCCTGCCTAGAGACAAGTTTGGTTATACAGTATTCAAATTCATTTTTAAAGATTCTTTCCATTCATATTATCGTAGTCATTGTGTATAATTCTTTTTTCTAGTTTTGTTGCTTTACCTTCAATCAGTTTATATAAGTCTTTCTAAGCTTCTCTGAATTTTTCATTTTAATTGCTTCTTATGGTGCCATAATATTCTATTAGATCCTTGTACCATGGTGTATTTAGCCAGTCCTTAGTCACTGCCCATTCATTTTATTTCCAGTCCTCTGCTACACAAAAGGTGTTGCTATGAATATTATATATCTTTTTTTGTCTTCTTTAGGCTATATATCTAGCAATGGGATTTCTGGGTCAAAGAATATGGACATTTTGAAAAGCATAATTCTAAATTGCTTTTCAGAATGGTCAGTTGAATTCAGAGCTCCATCATCCATGGATTAGTTTGTCTATCTTCCTTAGCCCTTCTAATATTGACTATCCCTATCTGTTTCTGTCTTAGCTAAGTTGATAGGTATTTAAGGAAGCTTCAGAGTTGCTTTGATATTCACTTCTCTTAGTATCAAGGTAACAAGGTATTGGCCAGTTTTCTCAGTTTTTATGAGAATGTTCAGTGTTTCACTGACACAATCCCCAGGTGAACTTTGGAGCATGAGCAGACATTCTGCATCTTGTTCAGATTTGCAATGAAGAGGAGCCCTATTGACTGACTGCATAGTTTGAATTGGAGGAGCATTCAGAAGGCCCTAGGTTCAACCACAACCACTCCTCTTCATCTAACTTCTTTCTGCCTGGCCATATTTTGGTGAAAAAAGAGAGAATTCTGTGAAGAGAGAGGGCTGAAGATCTATAGAGTGCTTGTGCTGACATCATAATTGCATGCCTATGAAAAGTCATGAGATACACAAGTTGTCAGTAGTAAGTGACCATTGCTGTTGCTATTTCAGACTTCCTCCCAATGATTCCCTGCCATGTCTGGTAGCCTATACCTTCTCTTTCATTAAAATTAATAAGGTCTTCATAATGTTTGTTTTTTTACCTCACCCAGGTTCATCATGGTGGGAGCATATGTGCTGATGATGGTGGCTTGGTGTTTTGTGGCAAATGGCAATCACATTGTCATGAGCCTGTCATTATCTCTTCTTGGTAGGCTTTAGTTTGTAAAGCCATATTAGACAGCCGTTTTGCTTTCTTACTCGTCTTTGGAATGTTTTTGGTTGATGTCTCCTGTGAAATATTGTGAACCCCTTCCCACAGTTCTTCAGCACTCACATGGTGGTCAGAAGAAGTGATACAAGGATTCTCTCAAGGTCTCACAAAAGAACTTTGGAATCAATTGTGTGACATGTGGGATGCTACCAAAGGACTGCCCAACTTGGTGTGCCCTCATCAAAGAAAGTGCTGTGCTCTGAGTGAAGCAGAATTATAGTAGCTCAAAAGAAATGTGAGATGTGCAAATGTAAAGATCTCTCCACTCCAAATGTTCATGTGGACTATTTATGCCCAAACTGTGGTAGAGTCTCTGAGGTCACATTGGTCTGATTAGCCACAGTTGGGCACATTGTACCTTAATTCCAATATAGCAATGTAATTTTGCTCTTTTTCAAGAGTGAAGGATGACAACCAGTCAACAAATAGCTGAGGAAAGAAAGAAAGAGTAAGGGAATGGGAAAGAAGAAAGAGAAAGATATAACCAATTGAATGTAGAATTACATAGAATAGCAAAGAGAAATAGGAAGGTTTTCTTAAATGCACATGCAGAGAAAAAGAAGAAAACAATAAAATGGAAAAGACAGGAGATCACTTCAAGAGAATTAGAGATATTAAAGGAAAATTTTGTAAAATGAGCATGATGAAAGACAAAATGGTAGGGATTTAATTGAAACAGAAGAGATTAAGAAGAGGTGGTAAGAATATACAAAAAGAACTATAAAAGAAACATCTTAACATTACTGATAGTGATTACATTATGGTTACTGATCTAGAACAGACATCCTGGAGAAAGAAGTCAAGTGAGCCTTAAGAAGCATTGCTAACTGTAAAGTTAGCAAGGGTGATAAAATTCCAGCTGAGCTATTTAAAATCCTAAAAGAGGATGATATTAAAGTGCTGCATTCAATATGCCAGTAAACTTGAAAAAAGTGGCCACTGGATTGGAAAAGATCTGTTTACATGGCAAACCTAAAGAAGGACAGTGCCAAAGAAAGTTTAAATTATCAAACAATTGTACCCATTTCACATGCCTGAGATTTTATATGTTTAAGATTCTGCAAACTAAGTTTCAGCAATAGGTAAATGGAGAATTACCAGGCTGGTTTTCAAAGAGGCAGAGGAACCGGAGACCAAATTTTCAACATTTGCTGGATCACAGAAAGAGCAAGTGGCTTCTAGAAAAAAAAGATCTATTTCTGTTCTACTGACTACACCAAAATCTTTGACTGTGTGTATCCCAACAAAATTTGGCAAGTTCTCAAAGCTTTAAGTGTACCAGATCATGTTACTCGTTTCCTATGTTTGGTTCAAGAAGCAACAGTTAGAATTAAGCATGGGACAACTGCTTGATTTAGGGTTAGAAAAGAAGTACAACAAGGTTGTATATCATCATCTTATTTATTTAACTTACATGTAGAGTACATCATGTGAAATGCCAGGCTGGATAAATCAAAAGCTAGAATTAAAGCTTCCAGGAGAAATACCAATAATCTCAGATATGCAGATGATACCATTCTGAAAGCAGAAAGTGGAGAGGAATTAAGAAACCTGTTGATGAAGGTAAAAGAGAACAATGTAAAAGCTAGCTTGAAACAATTAAAAAAAACTAAGAACTTGGCAACTTATCATGTCACTTCCTGGGAAATAGAGGGATGAGAAATGGAAGCAGGCTCAAAGATCATTGCAGATAGTGCCTGCAGCCATGAAATTAAAAGACACTTGCTCCTTAGAAGAAAAACTATGGTAAATCTGGGCAGTATACTAGAAAGCAGAGACATCCCCTCACTGACAAAGGTCTGTATAGTCAATGCTATGGTTTTTTCAGTAGCAATGCATGGCTGTGAGAGCTGGACTATAAGGAAAACTGAGTGCTGCAGAATCAATGCGTTTGAGTTATAACTCTGGAGAACACTTTTGAGAGTTCCTTGGACAGCAAGGTGATCAATGAGTACTTAATCATCTATCAGTACTTAAAGAAATTAATTCAGGATATTCACTGGAAGGTCAAATACTGAAGTTGGTGCACACTTTGGCCATCTAATAGGAAGATGGGACTCATTGGGCCCTAACATTGGGAGAGACTGAAGACAAAAGGAGAAGAAGATGGCAGTGGATGAGACGAATAGATAGCAGCATGGTAAAAAATGAACCTGACCTTGGACAGACTGCAAGCAATAGAGGGGGATAGAAGGGCCCAGTGTTCTATGGGCCATGGGGTCACAAAGAGTTGGACATGAATGAATGACTGAACAGCAACACCAACAACTGGTTCCACTCTGTTAATCACAGTGAAGAGGAGCCTCTTTGATTGAATAGCGAGATTAAGGATGCATTTAAAAGGGACTAGTCAGCTGGAGCCTGGTCTCTTGATTTTTTTCCTACCTGTCTGTGCTGTGGTGAGACAGAGAAATAAAGGTATAAGGGAAAAGGCATTAGGCCCTCCCCACATGAGTCTGATATGGGATCAGAGGATACAGGCTTCCATTCTTTATTTCCCACTGTCTGTTCTTTCCTGTTTTTGGTAAAGTAGATTAGACATGTGGAATAGACTTGGGATTTGTGAGCTTCAGAAGAGCTAGCCACTAGGAAGTCTGGGAGCAGAATCTGTAGCAACTTGTGTGGCTCAGCATCAAGCCTCTGAAGAACGATCTTCAGGACCCAGCCCACTGGTAGCTAAGATGTGGACGTCCTCAACAGCTGTGCTGCTTTTGGATAGGAACTTGGAACCAATGTTGCGTAAAAATGCTGTTTATTGAGTCTGAGCCTCCTCTCCTCAGGGACAGAGATGGGATAGAGGAGAATGTGATCTTAGATTTTGGGGGCTAAACGTTTCGACTTCTATTCTTGCTATATCCTTAAAAGAAATACTCCCATTGTAAGAGGTAATTTATGTTAATTGGTTAAGTGGAAATGGGGAGCTAATTATTAGTGGTTAACTACCAGTTAAGTGGCAAAGGGAATAGAGTTCAGGCCCTGAAGTCTGTCCTCAGACAAATGTCTGTGTAACATGTCTAGTAGCTGTGTAACATTTGGCAAGTCACTTAATCCTGTTTGCCTCAGTTTCCTCATGTGTAAGATGAGCTGGATGCCAAACCACTCCAGTATCTTTGCCAAGAAAACCCCAAATGGGGTCAAAAAGATTCTGAGATGACTAATCCACGAAACATCAACTGTTGTGGAGGGTCACAATAGAATGGAGATTTGAGTGGATCACATGGAAGAAACAGCACAATCCCTGAGGGATAGAGCTGCCTCAGGACAGGTAGGTGGTTCAGTATGCCTGGAGTCAGAAAGACCATAATTCAAATTTAGCCCTGGACATTTACCTCGGTGACTCTGTGGCAAGTCACTTAACCTCTGCTTGACTCAGTTTCCTCAACTGGAAATGGGAATAATAGCAACACTAAACTTTAAAAAGTGCTTTTCACAGTGTCTGGCACTATAGTAAGTGCTTAATAATGTTTGTTTAATTGAATTGAATTCAAGCTCTTACAAATGTCCTCTTTCCTTCCATACTGAGCTTCCCTTTGTAATAAAAAGAAACAAAGTCATCATATTTGAAAGCAAGTTTAATACTTAGCCCTTATAGTCCCCCTTCCCCTACACATACCCCTTGCTAAAGAGGAGAAAGAGGTATATTTTCTCATTTTTTTCTCCAGGGCCAAGTCAGCTATTTTCATGACATAGTACTCAATTTTGGTTTTTGGTTCTTCCATTTACAATGTTGTGGTCATCCTGTATATTGTTTTTGTGGTTTTACTTACTTCCCTCTACATAAGTTCATGTAAACCTTCCCATAGGTCTCAAAATTCCTTACATTTCCATTTTTTTGGGCCCATTCTTTTTCATTTATATGTGCCTACTATTGAGGAAAATACTATGTAACCCAATACTATGTAACCGGTATTGTATTTTTAAATGTTTTAAAGAAAGAGGGCCAAGTCATTTAAGAAGTGGGATTGAAAAACCTGATGTGCACTTGATTCAGTGGAAGGTCTGTTTTAGAGAAGCTTCTATGCACTTCAACGCCTTTCCTTTCTGTGTCAGTGCTACAATGATAGAATGTAGGAAATGGTCACATATCTGGTATGTATCAGAGACAGAACTAGTACCTGGAGGAAACTCTAATGTGTAACATTCTTAAGAGAACCTTCAAAATAGACTTCTCTTAGTTTCTCCATCATCTATCTTTGCTTCTCTTCCTTCATGATTAACATGGCAGCAACCCGGAATGATAGCAAGAATGATGGATTTGAAGCCAAAAGATCTGGTTTCTAATTCTGACTTCACTTCTTTCTACCTGTGTGACCATGAGCAAGTCATTCCACTTTTCAAGGCTTCCTGAGGGGGATTGGGATATTTCTCTGTGATCTCTTCCATCTCTAAAATCTTTAATTCCATTAACTATAATCTTTATCAAACTATTATAATCTCTTGTTTTCTATCTATTTTTGTGTCTCAAGCATGTAATATAGGGTCAGACTCATGATAAGATGTTTATTGTTCTGGGTTCAGGGGTGGGATACAACATCAGTGGGGGAGAGAGTAGAAGGAATGAACATGTATTAAGTGTCTTCTATGTGTCAGGCACTATGTTTAGTGCTTTACAAATATCTCATTTGATCTTGACAATAACCCTATGAGATAGGTACTGTTACTATCCTTATTTTATAACTGAGGAAACTGAAGAAGACAGAGAAGAAATGATTTACCCAAGGTCACACAGCTAGGAAATGTTAGAGGCTAGATTTGAATTTTGGTATTCCTGACTCCAGGCCCAAAGCTCTATTCAGCTGTACCATCTAGCTACCTATTTTCAAAGAGATCAACATTATAACAAATGCTAAATAGCAATGGTTAAACTGAGTTTCATTGTATAAAGGTAAGTATAATAAAAAACCTTAAAACCCGCATTTGTGCCTTATTAAAACTGAGAAGTCCAATGTAGCAAGAACGATCTATGATAAAAAAAAAAATTAGGCACAAAATTCTGACTGATTTATTAGCAAGGCTAGCAATGGCCAATAAAAGGGCTCCAAGGCTATTTCATAGCCAAAGATTCATCTGACAGTCATAGCAGCTCATTTATACATTTATATATACAAAAAGAGTCCAGTGACACAAACCAAGCTAAGACCATGACTGGTGTGACACATCAATGAAGAGTGGGCTTTCATTTAGCTTGATCCAAAGAGGGGATTTCTATAGCCCATGGCAACAGAAGAACAAGAGTTGACTAACATGTTTTAGAAAGTCTCATGGTGGGCAAACATAATCAGATTGACTCATCTCCCCCATTGTCAGCAAATTCACAGATGTGAGTTACAGACAAGAGAGCTCAAAATCACAGAATGAGGAGGTCAACCAATACATAGTGAATTGGTCATAATAAATTGGTGAAACCCTATTAAAATATTACATAAAGTAGGATATCAATTTTCAATTTCTCACATAGTATGTTAATTCTCAATTCTCCTTCACTCTACTTCAAAGTGACTTCGTGAATTTATTAAGATTATCCCTGATTCTAAACTCTGGAGTGAAATCCATTCTCTCCTCTTTCCTTTACGGTCTCAGTTAACTGTTTCCTGTCTCTTGGACAGCATCAGTCTTTCTTTTTCTTCTGGCTCCTTTCCCTTAGGCTAAAACAAATGCAATGTTTCCCCTAGCCTAAAAAAGCAAAATAAACCCTAACCTTCTGGTGACTCTGCCTTTCCTTAAACTGTTTTATCTCTTCCCTTCTTCCACCAAATTTATAGGAAAACATAATCTACAATTACTGCTTCCATTTTTTTACTATTTACCTATATCTCAATCTGATTACTGTCTTCAACATGGTTTTCTGTTCTTGTCCTTTACTTCTCTCTCTCTTCTTTTACCTGCGGATCTTCTCCACTCTATAGGGCTTCAGGAATCAGCTCAATATAAGTGACTTTCCAATCTACCTTTCCCCAGTACTCATATCTCTTATTTCCACCTACGTATTGGGTAACTTCCCCTCCATGTGTCATTTAAATTCAATAGGTCTCAAGGTCAAGTCTTTATCTTCTCCCCTAATCTGCTCCTGTAGCTCTGCTGCTGTTATTGGAATTACTATTTTCCATGGTCACTAAGCTTGTATCTTTGGAGATACCTACGAGTTCATGCATCCAACCAGCTGTTAAGTCTAATGGATTCTAACTTTCTCCACAGTCTTTTTTGCATCTTTTTTCACCTTTCCACTCTCACTAAAATCACTCCAGTTTTAAGTCATTATCTCTTCTCCTTTCGGACCACCATAATGGAGGAAGGGAACAAATGTTTATGCCTAGTATCTGTGCTAAACACTTTTAAAATATCTCATTTTATCTTCACAACAACCCTGTGAGGCAGGTGCTATTATGGTCCCCCCTTTACATTTGAGAAAAATGAGGCAAATACAGCTTAATTGGCTTACACAGGATCACACAGCTAGGAGGTATCTGAGGCCAGATTTGCACTCAGATCTTTCTGACCCCAGGCTCAACACTCTATCCACTATAATTCTAAGCTGCCAATAATGGTTTCCTAACTGACCTTCCAATTTCTACTGTATCTCCTTCCCAAGCTGTTGTTTATACTAACTTCTTGATTTATCCTCTTAATGCCCTATTTGGATCATATCACTTGTATACTCAAAAATTTCTTGTAGTTTCTCATTGCCTACTGACTAAACTATAAATTTTGGATCTTGGCATGTAGAAGATCATAAAATCATAGATTTTGATCTGGAAGGCACTTACAAGGTCATATATTCCAACCCTATTTCACAGATGAGGAAACTGAGCCCCTGAATTTAATAGACTTGCCCAGGTTCGCACATGAAATAAGAAGCCATGTTGAGTTTTGAATCTAAAACTTCCATTCAAGGTCCTCCTTATTCTGGTCCCAATGTACTTTTTCAGCTGTGTCTCATCATACTTATTATGCTCTTTATGTTTCCTTTCAAATATTCTGCACTGAAAATCTGTTGAGGTTTTTCTCTGCTTTCAAGAATTCCAACAGGTACTACTTCTTTCATGAAGCCTTCCTTGATAACTCCCTCCTCCACAATGCCCAACACCTTGGGAGAAAAGGATCTTTTCTACCTAATTTTTCATAGGACTTTATTGCATCTCCTTTTGTATTTATCTCATCATCCATTGTCTTTGAAAGGAAAGACAGTTGATTTTCATACTACTTGATCTTTCTGTAGAATTTGACACTGCTGATCACCTTCTCCCAAATAGTTTCTTCTCTCTAGATTTTCAGGATACTATTCTCTCTTGGTTCTCCTATGTATCTCACAAATTTTATATGCATGTCAGAGTCTCTAACCAATAGGTTGATACTCTTCTGTTTTCTCAATAAATCATCTCACTTGGTGATCTGATGAACTCCCAAGATTTTAATTATGATTTCTATGTTGGTTGGTTGTTGTTCTTTCTTATTTTTTAATATTTATTTATTTTTCATTTCAATATTCATTTCCACAAAATTTTGAGTTCCAAATTTTCTCCCTATCTTTGCCCTCCCCCATCCCCATAGCACCTTGCATTCAATGTGCCTCTTCCTTCAATGTGCCCTCCCTTCTATCACACTCCACCCTCCCATTGTCCCCATCTTCTCTCTTTTCTTGTAGGGCAAGATAGATTTCTATATCCTATTACCTGTATTTCCTATATCCCAGTTGTATACAAAAGCAATTCTCAACATTCGTTTCTAAAAGTTTGAGTTCCAACTTCCCTCCCTTTCTCCCTTCCCACCCATTCCTACTAAGAAGGCAAGTAATTCAATATAGGCTATATATGTGTAGTTTTGCAAAAGACTTTCATAATAGTTAAGTTGCATAAGACTAACAGTATTTCCTTCCATCCTATACTGCCCCCACTCATTCTATTTCCTCTTTTAACGTTGTCCTTTTCCAAAAGTTTTTACTTCTAATTACTCCCTCCTCCCATTTGCCCTCCACTCTACCCTCCCCCCCCCAATTGCACTTGTCCCCTTCTCTCCTATTTTCCTGTAGTGTAAGATAGATTTTCATACCAAATTGAGTGGGCATGTTATTCCCTCAAGTCAAATGTAAAGAGAGTAAGCTTCACTTTTTCCCTCTCACCTCCTCCCTTTTCTCCTCCATTGAAAAAGCTTTTTCTTGCCTCTTTTACGAGATAATTTGCCCCATTTCATTTCTCCCTTTCTCTTCCCAATATATTCCTCTCTCACCCCCTAATTTTATTTTGCTAGATATCATCCCTTTTTATTCAACTCACCCTATGCTCTGTCTGTATATATGTCTGCCTGTGCATGTGTGTCTGTGTATGTATAATCTCTCCAACTACCCAATACTGAGAAATATCTCAAGAATTACAAATATTATCTTTCCATATAGGAATGTAAACAGTGTGACTTTAGAAAGTCCCTTATGATTTCTCTTTCCTATTTATCTTTTCATGTTTCTCTTGATTCTTGTGTTTGAAAGTCAGATTTTGTATTCAGTTCTGTTCTTTTCATCAAGAATGCTTGAAAGTCCTCTATTTCATTGAATGACCATGTTTTCCCCTGAAGTATTATACTCAGTTTTGCTGGGTAGGTGATTCTTGGTTTTAATCCTAGTTCCTTTGCTTCTGCAATATCATATTCCAAGCCCTTCAATACCTTAATGCAGAAGCTTCCAGATCCTATGTTATCCTGATTGTATTTCCACAATACTGGAATTGGTTCTTTCTAGTTGCTTGCAATATTTTCTCCTTGACCTCGGAACTCTGGAATTTGGCTACAATATTCCTAGGAGTTTCTCTTTTTGGATCTCTTTCAGGAGGTGATCTGTGGATTCTTTCAATATTTATTTTGCCCTCTGATTCAAGAATATCAGGGCAGTTTTCCTTGAAAATTTCATGAAAGATTATGTCTAGGCTCTTTTTTTTTTTTATCATAGCTTTCAGGTAGTCCCATAATTTTTGAATTGTCTCTCCTGGATCTATTTTCCAGGTCCGTTCTTTTTCCAATGAGATAGTTCACATTATCTATTTTTTCGTTCTTTTGGTTTGGTTTTATAATTTCTTGGCTTCTCATAAAGCCATTAGCTTCCATGTGCTCCATTCTAAGTTTTAAAGAACTATTTTCTTCAGTGAGCTTTTGAACCTCCTTCTCCATTTGGCTAATTCTGCTTTTTAAAGCATTCTTCTTCTCATTGACTATTTGGACCTCTTTTGCCCATTGAGTTAGCCTATTTTTCAAGGTGTTACTTTTCTTCAGCATTTTTTGGGTCTCCTTTAGCAAGCTGTTGACTCACTTTTCATGATTTTGTTGCATTGCTTTCATTTCTCTTCCCAATTTTTCCCTCCCTCTCTTACTTGATTTTCAAAATCCTTTTTGAACTCTTCCATGGTCTCAGACAACTGAATATTTATTTTAGAGGTTTTGGATGCAGAAGCCTTGACTTCCTCTGATGTCATGCTCTATTCTTCCTCATCTGAAGGAATGGGAGAAAATACCTGTTCACCAAGAAAGTAACCTCCTATAGGCTTATTTTTTCTCCCCTTTTGGGCATTTTTCCAGTCAGTTACTTGACTTTTGAGTCCTTTGTCAAGAGGAGGGTATACTCTGGAGACCTGTAAGTTCTCAGTTCCTGCAAGGGGGCACAATCAAGGGAGAGAAGTTTATTCCTCTTCTGGCCTATGCACTGGTCTGGGAGCAACCAAAAACTTTTCTGCCCAGAATCTGCAATTGAAATTCCCTCTCCACAACCACCTCTAGTCTACCACCAGTGCTCCTCCTCATCCCTAGGTGGAGTTCAGGGCTGGAGAATCAGGTCAGTGGCTCAATTCTCCCAGGGCTTGTAGGCAGAGGTCTCCCAGGGCTGCCACTCAAAGCTGACATTCAGATGAACTATTCAATTCCCCCAGGGGCTCTAGGTAGAGGGCTCAAAAAATGGCAGCTGCCCCTGCAGTGACTGCTGCTGGAGGTCCAGACCATGTTCCCCTCTCCTGGGTGAAGGAGCCTTCCCACTGGTGTTTGAAGTTGTCTCTGGTGTTTGTGGGTTGAGCAATCTGGGAACTGCTGGTTCTGGTGGCTCCCTGAAGCCTGTTCAGGGTCCTGTCCCTGCTGCGATGCATAGCCTATTCTGGGCTGTGCTCAGCTCCATATCTGGTGTAATAGACCCTTCCTGTCAGCCTTCCAGGCTGTCCTGGATTGGAAATCTCCTTTACTCTGTTGTTTTGTGGCTTCTGCTGCTCTAGAATTTGTTTGGAGTCATTTTTACAGGTATTTTATAGGCTATGTTGGGGAGCTTCTACAGGTCCATTTTTCTACTCTGCCATCTTGGCTTCACCCCCCTCACATCTTGTTGTTCTTTCTTAAAGAGGATAAAGTGACGTCATTATGTTAGAGTCAAATTACAGTGTGCCGGGCTGTAGTTCATCAGCTTGGAATGCTCTATGAGAGCATTCCAATGAGAGTTTGGAAAGCTCTATCCCAGATCAAACACAAATAGTCCATGTGAACATTTAGGAGGGAGAAGTCTCTCTCTAAATTTGAACATCTCCTGTTTCTTTTGAATTACTGCAATTCTGCCTCACTCATAGAGCTCAGGGCCTTCTTTGATGTTAGAATACCATTCTGGGGGTCCTTTGCCAGTGTCTCTCACGTCAAACAATCAATTCCAAAGTTCTTCAGAGAGACCTTGAGAGTGTTCTTCTATTGCTTCTATTGATTATCATGTGGGAGCTTGCTTTGTGGGAGTTCTGTATAAAATAGTCTTTTAGGCAAACATACACTTGACATTCAAACAACGTGATCAGTCCATCAGAGTTGTACTCTCTGCAGTATAGTTTGAATGCTTGACAATTTAGCTCAAGAAAGAACCTCACTGTCTAGTACCTTATCTTGCCAGGTGATCTTCAGAATCTTCATAAGGCAATTCAAATGGAAGTGATTCAGTTTCCTGCATGTTACCTGTATATTGTTTAGGTTTCACAGGCACACAACAATGAGGTCCTCAAATGGCTCAGTAGATCTTCAGTTTGGTAAGCAATCTAATAGATCTTCTCTCTTATACTTTCCTTCAGAGTCCCAAACATTGAGCTAGCTCTTGTAATGTGTAGATTAACCTCATGATCTGTGTAGAGGTGGGTTTAAGTGCTTCTGATCCAGAGTGAATCTCTCAAACTCTGTGCTAAGCAACTAAGACAATAAGTTGTAGAACTGTTGCTGAATTGTATTGGAAAGAGAATGTTCTTCTCATGGAGTTCCATGAAGAAGTCTCAGTTGTAGACAAAAAAAAATCATCTCTTACAATTAATAGTTGATTGAAATTATTTTAATAGAGATTCTTTTTTAAAATAGAAAAAAATGTTTTCTTGTGTGCTGTTATGTGCTTCTGATTTCTCACTCCACTATCTGTTTTGAGGGAGAACATTACCCGTTGTATTATACTCGATTCACTTGTTGGAAGTCACTTGTATGGGCAATTATGACCTTTGGAGATACTGGAAGATAATGTACAAATTCAACAGTGTTTGCCGTTGTTTAATCCTATTGAACAACCCATAGTAGACAATCCTATTGAATAACCAAGAATCTTTTGTTATCTTTATTGTTAGTATTTCATCTATTGTTACTATAAATGACCTGTTGTTACCAATGAATTTATCAAACTTAAAATAAAGATTATATAAAACATGCAAAAACATTTGATTGAAAAATGAAAAAAAATCAGTTAGACCAGCTTTAAACTTTGTTATCCCCTCAGACTAATGCAGGTCCTTGAAGATAGGTACAGTTTTATTTTTGTGTTTATATCTCCAGTGCCTAGTACAATGCCTGTCACATAGTAAGCTCATAGTAAATGTTTGTTGAATTACTGTTTGAAAGCAGTTTTTTGGACTCCATCTCTTTTTAAAAACTTAATTCCAAAAAGATTCTTTTTGTATGTAGACATTCACTGAATTGAAGACTGGCATTTTAAAAACTAGAACTGTGCTTGGGACTAAAGTGTTCCAAGGACAAAAAGATCTGTTTGTGGGTTTGCTCACTTACACACTGAAACAATTCATTAATATCTCACTTGAACATGAAGCATAAAGTGCAGATATTAGAGGAACATCCTGAAAGCTTCAGGTTGAGTTCTGTATGCCTGTATCCATCAATTCCCTTTATAAAAAGTTATCAGTTTTAGTCAATGGTGTTTAAAGGAACTGGTGTAAACTAGTTTATATGGAGGGGCAGGGAAGGGATTTAAGACTGGTTTGACTTTCCATTTTTTCTTCTTTTTAAAATTATTTTTTTAATTGTGAATTTAATGACTTACAAAAAAATAGGGAGGAAAGAAACAAGCATTCACCAATAATCAACAGGGATTATTTGTATCCTATTATATTTTCAATTATCTATAAGCATTATCAGTGCCAGACACAACCAAATATTTTTACAAATATTATCTTATTTGTTGCTCAACAACTTTGGAAAGTAGATACTGCTATTATCTCTACTTTACAGTTGAGGAAACTGAGGCAGACAGAGATTGAGACAGGTCATCGAGTTAGTAAATGTCTGAGTCAGATGGATTAAATCAGATTGAGCATAACTGACAGACCTCAAACCTGTTGGTGAGTTAGAGGAATGTCTACCCCAAGCATATGAAGACTTTCTCTGGAGAAATGGGCAGATGAGAACAATTTGTTTCAATGGCCATAAAGGGGGTTCCTGTAGGAGCTGTGGAGTGCTTAGGGCTTTGTCAGACATTGAAGACACCAAGATTATCCACTGCAACTCTGGCCATCGCCAATCATCCAGACCTTGCCACAGGACTTCAATGACTCAGAGAGAGTGGGGCGGATAATTTTGTGTAACTCTGCCCTACTTCAATTTAATTCATGTGCAAGTCAAAACTTTACCTGTGATGGCACTGGTCTTTGAAAACAAACACAAACAACAGCAAGTATCCAAGGTTAGATTTCTTTTTCTTTCTCTGTTTTATTTTATTTTCCCCGTTACGTGTAAAAATAATTTAAACATTTGTTTTTAAAACTTTGAGTTTCAAATTCTCTCCCTTCCTCCCTGCTCACCCTGTCACCCCTTTGAGAAGACAAGCAATTCCATATAGGTTATATATGTGTGGTCATGCAAAACAATCATAACAGTCATGTTGTGAAAGAAAATACAGGAAAGAAAAAAACTCAAGAAAAATAAAGTAGATAAAAGAAAATAAAGTTAAAAAAAACTATGCTTCAATCTGTAAATAAAGTATACTTCAGTCTGGATTTAGGATGTCAGTTCTTTCTCTACAAATGGATAACCTTTTTCATCATAAGTCCTTCAGAGTTGTCTTGGATCATTGTATGGTGAGGATAGCTAAGTCATTCAAGGCTGTTCATCTTACAGCAATGCTGTTACTTTGTACACAGTACGTTCTACTTTGCATCAGCTCATGCAAGTCTTTCCAGGTTTTTCTGAAAGCATTCTGCTCATCATTTCTTATAGTACAATAGTATCCCAACATAGTCACACACCACAACTTGTTCAGCCATTCCCCAATGGATGGGCATCTCCTCAATTTTTAATTCTTTATCCCCATAAAACAGTTGCTATAAACATGTTGGTCCAAATGAGTCCTTTTTTGTTTTTTATCTCTTTTGGGACACAGACCTGCTAATGATATTGCTAGGTCATAGGGTATACATGGTTTTATAGCCCTTTCAGCATAGTGTGAGGTCATATTTGAACTCAGATCTTCTGACTTGGGGCCCACTACTCAATCTGCTGTGCCATCTAGCAGCAATATATAAGAGAAAAAAAAGGATTCCTTATGAAACTACAAATATTGTAAACACAAAGTTCGTTTAAAGTATTTAATATGTTGCTTTCATGGCTATCCTGTTTGTCCATGATTCTTTCTGAATAACCTCTTTTCTATGCAATTTAAAAAATTGCTTTCGTGGCCCTCTTCTTTCTTTTATAAAAACTGAATTCCAACCAACTGCTTTGTGAATGTTAGACAGTCATCTGTCTAATAGCGTTTGCTAATTTTTTTGTTAGCGTATTTAGCTTCTAAACCAACTTGCCTGTTTGTTTTCTTTTATTACTTTTAAAAATGTCTTGGGGAGTTGACTGTAATCAAAGTTTATAAACCCTGGCCTATAATCCAGAGTAGCTGCTTTGAGGAGATGGTTATAATATTATATCAAGTAAATTTAACAGCGAAATACTTTCCTCTATTTCTGTTTTATATAATAGAAATCCATCCTACACTGTGATTTGCAAATAAGATTAAAGTGTTTCTCCATAAGTCATTAAGAAACAGGCACCCTAAAATGTAATTAATGTGGAACATAAACTGCAATATGTGAAACTGGAACATGCCATGAATTTTTGAGTCTGTTGTCATGACAAAACCTTCAGGAGAGTAGTAAGCAATATGGAAAAGGGATTACTAGGAAGAATGTGTTAATTTTCTTTTCTATACTGTCCAGATGATCTGGTTCTACATTCAAAATTTATATTTCAACAAATATATCATTTGAGTGGAGAATTAAAAATTGCTAGTTTACCATAACCTAATAGAAATCTACTTTTAGGGTCATTTCTCAAAGTTCTTATTGTTTATTGACTACAAAAAAGACACTTAATTCAGTACAGTAAACACCACCTCACAGGCTATCCTTAAACAGAAAACCATCTGTGTTCATGTCAAAATCTTATAAGGTTCCTTAAGAGATAAAACAATAGAGATAGCTTTGACCCTCTGTTATTAAATTAAATACATTTCAGTGAACACAGATCTATTTTCTTTTCTTACATATTTCTCCTTATTTAAAAAAAAAGAAAAGAAAAAGGAAACCTTTGATAATATGCATAGGCAAACAAAATTAATTCTTCATTAGCCATGTTTCAAAATGTGTCTCATTCCGCACATTTAGGTCATTACCGGGGGATGGGGCCCATGCTTCATTACATGATTCTCTGGGATCATGTCTGTTGATCTCCTAATTAATTATTAAACAGGACATAACTCACAGAGGAACAGATTGACCAAAGGTGTTTGTGGCTGCGCTAACTTATCTAGCCCAGGATTTAAATGGAAAAGGGTTTCCCTACTGATGCCAAAGTTCTCTCAATGCTTCAATTTGCAGCTGATGATGTTGTGACAATTCCTTCAAGCTCTGGAATGCCGCAGAGTCTCCTAAATGACTTCTACAATCACCCAAAAGGGTTTGGCCAAATGATAGAAGAGTTGTTGAAGAAGTTGTTGTAGAAGCAGCCATAGCATTTGTCCATTGGTACATGTATCTTAGGCAGGTTCTCTGAATGGATCATGATCTGGATCCTGAATTGGACAGGAGGAGAAAAGTGGGCCAACTAGTCTTTGAGAAATCCCAAAGCGCTTTTAGTGATTCCAAGACTCTTCCTGTAATTAAGGCCCATTTTTAATGGCAGATTTTTTTCTGCTAATCTTTTATGACTATGAGTTATAGAATATTCCAGTGTGCAAAGAGTTAAGAATTGTAGATCTCCCAAATGGCAATAGAGATGTATGGTGGGTATGACATGCAGGGTGCAATGCATTCTCACCAACAATTGTATGAGAGTGGTGTCATAAAGAATATGGTAAGAAAAATATATGACTGGAAATAAAAATGGTTTAGTCATGTGACCAGTGAAGAAGGACTTATGAATAGCCTATTCATTAAATTTTTAGAGAATTAGAGGAAGACTTTAAATATACAGGATTTATGGAAGAGTTGCACAGGATTAGAAGGTAATGGTGGATTGTTCCCTGAGGGAGCAGTAACATTGGTATCCTCAAATCCCCTCAAAGTTTTTTTTTTAAAGAATTTTCATAACATCTACCTCTCTCTTTTATGGAGTTAAACTGCTCAAACAACCTTCTAATCTACAATTTTGCATATTAAGCAGATCCCAGGAAGAGACTGTCCCAGGTAAACAACTAAGTGGTCTTAGTTATTAGGTGAGGTACATCTTGTAACATAAATTAATTAGCTGACGTTGGGGTTTAGAAATTATTCCCTTGTGAATAAATCTTGTACAGTCTGATCACTCTGGGTAAATTAATAGAACCAGATCTCTGAAGGTTAGTGGCAGGAGTCTGCTGGTAAATGTTTAACGACTGGCTTTCTGGTTGGGGGAGAAGTACTTATGACACATTTTTAAGTTTGATTTGTATTATTAATATTGATTTCCCATTCTGAAGTCTAAACCAAACATAATCCAATAAGTAAGACCTGATTCATACATTTGCAAATTTATTTTTTTGTTTATGCATTTGCAAATTTTGAGGTGTAAGTACTCTGAAAATTTAACAATTGACTCTAGAGAGCTGATTTAAGACTTTAGCTGGTTTCAGCACACCCCTACTTAAAGCTTACAATTAGATCCTGAACTGAGACTCCCAAGCAAAGGACATTCCACTTCAAAGGTCTTGACCTAATAAACAGACTGACCCATTACTTGACTACATTAAATGACCATCAAATGAGGAATGTAGGTTTCTTTATCACATGTCTTCCAAAAGTGGCAGATCGAACCTGAATAGTGTTTGCTTGCCTCGATAGAATTTTTTAAAAAGGAAATCAAGCAAAAGTTATCCTTCAATCAAACATGGTTGAAAGGCTGTTATCAGAGAAAAAATGTCTGTCCTATTCCTCTCGTCAGTTAAGTGTGAGATTACTGATGCAGATATGCATGTTGTGATGAGGATGCTGGACATTCTGACTTCTTTCTTCTGTTTCCCCAGAGCACAGAAAGGACCTCAGCCTTATTCCTTACATTGAAAGTCTCATAGCATAAAATAATTAATTACTTAAAGTTTTCCACAACAACATCTTTGGGTGGATGTATGTGTGCTTGTGTGTGTGTGGCATATGTGTGTATATAAATACACACATCTCTCTATATATATAGATAGATAAATTTGATTATATTGTAAATTACATTACTGAATGACAAAATTTGAAAATAACCTGACTCATCTGAGGTTTTTTTGAAAATGGACCATAGTCAATCACATTTGACTTCATCAAAAAACTAGAAGAGCTCAAAAATCTGTACAAAATTGAAATTCTTTTGCTTTCAGTAGAAAAGCCAACATAGATCCAGATATATGGAGAAAGCAATGTAAAAGTAAATAGAGATGTGGGAAAGGCCCATTTCCCCCCAGCCATCCTAATCCTACACTGAAGGAAAGGTATAATTTTGTTGTCATTTGGATGTACTTGTAAAGGAGCACAGAAGTGTCATTTAATGAGATATGGCTTCAATGGATTCTATACAGTGAAAGTGACAGCTGGCAATCATTTGGTTAACTTAGAATATGTCTAATCCAAATGAAAAGTGTTTAAGTGCCTACTATATACAAGGCACATATCAGGTGACAGAGAAAGATTAAACAAAGATAATCCTGGCCCTCAGAAAGCTCACATTCCACTGAATATATATAGACAACTAGGAAATTCTAGTCAAAGAGTTCCTTCTTTTCATAATATAACCTGTTTCTAGGACCCCAGGTATCTCCCACTCCCTAACTCCCATATCCAAATGACATACTGACAATGAGAATATTGAATGAAGAGAAGTCTACCTATTTTATAATGGGAAGGGAACTCAATCAAGTCACTCTTTGGAGGGATAGAAACATTCCTGCAGTGACCTGAACTAGAAGAGGGAGGTGTAAGTTCTTCACTCTTAGTCCCCATTCAGACAACCAGAAGGTGCCAGCTGCTCACCAAGATATTACCAAATATGGAGGAACTGAGAAGTCCTCCTAATGGTGTGAAGAAACTAAGGACCACAGAGGTTAAGTGATCTACCCAAGGGCACACAAAAATTCCTTTGCAATTCCTCAGAGCAGAATTCTCAGAAGATGAAATTATCTACAGAAACGCTGGAGTTGATCTCTTGCTGTACCTCTAACTCCCACAAATAGTGTGCTTTTTGCCTTTTTATTTATTTGGCTCACTATTCCAAAGTAGAGAGACCATGTTCCATAAATGTTCCACCTATAAAATAAAAGAATTCTAAGAATATAAAGAATAACTCAGTTTGGCATTGACTTGAGGCCAGATATTTCATTTAGTCCTTATTGTAGCTTGAAAGGCAAGTACTTGGAATTGGATGAATAAAACTCACATCTGGGGCCTCCATTTTACGAGACCATGGGAATCACTTGATTCTTGAGTCTTAATTTACTTTCTCTTTTAACCTATCTTATTTACCCAAACCAGATCCATCTTTATAGGGGAGTGCTTCTGTCATGCCATCCTTGTCCAAGAAGCTATAATGGCTCCCTATTATCTGCCTTATTAACTAAGCTTAAATACCTCTACCCTGCATTGCTTTCAATGATCTCAAACTATTCTATCCATGTTATTTCCCATTAAACCTTAGTATAGATCTATTCTTAATCAGATTTCTGTTTCTCTCCCCGCTCCAACCATAAGCCATGATAATATCTGCCTTTATCTTTACATTTGCTGTTTTCCCCTTATTGATGCTATCCTTTTCTATTTTTCTTATTTTTATTCTTCTAACCAATTGACAGTCAAGTCATCCCATTCCTTAATAAAGCCTGCCCCAACTTTTTAGTACATGCTTATGTCTTCTCTCTTAAAATTCTTATAGCATTGTTAAAACCCACTGAGTACCTAATGCTGTTAAGTTACATATAGGAAGATTGTGTAGAAGAATCTATGGAATGAGATGTCCTGGGTTCAAATACTATCTCTGATGCTTGCTACCTGTATGTTATGAGAAAAATGATTGATTTAATCTTCCTTGGTCTCAGTTTCCTCAACTGTAAAATAATGGGATTGGACTCAATAACCTCCGAAGTTTCTTCCAGTTCTACATCTATGATTTTATATTCTCCTTTGACTTGTTGCCTAACTTCTGTCTAAGCTGCCTTGTGTTCTTTAGCTTCTCAAGAGGAAGGACAATTGTCCTAGGCTTCTGTATTCTGGGTACGTAGCGAGGGGTTAGAATTTCAGAGTTGGAACTTCAGAGGTTACCTAATCCATCCAAGTCATTCCTGGAAACAAATCCCTTCTAGTATTTATCTGCCAAGTAAGCCAGGCTTTGCTTGAAGCTCACTATATTAAAAAAGCATCTATCCTCTTTGAGACCCCTTGAATTGTCAAGTTTGTCCTCATATTGAGCCTAAATTTTCCTTTTTGCTGGCAAATTGATAATTTATACCTTCCAAGGCCAACCTTGATGGGACTACCCTTCAAACACTTGAGGGCAATTTTCATGACCCTTCCTGAATCTCCTCTCCCTGCTAAACATTCCCAGTTCCTTCAAATGATTGTCACATGGTATTAACTCTTCAAGGTCCTTATTGCCTTCTTCTGGGGGCCCCCTTGTGCATGCCAATGACATTTCTAAAATGTAGTGCCTACAACTGACCAGAATATTTTCTCATTGCTTATTTCCATTCTTTCCATTGCTTTCTCTTGTCTTATTGCTACAGCTAGAATTTATAATACAATATGAGTAAAAGTGGCAATAATAGACATCTTTGCTTTACCCCTGATCTTATTGAGAAGGCTAGAATATTCTTAGAGGTTTTCATTTGGGGATCTATGTCAGGTAATGATCAGTAGATTCTTTCAATTTCTCTTTTATCTTCTGGTCCGAGGATATCAGGTCAGTTTTCCTTTATAATTTTTTTGAAATACAATGTTTAGACTCTTTCTTTGATTATGAGTTTTGGGGAATCCAATAATTCTTAAATTCACTCTTTTCATTCTATTTTCCATGTCAGTTGTTTTTCTAGTATTTCACATTTTCTTCTATTTTTTTTTTCATTTTTTTTTATTTTATTGGATGGTTCTGGATTCCTTGTGGAGTCATTAGCTTCTACTAACCCAATTCTAATTTTTAAAAGTGATCATCTATGTGAGATATTGTTCTTCTTTTTCTATTTGGCAATTTTGTTTTTTAAGGAGTTATTGTCATCAATGACATTTAGTACCTTCTTTCAATTTAGCCAATTATTGTTAAAGTTGCTTTTCAGTATTCATATTGCCTCTTTTATGAATCTATTGTGTTTTTTCAAGTTTTCTTCCTTCATTCTAATTTCTTTACCTGATTTTTCTTCTTTCTTATTAGATTTTGAAAATAAATGTTTTAACCTGTCTCAGGAATTCTTTTTGGGTCTGTGCCCAATTCAGATATTTCTTTAATGCTTTGTTTGTAGCTGTTTTGATTTCCACTTTTTTTTTCTGAGTTTGTGTCTTGATTTTCCCTGTCACCATGGTATCTTTTTATGGTCAGGTTCTTTTTTGTTTTTTGCTCATTTTCCTCATTATTTCTTGATTTTGAACTTTATGTTAAAGTTGGGCTGTGTTTTCAGCTTTAGAGGGCTCAAGAGGAGGTGCACTTTTCCAAACTTTAGGTCTTTTACATTGCTATTTTCAGAGCTGGGAGTTTGGAAGTTTTTACTGCTTCCAAGTATGATCTGCAGAGAGGTGTGGTATCTTGACCTTTTTAAAATTTTTTTAAATTTATTTTTAGTTTTCAACATTCATTTCAACAAAATTTTGAGTTTTAAATTTTCTGCTCATCTCTTTCCTCCCTCCACCCCATAACACCTTGCATTCTGATTGCCCTTCCCCCAATCTACCCTCCCTTCTATCACATCCTGCCCTTCCCTTATCCCCATCTTCTCTCTTTTCTTGTAGGGCAAGATGGATTTCTATACCCCATTACCTATATTTCTTATTTCCCAGTTGTATGCAAAAATAATTCTCAACATTAATTCCTAATACTTTGAACTCCGACTTCTCTCCCTTCCTCCCTCTCCACCCATACCCACTAAGAAGGCAAACAACTCAGTGGAGGTGGTATATGTGTAGTTTTGCAAAAGACTTCCCTAATAGTTGTGTTGTGTAAGACTAACTATATTTCCCTCCATCCTATCCTGCCCCCCATTTATTCTATTCTCTCTTTTGACCTTGTCCCTCTCCAAAAGTGTTTGCTTCTAATTATTCCCTCCTCCCATTTGCCCTCCCTTCTATCGTGCCACTCACCTCACTTGTCCCCTTCTCCCCTACCCTTCTGTACTGTAAGATATACTTTCATACCAAACTGAGTGAGTATATCATTTCCTCCTTAAGCCAAATGTGAAGACAGTAAGCTTCTCTCTTTCCCTCTCACATCTTCCCTTTTCTTCTCCACTGAAAAAGCTTTTTCTTGCCTCCTTTACTAGCAATAATCTGCCCCATTCCAATTCTCCCTTTCTCCTCTCAATATATTCCTCTCATCCCTCAATTTTATTTTTTTAGGTGTCATCCCTTCTTATTCAACTCACCCTGTTCTCTGTGTGTGTGTGTGTGTGTGTGTGTGTGTGTATGTGTGTGTGTAATCCTTCCAACTACCTAAATACTGAGAAATGTCTCAAGAGTTACAAATATTATCTTTCCATGTAGGAATGTAAACAATTCAGATTTAGAAAGGTCTTTATGATTTCTCTTTTCTGTTTACCTTTTCATGCTTCTCTTGAGTCTTGTGTTTGAAAGTTTGAAATTTTCTATTCAGTTCTGGTCTTTTCATCAAGAATGCTTGAAAGTCCTCTATTTCATTGAATGACCATGTTTTCCCCTGAAGTTTTATACTCAGTTTTGCTGGGTAAGTAATTCTTGATTTTACTCCTACTTCCTTTGACAGCTGGAATATCATATTCCAAGCCCTTTAATCCCTTAATGTAGAAGCTGCCAGATCTTGTGTTATCCTGACTGTATTTCCACAATACTGAAATTGTTTCTTTCTAGATGCTTGCAATATTTTCTTCTTGACCTGGAACTCTGGAATTTGGCTACAATATTCCTAGGAGTTTCTCTTTTTGGACTTCTTTCAGGAGGTGAGCTGTGGATTTTTCAATTTTTATTTTACTCTCTGATTCTAGAATATCAGGGAAGTTTTCCTTGATAATTTCATGAAAGATGATATCTAGGCTCTTTTTTTGATCATGGCTTTCAGGTAGTCCCACAATTTTTAAATTGTCTCTCCCAGATTTATTTTCCAGGTCATTGTTTTTCCAATGAGATATTTCACATTATTTTCCATTTTTTCATTCTTTTGGTTTTGTTTTGTAATTTCTTGGTTTCTCATAAAGTCAATAGCCTCCATCTGTTCCATTCTAATTTTTTTTTTACATTTTCATTGAAGGCCATGGTTAACAACAGGCATTTATGATTTCTGAAATTTTATATCTTTCCTCCTTTTGGGAGGGGTTATGTTTATTTTTTTTTATTTTTATTTATTTATTTGTTTGTTTGTTTGTTTTTAAATGTTCTACAATCACTTCCTTAAAATTAAGATTTTATTCCCCCCACACCTTCCCCCCACTATGCCCCTCCCTCCCCATGACAGCATACAATTCTGTATAGGTTCTACATATACTTTCCTATTGAGCACATTTTCACTATAGTCATGCTATGTAGTTGCACTAAAATAAATGGAAGAAATCATATAACAAGTTAAAACATAGTACACTAAAACACACACACACACACACACACACACACACACAAACATGATCTGCTACATTCTGCGAATGACTTCCATATTTCTTTCTCTGAGTGTGGGAGGCATTTTGCCTTAGAAAATCATCATTGGGATTTTTTTTCAGTAAGTT